>OZ005737.1:244594877-245796133 GCA_963930755.1 Eudasyphora cyanicolor
CAACATAATTTCGTCAATCTTAAAGATTTTTTTTTAAATTTTTTCTTGAACTACGTATAAGATATTTTTAGGTAAATAATGCATACGCAAAATTTCGAAGCAATCAAAAATAGTGATGTCAAAAATCGTCCCGTTTGGCGTGGAATGACTCATATGCAAAATCCCTTCTACTAGGAACTTCAATGTTGTTTCAAATCCTTTCTCTAAAAAATAATATTAAAAAAAATGTTTTCTTCATCTCACCCCGAAATATCAGAATTTGTTTCCCAATAAAATATTATTGAAAATCGGGGAAAAAAACATCAGGGCAATTTAAACTGCTGCCTCCCCTCGGCAAGGATTCTGTCAAAATATTAATATTTTGTTGTTGTCATGCTGTGTGCAAGGAAGTATGCCTGTCACGTTCCCGATCTGAATAGCAAATATGGCCTATAGAGGGGTTTTTGGTCGCAACACAAATATCTCTCCACTCCGCAAATATTCGTATGGAAATACTATTTGTTTATTTTTGTTTTCTTTTGTGTTGTTTCGTTTTTTTTAATTTTATATTTTTATATTCATTTATTTTTATGTATGTTCAGCTGTGTATAGTCCTGGATATCTGTGGGAGTGGGGTAATTTTTTTTTGTGGCCTCCCGTAACATATTTGAAACCTCGTCAATCAATGTATGTTATCTTTGTCGCGTTATTTATTTGTATTTATTTGTGTTTTTTTTGCTCTGTTTTCCCCCAAGTTGTATTTGGACATTTTCAATCTACGCAAATAAATGTTAAAGTTGAGTAATATATGTGAATATGTTTTATTAAAGGGAAGGGTCTGACAGAAATCATCGAGAATTCAAGATTAAATTATAGTAATGAAGAATAACTCACGTCTGTGGGGGAATGGTATAGTTTTTACTAAAAAATTGTATATGAAATATCACACATAATAGTTTGACATTATTCCAAATTTTTCGTCTTTTTGTTATCAGTAAATAATTTTAAACAAATTAAATTAAAGAAAAGGATAAAGCATTCTCCTTTTCTTTAATTTAATTTGTTTAAAATCTTGCAAAAAAATAGTTTGTTCCAATTTTTTTAAACCAAACATCCTAAAAAAAGGCGGTTTGTATTCGGCTCTAATATATGTATACTCGTACCGCTTCCTACACGCTGAAAAAAATCGCTTCTGTATTATATTGTTCCAAACATATATTGATTGAAATAGGCATGTGGCACACAACATAATTATATATTTGGGATGATGTTGTTCTAAACAAATCTTTATTTCCATGCTTATATTAATACCCTACACCACACTGTGGTACAGGATATTATAACTTTGTTTCATGACAGCTGTTTGTAACACCTAGAAATACTACATCTAGACCTTAGACTACATTTAGACCCAGAATAACTAGCTGAGTCGAACCATGTATGTTCGTCCGTCCGGCAGTTAGACGTCTTTCGCACGTGGAATGAACCCTATTGAAATTTGTTGAAATCGGTTCAGATTTAGATATCCTTATACACCAATTTTTTTTCTAATTTGGCTCTTTAGCCCTATGGAAGCTGTATTTTGCATTCAATTGTTATCAAATTTAACATGGTAGAGTTTATTTATCTATTGACAAACATTGCCGAGCTTGAAGAAAATCAGTTTAAATTTAGATATAGCTCCCATATACATGTTTTGTTCGTTTTGTATTTTACATGCAATCGTTTTGAAATTCTACCCATTTGGGTCTTCATCAATACTCCTCTACACCAGTAAGTGTTTCTTCGGAGCGCTCTGTAGAGACGATAAATGATTATTATGTATGAAATTTTAAAATTTGAATAATTTGTGGGGTACCACAAGGAGTGATTCGCTTTGGTTATCCATCAAAAATAAACTGGGTTTGAATAAAGTATTATAACGTACGCAATTATAAGTCATTCGGTCACTCCTTTTCAGAGTTATCATTAGCACCATTCAGTCGAACTGACAGACGGGCGGAAACTAATTAATGCATATTTCTTTAACCCATGGGGTACCCATGCTGAAATTTTTACATTTCGTGGTAAAATATGTGGGT
Source organism: Eudasyphora cyanicolor (assembly GCA_963930755.1). Taxonomy (NCBI): domain Eukaryota; kingdom Metazoa; phylum Arthropoda; class Insecta; order Diptera; family Muscidae; genus Eudasyphora; species Eudasyphora cyanicolor. The sequence goes on from OZ005737.1 coordinate 244,596,938, forward strand.
AATTTTTAAAGATAAAACGAAACCAGTAAGGAAAGGCTAAAGTCGGGCGGGGCCGACTATATAATACCCTACACCACTCTCGTAATATCGAATAATTCTGAAATATAAATTTTGTAGTTCATGTTTAAATTGTTTATTCTAAATTTCAAAACGATTGGATAAAATGTTCGTAAATAAATCGGACGAAACATATATATGGGAGCTATAGCTAAATCTTAACCGATTTTCTTCAAATTCGGTAGTGTTGGTTCATGGATCAAGAAACTCTACCATTCTAAATTTCAAAATGATTGGATGTAAAATACAGCTTCTTCAGGACTAAAGAGCAAAATCAGACGAAACATATATATGGGAGCTATAGCTAAATCTTAACCGATTTTGTTCAAATTCGGCAATGTTGGTTCATGGATCAAGAAACTCTACCATTCTAAATTTCAAAACGATTGGATGTAAAATGCAGCTTTTATAGGACTAAAGGGCCAAATCGGACGAAACATATATATGGGAGCTATAGCTAAATCCTAACCGATTTTCTTCAAATTCGGTAGTGTTGGTTCATGGATCAAGAAACTCTACCATTCTAAATTTCAAAATGATTGGATGTAAAATACAGCTTCTACAGGACTAAAGAGCAAAATCGGACGAAACATATATATGGGAGCTATAGCTAAATCTTAAACGATTTTCTTCAAATTCGGCAATGTTGGTTCATGGATCAAGAAACTCTACCATTCTAAATTTCAAAACGATTGGATGTAAAATACAGCTTCTATAGGACTAAAGGGCCAAATCGGACGAAACATATATATGAGAGCTATAGCTAAATCTTAACCGATTTTCTTCAAATTCGGCAATGTTGGTTCATGGATCAAGAAACTCTACCATTCTAAATTTCAAAACGATTGTATGTAAAATACAGCTTCTATAGGACTAAAGGTCCAAATCGGACAAATGATATATTTGGGGCTATATCTAAATCTGAACCGATTTCAACCAAATTCAATAGCGATCTTAACTGCCGCGAAATACTCTAAACTGCAAAATTTCAGAACGATCTGAGTGAAATTGCGACCTGTAGTCGACGAACAACTTTACATGGACAGACGGACGGACGGACGGACGGACATCGTTAAATCAACTCAGCTAGTGATTCTGAGTCGATCGGTATACTTTAACGTGGGTCTAGCTGTGTTATTTTCAGGTGTTACAAACATCTGCCGTGAAACAAACTTATAATACCCTGTACCACAGTGTGGTGTAGGGTATAAAAAGTGGAAGATATGCTTTTCAGGATAATCAAGGATTAGGGACATTTTCGTCCTTTTGGTGTCCTTGATGGACATAAATTTATTACATAATTTAAAACTCTAACAGAGTATGTTATATTCTTTCAAATGGGTCTTATATCATTTAAATCCTAAAATCCGTTTAAAAATGATGTAGATTTCAAAAAAGCTACATTTGTATTAAAATGTTGTAGGAGACCAATTTGGGCATCCGTTATGAATTTGGACAATCGGCAAAAGATACTAAGTCTGCATGGTCTTCTAGTAGACGTGTGTAAAACATTGATATCGAAAAGGTCAAATATTTAAATTGTTATTTTTGGGACTTTTTATTAAGGAATTACCCTACGATTAATAAGAGTCAGTAAAAGAAAATATTACACAAAATAATCAAATTGTAATGAACGTTTCAAAAAAAATTATTGTTGAAAACCTAAAGAGAAATTCAGGGGAAAATAAAGAAGTTTTAGCTATTCCGCAATGGACTTAACCATTTAACGAACTTGTGTTCGTTAAATGGTTAAGTCGGCAGGCCAAATGACTATTTTGCGAAATTACGATATATGAATATTTTTATTTTAAATTTTGTTAAATATTTAATTTAAAAAATTATTTTAGTTTATTTAAAAATAATTACAAAAATCTGTTGTATTCAGATAACGAACCCAGCCAGGTCTTAGCTGATAAACCGCCAAAGGCGGCCATTTTTTGTCGAGCAACGCCGCCGACGATAGGTTTGCTAAATTGGTTTAAAATCGCCGCCATTGTAGTGGGCTCATACCGGCTTAAAATCGCCGCCGCACACTGCTCCGTTTCATATACAAAAATTAAAAAATAGACTTGCTTCGAATTTAATTCAGCTTTGTTGTTAAAAAAATCATACTAAAAAAAATCGCAAAGCCTTTTTAATAGAAATAGTCCTTTAAGCAACAGTGAAATTCATACTGTAGGTAAAATAAATGGATTTGTTAGTTTCTTTTGTGAGTAGTTTAAGGGAAATATTGTTGAAATTCTTATATTTTTTGAATAGCTGAGAAGTGGTACAAATTTTGATTTTTTTCTAATTATTAAAAAATTATTTTTAATTCATTTTAGTATATTTTATTTTTAATGATTTATATTTGAAAAATTTCGAATTTTTAATGGCAAAAAAATAAAAACATCATTAAATTTGGTGAATTTGTTTTCATAATAATTTAGTTTGAACATTATTCTATCAGAAAAAATCAAAATCTTCTCTGCTTTTTTCCGATTATTTTTTATTTAATGTCACAAAAAAGGGCCTAAAATTTCAGTTTTTTACTTAGTTTGAAAAAAAGAAGTATAAAACGTTAAGAAGTATAATCGGAAGGACCTTTATATCTTCACTGGTGGCGATTAAGTGCAATATAAATTACAAATTCTTAAATTTCAATCAGAACAATTGAAAAATGTATTCTTTAGAGCGCCAAGAAGTGTCTTCGGTAGGAGGACTATATCAAAACATGAACCGATGTACTCAATTTTTACTAGGGACAATTAGGTCCAATATAAAGTATAAATTCTTAAATTTTAGTCAGATCAATTAAAAAATGTATTCTATAGAGGGTCAAGAAGTGACATCTGTGGGCATCTTTATATATGGGGCTATATCAAAACATGCACCGATATGTCCCACTTTCAATAGCGATCGTCCCTAGTCTAAAAAATGTCTTTGTACCTATTGTCGTAAAGATTGCTTTATAATTTCGACCTGCACTTTGATAACAAGAATATATGGACAGACGGACAAGGCTAAATTGACTCTGAAAGTGAATGTAGTGCATTTTAGGTGAAATTATTTGAATAACAAACATTTGGTAATCCTTCCAACAATTTGGTGTTATTGTTAATGTAAAAATTTTAAAGTCATGGTGAATTTTTCAGAGAACTGTTCTGTAATCAGTCATAGATGATAAAGTCATTGATTCAGTAGAACCACAACCAAACAGATTGAGATTACATGAAAGCCGTAATTGTTTTCTAAAAACATTAACATTTCTGAATTCAGCGCATCATAATCCACTTAAAAATGAAGTTTCATTGTATTCTGACAACGCCTTCTAGTGTTGTCCAATTCTAGTGTGGGGACGGAGCAGTGTGCCCCATGGCTATTTGTTCGCGCTTTTATAAATATATGTTGTCCAATGTATTTATAATATCCATTAAGTTCCAACGCAATTGTACAATAAATTTGTTTATTATACGTTGCACAATAAATCACAAGCCAACGATAAACCGCCGCCGACCCATTTTCGGTCGAGTCGCCGCCGCCGACAGTTTTGCCACGGCTTCGTTCTCTGGTTGTGTAGTCTTTAGAATGCCACACATTACTTTAGAATCGATGAATCTATATCATTTGCATAAGACATTCTTGGACATTTTCGAAAACTAAAATTATCACCGTTCTAACAAAGTGCCATATTTCACCTTACATTAATTAAAAATTGAGGGTATACCTTAATCGGTTTATACATACGAGTGTATTAATTCCTGAAATTCATACAAGTAACATAGGGCCGTAGAAAGTCGGTTCACTCGACTGAAGATTTCTTATTCTTTGAAAAAAGTGTCTCTACATTTAAAAAATCTTTTTTTTTGGGACGATTTTGATGTCGCGCTGCTTTCACATCATTTAGATCAATGCAGTCAACTTTCAGTAGAATGCATACATACTGAACTAATGCACGAACCCTGTATAGCTTTTAGATGTCACATTTTGTACTCTCGCTGTGTTACAAAGTTATTTTGAGAGATATACAATAGCTCTTCGTTGACCTGGTTGCGCCATTTCAAGGAGAAGGCTTAAATTTTAATGTTATGAGATACTTAAACTTCATCGCTATCCCGACGTTTTCATTACTGAAATATACATACTTACAAATGTTCATATTTATATGTGTGTGTGCATTTTCTCTGACATTTTGGTATATACTCGCGTGGATGAGAATTTACATACTCGAAGTGATTGTCGGTTGATGTGTCCTAATTTCACAGGATATTGTTAAACGCAAATTCATTACAGCTTTTTTTGCTCACCCTTTCTCTCTCGTTCTTTTTGTGTGATATTTGTTGTCTTCACGCTGCCATCGCCGCTTTTATTGGGTCTGAAGCACATCCCTCTGAAATTGCGTCATTTTATGAGAATTTCTCTGCGGAAAATATCTCTGAGGGTGTGAGTGTAGTTTTTTGTGCTATTTTTTGAGTGGAACGTTATTATGAGAGGAATTGGAGGGGGTGATAGCTGTTAATGCTTAACACAGCATGTGTGTTGTTGGCTACAACTGTGATAGAGTGAATTACTTAAAAGAGCGCTTTTTATATTTCGCTCACTTACTTCAAGACTGTCCTTACTCAAAATTGAAAACGCTTGTGGTTGTCTTATAGAAATGCGAATTTTGTAAAATATCCATAAATTAATCTCAACGAAATTTAGTTTATAAGTAAACAATCATATTTCGGATTATTCCACCTTTTTTAAACTTCCTATTTCATCATCACACATCTCGGCAATTTTCAATTTAGAGTTAGGAGAGTCTTGAAGTAAGGGGTGCGATACGTATGTTCATGCATGCTATTTTTGCTCTTTAGAGTTTCATCTTAAAAACATTAATTTCATTTAAAGGCAGTTCAAATTCTTCCTCTATAATCGGCAAAAAGTACAGGATAAAACAATATTCTTACCTATTACTCCAATTCTAAATTTAATTGCTAGTATTGAGCTGTAAAATATTTTTTATAATATTTATTACGATTATAAGCAAATTTTGAAATATAACCTTCTTTAATAAACTGAACAAAATATTCGCATATTTGCAACCGGACTTTAAATGTTACACTTCACTTAAAATCTTTTCTGTTACTTGTTTTGTTGTAGAGATGCTGTCAGTCGTTGAGTATTATATTTATTACAGACTTTATTTGTACACACATATAGTCTGCTCCAGTTTTTGTGTATATCTGTGTGTGTGTTCATATCAGAAATATAAAGAAAGAAAGGAATGTGAAGATAAGTTGAAAAGCTGTTTTCTTTTGATGACAGCAGCGAATAATAAAAAGAAATAAAAGAACTGTCTATCCTTGACATATATTTTATTTATTTTCTTGTTCAAAATGAAAGGGAGCTTCGAGCGGTATGATTATTATTATCTTGAATATCACTTATACGCACCCGAGTTTAAATTCAGTGGCCACTTTTAAATGTATACAGCAACTACCCTGTAGGTAGTCCATTTGCAAGGTCCAATTTCCGATCACTTTTTCAAATAACGATGATGAACGTCGATTTCACAGATGTAACGGTAGCATGATAATATATTTTGGTTGCTCATCGGTTCAAATGCGGCAATTTTGTGTGATGATAAAATAACTTGAAGTTCTTCACGATGTACTTGTTTTTATGTGCCCTTATTCCGTTCAAAATTGGCATAATTGTATTTTGGATTACTTGTTCAATGACTATAATCTGACAAAGAATGACTAATGTTTCCACGGTTCCCCCAGATCCCTTACAAAGATTTAGCTTCCATAATATATTTCTCTGAAAGTGAGGATATGTGTTATATGTGTTAGTCGATGGACATATGCTTACCTATTTTAAAATGTTCGATTTTGACCGTTCGGTGGTCCGAAATTGAAAGTGAAATATATTAGAAGGTGTGGACCATTATCACCCATTTGGAACTTAAACTAAGTATGAAGAAATTATTAACACAAACAACATTTAAAGTCTTTCGGTCATTAGGGTCGAATGCTACTCCTTCGATGTGAAACAATTTCTTGCAGCAAGTGATTTATTCCCTCTTTCCAGTAATTTGAGAAAACAAAAATGTTGGGAAAGAATACCTTTTTATGGTATTTTTTTTTTAATTCCCATTTTCATGGGGTTACCTTTAGTATTTGGCCCATATTTTTATACCCTACACCACTCTGGGCAAGATGTTTTGTAACACCCTACAATATTGGAGCCAGATCTACCTTTAATATAAAGTAAAACGATTGAGTTCAAGTTTGGTATGCAGTAATATTTTTCTCTATCTCCGGCTAAGTTCGAGGATGGACCATATTGGTTCACTCCTTCTAGTACCTCCCTCACAAAGGGTTAACTTTTAGTGAAATATTGATTCTTTAATACCGTCTCCACTACTTGCTCGAATCTTCTGAAATTTCACACATAGTATTAGTTTGTTAGTCGCTAACACGTCAAGAAAAATTTTGTACCAAAGGTTACCAGCTTATAATTTTAATACCAGTGCATACAGATACATGACATTTTTTACAGCGTAATTCCTTTATATATAGTACCTAGAGTCTGGAGAAAAGTGGCCGTTATTGGCACGCCCCTTTTGGTACCTCTCGCTAAAATGGAGAATTGTGTACCAAAAGTAAACAGATTTTTACTTTAATACTAGTACATACTTTAAAGTTATTAAATTGATAATAATTTAATTAAAATAAAAAAATAAATAAATTTACGAATGTTTTTTTGGGACTCAAAGTGAGGGGATTTATAAGTCGGTTTACCCGAATGAACTTTCTTACTTGTTTTTAAAAAAAAATATTTAAACAATAAGGATCGTTTCATGATTTGTTTCATATCCAAAGATTTTTCTAGAAATAAAATTGAATTCAATCCATGGTGGAGGGTATATAAGATTCGGCATGGCCGAACCTAACGCTTTCACTTGTTTTTATTTCCACGGTAAATTTTATATGATATTTTTTTTTAAATTCCATTTTTCATAATATTACCTTTAGTATTTGGACCATATTTGTTTGTTTTGGGCAAGATTTTTGTAACACCCTAAAATATTGGAGCCAGACCCACCTTAAAGTATACCGATCGTCTCAGATTCACTAGCAAATTCGATCTAACCGTGTCTGTCCGTCCGTCTGTCGGTCCATGCGGTCCATGCGCTGTAGAAGCCACATTTTTCGGTTTAGATTCAGAACAACAGATCCTTATAACAGTTAAGAGATTACAGTTTGTTGAACAAAAAACATCCGTCTTCTCATTTCAACAAAATCGGTTCTGATTTCGATGTAGCACCAGGACAAACTTATGTACGTCCAATTTTGAATCTAAGCGTTAATAAATGCAACTATTTGGACAGAGCAGTATCATTAGGCAAAAAACAAACTTGGCAATATTCATTTTTGTTCTGCTGCACTACGGTGCAATAGGGTATTATATGATCGGCTCCGCCCGCAAAAACACATATTTTTCACTGAACAGTAGATACTTCAAAAACATTGTACTGTACCGAAGTGTAAGGGTTTGTGAGCTCTGGTATAGTGACGTTATTTTGTGTGAGAGGTACCAAAAGGAGCACCCATTTTTCACAAGTCTATAGGTACTTTATAAACATTGCACTGACCAAAATTTTTAGTATTTTTCTGCATTGGTAATCACACTATGAGCTGTTAACTTTTGTGCAAAATGGTCCATTTGTGTGGCTGGTACCAAAAAGGGCGTGATATTTCACAAGGTTGTAGTGACTAATAGACTAATATTATGTGTGAAATTTCAGAAGGTTCGGATAAGTAGTATAGTAGTTATTAACGAATTAATATTTTACTAAGTTTTAACCCGTTGTGGGGGAAGTGCTAGAAAGAGTTCTTAGGTCGGTACGCGACTGAAATTTTCTTACGCATTTAATTTTTTTCTAATTTTTTGTAATGCATAAAGCCAGTAATGAAGGACTAAAGTCGGTCGGGGCCTACTTTAAATACCCCCCACCATTGTTTGGTAAGAATTGCACGGAGAAATTTATTTAGGTGCTATTTTAATCCATTATAACTGTTAATTGTTGCAGGTTAAATAGAGTAAATTTCTAAAGTACAGCCACATCGTATAAAAATCGTAGGATCTACACCGCCAAAGAGTCAAATTCGCATGTGACCTTCATATAGTGGCTATATGAAGGACACAGGGGCTATATGAAAGTAAATAAAGAATAAATGAAAAAAAAAATATCAAGATATGGAGCGATGTGTCCAATTTTCGCTGGGGATGTTTTAGTGCAATATAAAGAATAAATGCTTAAATTAAAGCACATGGTTAAAAATGCATGCCATAGATCATCAAGAAGTCAAATCGGAGAGGACCTTTATTTGGGGACTATATCGAAACATGGACCCATGTAATCTTCCTTATTAAAAATGTGCAACAGTAAAAATCGCTTCATATTTGCCACCTGTACTTTGTGCGCAAGAAAAATTTGATCAGTCGGTAGATAGACATGACTATATCGACTCAAAAAGTGATTTTTTTAGGCGTTACAAACAAATGAACGAAGTCATAATACCATTTACCACAGTGTTATGTCGACTATATAAACACAGAAAATGCAGCGCCCCAGCATGTGAGTAGGTAGCGTGCTCACCTATGCGTTTGGGGGTCGTGGGTTCGATTCCCACAAGAGGCTCTAGTCTGTCGCTGCAAAAATTTAGCCACATGCTCTTTGTAACCCGACTTTTTCCGGGACCTACAAACTGAAAAAAATCGCTTCAGTAGTATACTGTTCCAAACATATTCAGCTAAAATCATATATATATGATTCTACATTTGGCACAACAAATATTATATATTTGGGTAGATGTTGGTCTAAATAAATCTTCGTTTCCATCCAAATATTTTTTATTTGGAATATTATTTCCGATACAAATATTTATTTGCGTTTAAGTATTCAAAAAATATATCCATATCTTAAACTTAATGCAAGTTTAAAGTTTTTCAGTAACTAAATTATATATTTTAGAATTGTTTGAAAAATTCCTTTATAATTGAAATCGTATAATATGGCATAACTATAAATTGCTCGTTGGATTTACAACAAATGATGATTTGGAATACTTAGAAAATAATATTGTGTGATTTTAAACAAAAGATAATGAAACCGTAAGACATATCTCAAAACCAAGGAAAATTAAAACCGAAATTCGAAAAATTCCGCAAAGTTTTAAATCATTTTAAATAAAATTTCTGTGGAGATATTTCCAAATAATAATTTAATTTTTTTGTGAACACATATTTTATTTCAAAAAGTTGGTTCGCAAATATATTTTATTGTTAAATATTAACATATGCGCTCCAAATATACTTTAATGATTTTCAAATATAATTTATTTATTCGGAAATATTTAATATTTAAAAATCTCTGTTCCAAATAAATTTTCTTTATATTCAAACATATCAAAAACAGCGTAAAATTAGAATATAAATTTACTTTGTTTTGTAATTCATATAAATCTATATATATAAAAATGAAACGGTCCATCTGTGTAATGGCATCACGTCAGAACGGCTGGAGCGATTTGGATGATTTTTTTTTTATTCGATTCTAAATTTTCACGAAAAAATTAATTGGACAAAGGGGCGTGGTACCTCCCATACAAATCGCAGGTTAAAAATCCGATATTTCTGCTCCTATTATAGGTATAGTGCTGAAATTTTGTTTGTATGCATTTAATGGCAGATTATGTGAATTTTCCAAAAATGGGCGGAATCGGACCAATGGGCGTGGCCCCGCCCATATAAGCCAAATTTTGAAATTGAGATATTTTGCACAATTTGTTAGCGAGAGTGCTGGAATTTTGTGTATATGTAAACGGTGGCAGTCTACGTGATTGGTCCAAAAATGGGCGGGATCGGACCAATGGGCGTGGCCCCGCCCACATAGACAAAATTTTGATATCTTGCACAATTTGCTAGCGGGAGTGCTGCAATGTTGCGTATATGTATCTGGTGGCATTCTACGTAATTGGTGAAAAAATGGGCGGGACCGGACCAATGGGCGTGGCCCCGCCCATATAAGCCAAATTTTGAAATTTAGATATTTTGCACAATTTGTTAGCGAGAGTGCTGGAATCTTGTGTATATGTAAACGGTGGCAGTCTACGTGATTGATCCAAAAACGGGCGGGATCGAACCAATGGGCGTGGCACCGCCCATATAAGCCAAATTTAAAAAATGTGATATCTTGCACAATTTGTTAGCGAGAGACCTGGAATTTTGTGTATATATATCCGTTGGCGATCTACGTGATTGGTCTAAAAATGGGCGGGTTCGGACCAATAGGCGTGGCCCCGCCCACAATGACCAAATTTTGAAATTTGTATATCTTGCACAATTTGCTATCGGGAGTGCTGCAATGTTGTGTATATGTATCTGGTGGCATTCTACGTAATTGGTCAGAAAATGGGCGGGATCGGACCAATGGGCGTGGCCCCGCCCTTATAAGCCAAATTTTGAAATTGATATAACTTGCACAATTTTTTATCTAGAGTGCTGTCATGTTGTAGATATGTATCTGGTGACAGTCCACGTGATTGGTCCAAAAATTGGCGGGATCTGACCAATGGGCGGGCCACCGCGCATATAAGCCAAATTTTGAAATTGAATTATCTTGCTCATTTTGTTAGCGAGAGTCTACGTGATTGGCTTTCAAATGGGCGGAATAGGACCAGTGGGCGTGGCCCAGCCCATATTTTGATATATCTTGCAAGTATTATATAGGAAATACATGAACAAAAATGCTCGGTATGCGATAATCACAGCTGCTCACTCCAATACAATCGCAATATGATAATGTGATGCAATATCAATGAAACAAGAATTTGGAAATTTTATAAGTATACATTTCTATTTTCTGGACTTTCCACTGAATTCGGTATTTTTTCATTCAGTGAATTTATTACTAATACCAGTAAGGAAAGGCAGAAAGTCGGGCGGGGCCGACTATATAATACCCTACACCTCCCTAACAATGCGATAAGGGATATTGCGATAATAATTTGGAATAATTGGTAAATGTATTTTGAACCGATAATCGCTAAATTAAGCAATATTCGTTCCTAAATTGAGAAACATTTTTCTGGAGAACTTTGTAATGATCGGAAGTAAAGTACAACTTCTATAGCGCTTTGTAACCAAATCTGGAGGAACATATATATGGAGGTTATATATAAATCTGAATCGATTTTCCTAGAATACTCATTCATGTAAAATAGAAACCTGTTTCTGTCGAATTTCGTACTGACCGGATATAAAACACAGTCTCTACAGCGCTTACATGTCAAATTGGGGGTAACATATATATATGGGGTCTATATCTAAATCTGAACTGATTTTCTCCGAATTTTGCGGCATTCCTTCATGTAATAAGAAACCTTTTTCTGCCGAATTTCTTACTGATCGGATATAAAATACAGTTTCTACAGCGCTTGAATTTCAAATCGGGGGTAACATATATATGGGGACTATATCTAAATCTGAACCGATTTTCTCCGAATTTGGCAGTATTCCTTCATGTAATAACAAACCTCTTTCTGCCGAATTTCGTACTGATCGGATATAAAATACAGTTTCTACAGCGCGAATTTTGACATGGGCAGCGAAGCGCACCGGGCTCAGCTAGTAAATAAATAAAATACAGAAATGTTCTAATAAATATTAAAAATATAACCACATATATGTGCTGATAATATTAAAAACTGATATTTTTTGATAAAATTTATGTATTGGAAAGAATACTAAAAAATTAGACAAAAAATTATTTAAAAAAACTTTATTTCTATTTGTTAAAGTTGACCTGGTTTGATTTTATGTTTTCTAGATTCCTCTATTCATGTAAAGGGACCGCAATGTAACGTGTTTTTTTTCAACTAGTGCTTATTTCGTGAATGGTAACACTTAGCTCATGTCTGATTTGACAGATAATTAGTTTTATCCTTCCGCTGAACGAATATGTGTATATTGCTAATAATGCGACACTACTTTGAAAATCATGGTAATGTTGTAGAATGTGTGCGAAAATTGTGTACGGATTTTGGAAGAAGAGAAGCACCGTCAGTTTCGTATGTTCGTTATCTTGTGAAAAAAGTGAAAGAAACTGGCATCCTCATCGATAAACCAAAGCGTGAAATGGAAAAAACAGTGCGTACACCCGAGAATGTTGCTGTTGTGGCAGAAAGGTGTGTGAAACGCCATCAACATCAATTCACCGTCGTTCTCAACAATTGAACATTTCGGAGACATCATTGAGACGAATTTTGCATAAAGTCCTTGGTATGACCATCCAATGCGTTTTCAGTATTTTTTTTATAGCATTTTCAAAAAAAAAGTTATTTGGCGGACCCTACAGTTCCCAACAGATCACTACTACTCAATCTTTGGTCGTTTAACTACTTTGTCGAAGAAAATGTTCACTTCATTTGTAGCCCACATAGTCATCTTTAAACTAAGTCCTCTGTGAGACTGGCATGACGATTGTATTTTCAAATAGTTTTTTAAATAAAAATGCAAGTTAATGTTACAAAATAATTGAAGAACTTTTAACACTATTCAAAGATAACTAACAATGTAAATATAAAAATAAAAGAGTAATTCTTATGCAGTTCTTTAGAAAACTCTAAATAATTTTCAATTTTTAAAATTTAAAAAAATCACATCAAGCCGAAAAATATCAAAAAACATAAAATCTGAACAGGTCAACTATAACCAACAACGAAAAAAACATAAATATAAAATTGAAGCTCTTGGCCGAATCGAAAGTTTTACTGCTAAATGCTTTTCCCCATATTTATATCCCAAGCACTTAGTTAACGCATTAAAAAAACTCTTAACTTAAAAATGTTTCCCACATGCACATCATAATGTTAACCAATTTAAAAATCCATCATTCACATAACAACACTCATAACAATTCATTATGAACCATTTTGTTTTTATTTTAAAACATCTCTCTTTTTGAAATGACCAACCTAAATGACTCAAACGAACAAAATATAATACCATAAAATATAATATTTGGTCATAAACTAAAATCTATATAAATCAAAATTTTCCATCAATGAATTGTTTTATAACTTTCCAAAATATGCACAGTCGTAAAAGGATACGATACGAGGACATACCGACATTTTGGCAAATGCTCTAGTTTTTATACGGTGCTGACACAAACAAGCCTAAATATCTGTGATTTTTATATCTTTTGCATTTTAGTATTTAGTTATAAACACTTAACACTCACTATAAATAGTCAGGGGAATGATTGTTTGGCCAACCACAGGGGAAGGATACACTGAGGAGGGGAAATGGAATGGTATGCAGTCATATAATTCAAAATAAAAATAGTCATAATTTACATTCATAAAATACCATTTGTCTGTCATGTTAACTCGGGCCTTTCAGTGTAGGTAAGAATGTATGTCACAATCATCCGAAGGATGAATATGTGTGACAAAAAAAGGGTGAGTGGGGGAGGGAGTAAGAGAGAGGGGGTTGGGGAGATGAATCTGGAACTCAGTGAAAAACAAACATAAATTTGTCTAAAACTCTTTGGGGACATTGATGCCTTGGGGGTACGTGATGTATAAGTGGAAGTCCATGCCTCAGGATATTTATCGCTATTTTGACCTTTAACAGTCCGGTGCAATGGTACAGGTAAAGAGTAAGAACGAAGTGAAACTAATTTTCACCCTACAAAAATTTGTCATTGATAGCAAGAATAGCAAAAATCCATGCCGAATTAATCGACTGTAGTTTACTTTTACGGTAGGAAAAATATTAAAATAAAATTGGAATGTTGTGTGGACTGTACCGAAATGGGTAGGCCAGATTTACCCAATTTTGTTAGATTTTTATTTTTGCAGAAATTTTCTCAAATATCAAGTATGAAGACAGAGAAAGACCACAAAAGTCGACTGTAGTATTGAGAAAGCGATGTCTCTAGAATCGCGAAATAACTCAGAGCCCACTTGTAGAATGATGAAAGATCTCAGAGGTTGACTTTACTATAGAGAAAAAATTGCAAAGGTTGACTCTAGTATAAAGAAAAACATCAGGGATAGTTTCTAGTATAGAGAAGGGGATCTACTTTCGTACATAGAAATATATCAGAGATCGATGAGAGTGTAATGTAGAGAAATACCTCTGAAATTGAGTTAAGTATAGAAAAAAATCGAATTTTGACTCTAGTACTTAGAAAGACCTCTGAGGTCTACTCTAGAATATTAAAATAATTCAGAAGTCGACTCTAGTATTTGAAAAGGCCTCATAGGTCCATTATAGCATAGAGGAAAAGATCAGAGATCAACTCTAATATAGATAACGACCTCAGAGATCTACTCTAGTATAAACAAATAGATCAGGGATTGATTCTAATATATAGAAGGACATTAGATGTTGACTTTAGTATTGAGAAAAAATTAGGTTGACATTATTATAACAAAAACCTCAGACGTAGACTCTAGTATATATAAAAATCTTTGACGTCGACTCTGGAATAGAGAATGACACCAGATGTCGAATCTAGTATGGAAAAAGACCTCAGAGATTGACTGTAGAATGGAAAAATAACTCAGACATCAACTACTGTATAAAGTACTATTATTGTGGAATCAACTCTAATAAAAAAAAAACAATCTCAGAGATCTACTCTAGTACATAGAAGGATATCAGAGATCGATTCTATTATAGATAAAGACCTCAGGAGTCGACTCTAGTATAAAAAAAGATCTCAGAGTTCGACTGTATAATGTAGAAAGACTTAAGAGATCAACTATCGTAAGGGGAAGAATTGTAAGAGTTGGACACTAGTACGAATATAGCGAAAATTACACTGGGCTCGAAATGGACACTTTAAAAATTTAATCCAGTGGTGCTAGCCGTTTTTCTAGGTTAGCTCGATTTTCAACCACAAAGTGAGTAAGGAAATCAGAAAAATTTTGAAGTGGAAGACTTCGGAATACACGCTTCAGTCGAAAGAACGAAATAAAGGGTACCACGCTTCTCACCCCCTTACCTCGAAAATGTTGCAATCAAATCGTATAATATGTTAAACGTCATACAAATAAACCTCTACAAATCGATTTTTAGTTGGTGTCTTTAAGAAAAATATTCCTCGCGAAAAAATACTATATGTCTCTCTTCAATATATAAATCAATGAACAGGTTTCATAATTTACTAAGTTTTCTTAGTAAGCTTTGTAATTTACATAAACGCTAACTGAAAAATTATTTATAAATTTAAATCTGCTTATTTCTCATAAAAACGTTGAAAAGGAACTCATAGTATTTTTTTCGCGACGAACATATTTCTCAAGAATGTCGTCGATTTGTTTGACGTTTGACATATGATAAGATTTCTAGTTGTAAGGATAGATAAGCGTGGTTGACTGTTTTTATAGAAATAATTCTCCAAGGGTTCCCTTTATTTTGCTGTTTGGACTGAAGCGTGTAATCCGAAGTTTTCCACTTCAATCACCTCCGAGATAACTAACCTCTAAAAACTCACAGACCGACTCTAGAATAGAGAAGTACCTCAGAGGTCGGCTCTTTTATAGAGACAGATTACTGAAATTGACTATAGTATATAGACAGAACTCAGAGTACGACTTTAGTAATGGGGAAAAAACGATGTCTCTAGTATAGAGAAATACAATAGATATCGTCTGTAGAATGGAGAAAGATCTCATAGGATGGCTCAATTATAGAGAAAAACGTCAGAGGTTGATTCTAGTATAGAGAAAGAGATTAGAGAACAATTATAATAAAGAGATAGACCTCAGAGGCTATATTTAGTATAGAGAAACAATCATATGTTGTCTCTATAATATAGAAATAACTCAGAGGTCGACTCTGCTATATGGAAATGTCTCACGATTATAGTATAGATGAAGAGATTAGAGATCAGCCCTAATAAAGAGAGCGACCTCAGAAATCTACTCTAGCATAAATAAATATATCAGGGATCGATTATAGTATACGAAAAAAACCTTAGAGGCTGACTTTAGTATAAAGAACAAATTCTTAGGTTGACATTTTTATAAGAAAAACTTCAAACGTCTGGAATAGAGAAAAATCCCGAGATCGATTCTAGTATGGAAAAATATCTCAGAGATCGACCGTGGAAGAAGAAAGACCTAAGAGGTCAACTAAAGTGTGGGGAAGATCGACTCTATCATATAGAATCACTACTCTAGTACAGAGGAAGATATCAGATATCAATTTTAGTATAGAGAAAGAAGTCGGCTCTATTATGGCAAAAAAATCTCAGAGATCGACTAAAGAATGAAGAAAGATTTCAGAGATCAACTCTAATATATCGAAGGATTATTAGAGATCAACTAGAATACAGTAAAAAGTCTCAGAGACCGACTGTAGTACAGGGTGGGACATTTTAAATTTTAAATTTGAATCGGCTTTAAAAAAAGTACTGATATTTTTTTAAAATTTCTGCACGGGGCAAAATCGCCTTTTTTGATATGTTTGAATCCAAACAAAATATATTTGGAACACAAATTTTTAAATATTATATATTTCTGAGCAAATAAATTTCATTTGAAAATCAATAAGATATATTTGGAACGCATATATTAATATATGTATTACAACAAAATATATTTGCAAATTAAATTTCTCAAAAAGTATGTGTTTAAATACAAATAAAATCATTGTTTAGGAATTTTTCCAAATATATTTTATTTAAAAAATATGTTCAATACTTTTGCTGACCTTTTCGAATTTCCGATTTAAGTTTTCTTTGGTTTCGAATTGTACCTCTCAGTTATGATACCATATGAAGCATTAACGTCTGTTTTAAATCAATCATTTCAAATTTCTGAGTAATCCAAGCCATCATTAGTTGTCATTCCTTCAAGTAATTTATTTTGATCCAAGTTTATACGATTTCAATTATTTATTATTATTATTTATTATTTTTACGAACATTAAAAAATTCTAATAAATTAACTTTGAATTTCTGAAAAATGTAACACAATTTAGTATTTTCTGAAGACTTTAATTTAAGTAAATATTTGTTTTGGAAATAATAGTCAAAGATAATAGTCCCAATAATCATATTGGGATGTGAACAAATATTTTTTTAGAACAACATATTCCTAAATATAATTTTTGTGTGTAACAAATATTATATGTTTCGAGTGTATCCTAAACATATATATGTTTCAAGCCGAATATGTTTGGGAAAATATACTACAGAAGCGATTTTTTTCAGCGTGTGGTTTAATTGGACAAGTTGAACTTTGTCATTTTATAATGGAACACAGTATATTTCATATTACTACCACGACATCCGATCAACCCAATTTTCAGTACATTTCGATTGTTTCGGGTCGAATCACTGCAATGGCAACTTCGATTTCATGTTTCAGCGCTTCAATTGTCTCTGGATGTTTTGCGTAACATTTATCCTTAATGGCTTCCCACAGAAAATAATCCAAAGGGCTCATCACAAGTCAAAGTAATCGGTATTTAAAATTTATAATGGCCCACCCTTTACATAGAAAATCTCAGAGGCCGACTCTATAACAGAGAAATACCTCGGTGGTCAACTCTTTTATAGAGACAGACTTCTGAGATTAGAGAGACTATAGTATAGAGACTGAACCCGGAGTCCGACGTTAGTATAAAAAATGGCCTCAGATCCCGAGAAATTCCAAAGAAGTCGACTCTAATGGTGAAAAAGAGATTTTAGAGGTCGAGTATAGTATAGGGAAATACCTCTTGGGTCTACTCTTACATAGATCTGGAGGTTGATTCCATTCTTAAGATAACAGCGGAGATTAATTCTGGTAATGTGAAAGACTTCTAATGATGTCGACTATAGAATAGAGAAACTCATCAAAAATTTACTATAGTATAGAGGAAGAGCTCGACTCGTATATAGTAGACCCTTTTATAGAGCATTACATCAAAACTTGAATATAGTATGGGAGAAGATGAATTAATGCCTCATAGTCCGGCTCTTGTGTAGTAGAAGAACTCAGAAGTAAATTCTAGTTTAGATGAATATCACTTATGCCGACTCTAGTACAGAGAAAAACCTGAGAGGTCAAATGTGGTATAAAAGAAGATGTCAACCTTAGTAGGATGAACTATTTATCTGAAAAACAAAATTATACGTAGTCTTAAATTCTCTCTCACCTTTTGAAATCTCCGAGTAATGTCCCTGTTGGGAGGCTTGTTGTTTCTATTCAAGTGTTCCGCAGTATACAAATGAATTATGTGCTAAGGGGCCATGTTCACATATATTCACCTCACATCCTCCCCTACCCTTTTGATTTTATACGCCAGTCGCCTAGGCAGACATTTAGTCAGCAGCCCAGTTATTCCGCCAGTCAGACAGACAGAGCTACAATTGCTGGAAACGTATATGTATCAATGTGACAAATGTGTCATTTATAGCCCCACCAGAGTCACCCAGAGTATCCTTTCATCAAAGTCATAAATTTTATTTTTACGAGTTATTATTGGCGCGAGGAGTTGTAGCAAAATCCGGACAGGATCGACCAACTGAATGTATGTGTGTGCGTAGGCATTTTTCCACTATTATTCGTAACCAAACCGAGAAATGACTATGTATTTAGTATCCGGTTTGAATGGTTTCAAAATCCCTTTCGTTGCTATTCACAAATGCATACATAGAACAAAATTTATATCCGGGAAACACAAACAGCAAAAACACATATGTACGTGTATTCAAAAATATCATATTATTAATAATATTATTTTTGTTGCGAATATTTCATGCGTCCTTTGCACCACCTTCCAACAAAACCAAGACCCGTCCGCCTTTTCCTTGCTCCTTAAGGGTAACTGTTAATCATTGTCATAAAGAAAGGTCAAATGATATACGAGTTTTGGGATTTTCGTATTAAAATTGTCGGATTTTTCTTTACTCCTCGGGGGGAGTGAGGGATTTTGGTGAGAAATAACTCAATTGCGTTTCTTCGCTAAATGCCATAAAAATAAAAGAAAAACTTCCTTTCCCTGCAAAGGGATGCTGAGAAACAATATTTTCAAGATTAGCCTCTGGCACTGCATAAATCTTTCGCTGTCAGAGCAGTTGAGTGATAAGAAAATCTCTTTTGACGCAAATAAGTGTTCCATAGTTTCACAACAACAACAAAAACAATCAAGCATGGCATTGATATCAAATCGTCATAAAATTGTCAACTCAAGAGGAAGAGCGTTGAACGTGCCGAATGATTATTTGACGTACGATTAAAAGAGAATTTTCCCTAAGGGAGACTTAAAAGCTTATCTCATCAAACATGTTTTGCAAAAGAGAAGTTCAAAATAAGTAAAAATGCTGCGGTATAGATAACAGAAAACTTTGTATATATATAAATGCCCAAAAGTTCGACTTTAGAGCAGAGGAAGGCCTCAGAGGTCGGCTATAGTATAAAGGAAGACCGCAGAAGTCAACAATAGAATAGAGGGAGACCTCTGGGGTGGACCCTTGTATAGAGGAAGACCTTAGAGGTCGACTCTAATATAGAGGAATTCCTCGGAGGTCGACTCTAGTACAAAGCAAGGTCGACTTTAGTATAGAGGAGAATTTAGAGATCGACTCTAGTATAGAGGATCACCTCAGTGGTCGGCTCTAGTATGACGTCTTCCTCTATACTAGAGTCGACCTCTGAGGACGACTCTAGTATAGAGAAAGACCTTTGAGGTTGACTCTAGTATAGAGGAAGACCTCAGATGTCGACTCCAGTATAGGGGAAGACCTCATAGGTTGACTCTAGAAAACATTGTATATATATAAATGCCAAAAAGTTCGACTTTAGATCAGAGGAAGGCCTCAGAGGTCGGCTATAGTATAAAGGAAGACCCAGAAGTCAACAATAGAATAGAGGGAGACCTCTGGGGTGGACCCTCGTATAGAGGAAGACCTCAGAGTTCGACTCTAATATAGAGGAATGCCTCTGAGGTCGACTCTAGTACAGAGCAAGCCATTAGAGTTCGACAGAGGTCGACTTTAGTATAGAGGAGAACTCAGAGGTCGACTGTAGTATATAGGATGACCTCAGTGGTCGGCTCTAGTATAGAGGAAGTCCTCAGAGTTCGACTCTAGTAGACAGGAAGACCTCAGATGTCGACTCTAGTATAGAGCAAGATCTCAGATTTCGAGTCTAGTATAGAGGAAGACCTCTTAGGTCGACTTTAGTATAGAGGATGACCTCTGAGGTCGACTCTAATATAGAGGAAGACCTCTGATGTCGACTCTGGTATAGAGGAAGACCTCAGAGGTCGACTCTAGTATAGAGGAAGACCTCAGACGTCGACTGTAGTATAGAGGAAAACCTTAGAGGTCGACCGTAGTATAGAGGAAAACCTCAGAGGTCGACCCTAGTATTGAGGAGTACCTCAGAAATTGACTATGGTATAGAGGAAGGCGTCAGACATCGACCCTAGTACACAGGAAGACCTTAGAGGTCGACTCAAGTACAGAGAAAGACATCAGAGGTCGACTCTAGTATTGAGGAAGACCTCAGAGGACGACTCTTGTAAAGAGGAAGACCTCAGAATTCGAATCTAAGATAGAGGAACACCTCAGAAACCGACTCAAGGATAGAGGAAGACCTCAGAATTCGAGTCTGGTATAGAGGAAGACCTCAGAGTTCGACTCTAAGATAGATAAAGTCCTCACAGGTCGATTCTATTATAGAGGAATCCCTCTGAGGTCGACTCTATTATAGAGGAATCCCTCTGAGGTCGACTCTATTATAGAGGAAGACATCAGAGTTCGACTCTAATATAGAAAATATATTAGGGTCGACTATTGAATAGAAGAATGTCTCAGAGCTCAACTCTAGTATAGAAGAAGACCTCATTTGAACCATCTCCTATAGAGGAGGACATCGGGGGTCGACTCTAGTAAAGAGGAATACCTCAGGTGTCGATTCTAGTCGGTTGTAGTGAGAGAGAGATTCCTGAGGTCGACTCTAGTATTGAGGAAGACCTCATAGGTCGACTCTAGTATAGAGGAAGACATAATAGGTTGACGCTAGCATAGACGAAGTCCGCATAGGTCGACTCTAGTATAGAGGAAGTTCGAATAGTTCGACTCTAGTACAGATGAATACCTCAGAGGTCGACTCTAGTATAGAGAAAGACCTCTGAGGTCGACACCAGTAGGGAGGAAGACCGCTGAGGTCGATTCTAGCTCTCAAGAAGACCTCGGGG
This sequence comes from Eudasyphora cyanicolor, assembly GCA_963930755.1. Lineage (NCBI taxonomy): Eukaryota > Metazoa > Arthropoda > Insecta > Diptera > Muscidae > Eudasyphora > Eudasyphora cyanicolor. The sequence continues at coordinate 244,618,238 of OZ005737.1, forward strand.
CTCATCTCAAGTATTATATTTATATGTTTAACTTCGATATGTCATTTAATTGGAATGACAATTTAAAAGTTGGCGCCGCAAAATATCTTCAATCCAGACATTGCATGTATCGTTTACAAATTGACCGATTTTCAATCGCATTGTAAGCTGCTGCTATGCTACTGACAGCCACGGATTAAAACAAAATTCATCATCAAATTGAGCTTCAAGAATAAAACAATAACTGTTTGAAATATTTCTATAATTTCCAAAGTATTCAGACAATCGATAAGAGTTATGCACTTCCGGTTATTACTTACAGTCGACTACATTTGACACATTTGAAAAAGTTGCATGCCTGTGGCAAAATTGCTGATTATTGATGATTACCCGCCGCGTCCACAGCCACAAAAAATTATCTGTGCAAATTTAATTCGGCACGAATGCATTTTATGCGCCAATAGATTTTAATGGCAATTTGTTATTGATTTAAACTACGGGTATTACTTATAGATGTGATTATATACGATTGACTAAACATTAATAATTGTTGTGATTTTTTGTTTAATAAAACAAAATATTGAAAATTGAAGATTGAAAAATTGTTGTTTTGTCGTGTATAACAAATGAAAAAGGAATTACATACCTAAATTGATTGCCACAAGTAGCGAGTCATGTTATTGCTATTAGGATTATTAATATTATTTAATTTGTTCGATTTATGATTTGTTTGTTCACTGAATTGTATGATTTATTTATCGCATTTGCAATGCATTATTAATATGTTGGTTATTTTTTCCCATGTACGAGTATGTATTTGCATAGCATATTAAATATTGGAAACAATTTTCAAATTTGTTATTATAAATTCTGAACGTTAGACGCAATGGAATAAATGAAACGATTAGGCTTTCCACAGTTTACGGTTTCTGTGGGAGGTCGACCACTGCCACCGCAATGCCATTCATAGAAATTGAATTTCATATTCACCGAGACGTATGATGAATATTCATAATTAATTCCGGGAAATTGTTGTGCGGCGTTTGGTTTTGGTTTTTTTCGTGCAGACGCATAAATAATACGATTTAGCACTATTGTATAATAGGATTTGGGTGTTTTATTTTTTCATATGAACAGAAATGGTTTTGAAAATTATAATATTAGATTTTGTTCCACTTGGTTGACCTTGAACTTGTTTATGGCATGTGTGACAAGAAAAATGTGTTTCAGTCTCCATCCCCCATTTGCACAGTGTGTTTCATAATTGAGTAAACATCAGTGCATAGCTTTAATCAATAAATTGAAAAATTTCGTCCATACTCGAAAGCACCAACTGTAGTATTGATGAGGACCTAGAGGTCGACCCTAGTTTAGAGGAAGACCTCGGAGGTCGACTCTAGTATAGAGGTAGAATTCAGAGGTATACTCTAGTATAGAGAAAGAACTCAGAGGTAGACTCTATTATAGAGGAAGTCCTCAGAGGTCGACTCTGGTATAGAAGAATACCTCCGAAGTCGACTTTAGTACAGAGGACGACCTCAGAGGTCGACTTTAGTACAGAGGACGACCTCAGAGGTCGATTCTATAATACAGGAAGACCTCAGAATTCTACTCCAGTATAGAGGAAGACCTCAGAGGTCGACTCTAGTATAGAGGAAGACCTCAGAGTTCGACTCAAGTATAGAGGAAGACCTCAGAGGTCGACTCTAGTATAGAGGAAGACCTCAGATGTCGACTCTAGTATAGAAGGAGACTTCGGAGGTTGACTCTAGTATAGACGGAGACCTCAGAGTATAGTATAGAGAAAGTCTTCAGAGCTCGACTCTGGTATGGAAAAAGACCTCAGAAGTCGACTCTAATATAGAAGTAGACCTCAGAGTTCGACTCTAGTATAGAGGAAGACCTCAGAGGTCGATTATAGTATAGAGGAAGACCTCAGATGTCAACTATAGTATAGAAAAATACCTCAGAGGTCGACTCTAGTATAGAGGAAGACTCAGAGGTCGACTCTAGTATTGAGGAAGACCTCAGAGGTCGACTCTAGTATAGAAGATGACCTCCGAGGTCGACTCTAGTATAATAGAAGACATCCGAGGTCGTCTCTAGTATAGAAAAAGACTTCAGGGGTCTCCTCTATTATAGAAGATGAACTCACAGCTGGGCTCTAGTCTAGAGTAAGACTTCTCTGAAGCCTCTAGTACAGCGGAAGACTTCAGTCGTCGAATGTATTATAGATAAAGACTGTAAAAGTCGATTCTAGTATAGAGGAAGAACTCAGAGGTCGACTATAGTATAGGAAAAGGCCTCCTAGTTTGACTCTAGTACAGATGAAGACCTCACAGGTCGACTCTAGTATGTAGGAAGACCTCATAGGTTGATTCTAGTATAGGGCAAGACCTCTAAAGTAGAATCTACTATACATAGAGACAGACCTCGGAGCTCTTAGGGTCCCCTACAAAGGACCCAAATAAAATAAAAATTAGTGAAAACTGTTTTTAATTAATTGTCGGTAGTATATGACTGACAAATTGTCAGAACAACCAATTTTTTAAAACAGTTGGTTGTGGCAACTACAACAGATGATTTAAGCCACCATTTTCGTAGTTGGCACCAAATATTGGTTATCCTGATGGAATCGCATGATAGTAGACGGAACTACCAAAATTCGGTTGGCAAATAATTCGGTTGAGGCAACCTAACTGTATTCTGTGTGTACTTGTCATAGTTATAAGTAAACCATCAATTTAACCCGAATATCTTGAATTTTGCATTTTCGGTTTAATTTCAATGAAATTTTACTCCAAATTTCAACACAATTATTTGCACAGATCCATTCTCCAATAAGAGTTTTTTGTTCTTTATTGTTTTATTGTAGCTCCTCGTACCACACAAAGATGTTCCATAATGCTCCATTATTTGAATATTGTTTATAAATTCCTATTCTTTTTTGTTATGTAATTTTTATTGGCTGCGTTTTTTTTTTAAATTTTTAAATATGAAAACTGTTGCATCACATTTGATCCTCACTGTATATAAACATATTTTTTATTCAATTATTGTTCACATATGTATGTGTGTGTTTTTTGTGTGTGGGTTGTTTCAGACAGCAACGCAATTTCATTTTTGCAAGGAACAAAAAATCGTGCCTACTTTTTTGCTGCCCTCCTTCTTTTTTCTCCGCCGATCTAACGAGGTTATTGATTTCGATTCTTCGCCGGAGTTTTTTCTTCTCATTTTTCCTTTTCACATCGCGGAGGTTGGAAATATCTGTATGCATTTTCTACTTGGAATTTAATATATTCTCAAGAATGTCTTGTCGTCGTAGATATTTTGTGTGTTTCACACTTTTTTGCAAATATCTCATAACGGTCGCAACAACGACACCATCAACAACAAGAACAGCAGTGCCAAGGACGACAAAATTGCTGAAGTATATGAGAGGAATTGTTAGTCCCGAAAATTTACTTGAAGGCAAAAGCCAGTGGAAATTTGTTATCAAATACTGTAAATGCCAGGGCGTTGCACAGTGATTTCATAAGAAATAACTATAAATTTAAGTTAAAAATGTTATTTTACTTTAAAATATAAATAAGAATTTCTAAGCTGATAACATTCAAATCTAATTCACAAATTTATTGAGCATAATATAAAGATGATTTTTTTGCTAGTTTATCAATAAATTTAGGTGAATGAATGTAACCACGGTACAACTTAAATATTTAAATATCTTCCCCAAAAATGCAAACGGCCCTAAATAACAGGAAAATAAAAATCGTCTTTTGGATTGATTATCGTAAATTTGATGAAACTACAACTTTACAGAAAATTGTGAGTGTTTAATTTGGCAGAAATTAGGTTTTTTATACAAGTTGATGAAAATCTGTTTGGAATAGTGCGCATTTTAAGATTATCGTTTCATATCATGTTTATTATGATCGACAACTTCAAGTCATCCATGGAATAATACATTATTTTCAAAGTACTTACCGCATTCTTCCACTAGTCCATCGATTAATATTTACATGGCACGAATTACACAAAATACTGTTCGTTAATATTTTTAACTCGTATACCAAAATATTACACATATATTTCTTCTATTATTTTACTAAACGCACGTCTATTTTTTTAATTACATATTTCTGCATGTGTAGCAGAAATTGTCGGGATCATTTACACATTGAAAAGTTCTTTGCCTTTTACTCATACTTCGAAATATAACTTTGTAATATTTTTCAGAAAATCGACATATCTCCTTAAGGCGCTGAATTACACTAATTTATTGATAAGAAATTTCATTAATAAATTCCGGGTTTAAGGTTCATAAGTTACAGTACCTGTAGCTGACATATAGTTTGCTTCGAAAGTAGACACCCAATATTTTCAAGACTGCCGAGTTCTACTTTGTATTGCGTACATATAATTTTACTACCTGTATATACGAGTGGGATGTCCATGCCCCTAAAAGGCGTAACTGAATGGAAGCCTCATAAATAAAAAAACACAAATATTGTTGAATGGCCTTCTATCTGAGCGGATCTCATCCAATATAGCTCTCACATTGCATATCATGTTTTATGGAGGGTTACGAAGGTCATAAAACCTCGTCCTCTCTATAATTTTGTAATGTCTCGTATATGTCTCTCTCACATATAGCGAATTCAATATAAGCAAAAACATCATTTAAAAACGAAAAAATTTGAAACAAGATTTTTTTGAATTTTTTTCGTGTTTGTGACACCTAATTGCTCCAGAAACTGTTATCCACATCCCTTGGACAAAAATTTCGTTGCATAGTGTTATTGGATAATATTCGACCGAATAGACCACGTCCAGCACGCAGTGAAGAAAATGTAGCGGCCGTAGCTGAGAGTGTACACGAAGACCGTGGAGAGTCGATGCGGCGCCGTTCGCAGCAACGTATGGAACGACTTGGCGCATTTTACGTCGAGATGTTAAATTGAAAGCATACAAAATGCAGCTTGTGCAAGAACTGAATCCGCCCGACAAAGGACATCGCTTCGCTCTATGGGCTCTTGAAGATCCGACGTATTCGAGCCAAATTTTGTTCAGCGATGAGGCCCATTTTTGGCTCAATGGGTATGTAAACAAGCAAAATTGCCGCATTTGGGACGAAGAAAAATAACGGTTTGGTGTGGTTTGTGGGCCGGTGTAATCATCGGTCCATATTTCTTCAAAAATGATGCCGGTGAGAACGTAACCGTCAATGACGACCGTTATCGTGCCATGCGGTTAACTATTTGATGCCTGAAATTGAAGCTCGTGATCTCGGCGACATTTGGTTTCAACAAGACGCGCCACTTCCCACACATCGCATCAATCAATGGATTTATTGAGAGAACATCTCGGTGAGCAGATAATTTCAAGTTTTGGGGCGGTCGATTGACCACCAAGATCGTGTGATATCACACCGTTAGACTTTTCCGCTTCGATTCAGGCCTTGGAGCAAAACATCACGCGTGTCATTCGCCATTTACCAGTCGAAATGTTCGAACGAGTCATGGAAAATTGGACTCAACGGATGGACCATCTGAGACGTAGCCGTGGCCAACATTTGATAGACATTAGGCCGGGTCGATTTGTGGGGAGGCAAAAGAAGTCGCCATTGCTCAGTGAAAATCGTATTCTAGGGATCAAAATAAGATAACAATAAAATAACAAAAAACATCCTTTTCTTCAATCTTTTTTAAAAACAAAACAAATTTCTTTTGAATTTTCTTTGTGAAATTAAAATTTGTTTTGACACTTTTGTCCAAAAACTATATATGTTTATTGTTTTTTGCTCAAAGGAAAGCCTCGGTGCTTTCCTTTAAGAGATTTGTTGTATATTAGTGGGATGGGACCTGTTTATCTATCAAATTAAAGATAAACATACGAGTATAAAAAGCCAAGTAAAAGCGTTAAGTTCGGTCATGCCGAATCTAATATACCCTGCACCATAAATTGCATTAACTTTCATTTCTGGAAAAATCTTTGGATATGGAGCAAATCATGAAACGATCCTTTTTGTTTAAGTAAATTATAAAAAACGAACGCTGCAATTTTTAGGCCGCAATTTTTTTAGCCAAACTCTTTATCATAGAAATGTGATATTTATGGCTCAAAATAGTTTTTTTTGTGTGCTACATCTACACGGGGACTACAACAAAATAAAATGCTATTTGCATACATTTTATTAAGATGAATTCGTGCCAAAATAAAACATAAACTGCAAAGTTTCAGTTAAATTTCATAGAAAATGTGGTGTTTATGCATTAACTAAGCCTTTTTGGGAGCGACATATGCTCCCAAAAAGGCTTGGTCCACACGCCATTTTTGCGTTTTTGGAGTTAGGAGTTGATTACATGGGTTTCAAGCATGCTCTTTCAGAATCTGCAGTAATTTTATCTCGTCTAGTTTTCGAGATATTGGTAGGGTAAATCGATTTAACTCTGATTTAAGGGAAATAATTTTTATAATTTTGTTCTATATCCCCATTTTTCTATCGCCTTATATTTTTTACTCACTATTTTACGTTCTTTCGATCACAATATGTAAATTACTCTCCTTTCATACCGACCTTCTTTGTGGTCCATGTACTACAAATACGAAAAAATATCAAAATAAAAGTGGATATGGACCAAAATGCCATTTACAAAAATTTTTATAACTTGCTTATTATACACTCACTTTAGTGTGACGAGGGTATATATCATTTGCTACGGAAAAAAGTGTAACACGTCGAAGGAGTGACCTAAGACCCCAAGTATGTTCGGAGGAAATCCGTTTTGGGTCATTTTAAGTCGAATGAGCAATGTCCGTCTGTCTGTCTGTCTGTCTGTCTGTCTGTCTGTCTGTCTGTCTGTCTGTCTGTCTGTCTGTCTGTCTGTCTGTCTGTCTGTCTGTCTGTCTGTCTGCTGGCTGGTGCGCACGATAACTCTCGAAACGAGTAACCGATTGACCTCAAATTTGGTATGTGGTAATATTTGTTTCTATCTCCGGCTAAGTTCGAAGATGGGCCATATTGGTCCACTCCTTCTAGTACCTCCCCCACAAAGTGTTAAAATGTTGTGAATTATTGATTCTTTAATAACTGCTATACTACTTATTCGAATCTTTTGAAATTCCACACATAGTATTAGCTTATTAGTCGTTATCAACTCGAGAAAAATGGGCGAAGTCGCCACGTCCCTTTTGGTACCTCCCACACAAATGCACCATTTTGTACCAAAAGTTAACAGCTTATAACATTAATAACAGTGTTTAAAAATACTTGAAATTTTGTACAGTATTATGCTTTTATATTGCCTACAGTCCAGGGAAAAATGGGTGTTGTTGTCACGCCCCTTTTGGTACCTCCCACACAAAGGTACCTTTTTGCACCAAAAGTTAACAGCTTATAACATTAAAACCAGTGTATAAAAATACTTGAAATTTTGTACAGTGTAATGTTTTTATAGTGTCTATAGCCCTGTGAAAAATGGGCGTTATTGCCACGCCCCTTTTTGTACTTCCCACACAAAATGCCCAAATCATATCACAATTTAATGTCTCATAACGTTTATACCAGTGCACATAAATGCTTATAAGTTGGCACAGTGCAATGAATTTAAAGTATCTAATGTTCAGCAAAAAAAAGGTGTATTTGATAAACCCCTTCTGGTACCTCCCACACAAATTGACAGAATAATTCGAGTAATATTCAACATTACATTACTCACAAAGTGAGGGTATACCTTAGTCGGTTTACCCGACTGAAACTTTCTTACTTGTTTTTGAATATAATGGCATAGAAATGCATGGGAATAATACAAATACTGTTGGGAACCCTATGAAATAAAAAGTGTGTAACTCTTCAGTCCCGTTTTTACTCAAACAATAAATTGCGTTTTTCTCCGATCATACAAAATGGCGTATGGAACAAAATGTCATTAAGCCGACGATATATAGGTGGACTATAACAAAATATGAACTGATTTAAAAAAATTTACTGCAATGAATTATTGTCTTAATTAAATACAAACTGCAAAGTTTCAGTTAAAATGCTTAGAAAATATGGTATTTATAGTGTGATGAATTATGTTGCTGTGATGAATTCTTCTCAAAATAGAATACAAACTGCAAAGTTCTACTCAAAACCCGTATTTTGGAGCCACCTCTATAGGGGACCTATATAAAAACATTGACCGATATGGCTCATTTGCAATCCCAAACTAGCTCTATTATAACGAACTGTAGCGTGATTTCAACCGACGAACGGATGGTAAATCGTCTTAGAATTTTACGACGATTAAGAATATATATACTTTATGGGGTCTCAGATCAATATTTAGAGGTGTTACAAACGGAGCGACAAAATGAATATACCCCCCATCCTATGGTGGATGGTATAAAAATACCATTTTGTAAAATTAATTTTAATATTTTTTTTTTTTAAGTTTTTTACGAAAAATTTCCCGTTAAATTTGTTTTCTATTTTTCCCGAAGAGTGCAAATATCTACTAACGTTTTTCAAAAAGTCTCATGTTGTTAACTTTTACCGATAAAACGATATAATTTTTTTATAAACCAATACATTTTTTTTAAAAATTTTACATTTTAAAAATCCGTGGAGACAAAAATACTGTGTTCACTTAACATGGAAATACACATGTATATATCGCTCACTAACTTCAAGACTGTCATAACTCAAATTTTCAAGATTTGTAACTATAAGTCCGTATAAAAAGATAAGTAACGTAAAATACAATTTTTAAAAACGATGGAAAAGACATGTATATTGTTGTTTATGTTGAATATTTCCAAAATTCCCATTTCTGTAAGCCAACCTCAAAAATTTAAAATTTTGAGTTATGACAGTCTTGAAGTAAGTGAGCGATATGTCTGCATAACATGTCATATATACATGTTTTCATATACTGCTTTTTGTAGTCTATATTGGCTGCGGCAACTATGGTGATGCTGGTGGTGGTACTGGCAATGGTTGATGTGGTAACTGAAATGCTTGGTTTGGTTGCTTTGGTTTTGGTAACGCTTATTTCTTTGGCTACAAAATGATAAACGTTGTGTGATGCTCGTGTGCATTTAAAAAACTAGGGAATAATATGTGTTTGCCTTTTGAGAAAAAAAATAAATAAAAATACAATTCCACTTAAATATCCAATAAAGGCACTTGCTACGGATGAAAAAAATCCATGAATATAGTATACTTTTATTTTTTTGGATGATTATTCATATACTCTGGAATTGTAATGACGGGAATGTAGCAATAACATTTCGTAAGAATATGAAAGTGGATATGAAATAATTTGAGTTCATATGTCACCGGATGGTTTCATTTACGATAAATTTGCTGAGGTATTTATTAAACTCTAGAAAAAAGAATTACTTCTAATATCATTACGATGGAAAATACAATGTAAATATTAAATTTATTTTCTGAAAAATTCGTATTTTGCACTTTTCAGTTACCCTTGAACATTAACCCAAAAAATGGCACATAGGTTCTATGTTTTGCCAACACCACTCTGTGGATCAGGGAACCATAATTTTGCTTTGGGCCAGGTTGTTGTAATGACTAAAAATATACTTCATAGGCCCACTTTAAAGTATACCAATCGAATCTGATTCGATTTCATGACTGTCCGTCCATTTTAAGTTGTTCACAAAGTACATGATGATATTTAATTCGATGTTGATGGAATTTGGTACACATTATTTTCTTGCATCAGGGACGGAGTATATTAAAATTGGTTCAGATTTACATATATCCCCAATATACAAGGTTTTCATTCCAATAAGAATGATATGATTTCTTTGAAAAAAACACACACTTATTGTTAAGGAAATTCAAAAAAAAATTATTTAATGTGAAGTACAATCGATACAATTAAGTTGTAAATAAAACGTCATTCAAATGGCCTCCACGACTTCTTCTGCAGGAACGAATTCAATGAACCCGACTTTCGAGCACTTTGTCCACTAAATCAAGTCGGATGTCATGAATGGCACGTACAATATTGACTTGTAACGCTTGAAGAGAGTCTGGATTATTTCGAAAGATCAATGACTTCAAATAACCCCACAAGAAATAGTCTAATGGTATTAAATCACAACTTCTTGGAGGCCATTCAATATTATAATTTCTTGAAATAATCGAATCTCCAAACTTTTCTCGCAACAATTCAATTGTTTCATATGCTATGTGGCACGTAGCCACAATCGGTCAATGGCAAAAAGATTGTTCTTAACGGGAGCTAAAATATTGCTCATGGGTGTCAAGGTCTTAGGTCGACTGGAAAGTGTTTTTTGAATTTAAAAAAAAATATGTACTTAGCGCACGAAAAGTTGCAATTGGAGAACGATTATTTTGATAATAAAACTGAATAATTTGTAAACGTTGTTCTTGGGTATATCTCTCCATGATGAAATTGTAAACACTACTGAATACAATGAAAAACAAATGACAGATCATGACATATTACAAATGGCCGAAAAAGCATAAGAAATTGAAATAAGAAAATATTGTTTCTTCAAGGATTTTCCGTGCACTTTTCATAAAAAATATTAATATTCAATCAGAATTTATTTGGTTTAAGAACATATGTTTCAGTTACTTTCTGTCTGTTGCAAAAAAGTAATATAAACAAATACCACAATTAGTAGAGAGATTTAATTGCTTGGAAGAATTGACTGCAGTTTCGATAGACACCACTCTATCATCTTCAGAATTCAATAGCAATAATGCTTGTCTTTAACTTAAATCAGCTGAAATACTTTTTGAAGAGTAAATTGAATCTAACAAGAACTACTAACCAAACCCGTATTTTGCCGAACTAAGTCAACATACTAAAACTCTCATACCAATACATTTTTGTTTTTTGTAGTCAATTCTACCAAGCAATTAAAACTCTCTACAAAGTTTTTCTCAATTATGGTCCGATCTCAAGAAAACTTTGCACATATCTTTCATTCGGCCTAAGTACGAACCCTATTGAAATTGGTGAAAATCGGTTTAGATTTAGATATAGCCCCCATAGTTCGATGAATTTTTAAAATTTGTGTGGAATTCCTTTATAACGCAAATCGAATGACCTGTACTGTTTTGTGAATAAGTAGTAGACGGATAAACAACAAATTTTTACTGAATGTAATTTAGAATATTTAGAAATTAACAAGTAAAAAACGTTAAGTTCGGCCATGCCGAATCTTATATATACTCCACCACGGATTGCATTCAATTCTTTGGATATGGAGCAAATCTTCAAAGCATCCGTTTGGTTTAAGGAAATTATTAAAAAACCAGTAAGGAAAAACAGAAAACGGGCGGGCCGACTTTATAATACCATACGCCTCCCTAATAATGCGAAAATGGGCATTGCGATAAGAATTTGGCAGAGTTTATACATGTAAAAAGAGAACTCTCTCTGCCAAATTTCGTACTGATCTGATACAAAATACAGTTTCTACAGCGCTTACATGTCAAATCGGGTGTAACATATATATAGGGGCTATATCTAAATCTGATCTGAATTTCCCCGAATTTGGCAGAGTTCATTCATGTAATAAGAGAAATCTCTCTGCCAAATTTCGTACTGATCTGATACAAAATACAGTTTCTACAGCGCTTACATGTCAAAGCGGATGTAACATATATATAGGGGCTATAACTAAATTTGAACCGATTTTGACTGATTTCAATAGGGATCGTCCTTGGACCAAAAAAGAGCACTTTGCTTAATTTCATCACAATCGGACCATAAATACGACCTGCACTTTGATTACAAGGAAACATCTACAGACGGACGGTCGGACATGGTTAAATCGACTCAGGAAGTGATTCCAAGTCGATCGGTATAATAAACGATGGGTCTATATCTTCTCCTTCTGGGTGTTACAAACAAATGCACATACTCATAATACCCTGGACCACAGTGTGGTGTAGGGTATAAAAACGAACGCTGAAAAATGTGGTATTTATGGATTAAAGTAGCATATTTGAGAACTAGATCTACACGGGACCACAACAATTTAAAACTGATTTGTATACATTTTATTGAGACGAATTCTTGCCAAAATAGAATACAAACTGCAAAGTTTCTGCTAAATTAATGGCTTAAATAAGCATTTTTGGGAGCGACATCTATAGGTGGAATATAACAAAATATGAACTGATTTAAAAATGCAAAGATTCAGTTAAAATGCTTAGAAAATATGGTATTTATGGCTTTAACACATATATTTTGGAGCGACCTCTATTGGTTGACTATTAGAAAATAAGAACCGATTTGTACAATTTTTGCTGTGATGAATTTTTGTCAAAGTATAATACAAACTACAAAGTTTCTGCTAAATTGCTTTAAGAATGTGGTATCTGTGGCTCAAACCCCGTATTTTGGAGCGACCTCTATAGGGGAGCTATATCAAAATATTAACCGATATGGCTCATTTGCAATCCCAAACAACCTGCAACTATAAGAAATATTTCTACCAAATTTGATCAAACTAGCTCTATTATTATGGACTGTAGCGTGATTTTAACAGACAGACAGACGGACATGGCTATCGTCTAAATTTCACGACGATCATGAATATATATACTTTATGGGGTCGCAGATTAATATTTCAAGGTGTTGCAAACGGAATGACAAAGTTAATATACTCCCATCCTATGGTGGAGGCTATAAAAATGCAATCTCCCGAAAACATGCTAAGTCGATTTAGCATGTTTTAGAGTAGATTTATCGATATATATTCCTAATGACGTGGCATCCAAGCGCTATAGAAGTCAGAAACGAATACTGCAGATTTAGATATAGCGCCCATATATGTATATGTCACTCCCAATTTGACATGTAAGCGATGCAGGAACTGTACTACATTGTCCTAATTTCAGCAGAAAGAGATTTCCTATTGCTTGAATGAACACTGCCAAATTTTGGGGAAATTCGGTTTAGATTCAGTTGTAGCCCCCATATATATGTAACTCCCGATTTAGTATAAAAACGGACTAGTTTATTATGATCAACATCTTCAACTCCTCCTTGGAATAAGCCTTGATGAGGAGGTGCAGCTAAGTGCTTTGTTGACTGCAGCAAAACCAATTATCTGATAATGGGAAATTTCACTATGCAAAAACATTTTTGTCGAAGGGATGTGCATAACATTTTCTGGTGTAATATGGTGCCCAAAGGCACAAAAAAATGTCTAACAAAATATGGTAAATTTTTTTCTTGAAAGGTATTCTTAATATTTGGATCATATTTTGAGAAATGTATGCTAAATAATGCCGGTATATAATTCAAATAAAGGAGATTAAAGTTTAGTATCTGTCGGTAAAACAATTGGAAAAAATTGATTTTTGATCGAACATGGTATTAAGGAAACTGTCCAATTGTATGTATGAAATGACCTTGTTCAAAGGATCTATAATATAAATTATTATTTTTGGATACATGCGTAGAATTTTGGATTAAGGAGATTACGAAGTTACTGAAATAAACTGAATGCATTGTACATACTAAAATTCTTCCTTCAGTACATCCAACCCATGAAATATAGGAATAAATTACAACGAAAAACTGCAATTAAAATCTATGCTGGGGATGGCAGCATCATCTCTTGCACTGCTTTTTTTCCTTGGGATCTACTGACCTTAACATACGAGTTGCAACTTTAGTAATTTTCTTTACGCATTAAAATACGGAAAGACAAACCTTAAACTTTTATATTATATTTAAATATTTGTTTATACATTTATATGCTACTAAAAGGAGGCAAGTTAAATATTTACATATTTGTTTTTTCTCTTCTCTTTCTCTCATTGCAGCACGGTATGTAAATAAAGACAAACGATTTTTCTGTTGTATGTGGAAGAGGAGTATACGAAAATGAGTATCTCTATATAAATGTCCTGTCATTGCAATGTGAAACATTGACATCCTTCATATTTGTAGCCCTTCAGGTAATTTGGTATGATGTTGTTATTATCCTTGTTTTCGTTTTTGTTTTGTTTTTTTTTTTTGTAAAATTTGAAAAACAGTAGCTTTCATTTGCTACACGGAGCGAGTTTATCTTTTGTTCTTTAAAACAAAGAGATATATATACCGGGAGAGGGAGTGACTGAGTGAGTGAGCTTTAAGGCTTATTTGAAGTCTTGCTGCTGTTATTGTGTATGCTGATGTCTGCATATAACTATGTCACGGGTGTGTCCAAAGGATTCATTCATTGTTGTCTGCTATGTCATAGCGTTTTTGTTTGTAGTCGAGTGTGTGCTAACTCGTCATGACAATAGACACGTTACGCTGACTGTTGTCAACACTCTTGTCATCTTTTGTTATTAAATTTTTAATTTTTAATTAAATATTGTTGTCTTTGCCACGTTCGTATTTTGGGCGATAATCCTTTACAGAGTCTTTTGTCGTAGCAGTCGTTATTACCGCTTTTATGGCCTTATCCTTTTAGGGTTAGCCATGAATTGTAGCCATCCATACCTCTTCTAACAAACACATGTCTCATTAAGTTTTTGTCAACCATTTTCCACCGGCAAGTCCTTCTGCATTTTACAACCTTTATTACGTATATGTAGTGCATATTTGAAAAATTTAAGGAATTTAAATTCCCTGGAAGTCAGAAATATAAGACATACTATACACTTCATTAATTTTTTAGTTTGAAAATAACGCTTTCAGACATAGAAAAACATATATTTTTTAAGTTTGTGCGCAAATATTTTATGCTTTTATATTTTTTATTTAATAGTAACACCATATACATATTTGAAAAATAATATTTAAAGGATATTTTCTACCTTTTTTTCTCATTCCAATCAAACTTGTAAACTTTTTTCGCTTTAGCAAAAAATACGAATTTTCCAAAGCACTTTGGGGGCCTATGTGTAGTGATTTTTTTACAAGGAAACTTTTTGTCGAATACATCACCAGAAACTATATCGATTTCCACGACTTTTGATAAATCATTATTTGTGAAGGGGGATTTTCAGGGGTATGGGATTGAACGGTGGTGTCGGGCGTTTTATGAGAAATACTTCTAGACGTGTCTCCTTTATTTTGTTCTTTGACATGGAACATCTATTTTAAAGCCTTCTATATTAAAATTGTGTTTGAATTTACTAACCTCTATGTTTACCCAGCAAACTTTGTGGCTAAAGGAAGGAAACTTTTTGTCGAATACATCACCAGAAACTTTACAAGGAAACTTTTTGTCGAATACATCACCAGAAACTATATCGATTTCCACGACTTTTGATAAATCATTATTTGTGAAGGGGGATTTTCAGGGGTATGGGATTGAACGGTGGTGTCGGGCGTTTTATGAGAAATACTTCTAGACGTGTCTCCTTTATTTTGTTCTTTGACATGGAACATCTATTTTAAAGCCTTCTATATTAAAATTGTGTTTGAATTTACTAACCTCTATGTTTACCCAGCAAACTTTGTGGCTAAATATCTCGAAAACGCGATGTCACAGGAAAAAATTGCTAATTGCTAACATGTTCATTGTTATTATCGATTTTTGTCAATGGGACAGAGCACTGTGCGAAGACTTCGGATCGGGATGAAACTTGCACCAAGTTTGTTCCTATTATACAGTAGTTATGGCACAAAATTTCAAATTCAAAATTGTTGTCTAACGGCACTTTTTTCCACCCACATAACAATTTACTTATTGTATTTAGAAAATACAATCTATAGATTTTTCTTCAATATTTTTAAGAAAATGAAAAAATTCGCAAAAATATTTTTTTCTGAACTTTCTTTGCGAAATATCAACTTATTGTGACATTTTTATAAAAAACATTTTTTAGTTCTTAATTTTTTTTGTCCAAAGAAAGCTTAGTTCATTTTTTATGAGGTTTTTGGTCTATTAGTGGTATGGGGTTTGTTTATCTATCAAAACAAAGATAAACTTGTTAAAAAAGAGGTTGAACCATATATTTTTGGCATAACTGGAGAACTATATAAAGGGTTTTTCAACAGGGACGCTACAAAAGTAGACCGACAGGGACAGCAAACGACGCCATATTTTTTGCCGCTCTTTTGACATTTCTCTTCAGTAAGGTTTGCCATTTCATGATAGAAAGATATACGAGCCAACAACGAATCGAAATTATTAAAATTTACTACCGAGTCAGTGGCCTCAACGTTAAGAGCGCGAAAAATCGAAAAATCATCTTCAGCGATGAGGCTCATTTCTGACTGAATGGCTTCGTCAATAAACAAAATATGCGTTATTGGTCAGACAGCAATCCACACGTACTCCATGAGTCATCATTGCATCCCGAAAAAATTACGGTTTGGTGCGGTTTATGGGCCGGCGGCGTCATTGGGCCGTACTTCTTCCGTGATGATCAAGACCGACTGTGAATGGGAATCGCTACCGTTCAATGATAACCGAATATTTTTGGCCCCAATTGGATGATATGGACTTGGAGGACATGTGGTTCCAACAGGACGGCGCCACAAGCCACACAGCGAATGCCACAATCAATTTATTGGAAACCATGTTTGGAGAACGTGTTATCACACGAAATGGTCCAGTCGATTGGCCGCCTTGGTCGTACGATATGACGCCCTTAGACTATGCCAACAAGCCAGCGACGATTGATGAACTTCGTACGAATATCGAACGTGAAATTGCAGCAGTATCGGCCGATTTATGCTTGAAAACCGTCGAAAATTGGGTTCAGCGATTGGACTTCTGCAAGCGTGCCCGTGGTGGCCATGCGAAAGAAATCGAGTTCCATACATAATGGCATCGAACGTACTTTCACAGGAATAAAGAATTTCATTGATATCCAAAACCGTTTTTGTTTTATTTAAAAAAACTTTTGTAGCGCTCTTATTGACGGACCCGATAGCTTAATTTGTTCAGCTTTAAATAATTCTAAATTATATTATTTTTTATTCCATCAGCGGTTTCATAGATATCTTTCAAAATATTGCGAAAAAGGAAATTTTTTTGAGAACATTTCAATAATTTTTTTGAAAACCTCTTAAAAATATCGAAAAATCCAGAATATTAATTATTTAATCGTAAAGTCTGATCGGGATCTCGATTAATGGAGTTACGAAATGTGTGTTTTATGTATATAAAATTAGTTTAATACATATATTCAAAACAAACTTAAAACATAGGAAAATTCTAATTATTTTTGATTTAAATAGTTATATATGCTAACATTTTTAAAACTTTTTTTCATTTTTAAATCCAAGTGTTTTAAGATAAAAACGTATGTGTGAAAAAATAATCATTGTTAAATTAAAATTAAGTAGTCTTCAACTTCTTTTAGTATAATTTTTTGGCGGTTTTTGCGGATATCTTGCAAAATATTGCTAAAAATTAAATTTTTTGAGAAAATTTTAATAATTTTGAAATAAAAACATTGAAAAGGGCACAATTATAAGTAACTAACAAAGAAAATAAGTAATCAGTTGCATGAGACGGACTTTTCTTGGAAAAAACTTTGTCTCAGTTGTCTGAGACGGACTTTTCTTATAGAAAAGTTTTCTCTCAGTTGTCTGAGCCGGACTTTTCTTATAGAAAAGTTTGTCTCAGTTTTTTGAGGCGAACTTTTCTTATAGAAATGTTGTCTCAGTTCTCTGAGACGGACTTTTCTTATAGAAAAGTCTGTCTCAGTTCCCTGAAACGGACAGTTGTCTGAGACGAACTTTTCTTATAGAAAAGTTTTCTCTCAGTTTATCATAAAAAACTGATAAATAATTTAAGAAAGTATAGTTAATTTAGTAAGTTTACACTCATAGGTTATTCGGTTATGTTGCGTGGAAGTTAAAATACCTTCGGTATTATATGTTTATCATTTGTGGGGGTGATAAAAAGTTGTTGGATTTCCGAAATTGTCTACAACTTTTCAAGATGCATTAATTTTCTTCGGCTCTGTTTTATTTAATTGATCGCAATGTCGTCGTAACCTCTGAACGGATGAAAAAAAATTAATATTAGAAGAAAATGAAGGTTACTTAAGTTTGATCATTTAAAAAAATCCTGAACCAATTCGCACAAGGGGTTCTAGATTTATGCTAAAATATATGGTTCAAACTCTCTATTTTTGCATATTATCGATCATCCCGAGAAGTGTAATATTCTATATATGCTTATCGATTGCAAAACCCTGCGCCGTAGCAATAACATTTTTTACTGTTGAGCTGTGTTATTAAAATTGAAAAAAAGTATTACAAAATAACTCTTTCTTGCTTCTTTCATTGAAAAATTAAGAAAATGGCACTACGCAAAAAATTTTAGAAAAAAAGGAAATGTTAGAAAAAAACTGCTGTTTTGTCAACATACGAAGGAAAAGTATATATCGACAGTTTATATTCAATATCCTCTATCTTAAAAAACACAATTGTTCAGTAGAGCCAAAAAACCGTTTATATCCCTAATTTTAAAGAAATTTAAAATTGTTTGTTCTACAATGTTTATTACACCTAACTACGTGAACTACTAAATAATATTTTTTTTAATATTTGCACCACGAGCCATTTTATGAAACATAGAGGGTATTGCTATTCAAAAATTCTTCATGTATAAAAAAAGATAGAGGGTTTATTTATGAATTCCACAAATTTGTATACCCTCACTTTAGTGATACGAGGGTATATATCATTTGCTACGGAAAAAAGTGTAAAACGTCGAAGGAGTGACCTAAGACCCCAAGTATGTTCGGAGGAAATCCGTTTTGGGCAATTTTAAGTCGAATGAGCAATATCCGTCCGTCTGTCTGTCTGTCTGTCTGTCTGTCTACTGGCTGGTGCGCACGATAACTCTCGAAAGGAGTAACCGATTGACCTCAAATTTGGTATGTGGTAATATTTTTTTCTATCTCCGGCTAAGTTCGAAGATGGGCCATATTGGTCCACTCCTTCTAGTACCTCCCCCACAAATGGTTAAAATGTTGTGAAATATTGATTCTTTAATAACTGCTATACTACTTATTCGAATCTTTTGAAATTTCACACATAGTATTAGCTTATTAGTCGCTATCAACTCGAGAAAAATGGGCGAAGTCGCCACGTCCCTTTTGGTACCTCCCACACAAAGGCACCATTTTGCACAAAAAGTCAACAGTTTATAACATTAATAACAGTGTATAAAAATACTTGAAATTGTGTACAGTATTATGCTTTTATATTGCCTACAGTCCAGGGAAAAATGGGTGTTGTTGCCACGCCCCTTTTGGTACCTCCCACACAAAGGTACCTTTTTGCACCAAAAGTTAACAGCTTATAACATTAAAACCAGTGTATAAAAATACTTGAAATTTTGTACAGTGTAATGTTTTTATAGTGCCTATAGCCCTGTGAAAAATGGGCGTTATCGCCACACCCCTTTTTGTACCTCCCACACAAAATGCCCAAATCATACCACAATTTAATATGTATCTCATAACGTTTTTACCAGTGCACATAAATGCTTTTAATTCGGCACAGTGCAATGAATTTAAAGTATCTAATGTTCAGCGAAAAATAGGTATATTTGATAAACCCCTTCTGGTACCTCCCACACAAATTGACAGAATAATTCGAGTAATATTCAATATTACATTACTCACAAAGTGAGGGTATCCCTTAGTCGGTTTACCCGACTGAAACTTTCTTACTTATTTTTAATATATAACACTGTCCAACAAATTAAGACTTTTTGATTGGAACACTATAATTCTGAAAGGGCATGTTGAGTAGATCATTTTTGTATGGTCCAGCTGGTCTGCGTTTTTTTTACAGGGGGTCAAGTTTTCATTTTTTGGTTGAAGGTAGCATTATACTAAATGAAAAAATGATGTAAGTTAATGTCTGAGAGATTTCTCATTGTCGGAATTACATAGTGGAATTTTATGAGGATAATTTTTGTGGAAGATCTTAACCCTCTAGCTCCCCTCTTAATGGGTCAATGTGGCCCTTTTTCGAAAAATTAAAAAAAGTCCTTTCAAAAAGGACATTTAAGGATTAAAATATTCTACGAAAATGTTTGCCGGAAAATTTCAGTGGGGGTCGCCAAGGACACCAAAGTTGTAATTATAGCTTATTATTATAATTATAGCTTATCTATGTAAATATAAAGCCGTGATATCTGTGGAATTATTGGAGCAGAAGAGCGACCCTATAATTCTGAAAGGGCGTTTTAAGTAGATCATTTTCTTAGAATAAACTTATGGTCCGGCTGGTCTGAGTTTTCTTTTTACAGTGGTTCAAAGTTTTCATTTTTTGGTCGAAGGTAGCATTATACTAAATGAAAATAATGATGTAAGTAAATGTCTGAGAGATTTATCATTGTCAGAGCTACATAGTGGAATTTTATGGGGATCATTTTTGTGGAAGATCTTAACCCTCTAGCTCCCCTCTAAATGGGTCAATTTGGACCTTTTTTCGAAAAAATTAAAAAAGTCCTTTTGAAAAGAACTTTTAAGGATTAAAATATTCTACGAAAATGTTTGCCGTAAAATTTCAGTGGGAGTCGCTAAAGACACCAAAGTTTTGAATATAGCTCTTTACGCTTAATTAGTAAAATAATAGGCCATCTTATACAAATACGTAATATAATGTAAATTTAAAGTCGTAACAAATTAAAATTTGTTTAACGAAGTCTAGTTGCTAAAACATTTATTTAGAAATGGCGAGAAATATTTGGTAAAATCTTTATAATTTTTTAATAGTATTTATTGTTTTGCTTCAAAGATTTCGAGTAAAAAGGAATTGGTAAAGACTAAAATGAGGAAAAATAGCAGTATGGTATCTATGGATAAATATATAAGTTATTACCCATATTATAAAAATAATGGAAATTAAAAAACATTTTTCATATTTTTTATTTTGGCCATATTATTTAAGAGGTACCAGGTATGGCAATAACGCCAAATTTTTAATAGACTATGGTTACTATAAACGCGTTACACTGCACAAAATTGTAAGTGTTTGTATTTTAATTTATCGAGACTTTAAATTTACATTATATTATTTATTTATAAGTTGGCGCGTAATTTTGCTAATTAAACGTAAAGAACTTAAGCTACTACTTTGGTGTCCTTGGCGACCCCTACTGAAATTTTCCGACAAACATTTTCGTAGAATATTTTAATCCTTAAATGTCCGTTTTGAAAGGGCTTTTTTTAATTTTTTTTCGAAAAGAGAGCTAAATTGTCCCATTAAGAGGGGAGCTAGAGGGTTAAGATCTTTCACAAAAATTATCCTCATAAAATTTCACTATGTAATTCCGACAATGAGAAATCTCTCAGACATTAACTTACATCATTTTTTCATTTAGTATAATGCTACCTTCAACCAAAAAATGAAAACTTGACCCCCTGTAAAAAAAACGCAGACCAGCTGGACCATACAAAAATTATAGTGTTCCAATCAAAAAGTCTTAATTTTGTTTGACAGTGTTATATATTAAAAAAATTGTCATATTGTGTTAGAAAAAAAAATGGTATTCTTGTGGAATCACAGGTTAGATATAAAAATAGTCATAATAGGAAAACTAAAGCTTCGACTAAAAAAATTTAACCAAATTCGGGTTTAGCATACTCTTTTCACGAAAGAACCATCTTTTAGAAGAAAAAAAAAACAAAAAAAAAATAGTCCCAAATTATATGAAGAGACTAGCTTTAACCCGGTGCGCTTCGCAGCCCCCATCTTTTATTTATTTTCTGTGTAGGGTACTGTAAAATAGTTATACCTCGTTCTTTCAAAATGACATGATTATTACATATGGTGCAAAAATTAAGAAAATTTGATTACTTTTATATATAAAATACGAACCCTCGTTTCATTTCTAGTTTATGTTCCAAGAGTTACCGTGACATCATGGTACAATATTTATCCCTTTTCCCACAGTACCTCTGGACGTTGAAAAACTATTTTTTTTGGTTCATACGTTAGCAACTTTCCCCTTGTTTACGTTCCAATACTTACATTCACACCCTGGTACAATATAAAACCATGTTTGTCCCACATTTTCTACCCACTGTACTAAATGTACGCTTTTTGACCCACTGTGCTATATTTAACCTTTTGGGTCCACAGAATCAAATTTAAAACCTTTTTGTCCTACTGTATTTTGTCCACTATATTTAACCATTTTTGCCCCACTGTACCATAGTTAACACATTTTTGCCCCACTGTACCATACTTAACCCATTTTGTTCCACGTTACCATATTTTACTATTTGTGCCCACTGTACCCATTTTTGTCATACTGTACCATTATTAACCACTTGTGTCCCACTGTACCATTCTAACACATTTTTTCCCCACTGTTCCATAGTTAAAGCTTTTTGCCCCACTGTACCATATTTATCCCATTTTGTCCCACGTTACCATATTCAACTAATTGTGCCCCATTGTACAATATTTAACACAGTTATGCCCCACTGTACTGTATAGTTACCCATTTTTGTCACATTGTGCCATATTTAACCCTTTTCGCCCCACTGTATCATAGTAAATAAATTTTTGCCCCACTGTTTAATAGTTAACGCTTTTTGCCCCACTGTACCATTTGTAACCCATATGTCCCACTTTACCATATACATATAACTATTTTTACCCCACTGTACCATAGTTAACCCTTTTTGCACAACTGTGCCCCATTCAACTGTACCATATTTAACAAATTTTTGTCTCACTGTACCGTACTCGTATTTAAAATGTGTCTCCACGCTAGCGTACTTAAACCTTTTTTCCCGACTTTAACATATTTAATCATATTTTCTCCACTCCACTATTTAACCGTTTTTGACCGCAGTGCTCATAAAAACATATAAACTCTTCATATCTAATGTTTAAGTTCCAATTTTGGCAGATTGTTCCCTTTTTTCCCCATGCTCCATAATTAACCCGTCGTGTCCCACTGTGCCTCTTAAAGTTAGAATTACTAAAAATCACTTCCAATCTCCACTACTATATTTTACACTTTTTGCCCCACTGTGCCCCGAAAACTACGAATACAAAAAAAAACTTAATACCCCGATCAATTGTCATAAAGGCACCCCTCGCATCAATTTTCACCATTCTAATATTAGGCTTTAAATTTGGCGATGGTACCATATTTATACCTTTCTGTCCCACTGTGGCTCTAAATTTTTAAAAAAAATCACTCCTTGTTCTTGTTTACGTCCTAAGAACTTCTCTCACACCAAATTTCACGATTCTAGGTCTTTCCATTTGGATTTGGCTGTTGTACCACATTTTTCCCTTTTAACCCCACAGTGTACGTAAATGTTCGAATTTCGAAAAATCCTGTCAATTTCAGAGTCTACCTCATAAGAGCTACCCTCACAGCAAATTTCACGATTCTAGCTCTTGCCATTTGAATTTGACTGTTGTACTACATTTATCCCATTTTTCCCTTTTTACCCCACTGTAAATGTTCGAATTACGAAAAATCCTGCCAATTTCAGAGTCTACCTCATAAGGTCTACCATCACACAATATTTCACGATTCTAGTTCTTGCCATTTGGATTTGGCTGATGTACCACATTTATCACTTTTTACCCCACTGTGTGCGTAAATGTTCGAATTTCAAAAAATCCTGCCAATTTCTGAGTCTACGTCCTAAGGTCTACCCTCATACCAAATTTCAAGATTCTAGCTCATTTCGTTTAGATTTGGCGGTGGTACCATATTTATCCCTTTTTGCCCTATTGTGCGGCCAATAGTACGAATTTCGAAAAATCCCGCCTTATTGCTCGTCTACGTCCCAAGGTCTACCCTCCCACCAAATTTCATGATTCTAGCTTCAGCCGTTTGGCCTGGGCGATGATCAGTCAGTCAATCAGTCAGTCAATCAGTCAGTCAGCCAGTCACGCAACAATTTTATATATATAGATAGAGGGTATTGCATTCAGAAAAAATAAGTGTGTAAGATAGAGAAATTACAAAAATGACCATAAAATCTCAATTTTTATTTTTTTTATTTCCAAATTAGTACCATAGATGCGCCTTATTTTACCGAATATTTTAACATAAAAATCTCATTTTTGCAAAAATTGAAGATAGAGGGTTTTGAATATAAGCTCTCGATATAGATTTGTTCCTTTACTTTTTTAATAGTAAAACTAGCAAAAGAGAAATAATTCAAAATTCTCTCTGCGTGAACATATTTTTAACAAGTACGGGAACGGAAATCTGTTAAAAATAGCAAGCACAGAAAAATTTCTGCTACTTGAAGTTTCTGTTATATTACTTTCAATGTATTTTGAAAGCTACTAATTTTACTCGGAAAAATTTGTCGAGTAAAAACTAGTAAGCAAGTAGTAAAAGAGAAAATCGTTTTGAATGTTCTCTCTTAAAATTGTCTACTATTTTTACTAGTTTTTTGAGTAAAGGAACGCTTTTTGAAGTAAAACTAGTAAAAATGGTAAAAGTAGTAACTTGTAGTAACTTGTAGTAACTTGTAGTAGGTAAATGAACAAAGCTTTCATTTATAAACAAAAATCCCAGGAAATCTTTGCGGGGATTTCGGCATTTAGAAATATTACTTTTTCCCGGGATCACCGATTTTCTTCGGATTTCATCATCTCTTTTTATTCATGACCGATCAAACATTACTTTGCAGTTTTCGATGTTTTTAAGAGACCTGTTAATATAAAATAACTTTTAATTAGAAAATCATTAAAATTTTCTCAATAAATTTGATTTGTTGCAATATATTCTATGTTATTATTGGAACCAGCTGATGGGATGAAAACATAAAATTAGATGAAGATGAAGGCTACTGTATTTAGGATTCTCTAAAGCTTTCGAACCAATTATGATAAATGGCTCTACAGTTATGCTAAAAATATATTGTTTAACCTCTATTTTTTAGATGTTTATCTCTATTTTGATATATAAACAAGTCGCATCCCACTCGTAGACCATAAAACTCATCAAGGAAACGACCTAAACTTTCTTTTGAGCAAAAAAACAAAATATGGTTTTTTGACAACAATTTCAAAACAAGTTTTAATTTCACAAAAAAATTGAACAAAAAATATTTTTGTTGATATATATGGATGGGATATGATGGGAAAATTCAACACCCTCCATTTCGGGCTGTCCTTAACCCATCTCATTGAAATTTTGTGTCATAACAACTATCCAATAGTACTAAACTTGTTGGAAGTTTCATTCCGATCAGAAGACTTCGCTTTTCAAAATTGACTCACTTGATATGAAGTCCCCCATATAAATAATATTACAGTCAGTGAATAAACGAGGCTATACAATGTTTACGCACTGTACTACCGTTTCATGACGGAAGTATTCACATATTGCCTGATTTTGTTAATGTTCTCGAAATAAATATTTAAAATAAAAAAATAATACATTTCCTCTTAACTTATGGATTACATGAGAAACATGAACCTGCACCAAAAACTTCTTTTAGAACCTTCTTGTGTGCAAAAAGTAAGATAAATATAATTTGAAAAAATATCAAATTTTATTCTGTTTATTTGTGAATTTTCTTTGATTTAAGAATAAGTTTTTTGTTAGACTTCATTACGTTTAAACTTCATTACTGGTTTAAAGTAAATAATTTCCTCTCATTCATTCATATATTCCTTTCTTGCTAGAACTGTGTCTTAATACATGCCATAATTCTAACAAAATAATCTACATTTTGAAATAACAAAAAAAAAATCTCTAGAAAAATAAAGCAGTTGTTTTAAATTTTTTTTTTTGTTTGTTAAAAGTACTATTAAAATAATGGCATTTTTATGCACTTAGAAGGCACTCTCGCACATACGCACAAGGATGAGCAGTAAATATTGCAAAAGCTGTGACTATATATACTCGTATATGCCTGTGTTTATGTGAATGTTTGTGTAGTTGGGTAATATTCAAACAATGATAAAATTCATAGCGACCAAAATTGACTCCCACCGCGTAAAAATTCCCACATCTCGAAAGCGAAGGACGCATATCCTCAAAAAAACAAGAGCAAACTATGCTTATCACATTGCAGGCGACTCGGTGGCCGGGATGAGTGGATTGGAATGTGTAGTTGCACAGTGGTCCAAAAATTACTTATGATATTTTTTTTATGATATTGATACTTTTCATTGCGGAGGGTATATATAGTTCGGCCCAGTCAAACGCACTACAGCTTGTACCAGTTTTCTTCAAACTCGTTTTTTAAAATCTCTCTAAATATTCCTGATTTGTTGGAATACCAAGAGCATCAAAAATAAGAAGATTTTTTGATTTCATATTATGAAATTATTATTATTATTATTATACCTATTGTAGTACCGCTACATCGTCTAAGTAATTAATATTTTTGGCATGGTTTTATTATTTATACAGTCTTGAGATTTCCATCAATCTTTACTATACTCACTGTAACCACTGTTCTCTGTTGCCATACTCGTTTCATGGTATGAGTTTCAAATGCCTCGGTTCTTTGAAAATGTTTGTCGTTGGCTCTCGTCCCCCTCCTATAAGTGTGCGTTGTATGTGAATACGAATGAGTGTTTGTGTTTCTGAGAGTATGGAGATATTACAAAGTTTGAATGATACCATGAAAACAAAGCGAGAAAAAAAATTGTAGTTTGCAAACAAAAATTTAGTTAATGGTTAAAATAAAGCTGCACTCATAAAAAATGTATTAACATAATCGTTATGCCTGACGTGTGCATAATAGATATTTCAACTCGCATACCAACGAATCTCCGAGGAGATGCTTTTATGCTGGCGAACCTAGAGTAACGGAGTGAAAGACAGAGAGAGAGAGAGCGGTAGAAAGAGAGAGAACGCCAGAATAAGCAGAAGTCCATAAGTGAGTGGCAGGATATGAACATGAACATGCACATGAACATGAAGAATATGACGATGATATGCCATCAGATAATAAAGACTATCACGGAGCGTTGGAAGCCGAGTTAAAGTAACGGTAATGCTGTTAAAGCTAAAAGTACGATAGAGTAGTATCGCTTAATATAACTATGCTTAACTGCTAAAGGTTTAGTTTTTCTCCAGCCACCCACAGTCATCTTACTTATATGGAACAGTGAGAGATATTGCAAAAACTTTAATGTATTCTTGTATCTTTGTAACAATTTTAAATTGGAAAAAATGGGGTTTTGAGGACTCTATATTTGTAAAAGTTATGGGCGAAATGCTAAGGCAGGAGCATTTTTATTTCAATTACAGTTAACAAAAATTAAAAAAAACATTTCGTAATTAAAAAATGCACCATAAATGGCCCATTTTGCTCTCTTTCAAAGGACGTAAACTTTGTAAAAATCGGTTCAGCCATTCAAGGCAATTAAAAATTTCGTAAAAACCATAAATGTACTTTTTAAAATTTTTTTAAAATTTCAAATCCACATTAAAGGACGTAGTATTTTTTTTAATAAATGACAGCTGGTTCTTGTCTTTCAATTTAGCTTTTAAAAACGGCAATTCAAAGGTTAATATTAAAATTTCTGACCCAGATATATACTCATAGTTTTTCCAATTTCCCCCACAGTATTTTCGCAGAACCGACACAGTTCCTCTTTTTTCCTCTTTTTATAAATGCATAGCTATCCCCCAGGCTTGTAGTATCCTTGTTTCGGTTTTTGCTTCACAGTGCGATGTGCTGCAAGATAATAAATGTTAAATAAAGATACACGAAATGTGTTATTCCATCGCAAATATTGTTGCGGTATAACATATACATATTCAAGTAATAATGATAGCTAATGGGCTTTGGGGTTTAGGGTTGCTTACTCTATCTATCTCTCTCTCTCTGCCCTCCCCACCCGCTCTCGCTCTCATGCTCGCCGACAGTATCACATTATGTTTGCTTATACCAAAGTTATGACTGCATTTCAGCACATTTTTTGCCATTAAAAATATGCCAGGAGAATGCACATTTTTATTGACAATTTAAAATTCTCTTTTTAGATTTTGTTTTTTTTTGTGTGGAATTTATGCGTTTGCAGTGAACTCAATTCCGTTGATATTCGTAGCTTATGATGGTTTGTTTTAAGATTGAGAACACAATACGCAGATTATTATTAGCTTAGGACTAATAGAATTGTTAAGTAGCAGGTAACCGCAAAAATATGAGCACATAATATAAGAACTAAAGCTAAGAATAGTATTTGAAATCTGCATTTTTAAGTACTATGTAAATACGATTACATAATGATGTCCTAAAGTATGCCAAGAAAGCCAGAGAGCCAGTCGAACGGTTGGGGAATTTATTTTTTAAAAAATTAGCATTTATTTAGGGGATAAAATGAGAGCACTACTATTTAACATAAGTTATAATTTATATCGTTGAATATAGTTATAATGGATTTTCTAAAAGGGACACACAAATTTCGTATCTTTATGTCAACGCACCCTCAAACATTTTTAATGATCTTTAAGTGTCAAAACGTTAGTCGAAGTCAACATTTTCATCGTGGTAAAGTTCACCTACGTGCAACGTATGGAAATCATTAAAAATTAAATTCGGAATCGGTGGAAAGATACACAATCGAGCTACGCGTTATTATTTCCATCGGAGATGTGGACGATCGTATGGAGGTGTGCCGCCGAGATCGCGGCCGATATTTTGTTCCATACATATTAGAACCATTGCAATATTATCATAATAAAAACAAATGGCAATAATTTACTAAATAATTTGTGTTTAATTCAAAATCAACATCGGCCCTTTAAATTTAACCACCCTTTATATAAATACTACGCAACAACATTATTGTTGCGTAGGACTAGTGTCCTAGTCCTACAAATTATCTTTGTATAGATTGAGTCATATTATTTTATGAAATCAAAACAAAAATTTGTTTTTGGTAAAGTTTTTTTTCTAAAATTCCAATTTTCATCGCAGTTGAATTTAGTATTTGGACCATATTTGTTGAAGTTTAAGCTCTATTAAGCCGAGATATCATTAAAATTAAATGAAAATTATGAGGGCTTGAAATGCTGAGAACATCACTTTCATGTAGAAAAGGAAGTTTAATAAGAGTCGATACAACAATATGAAAAATATTGATTAACTCCATTTCTGAAATCTAGCATCCTAACGAAGAAAGCAATGCTAATTTGCAAAAAGTCTATGGATAAGTTTATATATTGTACAAATAGGATAAATTACAATATTGTACAAATAGGTATATTCCCAAAAACAATTTTTCATAGTTCTTGTTTGTCAATTTTGTTTGGGAGGTACTATAATATAATAATATAATAACGCATATTACATAACACTGCACAAAATGTCAAGTATTCGATTAGTGGAATCGAAGTTATAACCTTTAACTTTTTGTCCAAAATGGCCCATTTGTATTGGAGGTACCTAAAGGGGTGTAGTAATAGCGCCCGTTTTACCCGGGACTATAGGTACTCTAAAGGCATTACACTCCACAAAATGTTAAGTATTTGTGTGGACTGGAATCAAAGATATAAGCACTTATATAACTTTTTGTGCAAAATGGTCCATTTGTATGGAAAGTTCCAAAAGGGGCGTGACAATAACACCCGTTCTTTACGAGAGTCTAGGTACTATATAAGTAGTTAACTCTTTGTGCAAAATGTTCCCTTTGTATGGGAGGTACCAACAGGGCGTGGCAACTTCACCTATTTTCCTCAGGAGGATAGCGACCAAGAAACTTATACTATGTGTGGAATGTGTAAAGGTTCTGAGCAGTAGTACAGAAGTTATGAAATACTCAATATTTCACTAAATTGTTATGCTTCGTGGGGCAGGTACACGAAGGAGTGGACCAACATAGGAAATCTTTGACTGTCGTCTGAGATAGAAAAAAATATTAACACATACCAAATCTGAAGTCAATCGGTTAATCCTGTCGAAAGTTATCGAGCGAACCAACCAGACAGATAGACGGACTGGCTGACGGACATTGCTAAAATGTCTTAAAATGGCACAAAACGGATTTCGCCAAATATTTTTGGGGTGTCTTTTGTCCAACGATGTGTTACAATTTTGGCCAGTAGTGGGCGTATAAATTGATTTGATTATGTTGAAATTCTCTTATTTCTAGCAAAAGTGCTATATTTTCTACATTTGTCCACAGATTTTCTCCATAGGGGCATTGTTTTCCTTGTTAGCTTTAAAAAATTGGAACAAACAATTTTTTGCGAATTTTTCTATTTTTGTTTTATGGTTTTTTCGTGCCAGCAAAAAACATTTTTTTTTTCAAAAAATCAAATTTCTTCTAATTGTTTTTTTAAGCGATAGAGTAGTACCGCTTAATATAACTAAGCTTAACTGTTAAAGGTTTAGATTTTCTTCATCCACCCACAGTACTCTTACTCATATGGAACAGTGGGGGATATTGCGAAAACATTCATATAGGGTGGCTGATATGCAATGCAACAAAGTAAAGCGCTATATTTTTTAATTTTTTTTTTAATTTTATTGTTAAAAAGCAAAAAATGTCGGAAATAACATAAAATTTTAGAAACAGTTTAGATTTGTTGGAATTGGCCACCTTTGGCACGAATTATGGCCTGCAAACTGCCGACGAAGCCATCACACGCTGCACGAAAGTGGCTCTGCGGTATTTTGGCCCATTCCCGGCGAAGCGCCGTCTTGAGATGATCGATACTTTAGTATTTTATAGTGCGAACCTTACTCTCTAAAATGCCCCAGGGGCAAAAGTCCAACGGATTGAGATCCGGAGATCTTGGTGGCCATTGTGCGGTAGAAATGAAGCCTCCAGTTCAAGCCATTCTTGGTTGACGCGTGCTGAGTCCTGTTGGAATGTCCATGGTCTGCGGTCGAAATGTTTGTCTGCCCAGGGCTTCAATACTGTCTTTAGGACATTTTCCCGATAATATTCGGCATTTATTTTGACCCCATGGTCGATGAATACGAGCGGCCACCTTTGGCACGAATTATGGCCTGCAAACTGCCGACGAAGCCATCACACGCTGCACGAAAGTGGCTCTGCGGTATTTTGGCCCATTCCCGGCGAAGCGCCGTCTTGAGATGATCGATACTTTAGTATTTTATAGTGCGAACCTTACTCTCTAAAATGCCCCAGGGGCAAAAGTCCAACGGATTGAGATCCGGAGAGCTTGGTGGCCATTGTGCGGTAGAAATGAAGCCTCCAGTTTAAGCCATTCTTGGTTGACGCGTGCTGAGTCCTGTTGGAATGTCCATGGTCTGCGGTCGAATTGTTTGTCTGCCCAGGGCTTCAATACTGTCTTTAGGACATTTTCCCGATAATATTCGGCATTTATTTTGACCCCATGGTCGATGAATACGAGCGGGGAGCGACCATCGGCCGTTACGGCGGCCCACACCATTACCATCGGCGGCGCTTGAGTTCTGGTGGCCAATCGAAGGTGTAAATTTTCAGCTGACCTCTTTGGCAAGTAAACCCGATCAGTTTGTTTGTTCACAAACTGCTCAATTTGGAATGGCTTCTCATCGGAGAAAACCAAATTCGGTAACTGGCCACTTTCGTGCAAGCGAAGCAACTCCTTGGCTCTTTCCAGTCTAACTTTTTTTGTGCATCGGTGAACTCTTACACTTTTTGAAACTTCAATGGCTTTAGTCCAAGCTCATTGTTTAATATGTGTTGTATCCGTTCTCGCGATATGTTCAGCTCACGAGCAATTTGTCTACAACTGCGGCGTGGATTTCGATAAAATCTGGCATTCACTTTTCGGATCATTTCTGGTGTTGTTACCGTTTTTTTTCGTCCACTTTTTGGACGCGATGCAACACTGCCAGTATCACGTTAACGAGCAATGGTACGAGAAACAAATGATTTATTCACATTTAAATGCTGGAGGGCTCTAACGATAGCCACTTGTGTTTTTCCACCCAAATATAAAGCAATCACACTATCACGCTTGAATTCCATCACGAATAACTTTTTTTCTGAATGCAATAGATCAAAATGCTTTTGTAACATTTTATTGTAAACATTTTATTGTTTACAAGCTGTCACTGAAATAAATCTGTCAGCTATCAGACTAGCGGTTTAGAAATGATAGCAACCTGAAGTTGGTTGCAATACATATCAGCCACCCTGTATTTGTATGTTTGCTACAAATTTTAATTTAAACAGAAATGGTTTTTGGGGACTCTATATTTGCAACAGTTATAGGCGAGATACTAAGGCAGGAACACTTTTATTTCAATTACAGTTAAAAAACATTTTATATTTAAAAAATCCGTCAAAATGGTTGTCTTTCAAAGAACGTAAACTGTGTAGAAATCGGTTCAGCCGTTCAAGGCCATTAAAAATATCGTAAAACCAAAAAATTTATTTTCCTGGCGAATTTTTCAATTTGTTATGGTTTTTTCGTGTCAGCAAAAAAAAATTTTTTCTATTTGTTTTAACGACAGTTACTAAATCTCTGTTTCCACGTGAAATGTCATTATTAAAATTTGTATCCTCATAATTTCCTTTCATTTGACGTTTATCTCGGCTTAATCGAGCGTATACTTAAGAAATATGGGCCAAATACTGGAGGCATCTGTCAAAAAAAAAAAACAATTTTTTGAGAACATTTCTTTAAACAAAATTTACCATAAATTCATTTTCGTGTGTGGACTCCATACTACATCAGAAAATATTATGCGCAGCCCTTCGACGAAAATTTTGTTGCATAGCGTTATAGTATTGGGTGATTCATCGTGAGGTGTGATTTATAAATAATGTAAAATAAAACACATAATTTGAAAGTGAACTTGAAATTTGTATTATCAGTTAAAAGAAAAATTTGTGGCATTTTCGGTTTGGTGGCCAATTCAGGTCAGGTGGTCAATTTACCGTGGCAAAACGTGGAATTAAGAGCTCACCAAAATAATTTCTCAACAAGGTCATTGTTTCGCGACCAGTATGGCTCATAGCGCCATCTTGTTGAAAACAGAGCTCACCGAGACCATGCGCTTGAATTTCAGGAAGCACATAGTGCGTAAACATGTTGCGATGATGGTTGCCATTGACGGTAACATTTTAATTTTCCTTAATTTTTGAAGAAATATGGACCAACGATTCCCCCAGCCCATTAACAACACCATACCGTTGTTTTTAATGCATGTAATGGTTGCCCTTGATAATCTTCGGATTGCTCATCAGCCCAAATACGGCGATTTTGTTTATTAATGCGCTTCATCAATGAACAAAATTTAACGATAAAATGCCGGATTTTCATTGAGTGTTTTCAGAGCCCATTCACTGAAAATAAGACGAAAATTTGTGGTGTGAGTCTTTCCATAAACGATACTGAACTAAAGTGGCATAGCAGTTTTATATGAGTCACGCGTGATCTGTAAAAAAACGCTACTTGGATGAACCATATTAAAAATTGTGAAAATCGGTTTAGATTCACCTATAGTTCCCAAATATCTGTGGTTTTCAAACATAACAGCACATCTCAAAAAATCAAAATGTTCAGAAGAGTCAAAAAACCTTTTCTTTCTTAGTACATTTGATACTAAATGTAAAAGTTGAGTGTTGGATCGTCATAGATCGATAGGAAATGATGAGCTGAATACATTTATGCTAAAATCCCGAAATCGAAAATTTCCGACATAGACTTTTATTCCATAGACACAGAGAAACATTAGGCCGTGTCAAAAACAAAAATACCGGTTATCCGCATCTCTAACGAAAATCTACCAGTAAAACAATGGAATAGAACGAAAGCTGTTGTTCGTGTAAACAAATCATTTACCAACAACAAGAAAAAAGTTGAATGATCGAGAGAAAAATAACTACGGCCGCAGGCGATTGACTTGAGATTGCTATTACTTGAAGGTAACTCCTATATGTAAATTTTGAATAACTTTCGTATAGGTAGAAGTAATGGCAAGTGGACCGCAGGCCAAAAACAACATTACTGCATCCGAAGAGTTGACTAACCCCCAACGGAAGGCGTCATGCATTGGTTGATGTTGGATTTCAAGGTCGTTTTCTTTTTCACTTGACTATTCAAAATACCTTCCTTCACTTTGAAGGAACTCTTTGATCTTCAGCTCAACTCCACAGTAAAAAAACCATAAAAGAAAGCTTGTTTTGTTTAGTGAACATCCTCAAAATAATTTGAGCCGCCAGTGAGTTAGAGCGATATTATTCTTGTTTTTATCGCAAATGTCAGATATGATGATCATCAAATGGTACCTTGTTTCATTGACGATAACGTTTCGGCCAACATTATCTTTGAAGAACACGGCCTAATGACCTCACCAAACAGTGTATTTTTCACAGTACATTGGGAGCTCTCAAAGAAACACTGGCTGCTCTACGCACCAAATTCTGCAATTCTGTTTATTGACTTACCGACTGCGCCAAAAATTTACTCAACACCATATTTCCCTAAAAAACATTTCCACATTTATAATAAATCTCTATAATTTGCAAGCGTGTTTTTTTGGAAGGCTTCTTCTTTATGAAATAGCAAGGCAGATTGGCGAATTTTTACGCTGACACTTGTCACGAATCATGCGTGAACTGCACGCAAAAAAGAAAACGTTTGGAGGTCGTTTATTGTAAATATAGTTCGTTGTCTCAAACGCTCCAGGAGTCAAAAATTAACTCAACACCATATTTTCCTAAATAATGTTTTCACAGAGCACGATTTTTTATAAAAAATCTCAATTATTTGCAAGTGTGGATTTTTGGTAGGCTTTTTCTTTATAAAATAGCAAGGCAGACTAAATATTTTTGACTCTGACACTTTTCACGAATCACGCGTGAACTGCACGCAACAAAGATAAGGTTTGGAGGTCGTTTATCGCAAACATATTTCTTTGTCTCAAACCTTCCACTTTAAAAACGTTAATCGTAAACAAAGTTTCTCTTGCGGTACACTAACATTCTTTTAATCCAAAATTTTCATAATTTACGTTTACGGTAAACGAGAAACGTTTAAAGAAACACATTGTATTTAAACATCATTGAACATTTTAAAGAGAGTTGAGAGAACAATGAGCGTAACTTGTTCTCATTTTGTGAGTGTGCGGCCATATACATTTTTTTATGTTTTGGAATAATAACACAGTACAGCATTTTTCGGTTCATTGATTTGGGACTCAATTCTGAGAATTGGACGTGAAAGTAGCCCCAAAAATAAGAACCTCTGTTTCATTCGTTTAGTCAAGGTGAATTTTTTTGCACTTTTTCTATATTTGTTTCTCTGTATACCGTACGGAATATCCCTTTTGTGTCTGAAGCAGAGTTAAAGATATTAAATAGGAGAAAAAAATGCGAAAAAAAAACCCTACCTGAGTGATCTGTTCTGTTTTCTACGTATTTTCCAATATTTTATGATTTTGTGGGCATTTTTAAGGCACTGGAAGCATCTTTTTCGGGCAGGTTTGTTATTTATAGGCAGGTTTGCATTTTTCTCTATAAACGTTTCTTTGAGTTTTGCGATAAACATAAATCGCTTGGGACAAACAGAGGCCGCAAACGAATTTCGATTATCTAATTTCTCGTTTGGGAGTAACGTTCATTTCTTTGCGTGTGGAAAAAACTTTGCATTTAAAAAAAACAAATAGCTAAAATTACCCTTTTGTATAAATTCATTCGTATATGTATAACATCAAATCATTTTGAAATTCCACAGAAAGTATATTCTTAATATAGAAACAACGCATTGTCATGTTTGAATAAATTCTGTGCATCTCATCTCAGTTTATGTATTTTAGATTACTTTTCTCATGACTATGGTCGGATTTGTGATTGAAATGTTCTTAGTTTATCTATATTTCTTTATTTAATACGAAACCAACAGTTTGATTCCATGAAAAAAGGTAGCTTAGATATCGATATTCTATTTTAACAACAAAATTCTGCATAATGGCATTGTTTAATTAATTACGCACCATTATGTATAAACAGTATAATCATAATTTTCTTCAAAATTGAACAGTGCTTAAAAATGGTACGCTTATTGTTTGTTAGAGTTCCACAATCTTCCTATATAATGTATTTTTAATTAACAACACATTTTAATTATTCATAAAATTCATTAAAATATCTGCATTGGAAAATGTGAAAATGTTTTGTAAAGTGTACTTAAAAAAACATCTAGATTTGTGATTGTTTTTAAGTTAAAGCCAATTATGATCTAGTAATAATCTTCTTTACGAGTATATATAATTCTTCTAATTAACTTTTGTCAAGAACAATGTTTTGTGCAGAACATCCAAAAGACATTTCAATTGAAAGAAATCCATTACGAATCATTTTAATGGCATCAACTGAAGAGGGCTGCGATTGGATAGATTAACGATAACAACAAATTGTGAAAAAGATATAAAAATTACTCGTACATTTTACCTGTAAAACTGTAACGATTTAATGATGGTTATCTTCGAGGCACATCAAAAACTCATTTTGTGTCTTTATGCCTGGAACATTTTCGCTTACGACTCGTCCTTGCGTTTTTTGGCGGGAGAGCGCGTAACGGCATCTTAATTAGCAATGAAAGAAATGGAATTGTGAGTGCATGTTTTCCGCATTTTACAATATCGTAAAATTAACTTTTCATGTTCGTTAACGGAATTTCTTCTTTTTTTTACTCTTGGCTTATTTAATGTACTTTTGGACAAACAGCGAAAGAAATGGAAAATTTCTTCTGGATTTCGTTGTAATTAGTTTGAGCATTTGATTCTCTTCTTCTACGTCTCGTGAATGCTTTCATTCGTTTTCTTTCTTTTCGGGTTGTTTGTTTGACTCTGTCGTTTCTTTGCAACAATGAAATATTTCGTTTTAGGGTCCGGCAAAAGTATAACAATTCTCAACGAGACGTTGAGTGGCATTTTTTTTGCGAAATAAGAAAATATTTCAAACACGTTTTAAAAGCATAAATTACTTGGCTTTTAGTTTAAATAACATACGAGTATATATAAATGCGGCTACATATTCGTATATCAACAAATGTGCTCTCAAGCTTGTCGTTTCGGTTTCGTTTCTTGGAAAATTACAAAGAATTTACCGCACAAAAAATGTAAATTTATGGTAGGATTTCGTTTACTTCGTGGTTGTAGTCATTCGTCGTCGGTTTCTCTGTTCTCTGTGTACTGAGGAAAACTTTTTGGCTAAATCACATTTTAAATTTAGTTTATATTTCATTCATTTAGACAACGACTCAAGTACTCTCGGTCAGGACTCACAGACCCACACACACAAGGCACGTATGCCGGGTGGTGGCCCTGCGTCTCTGAGAAATACCACAAACTTTATGTGCTTGCAGTCAGGTCATATACTCGTACACGTTGGTTTCTATATCCTTATGTGTGAGTGCGTTTTCCCTTCCGTTTCCTTAGCAAATGCTCTCAGAGACCACACTCACTTGCTTTTATGAATGGGATTTGTGTTAGTGTATTTAGTCTATTTGCAGACAGTTTGTTTAACCCAAGGCATTTCTCTTCTCATTTCAGGTTGAAGGATTTGTAGCCGGTTCCCTCGGTAGTTTGTTAGTGGTTTCGAGTTTGCCATTGCGTTTGTAACATTTTCAACTACACTTTGCAAAAATATTTGACATTTATTTTATTAAACTAATTCTAATGAAACCTTAAAAGAATAAGGTGAAAGGAGAATCATATACGGTGTGCATTCAAAAATCAAAGCTACACTCCAAATATTTTATATTTGATAATGTTCCCGAGCGAAAGAATAATTTTTATATAAGTATTTTGGCAATGTATATATACGTATACACATTAATTTTAAGACAAATATACTGTTTTTTTTCAATTCAAACATATCGAAACTGAATATTTTTATTTATTTATTCATAAGTATTAATTTTGTCCCCTTTAAATTAATCCACCTAAGATATATCAATTATGTCCTCTTTATATAAATCCACCTCAGATATTTTACATACATTTGCCGGCTTTTTTCCAATCCTCCGAAAACATCTCTAATAGACAAATCTAGCGATTCGGCCATTGTCTCCTCAATCATAATAATTTGTATTTGTACCTCTACAATACTTGTACAATTTATGTTAATTGGATCGTCTTAACTGCTTTATGGGCTCTCTTTTTTCTGAGAATTATTAAATTGGGGTATTCGGATACGAATCGCGCAGGGATATTCAACTATTTTTATTAAAATTCTATTTCTTCTTTAATTTTAAAAACTATACTTTCAAAACAACATTTCAATATACTCGTATTATATTTTTCCATAAAATATAATTACTTTCTATATAATATATACTATAAAAACTTTGGCCGAAATAATAGTACATATTTAGAAGTACTGCAAATTTGATTCCTTAGCCAAAACATACGGTTTATCAAAACCAGATGTTGCCAATTGAACAATTGGTGATACACAACCAAGTCTTCTTATTCATCACCAGTACGACACATCGAAATCGACTGAACCTTGATGTACACCTCCATTTCTGCTTTGTGGTATTTTTTTACCCTCACTTTAGTGTGACGAGGGTATATATCATTTGCTACGAAAAAAAGTGTAACACATCGAAGGAGTGATCTAAGACCCTATGTATGTTCGGCGGATATTCGTTTTGGGTCATTTTAAGACGAATGAGCAATGTCCGTCCGTCTGTGTGTCTGTCTGTCTGTCTGTCTATCTGTCTGTCTGTCTGTCTGTCTGTGTGTCTGCTGGCTGGTGCGCACGATAACTCTCGAAAGGAGTAACCGATTGACTTCAAATTTGGTACGTGGTAATATTTTTTTCTATCTCCGGCTAAGTTCGAAGATGGGCCATATTGGTCCACTCCTTCTAGTACCTCCCCCACAAAGTGTTAAAATGTTGTGAAATATTGAATCTTTAATAACTGCTATACTACTTCTTCGAATCTTCTGAAATTCCACACATAGCTTTAGTTTATTAGTCGCTATCAACTCGAGAAAAATGGGCCATGTTGCTACGCCCCTTTTGGTACCTCCCACACAAATGCACCATTTTGCACCAAAAGTTAACAGCTTATAACATTAATACCAGTGCATAAAAATACTTGAAATTTTGTACAGTGTAATGCTTTCATAGTGCCTACAGTCCAGTGAAAAATGGGTGTCATATTCACGCCCCTTTTGGTACCTCTTACACAAAGGTACCATTTTGCACCAAAAGATAACAGCTTAAAACATTAATACCAGTGTATAAAAATACTTGAAATTTTTTACAGTGTAATGCTTTTATAGTGTCTTTTGCACTGTAAAAAATGGACGCTATTCCCACGCCCCTTTTTGTACCTCCCACACAAAGGTACCATTTTGCACAAAAAGTTAAGAGCTCACAGCATGAATACCAATGCACGAAAATGCAACAACATTTTGCACAGTGTAACGCTTTTGAAGTCCCTATAGCCCTGTAAAAAATGGCCGTTATCACCACGCCCCTTTTTGTACCTCCCACACAAAATGGCCAAATCATACCAAAATTTAATATTTCACAACGTTAATATACCAGTGCAAAAAACGTTTATAATTCGGCGCAGTGTAATGTATTTAAAGAATCTACTATTCAGCGAAAAATAGGTGTATTTGTTAAAAACATTCTGGTACCTCCCATACAAATTGACAGAATAATTCGTTTAATATTCCATATTACATTACTCACAAAGTGAGGGTATACCTTAGTCGGTTTACCCGACTGAAACTTTCTTACTTGTTTTCATTTCAATTTCTATTCCTATTTTTCAAGTATTTTTCAATTTCTTTAACGCTACCATCATCTCATGCTA
Organism: Eudasyphora cyanicolor; assembly: GCA_963930755.1. NCBI lineage: Eukaryota > Metazoa > Arthropoda > Insecta > Diptera > Muscidae > Eudasyphora > Eudasyphora cyanicolor. The sequence continues at coordinate 244,657,892 of OZ005737.1, forward strand.
TGCGAATATAAATATGAACCTGAGATGTAACTATACAATATTCTATATTCTCGTACTCGTATATTTCAATGTGTTCCCATAACTCTCAGACTTCGTGAGCCAATACATTTATTGTATATGTTCGGTATTTATGGTATTATTTGATATTTTTCCTCAATGTCACGATCTTTTCGATATACGAGTACAAACATTCATATGTATGGATTTATGCAAGGATGTGTTGCATGTGCGCGAATATATGTATGTGTACCGAAGGTGGTGTCCTCCCTCCCACCTCCTATTCGTACATTTATAAATTCTTTCCTACTTCTGCTTTCTTTTCGGTACTTTTCATTTTCCTTGTGGTGGTTTGTGTGCGTGTCTCCTTTTTAATATAATGTAATAATTGGTATTTTTAACATTGTGGACGTAAGCGAAAAACGTGATTTCATTTCATAAGTGTTTTCTCCCTTTGGTTTTTCTATGTTTGTTCGTCCGGTTGGAAGTTTTCCATTCCTTCTCTGCATCTCTCTCTCTTTCTAAATACTTGGCCAACGTAAAGAGAGACATTTAAGTGATTTACAAAAGAATTGTAAGAAGTTATGAGAAAAGATGTTTTCTTTAGATATACATACATACGTTTTCGAAATACTTTCAAGAATACACCCGAAGGGAAATTGAAATATTAAAAAAAGGAAATATTACTGCAGGGATATGAGGAGCTTTCAAAAAGGAAACGATTTGTTTAATGTTTGAAATAAACCTTTTAAATGGTTTTTTATTAAGTATTGAAATCTCAGTAGAATAAAATCACATTGTATTTCAAAAGTGTAAAAAATCAGAGAGGAGGTTATATAAGCACGCGTTCAATTCCATTAAATACCTATTTAATTAAAGAGTTTTTTTTTCAATAAAATATGCAAAATGGATAGAGGGGTACGTTAAGCCAAATATTTATATATCGGCCTTGGAGTATGATGTTTTAAATATTGTAGTGTCAGTAATACATTTAAATAAAATTCTGATAGTCTATACAATTTTTACAATTGTTTAACTTTTTGCATTCTATTTTTCATAAGTTTGGAAGTATATCTAATTCGCTTTACCTGACTGAAATTTGTTAAAATGCTTTAAAAATATATTTTTTATTTATTTTCAGGTAAGTTCCAAATATACAACGCATTTATTTATTATAGATTGCACATGATATTTATAAATGGGTAAGTTAGCGATCATCAGCAATGTATATTCGTATAATTTTGACTATGTCAAATGGTAAATCATTTGTGGTACAAGGTATTGTATGTTTGTTTTAGGGCACATGTTTGTAACACCCTAAAAAGAGTATACCGATCGACTCAGAATCATTAGCAGATTCGATTGGTCAAGCTGTCCTTTTTTCCCAACCACTAAAAATTATGCAATAAAACTATGCAACAAAATTTTTGTCGGAGGGCTGTGCACGTAAACAATATTAAAAAAAAAATTAGTGGTATTTTTTTAATTTTTCTTTAAAATTCCCATTTTGGTATTTGGATCATATTTAACATAAAGGGTCCGCCAAATAAATTTTTTTTTTGAAATTGCTATAAAAAAACCTACTGAATATTTTCCCAAATTTCTTTTTTTATTGGAAAGTACAATCCTTCCGGTTAATAATGGAAAATAATTTCATTCAAATGGCTGCCTCGGCTGATCATGCAGTAGCCTACACGATCGGTCCAATTTTTAAGCTCATTATCGATTGTGCGCAGCTGTATTTCACCAATGGCTTCACAAATATTGTCCTTTAAAGCGTCAATTGTCTCTGGCTTGTCGGCGTAACACTTATCTTTGAGGGCACCCCACAAATAATAGTCCAACGGTGTCAAATCGCAGCTCCGAGGTGGCCAAACGACATCAGCTCTGCGGCTGATAATGCGATCTTCAAAAACAGCGCGCCAAACATCGAGTGCAGCTTCGGCTGTGTGGCACGTAGCGCCGTCCCGTTGAAACCAAATGTTGCCAATACCTCCTCTTCAATTTTTGTGAACAAAAATTCGTCCAACATGGCCCGATAACGATCGCCATTGACTGTAACGGCCACTCCTTGCTCATTTTCGAAGAAAAATTACCCATTTATGCCTCTGGACCAAATTCCGCACCAAACAGTGACTCGTTTTTGGTGTATCGGCTTTTCAATGTATGCGTGCGGGTTTTCTGTGCCCCAAATGCAACAATTTTGCTTGTCTACATACCCGCCAAGATCAAAGTGAACAAATCAAAATCAAATGAAAATCAAAAATTGAAAATCAAAATTTTCAAAGTAATATCGTAATATTTCCTAGCGTTGTTCAAGCGTATACACAACCATATTCGTTCAGCGGAAGGATAAAACTAATTATCTGTCAAATCAGACATGAGCTAAGTGTTACCATTCACGAAATAAGCGCTAGTTAAAAAAAACGTTAGATGATGGACCCTTTATAAGCTAAGGAAACAATTTAAATTAAAATGTTAACACTTACATGTCAAATTGGGGGTAAAATGTATACGGGGGCTATATTTAAATCTGAACCGATTTCTCCGAATTTGGCAGTATTCCTTCGAGTAATAAGAAACCTCCTTCCGCCGAATTTCATACTGATCGGATATAAAATACAGTTTTTACGGCGATATGTGTAAAGTTTCTGCGAGATCGGACCATAATTGCGACCTGTACTTTGATTACAAGAATACATGCACAGACAGACAGACGGAAATAGCTAAATCAACTCAGAAAGTGATTCTAAGTCGATCGGTTTAATAAACGATGGGATATTTATTCTCCTTTTGGGTGTTACAAACAAATGCACAAAGTTATAATACCCTGTAACATAGTGTAGTGTTGGGTATAACAAATGGCAGATCATGACATATTACCAATGGCCGAAACGTAACTTCAAATCATATCATCCATATTGGAAAACCCGTTATGATAATTGTGAAGCTTTCGATGTTTTAAAAGGTTTTAAATATAAAAATTATTAACTTTCACTCAAAAAATTGGATTTTGTCGCAATATCTTGGAAGATATCTTTGAAACTGCTGATAGGATGAAAAATTATGTTAAAAGAATATATCTTCCTCTTCATTTGGGAAATTTTTTGAAGACTTCCTTAACCAAATAGGATAAAAAGTTCTAGAATTATACTAAAAAATGTGATTAAACCTCTATGTGTTTAGATGTTTATCTTTATTTTCACTAATAGACAACAAAGCTCTTAACCCTCCTACGTGCCCCATGAGCCCGGACAGACCCATAGACATTTTCATGTATTTGTATGAAAATATCGGGTTTTTGGTGGTTTAATGAAACGTATTTATATAAAATACTGGTATGCAATTTACATGTGGTTTTGACTTCAGTTGTTTTTCTATGTACGAGTATTAAGGTTCTTAAACTTATAAAAATAATTTTAAAAAATATCGTGGAATGTGAGAAAAATACATTTTATATTTTCGAGCAGAATAAGAAATATTGTCAAGATTTATCAAAATTGATTGTTTAATGTTACTGATCTATCCAAAACAAATTATTTGATAACGCTTAGATTTAAAATCGGATATATATTTATATGTATATATATGTGGTGCGATATATAAATCTGGATGGCTTTCTTGATATTTGACGGCGGTTTTTTGGTTCAACAAACTGTTATCTGTAAAATTGTGTAAAGATCTATTGAGAAGTGAGGACTTCATAACGCTCATATGCAAATGTATACCATTATAGGTATGTATATATGTGGCCTATATCTAAACCGGAACAGATTTTCTTCAAATTCGGAACCCTCCAAAATTTTAAAATGATTGGAAGAAAAATATAGCTTCTGTAGCGTTAAGTGGCTAAATGGGAATGACCATATATCGATACCTCCATTCTAAAACATGCTAAGTCGACTTAGCATGTGCTTAGGGAGATTGCATTTTTAATTTCTAAATATTCCAATTTATATTCAGTCAGAATTTGCTGTTTATCCGTTAACCCAATCAATTTATTCACAAAACAGTACAGTTCGTTCGATTTGCATTGTAAAGGAATTCCACACAAATTTAAAAAATGCATTAAACTTTGGTCGCCTCTCTTGGAAAACTACCTTTTTGCACTTAGCATTGTTTAGAATGGAGGTATCGATATATGGGGGATACACATATATCTGATATAGCCTCCAAGGTGGGTCTAGCTCCAATATTTTAGGGTGTTACAAACATCTGGGCAACAATAACTTATAGTACCTTATACCACAGAGTCATGTAGGTTATAACGACCGATGGAAACAAAAAAAGCATATGTGCGTGAGGGTGTATTTAAAAACACACTCTCATAATACGTACAGCTATGTGTAAGAACAATATTAGGAATATACAAATGGCAATTTAAATGGAAAGTTACCAATTACATGAAAATAAAATAATTATATTGTATAAACTTTCGTATAAAGGCAGTATGAGTCTGGACCCCAGACTCATAAAATATTATTTTTTAGGAAGCTACCTGATGTTTCAAGTCGCTGGCGCGATTAGAAATATCTTTAAATTTCAATTAAATTCGAAAAAGGTCTGGCCAGACTCATGTGCCCAACGGAGTGTTAAAAGAAATGACATAAGCCTGAGAAAAAAAAATCAAAAATAAATGTAACAATGGTTTTTGACAAATATGTCAAAACTAGTTCTAATTTGCAAAAAAAAAATCACAAAAATATTTTTTCCATTTTTCATATTTTTTTGAAAAGATTAGGCAATCTTGAAAATATTTGGGCAACATTTTCTAAAGAAAATTGGTAATTTATTAAAATGTTGTGTCATAACTACTATCCAATAGGACCAAACATGGTTCAAGTTTAATGATGAGAATGCATCGGTTTTAAAAATTCACTCCCCTGTCATGGAATCCCCCATATGCCCCCATATATATAGATAGATAACATCTGGCACATCAGCAATGAAACATATCGGTCTATGTTTTTATATAGTCCCCATATAGATTTTGTTCTTAAACATAATATTTTTAATCCACAAATTCACATTCTCTTAAAAATATAAAATTGTTTGAATGATATTTGTTTGGTTTTGCTGTTTTTTTTTCCACCCAGCAGGTGTATATAGAAACTTAATGAGAAACGTAAAATATAAGCCACAATTTTATATACTAAAAAAGTTTCATTTAATAACAAACCTACAATTACTCAAGCGAATCAATAAAATATCATTAAATCACTAAATTATAGCATTTAACTTGAGTAATAAAAATAATAAATAAAACTTAACCTGCAAAGCACTACATAGCATTCGTGATTCCGACATTCCGGATTTTCTTATTAACGACAAGGCAATGCAAAATTTATATGGCCTTGGTCATTTGAAATAATTGAATTTTTTGTGATGTACACCGGACCTATAAAAGTAATTCCCATATCCTCCTTTTTTTTCCTATTCTCAGATTTTATTACCATTACGTCTTATATTTCTATAAATACCAACAACAACCAAAACACAATGTATTCAAACAACAGCAACAACAACAAAAAAAGAAAATATTTTTTGATTACAAAGTAGAAAATAATAAATCAGATTTATACGGTGTAACAAACAACAATTCAATAACATGGAATTATACTGAACAGGAAAACAAGAAAACAAACCATAAACAAACAGACCAGACCACCAATTCACCAAATGGGAGGGGATAAGGAGAGGGAGAAGAAAGCACGAAATCATACGCAGAAAACTTTGGACATAAAATTAATCTTGTATGACTTTATTCCCCAACTAAGTTCAATTTTGTCGTATGCCATGCACACACATACACTAACACAAAACTCACCTCCCCCCATCCCATTTATGGATAAATGCTTAAATGGTACAGTGGTTCTATTATACATCCAAAGCCGGAAAGATATCGCACCATTGTCCAAAGGATCTCAGACCAATTAGCCTATGTTCCTTCCTATTGACAAATTTGGAACGACTTTTATAATCTTTCATTAGAGAAAACCTGGATACACTTCGGTCGGGAGCCAACATGCTTACAACAAGGTTTGGTCTACAGAATCTGCCCTAAATGAACTTGTGAGCACTATCGAATCGTCCCTACATTACAAGGAATTCACTATGGTGGCATTTCTTGACATAGAAGGGGCTTTTGACAACATTCACTCAGATCCGGCGATGCGGCGATGTCACATATATAGGTGAACTCTAGCTTGATCAGACTAATTCAAAGCCTGCTCAACATCAGAAGAAGTTGTACTGTCTCCAGTAATTTGAAACATAGCGGTGAATGAAATCCTGTCGATCTTGAACGTTGTGGCAATTGCAGTGAGTGGCAAATTCCTCGACGTCCGCAGGGATATCCTACTTGTGACTCTGAAAAAAATGGCAAGATGGCCCAAAAGCATCTGTTTGACGTTAACCCATACAAGACAGAATTGGTTATCTTTACTGGGATGAATAAGGTCCCACATGTGGAGCCTCCTCGAATAAATGAAACAGAGATGGTGTTTTCATATCAAGGAATAATTGTAGATATGAAATTGTTATTCAGATTTAACGTACTGGAACGTGTAAGGAAAGCCAAAGTCGCATTCTATTTTTGAAGGAAAGCTTTTGGGGCTTCACGTTGGGGCCTCTCTCCTAAAATCGTCCATTGGATATTTATATAGCAGTAGTTGTACGCCATTGTGGTGTGGTTGACGGCAACTGCAGACTTTCCTAACCTAAACTAACATCATAACGAATAAAACCTGTAAGGAAAGGCAGAAATTCGGGCGGGCCGACTATATAATACCCTACACCTCCCTAACAATGCTGGTAAATATGTAGGAACATATACAGGTTGGCTGATATGTATTGCAACCAAATTCAGGTTGCTATCATTTCTAAACCGTTAGTCTGACAGCTGACCGATTTATTTCAGTGACAGTTAATTTTATTGTTTACAAGCTTACAAAAGCATTTTGATCTATTGCATTCAGAAAAAAGTTATTCGTGATGGAATTCAAGCGTGATAGTGTGATTGCTTTATATTTGGGTGGAAAGACACAAGTGGCTATCGTTAGAGCCCTCCAGCATTTAATCGCGTCCAAAAAGTGGACGAAAAATAACGGTAACAACACCAGAAATGATCCGAAAAGTGAAGGCCAGATTTGATCGAAATCCACGCCGCAGTGGTAGAAAAATTGCTCGTGAGCTGAACATATCGCGAGAACGGATACAACACATATTAAAAAATGAGCTTGGTCTAAAGCCATTGAAGTTCCAAAAAGTGCAAGAGCTCACCGATGCACAAAAAAAAGTTAGACTGGAAAGAGGCAAGGAGTTGCTTCGCTTGCACGAAAGTGGCCAGTTACCGAATTTGGTATTCTCCGATGAGAAGCCATTCCAAATTGAGCAGTTTGTGAACAAACAAAATGATCGGGTTTACTTGCCAAAGAGGTCAGGAGGTCAAATTTACACCTTCGACTTGCCACCAGAACTCAAGCGCCGCCGACGGTGTGGGCCGCCGTAACGGCCGATGGTCGCTCCCCGCTCGTATTCATCGACCATGGGGTCAAAATAAATGCCGAATATTATCGGGAAAATGTCCTAAAGACAGTATTGAAGCCCTGGGCAGACAAACATTTCGGCCGCAGACCATGGACATTCCAACAGGATTCAGCACCATCGCACTCAGCACGCGTCAACCAAGAATGGCTTAAAAAGAGGGTTCCTCGCTTCATTTCTACCGCACAATGGCCACCAAGATCTCCGGATCTCAATCCGTTGGACTTTTGCGCCTGGGGCATTTTAGAGAGTAAGGTTCGCACTAAAAAATACCAAAGTATCGATCATCTCAAGACGGCGCTTCGCCGGGAATGGGCCAAAATACCGCAGAGCCACTTTCGTGCAGCGTGTGATGGCTTTGTCGGCCGTTTGAAGGCCATAATTCGTGCCAAAGGTGGCCAATTCGAACAAATCTATGACTTTATCTAATTCTGAACCGATTATAGCAATATTCGTTAAGCAATAGTCGTTCCTAAATTGAGAAACATCTTTCTGCCAAATTTTGTAATGATCGGAAGAAAAGTACAACATCTATAATGCTTTGATACCAAATCAGGAAGAACTTATATATATGGGTTATATCTAAATCTGAATCGATTTTTCCCGAATTTGGCAGTATTCCGGGCGTAACATATATAGGGGTCTTTACCTAAATCTAAACCTATTTTCCCCAAATAGTGTATTTTTGTACAAATCGGTTCAAAAATGTTGCTTATACAGTGTATATATGCCAAATTGGAGGTACATTGGGCCAAAAACAAAGATATGTGTAAAGTTTCGTCGAGATCGGACCCTAATTGCCGCCTGTACCATGATTGCAAGAATACATGCACAAACAGACTGACGGACATAGCTAAATTGACTCAGAAAGTCATTCTAAGTCGATCGGTATAATAAACGATGGGTCTATTTCTTCTCCTTTTGGGTGTTACAAACAAATGCACAAAGTTATAATACCCTCTACAACAATGTGGTGGTGGGTATAAACATTTTTCATATTTAGGCCAAAAGGGGCGTGTCAATAACAAATATTTGTGTAGAATGGGGGTATACTTACTTTGCCATTCCGTTTGCAACTCCTTGAAATATCGATCTGCGAAAGTAAAAAATATATTGTTGATCGTCCTGAAATTCTAAGACGATTTAGCAATGTCCGTTTGTCTGTCTGTTGAAATCACGCTACAGTCCGTAAGAATAGAGGTAGGGTGTCCAAATTCCGTAGAAATGGTTCTTATGGTTGCAGGTTGTTTGGGATTGCAAATGGGCCATATCGGTCAATGTTTTTTTATAGCTCCCCTATAGAGGTCGCTCTTAAATACGGTTTAACCCCCCGTCAAACACATATTCTGAAACCATCGGACAAACCCATATGCCTGGCCAGACCCCTACGTTTTCATGCATTTGTATGGCAAAAAGGGTACCGTAACTTTGAATTTCTAAGTATGTTCGTATATTAGACTAAATGTAAAAAAATTTCTATTATTATTTTTTATTCATTTTGTGGAATGCATGAAAAACAAGTATAATCAACTTTAGAATGTTGTTGGCACACAGGATTAGTGCATTTGGTGCAGTAAACACGTGTCTTCCTATGCAGCTTTTCGTCTTGCGCGAAACAAAATGCTATCTTTTCTGGAACACAGTGTACTAGGGCCGCATCGTTGGTTAGGCAGCATGTTACTGGGAATATTCAACGGCCTTGCAAAAAATTTATTTCATACAAATTGTATAGGCGTTTGGTCAGGCATATGTTCAGTTTTCGTAGTGTTGGAACGATATTTTTGATTTTTTTTTTACAGATAGAAAGCCAATGATATTTTAGGCGGCTACCGGGAAATACAGGAATCTACCTAAACTAGAAGTTTGTTTAATTAACGCTCAAAAATTAAATATGTCTGGCCAGAACCATGTGTTTGTCCAAGGGTGAAAAGCCATAAAAGCTATATTTTTAAAGCAATGTACTGAATTTTTGCGACTTGGCAATAATTTAGACAATAATTCTACACAGAAATTGTTTTTAGCAATTGGTTTGTTTTTTGTTGTAGTCCCCCTATAGATGTCGCTCCTAAATACGTTTATTTAATTTAACAAGTAAGAAAGTTTCAGTCGGGTAAACCGACTAAGGTATACCCTCACTTTGTGAGTAATGTAATATTGAATATTACACAAATTATTCTGTCAATTTTTGTGGGAGGTACCAGAAGGGGTTTAAGAAATACACCTATATTTCGCTGAACAGTAGATACTTTAAATACATTGCACTGTGCCGAATTGTAACCGTTTATATGGACTGGTATATTAACGTTGAGATATTAAATTGTGGTATAATTTGGCCATTTTGTGTGGGAGGTACAAAAATGGGCGTGGTGATAACTCTCATTTTTCACTGGACTATAGGCATTATAAAACCATTACACTGTACAAAATTTCAAGTACTTGTATATACTGATATTAATGTTATAAACTGTTAACTTTTGGTGCAAAATGGTACCTTTGTGGGAGAGGTACCAAAAGGGGTGTGATAATAACGCCCATTTTTCAACGGACTGTAGGCACTATAAAAACATTACGCTGTACAAAATTTCAAGTATTTTTATACACTGGTATTAATGTTATAAGCTTTTAACTTTCAGTGCAAAATGGTGCATTTGTGTGGGAGGTACCAAAAGGGGCGTGGCAATTTCGCCCATTTTCCTCGAGTTGATAGCGACTAACAAACTAATACTATGTGTGGAATTTCAGAAGATTCGAATACGTTTAATAGCAGTTATTAAAGAAACAATATTTCACAACATTTTAACCCTTTGTGGGGGAGGTACCAGAAGGAGTGGACCAATATGGTCCATCTTCGAACTTAGCCGGAGATAGAAAAAAATATTACCACATACGAAATTTGAAGTCAATCGGTTAATCCTTTCGAGAGTTATCGTGCGCACCAGCCAGCAGACAGACAGACAGACAGGCAGACAGACAGACAGACAGACAGACGGACGGACATTGCTCATTCGACTTAAAATGACCCAAAACTAATATCTGCCGAACATACTTAGGGTCTCAGATCACTCCTTCGATGTGTTACACTTTTTTTCGTAGCAAATGATATATACCCTCGTCACACTAAAGTGAGGGTATAAAAATACCACATTTTGCCAGATGATTAGGACGTAATTTGTGTTTAACATATTCATAAATTCTGCACAATGAACCTAACTAGATGGGCTTCGATATAGCTCTCATACAGCTCTTACAATGAATATTTGCCATATCAATCCAAAGCGTGGTTAAATTGTAAGAGCCGATGTTGAATGTGAACCACACCTAAACGTCAAGTTTTTTTCTGCATTTCATTTGACATTTCTCAATTTCAGACTAACTCAATTTGAACCATGGAAAGATACACAATCGAGCAACGCGTTAGGGTTTTTTAAGCCTTTTACGAAAATGGGCGTTCAAATCAAAATGCATTTCGTGCACATCGTGATGTTTTTTTGATCAGCATAATCGACCAAATGTGTCCACATTCGGGAGAATTGTGCCAAAATTTCAGCAAACCGGGTCTGTAGGAGATGTGAAAACACCTGTGCATGCTCGCCCAGTTCGTTTGGTGCGGCTTATGGGCTGTCGACGTCATCGGGCCATACTTCTTCGAAATGAGGCCGGTCAGGCAGTTACAGTGAATGGTGTTCGCTATCGTGAGCTGATAACGAACTTTTTATGGCCCGAATTGGAAGATATGGATGTGAAAAATCCTTGAGATAGGTTAATTTGGAGCTCTGTACCACAAAAACTACAATGAGTTTTGAAAAGGTGAAATGTCAAAATTTTCACTCGCACTATGAGAATTATTGTGCTAAATTTTGTGAAATATGAAAGGGGTAATTTTTTAAGTTGGTCCAATTGCTTTGGAATTGCCCTATAGTCTTCATATAGAGGTCGCTCTTAAATATCTTTGATTGGGCCATAGAGGGCTTGTTTTTAGTAAAATTTGGCTAAACATTTTCAGAATTCGTTTTTAAATAATTTGTTAAAACAAGCAACTAAAACGGATTAAGTTCGGCCATGCCGAATCTTATATACCTTCCTCCATGGATCGCATTCGAATGGTTTCGGGTACAAATAAAGTCATTATACCAAATTTCAGCCCAATTCGTTGAAATTTGAGTTTTTGTGGCGTTTTGGTAGAGGGACCTTTGTATGGGGGCTATATCAAAACATGGACCTATGTCTACCGTTGTTCGTGTGAATGATTCCGGGTATAAATAAACCGCAGTTACCAATTTGCACCCCGATCAGTTGACATTTGTGGTCTCTATGACGTTAGGAAGTCAAATCGGGGAGATCCTATTCATGGGAGCTATATCCATAAATGGACTGATATTGCCCATTTTCAATCCCAAGTCACCTGCAGCTACCAAATTTCAGTCATTTAGCTCAATTATAGTAGACTGTAGCGTGATTACAACACACTGACGGTCAGGCATGGCTAAATCGTCTGAGAATTTTACAACAATTAACAATATACTCGTTAGGGGTGGGTCAATTTGTATGGGTGGAAAAAAATTAACAAAGCGTCACTCAAAAAAGAAATCTACGGAAAATTTTAAGAATATTTCTTCAAGAAACCATGGATCTAAAATGAATTCCTAGCTGGCGGAAATCGACTTCAAATTTTAAGACGAACTTGTCATGTCCGTCTGTCTGTGGAAAGCAGACAAAAGGTAGGGTGAAAAGGTAAGGAAGAAATTTTGCAGAAACATGTGTTATTGTCCTTCATCGCTTGGTATTGCATTTGTGCAAAATCGGTCAAGGACTAAAGATTTTCCCCATACAAGGACTAAAGGAAGGTCGGTTAAAAACGTCTTTTTTAGCCGTATTTCCTAAATTATATGAGCTAGAAAGATGAAACTTTGTATGTAAGTCATTGGAACAGAAATAAATATTTTTTTTTGCAGAAATAAATATATTTTTTGGAAAATTGGGTGGGGCCACGCCCTTTGGAAAAACGTAATATCGATCAAAGTACTTGGCCGATCTCAATAAAATTAAACACATTCAATTTAGTTGTGCCTAGGAACTCCAAATTGAAATAAATCGGTTCTGATTTGGATAAAGCTACCATATATATGTTACTTAAAATTTAAAAAAAATGCCCAAAAACCACAATTTTCCCGATTTCGATGTAAGCATAAACCGCATAAAACACTATTGGATTTATTCTTACGAGTTACGTTTTAAATGTTAAACGCATCCTTCTACTGCTTTTATTGTGTAATGCTGCGATTTTATTTTTGGTAACAACATTTATTTGCTTTTAACAGTTGAACATAAGGAAAAGGAAATCACTTTATACTAATCATTAAAATAAAACGGTGTAAACCATGCGTTTTCATTTTCGGATTTGTGGTGGGATTTTTAAGGCATTGGATGCACTTTTTTCGGGTAGGTTTGTTCCGCATTTTTTCTCCTATTCACTATCTACACTATGCTTCAGACACAAAAGAGATATTCCGTTCGGTATGCCGAGAAAAAAATATAGAAAAGGTGCTAAAAATCCACCTTGAGCAAAAAAAATCGTATGGCCATTAAATTTTTAATTGAGCCAACTTGACTAAACAAATGATGCATAAGTTCTTATTTTTGGGGCTATTTTCACGTCCAATTCTCAGTATTGAGTCCCAAACCAATGAGCTGAAAAATGATATTCTGTGTAGTTTACGGATATGTATTCAATGATTGATTAGCCTTTGGTCCAGTTCCTGATACTAAAACCAAACAAGCCCACTGTTCATAATCTCTATTTATACTTATGCTGAGGCAATGTGACATTTGCAACATTCTTAAGAGTCCTGAATGAGGAGATGAATGAAAACAGTAACTGAACTGAAATAAAATTCATATGGATTACTCGTACTTTACGGATAAGGAAAATACACACACAACTACACAGCCGCATAAAGGGAAAAACAACAAATGCCAGAAATATACATAAACCCCGAAAATTTACTGGAAAAGTTTGAAAGGCGACGACGATGACGACGGCTACGACGAGAACTACGACGATGAAATCAAGTATTACGGGCAAGGATTTTCGAAAAAGAATCACACACACAAAAGGTGAGGGTAAGCAGGATCGTCAACTTTTAACATTACAAACAATGTAGCAATACACTAGCAACAACAATAACAGCAAACATACAACCTCATAACAAGGACGACAATAAAAAAGGAAACAAAACTTTATTTTCATATAGTAAAGCGTAATCTGGTCAGGCACACACACCCACATATCCACAACCATAGAGAACCCGAGATGTGAACCCAACATAAAAAAAATCAAGCTCACTCAGATCCTTGGCGATGCCGGTACTTTGCTACACAGAGAGAGGGAGAGAGGGCAAGAACGAGTGAGCGGCAACCGAAGAACAAAAGGACAAAAAGTAGTTGTAGAAAAGGAGGAAATTTTGTTGTGTAAGTGGTTTTGTTGTTGCCATTGCTACTGCCACTCCTACCGCTGCTGCTGCTGCTATGTTTGGTACTCATCATCTTAAGCTCGGAACGTGTGTTCCATGTCAATGTCGGAGCAAAAGTTTTAAATTATCGCACAGGGACAAAGTGGCATATGAATTGGGGTCACAGGACAACGACATCGACTACATGGAGGACTACGGACGGACGGACGCATCAACTGGCAAATGGATAAGTTTTCTTTTCTTCTTCTGGTAGTTGGCAAAAATCATAAGTAGTCTCTTTTTTCCGTGTTCCACACATAAATGTACAAATTGAATTATGACATTAAAAACGCAGAACAATGAAAGTAATTAAAACTTACATACAAATCCCAGTCAATGAAAGTTTGCTTTGCGGACGAGGGGCCGCGAGTGGGTGTGCCGGAAACCAAAATGATTGTAGGAATTATGAACAAAACTGTGTTTGAAGGAGATTATGACATAATCTTATGAAATTGTAATTCTTATTTAGTCTTCGATTCTAGGAAAATATTTTTGCTTGTACATATCCCAATTAATCAATCAACTGTGGGGGCGACATAAGCTAATTGCAATTTTCATGATTCTGGGAAAAATACAAAGTTGCTGTTGCCACGTGTTCTAACTAACTCAGTTGATGTTCTGGCTCTGATATTGATTGATGTAATTGAAATTAATTTATATGAAGGTTAAATTTGAACTATGTAATATTACCCCCAAACATACGTGGCATAGGAAATACTCGTATATACGAGTACGGGTATATATCATGTTCCTCAGAAGAAAAGAGTAGTCCAGAAAAAAGGAACATCACAAGAAGCTCAAAAGTTTAAAATCTGCTAATTCGGAGATAGCTCTTAATTGCAACAATGAATTCAACAACAAATACTTTTTATACCCTACACCACACTGTGGTACAGGGTATTATAACTTTGTGCATTTGTTTGTAACACCCAAAAGGAGAAGAAATTGACCCATCGTTTATTATACCGATCGACTTAGAATCACTTTCTGAGTTGATTTAGCTATGTCCGTCTGTCTGTCCGTCTGTGCATGTATTCTTGTAATCAAAGTACAGGTCGCAATTATGGTCCGATCTCGACGAAACTTTACACATATCTTTTCTTTTGCCCAAGGACGATCTCTATTGAATTTGGTTAGAATCGGTTCAGATTTAGATATAGCCCCCATATATATGTTAGCCCCGATTTTACATGTAAGTGCTGTAAACTCTTTATTTTATATCCGATCAGTATGAAATTCTGCAGATAGAGGTTTCTTATTATATGAATGAACACTCTTAAATTTGGAAGAAATCGGTTCAGATTTAAATATAGACCCCATATATACGTTACCCCCGATTTGACATGTAAGCGCTGTAAAAATGTTATTTTATATCCGATCAGTGCGAAATTCGGCAAAGAGAGGTTTCTTATTACATGAAGGAATACTGCTAAATACGGAGAAAATCGGTTCAGATTTAGATATAGCCCCCATATATATGTTACCCCGAATTACAGTATGAAATTCGTCAGAAAGAGGTTTCCTATTATATGAATGAACACTTTTAAATTTGGAAGAAATCGGTTCAGATTTAGATATAGCCCCCATATACATATACGTTACCCCCGATTTGACATGTGAGCGCTGTAAAAATGTAATTTTATATCCGATCAGTGCGAAAGTCGGCAAAAAGATGTTTCTTTCTACATGAATGAATACTGCCAAATTCGGAGAAACTCGGTTTAGATTTAGATATAACACCCATATATATGTTACCCCCGATTTGACCTGTAAGCGCTGTAAAAACTGTATTTTATATCCGATCAGTGGGAAATTCGGCAGAAAGAGGTTTCTTATTACATGAAGGAATACTGCCAAATTCGGAGCAAATCGGTTCAGATTTAGATATAGCTCCCATATATATGTTACAGCGCTGTAGAGACTGTATTTTATATCCGATCAGTACGAAATTCGATAGAAGGAGGTCTTTTTACATTTTATATTAAAGCTCCATATGTGTATATGTTCCTCCTGATTTGGTATCAAACCGCTATAGACGTTGTATTTTACTTCCGATCATTAAAATTTTACAGAAAGATATTTCTCAATTTAGGAACGAATATTGCTTAATTTAGCGATTATCGTTTCATAATTAGATAATATGTTTCTACCCATTTACCAATTATTCCAAATTATTATGACAATGACCCTTATCGCATTGTTAGGGAGGTGCAGGGTATTATATAGTCGGCCCCGCCCGACTTTCTGCCATTCCTTACTGGTTTTACCTAGCCTACACCTAGCCTAAGATTCATAAAATTCGAAAACAAAACTTCCTTTTGAACGTCATTTTAGAGTAGGATTAATATTTCCCCCTCTTGTACTTTCTTATGATGATCGGCATAGGAAACCGTGTGATTCTTACCTTTTAGGTTTTTTTGATGTCTTCAGCAACATTACCTTGAACACTACAAGGAACATTTCTATTCAACATTTTAACCCTATAGCTCTTCAACCTAGGGGACTTTATGGTCTCTTTTTTAGGGAAGGGTAAAAATTATATATATAGATTAGATTCATTTCCTAATTTTGCGAATTGGTGTTAAACCTAAAAATAGAAGTTTTGACTGATTTCTGGCACTTTAGTTGAATCTTGTGTTCTGGTGTATTCACAGACTTATAATAGAATTTTATGGCAACTATTTTGGTGGAACATTTTGACACGTCAAACTCCTGTTTTTGGGGAATTTTTACTCTTCTCCAAAAAGGGACAAAAATACCCCTATGTTGAAGTGCTAGAGGGTTAAAATGTTGAACAAAAAAGTTCCTCGTAGTGTTCGAATTAATTCTGCAGAAGACATCATAAACCTAAAACGGATCACACGGTTTCGTTTGCCGATTCATCACAAGAAAGTGAAAAGGGGGGAAATATTCATCCCCTCTAAAATGACCACCATACGTAAACTTTCAAAACGCCGATACCCGTATATTCTGTTTTACCCCCTCTATTTCTGCTCTCCACTGTCCCTCATGAGGAAAATGTTGTATTATGGATTATATACGTATGCATATTTGAGAGAGACCTCTTTATGAGGCCTGTAACAAAATACGAACAGATTTGTAAAATTTTTGCCAATTCAAGTTTTATAGGTCTATTATTGCGAACTGTCGCAAATCAATATTTCAGATTGTTGCAAACGAAATGAAAAAGTTAATATACCCTTTCCTATGGTGGGGAGGATCATTTCCTCTATATATTTTTCCTCTTATAAAGTTGAAAGCCGAATATACTACCGTTCTCACATGTTTAAGTTAAATTTTATGTTGCAGCAAAGAAGTTAGTTGGCTTTTAATGAAACCTTTTTTCTGATTATTCAACGCATAACAAGTTTATGCGTTGGCACCCGAAACGGATTCTTTATTTGTTCTTTAAATTATTATTATTTAATTTGCTGAACTACTCTGTTATTATCATTGCTGATTTTCTATAATCTATAATATTGTGTTTAATTTTACGATTCTTGAATATTTTTCCTAGCAAATCCCCGTTGTGCTGTTATTCCATTTGTGTAACCTACCTTCCATCCATACCATCCGACCCTACTTACCATACCACCCCATTTGTGTGATGTGCTCTGATTTTATATTTCAATATTTTCATGCCGCTACGTGAGTCGTACGTCGTGAGTGAGATATGTTTATCAGGCACGTTTTTATGTCACCCTCTATGGGCGTTAATGCCGTGCGTATGTATTGATGTGCTTTGCATTTATTTTGTTTTCTGTGGGTGTGTGTGAGCCAAATTCTACACACATTCTGTCCACGACGACACGTACACTGAAAAAAAATTTGTCATAAAATTAAAGAAATGCTCCAAAGACATCATTAGTTTTTAAAATAAGTACATTTTGTACTTAAAATATAGATAGTTTCAATAATATTAAGTAATTTACTTAATTTTAAGTACATTTTCTTAATTTGAAGTACAAAATGTACTTATTGTGAAGACTAAGGACGTCTTTGGAGCATTTCTTTAATTTTATGACAAATTTTTTTTCAGTGTACACACGCGTACATTCTTCAATACACATGCCGTGAAGGACGACTATCGCTTGATTTGGGAAAACAGACGAACGGAAAATGCCGACAAATTCGTCGCATACAAACAAACGTATTCGTATGTGCGATGTGCGATGTTACGTTACGTTTGCGTGTCAATGTAATCACATTAATTCATAAAATCTCTTCAGAGTCTGCCGAAATGAAACTGGTTAAACGTAATGCCAAACTATTATAGGCAGACGTGATGCTAACACATTGAAGCACCGCCACCGTCAGTGCCACTGTCACGGTCGGTCGCTCGCGGCTTCTCCAGCATTGCTGTTGGGACGAATGTGTCCTAGTGCAACATTACCATGAGATATCCTTTTGCACGTCCTTGTGCGTTACACAGAGAACATTAACCGAAATATTGCGTGTTTAGCGTTATCAAATAGTCAACATTCATGTCTCAACTATTTGAGAGAGGTGACCGGCCCATATGTATGGGAATTTAAGGATTCCACCCCTTGCAAATATGTAGATTTTACTTTTATGTTGGTTATCTGGAATGGTTGATTTTTTGCAATGCAAATTTAAGTGTTCTGTATGTGGGAGAAGATTTTCTTCTTAAATTTGATATTTGAGTGATTTTTATGGAAAATCATACTTTCGTTTTCGTGGTGGAAACTGTATATTTTGACCATATAGGTAGTTTTGCCAGAATTGACAAATATAATAGAAAACGTGGATTTGAAGAATTTTGTCCTGAAATGACAATTTTTAAAGCTACGAAAAAAAAACAAAAGATTGTTTATCAAAATTCCGCTATAACAAGGATACTTGTCAATGAGTAAATTATTTAAAACGGTTTGAGTTCATTATAACTCTTTATTAAGACATAATTATTTTTTTTTGCACATTGTTCAATTGTGTCCTGTTCCATTTTAAATTCTCCAAGTCCTTTTTTTACAAAATATTGAAAAGAAATAAAAAAGAAGTAAGAAAGTTTCAGTCAGGTAAACCGACTAAGGTATACCCCCAATTTGTGAGTAATGTAATATGAAATATTACACGAATTAATATGTCAATTTGTGTGGGAGGTACCAGAAGTGGTTTATCAAATAAACTTATTTTTCTCTGAATAGTAGATACTTTAAATACATTGCACAGTGCGGAATTATAGTCGTTTATGTGCACTAATATGTTAACGTTATGAGCTATTCAATTTTGGTATAATTTGACCATTTTGTGTGGAAGGTACAAAAAGGGGTGTACTTCAAAAGTGTTATACTTTGCAAATTTTTTTAGTAATTTCTTGCATTGGTACTCAAGCTATAAGCTTTTAAATTTTTCTACAAAATGGTAACTTTGTGTGGGAGGTACCAAAAGGGGAGTGGCAATAACGTCCATTTTTCACTGGACTGTATGAGCTATAAAAGCATTACCCTGTGCAAAATTTCAAGTATTTTTATGCACTGGTATTAATGTTATAAGCTGTTTACTTTTTGTACAACATGGTTTGTGTGGGAGGAACCAAAAGGGGCGGGACCACTTCACCCACTTTTCTGAGGTTGATAGCGACGGATAAACTATTACTACGTGTGGAATTACAGAGGATGTTGATAAGTTGTACAGAAGTTATTAGAGAATCAATATTTCACTAAATGTTAACCCTTTGTGACGGAGGTACTAGAAGGAGTGGACCAATATGTCGCTTCTTCGAAATTAGCCTTCGAACTCCGCCAGACAGGCGGACGGACAATGCTCAAATGATAATTGAACAAAACGGATTTCCGCCGAACATACTTGGGGTCTTAGGTCACTCCTTCGATGTGTTACACTTTTTGCCGGTAGCAAATGATGTATAAGGAATTCAAAACCCATGGGTCATTTTGGGTCATCAAAGGAAAACAATTCTCAAGAAACTTATAGTGAACACAATCCCCTTCGCTCATTTTGAGTCGCCCTGTAACACAGGAGCCCAAAGATCAACACCACATGCTGGACTAGAGACTCTATATTAAGCCACTATCAACTAAAGGACTAAGGAAAAGTGGCATATTGAAAACTAGTAAGGAAGCGCTAAAGTCTGGAAGAGCCGACTATATGATACCCTAAACCACCCTCTCTGAGAAGAATATGAAGAAATGTTGTCAAGTTTTAGCAATGTTGTTTGTCTAATAATAATGATGTGTTTTAACATTTTTTTAGAGCTTAGATTAAAAATCGGAATATTGGTATATTAATATGAGTCCATTTTCTTCACATATATATATGGAGCCTACGTATATCTAATTCTGAGCAGATTTCTTTAAAATTTAGCGTCTGTTATTCGTGTCTCGAGAGACTTCGCACATTTCGGCCAATTTTCGCAATGGTCAGGTGTAAAATACAGCATATATGTATAGTGTTTTGGTGCCAAATCGGAAGACACATATATTTGGAGGTCAGACCTAAACCTGAACCGATTCCCTTAAATTGTTCATAATGGTCGAATGTAAAATGTAGCTTCTGTGGCCCTTAGACGAGAAATCAAAGAAGAAATATAAACGGAGGCTTTATCTGAATCGATGTACTCCAAACTTGGAAACGATTCTTCCTGCAACAAATATAGTCTTATATTTACTTCTATTTCATTCAGATCTGTGAAAAAGGATGAATTTTACAGTGTCTAATTACCAAATCGGTGGAACATATAGTATATGATGGCTATGCCTGAGGGTTTCCTGGTCGATACCATATCATGGTCGGGAGTTCCTTCAATAACCTTAGAACTCATTATCTCAAAAGTTTCTGAACTGTCTTCCAAGCTGATATATACGCCATACATATACCACGCCACAGCTATGATTCGATGTAAGGCCCTAACCTCCTCATCTATCAGAGCACTGAATTCATAGACTCCGCAGGACATAACTACATCGATGGTAACGAACCGACGGACGAATGTCATGGAAAGGGTCTGAGACAAAGAGCTCTGAGCTGAGCTACTGAGACCTATCACATATACGAACTGGCCGAAAGAGAAACAGGGTCCAGATGGAAACATGTACAGAAGTGCAGGATCAGAAGCAACCTAAGGCCAAAAATAAACCATATAATTTCGAGCCGACTCTAACATTTGGCAAGGAATCCTCAGGAAGCTCACAGTAATTCTCACGGGACATTGTGCCATATGCGTCATGGCAGAACGCAATATTTTTTATAGGAACTTTGATATGGGCCAAAAGTGTAACAAATCAAAGGAGTTGCCTAAAACTCTACGGATGTACAGCGGAAATCTGTTTTAGGACGTTCTAAGTCATTTGACCAATGTTCGTCCGTCCGTCTGTCTAGCTTTGGGGATCTATAAATCCTATAGCTCCCATCTATTCCAAGGATGGGGACTGGGCAGTTATGCCAGACTGGTCTCCAGTTCTAGATTTTCTGGAGTCTAACTGGTAGTATCTTCGACTACCACAGCACTTAATCTGGTACCACGGAAGTCTGGAAAGCCCTCGGAATGCAGGATCCGGCCTGACTATTGGTGACGACCCTATTGGGTCAACGTGGTGGCTGTAGTTGAAAACAAAATCGCTGGGAGAGAATTGTTGCAAATCAACGGGTACCATGACCCATAGAAGGACATTTTAGATGAGCTCCGTTGCTAACCAAGGAGGAGGGCAAAAGTGTCCAGCAACACGGAATTGATTGGTGCTCGTACACATTGTGCGTGGGGGCATTGGTCGATACATGTATTCACTCAGGTGTTGAGAGCACGGTGGGGTTCAGCCTAACGGCAGGAACTCACCTAAATCTAGAATACCTACTGTGTGTCTAGCTGAAGCACACGATTACTCTCGAAAGGAGTGACTGATTGACTTAAAATTTGGTATGTGATAATGTTTTTTCTATCTCAGGTTAAGTTCGAGTACCCTCGCAATGGTTTAAAATGTAGTGAAATATTGATTCTCTCATAAATTCTATGCTAACTATCCGAATCATTTGTAATTTCTCACATAATAATAGCTTATACGTTGATATTAACTAGAGAAAAATGGGCGAAGAATCACCAACTACAGCATCATTTTGTAAAAATATATAACTGCTCATATCTTTAATATCGGTGTGTATAAATACTTACGATTTTGTGCAGTGACATGCTTTGACAGTACCTACAGTCTGGTAAAAAAATGGCATTAGTTCCACGCCCCTTTTGGTAGCTACCACACAAATGGACAATTTTGTATCAGAAGATAAGTGCTTACAGGAAAAATTAATTCTAAGATTATATAGTAACGTTTTTGAACTTTTTTTTTAATTTTTTTCTGAATAGATAACCTTTCAAGAATTTTGTGTGAAAATTTGAGGTGAATCGAAGCAAAACTAACGAAGATATAAGAAAACTCAGTACATAAGAAAAACTTTAAAGCGTTTTTCCCACAACCCATGTTTTCAAAGATGGTGGCCCGCATAACTAAAAAACTACTGAACCGATTCTTTTAAAATTTTTAACACTATTTCTTTACATAATTTGCGAGGTAAAGCTTTCGTGTTTTTTTATTAAATTTGTTAATTTTTTTTATTTCACGAAAAGCAATTAATCGATTTTTCCCGCAAAAATCGAATTTTTCACCTCAAAGCGCTCCCAAAAATTTAAAAATTTTAATTTTGAAAAAAAAAACTCGACAGCGTTACCTGGCTATAACGATTATCTAACTAAACAAATTATTTTTTTTAAAATCTGATGATCCGGTATCGAGTTATGAGGGGCACCGCAATTCAACTGTTTTTCTAGACGCTTCCGCATAAATGCTGTCGGTGGCTATTTTTTTATGAAAATTTTACACAATAAATTTTGAAAGCTATACTTTAATGTACCATTGGTTTCAATCAAAAAATTTTAACCGTTTCGTCACAAAAAAAAATCATAAAATGTGCCTTTTTTGCACGAATTAATATTACCCACCCATACCCATATTACCCATAAAATATTCAAATTTTAAAGGAACCTTCCATAGAAATTGAAATTCTAGATTTAACATTTGAAATTTTTTACTACCAGTTCAAATTCATGATATTAAATGGCTTTTTAAAAACTATAGTTTGACAGAAACTCATACTTTTATATACATTTAACCTAAAGTGAGGGTATACTTTAGCCGATTTGCTCTGCCCATTTCCCACTTCGTTTCAATATATTCACACAGTAACCATTATTACTTCCAAAATCAATTAAGGTTGATATCTTGTGGTTTGAGATCGATCCTCTCTGGGATAAATTATAGCAAATCTGAATATTAATGAAAATAGGTGTCTTCATGTCATGTTCGCTACACGTGTACGTGTGTATTTTTGTTTTTTTGTGTTTGTGACAATGAAAATGTTGACTTCCTGCATAATGTCACCTTTTGATATAAAACACTCACTCACACACACGCATAGAAATTCCATTTATTTTCCTCCTGTTCAATGTCGAAGTGAAAGGAAACCCTAAGACAATGTTAAAGTGTCGGCCCATACAAAATTCATTGTGTCCGGGTGTTGGGTTGTGTTTTTTGTTTTTCTTTCTTTCTTGCTCCCAATGAAATGGAGCTTTTGGTTTATTGTTTCGAGCCCTAAATGTTTTCTACCACATTGTCGGCTCTTTGTTGTGAGAAAATACATGTTTTATCAGAGCTTTGCGTATTTTTCATTTGTAATACAGTTTGTCACTTATTTCGGTGATTAATGCTTTTTGTCTTTGTGACTTATGTGTTTTCGCTTAAAGTGCCAAAATAAAAGGTCTCGGAAGGAGCGAACAAATAAAACAACAACTAATTTGTGGGAGTTTATTATAATTTATACTTAAATACAATTATGTACTTTCGTCACATTTTTTTCCTGCAGTGTGAACAGACACACAAGTTGTGTACAAAAAATAAAACAATTTATTTTGGGTGGTATTTTATGAAGATTTATTCATTTATTTGCTTTATTTCTCTTATGTGATGGCTCCTGTCTCTCCATCGAATGAGTTAAAGGGGTTCAAGCCAGAGTGGGGTATACGACATTAAGAACAGATTAAGATTTCTTAGTGTTTGTGAATTTTATTGAATTTTTGAATTTTTTATAAAATATTTCAAATCACTGCTCCAGAAAGTGAAATTATTCGCATATGCAAAAAAATATTTTGCAATATTTTTCATATGGTCAGTTGGTAATTAAAGTTCATGATATATATAGATTTTAGGAAGTGTTTCGGACCTAACTGCAAAAATTTCAGTCGAATCCGTTCAATATATCCAGAGAAAATTGCAGTTTTCTAAACACACTGGGAAAAATTTAATAGGTCATATCTCGCGAAAAAAAAAACAAAATTTTGCTAAACGATTCAAATTGTTTTATTTTTTTTCAAATTCTCAACCAGATAATTAACAAATTTCAAAAAAATCTTGACCTTCCAAAAAAATTTGACTTGTTTTATTCTTACCCTAATGACATTTGATTACGACTTAGGTCAATATGTCTTTGTTAATATCTTTTTACCAAACATTGTTAGAGAAATGAGAGTTTCACGTAAATATATATTATAATGAGTAGAATATGATAGCGTTAGTTCATAACTGAAATCGTTCTTAAGTCGACTTGGGCTGTTATCGATTGTGATCGCAGTTTTGTATGATGTGAAGACACTCATTCGATAAGTTAATCTATTTTTTCATGCAAAGTATATTTAAATAAATATTTCATAAACTTATTTTCGCAAGAGCCACAGCTCACTTCTGTTTTTATTTGCTTTCTTTGTAAATTCATGTTCGTATATTTATTTATATGCATATATGTAATTTCAAAAGACACCCGCATGGCCTTATGTAAATACTGCCGGTTTCATGCAAGACCAAATATAAAAAAATTATACAAAAAACAACTCATCACATACTGTCATATGTACACATCAGTATGATTAAATATTTATTAATTAAATTAAATATACCAGACATTTTGTAAAAAAAAGGAAAAAAAGATTGAATGAATACTTTTTCATTATTTATGCAGTCATGACTTGTTTACAGTGTCGCAAAACTAAAAAAATAAAAAAATTTATATCTCCAACATTCAGGGAGGGAGAGTATATAGAATTTGTGCATAAAACGAGTAAAAAATCGAAGGAGAGATCTTATATGTATATGTTTGAATGAAGTACATTTGAAGCCAATTTAAGTCATTTGTGATATGACCGTCTTTCTCACTGTCGTGACACTGTTGTTTAATCGAATAATTAATATCACTCACATGTTCGCTGCCATGAAATTATAAAAAATGGTAGACATCCAAAGGCATCCGTCAAGTAGGTTTAATGTCATTTGTATGGCAACACAGCCAAGTATTTTTACATAGGAAAAAAACATGGAAAATTCATACCATTGGATGCATAGGATGTTTGGGCCAATCAGGATTCAAAGAATGGGAACAAATATTACCCTATACCAAATTTAAAGTCATTCGACCACTCTTCGAGATTTTGTATATGCACCAGCTAGACAGACTATACATATGGACGAAAGTTCATAGTTTAAATGTTTTAATATATACTGAAGCGTAGTTTTTTCCATACATATATATGATTCCAGATCACTCCTTCGATGTGTTATACTATTTTCTTGCAAATAATATATGACCTCTTCCTATAGGTTGGCCGCTTAAAATATCCGATCTTCGATTTCATCTTCGTTCTATAGTTATACTTAATAGTAAACAAAATGATCGCAATATTATTTAAAGCTCTCGTACTTTGGTTTGACGTCAAAGCCCAGCTTGTGTGTTTTTGAATTTTTCTACCAATTTTATTAAAACAATACTCAACACAATATATCCGCCCGTTATTATTTTCAAACATAAAATAATGGTACTTATGTGGCACACTTTGGTGGCAATCATCGCAATAATCACAACACGTGTAACATTTAAATGTTAATGCCTTCAAAGGCAGAGACAACTATACGACAAATGTTTTCGTAGTCATAGAAATAAAATAAAAGATTATTACGAATGTAAATGTACGTATTTACTTTATATTGTACATATACTCGTACTGTTGTGTTACTTGGCCGAATAAGGAGATTTAAAGTTATATGTGGTTGCTGTGATATATATACTATGGCATATAGTTTGTTCACATTACTTATTTATAGTTAAGAGGACTTTCTTATATATAGACTGACTTAATTACAGCTTTTCAATGGTTGGATGATTATTAAAATATGAAGTCAGTCATTCCACAGGTAAACGTTGGTTTCACCTACTATCATTTTGTATATCCATCTCATGTCCATCAGATAGGTACCGATATAATAAATTAATGATTGTACACAATCAAATTGGTCCAACACAAAGAGACCAAAAGGGGAGTTGCTTTTTCGCCCACTTTTTGTTCACCTTATAGAGGCGGTAACATGATTACTATATATGACATTTTACG
Organism: Eudasyphora cyanicolor; assembly: GCA_963930755.1. Lineage (NCBI taxonomy): Eukaryota > Metazoa > Arthropoda > Insecta > Diptera > Muscidae > Eudasyphora > Eudasyphora cyanicolor. The sequence goes on from OZ005737.1 coordinate 244,684,403, forward strand.
GGATACCCATGATTGGTATAGAAGTTATAAGAGCTTTAACATCCAGCACAATTTTAACCATTTGTGGGGGAGGTACCACAAAGAGCAGGCCGATATGATTGTCCATCAAACATAAACTGGGTTTGACTACAATATTACATCGTACGAAATTTTAAGTCATTCGGTCACTCCTTTTCAGAGTTATCGTTACCACCACTCAGTCGATCTGACAGACGGACGGATACTAATTATTTCATATTTTTTTAACCCCTGGAGGACCCATGCTGACATTTTGCGGTAAAATATGTTGTTAATTTTTAAAAATAAATCGAAAATATATTTAAGATATGCATTTCAGGGTAATCAAGGAGTTATGACATTTCCGTCATTTTGATGTTCTTAAGAGACAAAAATTAATTCCTTAATTAACAATTCTTAGAGAGCATGTTAAATTCTTTTAAGTGGTACTTATATCATTCAAATCTGAGATTCGGTTCAAACTATGTAGTTATGTAGACTTCAAAAAACTAAATTTGTAAAAAAATATTGTACGTGACCAACTTGGGCACCCTATAAAATCTAAACCGTTATGAATTTGGACAATCGGTAAAAGATAATAAGTCCGCGTGGTCTTCTAGTATATTTCATTGAAATCGAAAGGTTCAAATATTAAAATTCTTGTTTTTGGGTCGTTTTATTTTGGAATTATACGATTTCTACATTTATTCAAATAGGTATTGTTTTCTTCATTAGGGTGCTAGCTATAAAAAAATTAAACAATCTCTATACCCTCCACCATAGGATGGGGGTATATTTATTTTGTCATTCCGTTTGTAACACCTCTAAATATTGATCTGAGACCCCATAAAGTATATATACGAGGGTTGCTGGTGTTGCCAGATGAAAACTGGAACTTCCATTGTAAATTATGACATTTTTTAGCATAACTTCACTCAGACCGTTTTGTCATTTTAGTGTGTTACAGTGTGTTGAAAATTCAACTCCAAAACATGGTTTTTGAACGCTTCAACAGCTGCTTCAGGCGTCGAAAAAAGTTGACCAAGCAGTTTTTTCTTGATGTGAGTGAATAAGAATAAGTCATTGGGTGTCAAATCTGGGCTGTACGGCGGATGACCCATCAATTCGACGTTTTGGCCGGTCAAAAAGGCGCTGGTTTGAGCCGATGTGTGAGAGCTCGCACTGTCATGGTGCACAATGATTCATCTTCTCTTGTTCGTTCTTCGAATTTCTCCGAAGACTTCAGGCAAACAAATTGTGGTGTACAACTCAGAAACAGGCGACCATTTGCTTCGAAGTGCTTCTTCCACGAAAAACTTTCGTTGGATTTGGATCGTCTTCGATTGCTGTTTTGTTTCCGGCTCATATGCATCGATCCAAGATTCGTCACCTATGACGATCTTATAAACGACTTTTGAAGCACCACGATCGTATTTTTTCAAAATTTCTTTGCACCAATCGACAAGAGCCTTGTTTTGAGCGATCGTCAAATTGTGCGGGATCCAACGATAATAAATCTTATTTTCGGCCAGTTGTTCATGCAATATCGAATGTATGCTGGTGGAAGAAATGTCCAAGGATGCCTCTATCTCACGGTATGTCACATGACGATCTTGCATTATCAGTTCACGCACGGCATCAATGTTCTCTGGAACAACGGCCGTTTTTGGACGACCTTCGCCTTTGAGCGAGCGTCGGCCGCGATTGAATTCATAAAACCAGTTTTTCACAGTGCTATAGGATAGTGCTTCATCGCCATACAAAGATTTAAGTTCATCGATGCACTCTTGACGTGATAATCCACGTCGAAATTATCGCACGAAAGTGTTCACGAGTTAATTCCATTTTTTTTTTATTTTTTCAAGTCACTGTAAACAACACAATTGATGGTCGTACGTCAAAACGTTCTGAGAACGTTTAAGCTAAAAATATCAAACTTTCCAATGGAAATGTCAAATGGCGCCACTAAGTGTTGCCTAGGCCAGAAATATATATAGCAATCCTCGTATTCTTAATTGTCGTAAAATTTTAAGATGATTTAGCCATGTCCGTCCGTACGTCTGCCTTCCATCCGTCTGTTGTAATCGCGCTACACTCTTTAATACTTGAGCTAGGTGGCTGAAATTTGGTGCATATACTTCTTATATCTGCAGGTATGTTGGGATTGTGAATGGGCAATCTCGGTAAAATTTTGGATATAGCCCCCACATATGGCATCTCTCCGATTTGACTTCTTAACGTCATAGAGACCACAAATGTCAACTGCTCTGGCTGAAGGTTGGTAACTGGTATCCTTCACACGAGCAACGGTGGTCATAGGTTCATGTTTTGATATAGCCCCCATACAACGGTCCCTCTTGATTTGACTTCCTAACACAAAAACCTGAAATTTCAACTAATTGGGCTGAAAGTTCATATAATTAGTTTATTAGTACTCGTAACCATTCACGTGCGATCCATGGTGGAGGTTATATAAAATTCGGAATGGCCAAACTTAACGCATTTTCTTGTTTTTTGTGATTTTATCTATATTTGATGTTTTTTCGATTTTTTTTTCGAACAAAAAAATTAAATTTGTATGCTCTACACCACCCAAAAGGATATGAGGTAGACCCATCGTTTATTATAGCGATCGACATAGAATCATTTCCTGAGTTAATTTAGCTATGTCCGTCTGTATATGTATTCTTGTAATCGAAGTACAGGTCGCAATTACTGTCCGTTCTCAATGAAACTTTGCACATATCTATTGAATTTGGTTAAAATCGGTTCAGATTTACTTATGCATATAGCTGTACCTCTGATTGGACATATATGCACTGAATAAGCAAAATTTTTTAACCGATCTGTATAAAAATGGACAGAGTGATGTCTCTTGATACACTTAGAGACAATACCAAATTTGAAGAAAATCGGTTTAGATTTAGATATAGCCCCCATATAAAGGGGTTTTCCAGTAGGGATGATATGATTATAAAGCGACGTTTCGGCCAGTTGTAAAATGTCATGATCTGTCATTTGTTTTGCATTGTATTTAATAGTGTTAACAATTTCATCATGGAGAGATATACGCAAGAACAACGTTTACAAATTATTCAGTTTTATTATCAAAATAATCGTTCTCCAATTGCAACTTTTCGTGCGCTGTCCATTTTTTTTAAATCTAAAAAAAACCTTTCCAGTCGACCTACGACCTTGATTTAAGAGCTATCTTTTTGCCATTGACCGATTCCCGATCCGACGTACGCTTAAGGAGCTACAGCAAAAATAAACTTTCCGTTCACATTTGAAAATGATGCCAAGTCCATTTTTTTTAAATCCAAAAAACACTTTCCAGTCAAACTACGACCTTGACACCCATGTGCAATATTTTAGCTCTCGTTAAGAGCTATCTTTATGCCATTAACCGATTGTGGCTACGTGCCACACAGCAAATGAAACAATTGAATTGTTGCGATAAAAGTTTGGAGATTCGATTATATCAAGAAATTGTGATATTGAATGGCCTAAAAGAAGTTGTGATTTAACACCATTAGACTATTTCTTGTGCGGTTATTTGAAGTCGTTGGTCTTTCGAAATAAACCAGACTCTATTCATGCTTTACAAGTCAATATTCAACGAGCCATTCATGACATACGACTTGATTTAGTGGAAAATGTGCTCGAAAATTAGGTTCATCGAATTCGTTCCTGCAGAAGAAGTCGAAGAGGCCATTTGAATGACGTTTTATTTAGAACTTAATTGTATCGATTGTACTTCACATAAAATAAAAAACTTTTGAATTTCCTTAACAATAAGTGAGTTTTTTTCAAAGAAATCATATCACTCTTATTAGAAAAACCGTTATATGTAACCCCTGATTTGATATGTAAGCGCTGTAGAAACTGTATTTTTTGAAGAAAATCGGTTCAGATTTAGATATAGCTCCCATATATATGTAACCCCCGAGCTGTAAAACTGTATTTTATATTCTATCAGCACGAAATTCGTCTGAAAGAGGTTTTTTATTACATGAATTGCCAAATTTGGGGGAAATCGGTTCAGAGTTTGACATATATTTGTTACCCCCGATTTGAAATGTATGCGCCGTAGAAAATGTATTTTATATCCGATCTGTACGATATTCGGCAGAAAGAGGTTTCATGCTACATGAATAAAGAGAAAATCCATTCAGATTTAGATATAGGCATACTTTGCATTTTTAGGTTCTCGTTTCAGATCAAGTTTATTATGAAAATTTTTAACTCCTCCTTGGAATAAGCCTTGATGAGACTTGATAGAGCTAAGTACTTTCTCAACGGAAACGAATCCAATTATCCCAAACTATTATCGAAATGCCTCTTTTCGCATTGTTAGGGAGGTGTAGGGTATTATAAACTCGGCCCCGCCCAACTTTATGTCTTTCCTTACTGGTTTTCTATATTTTATGTTTTTTACCTGCCATAAAAAACGATTTGTTTTTGAAAAAATTAAATTTTGTCTAATTGTTTTAACGGCAGTTATATATGTATACCGGTGTCTATTCGCGAAAGTTATATTCACAACATTTGAAGTACTTATAATGTTCCTTAATTTAAAGGGTGTCACGGCTCTATCAGGCTTTTTCGAAAATATTTAAAAAAATATGTCCCAAATACTAAATTTACGATCTAAGAATATTAGAATTTTAAAGAATTTTTTTATAATTTACTATTTGAAAATTTTTTGTTTTGGTTTCATGAAATAGTATACCTCAATCTACACAAAAAAATAAGTTTTGAGGTCTCGGAAAATTTTTTTTGTTGCATATTGTATTCAGAGTTTTTGCAAGCGGATTGGCAAAATTAGTATAGGCCCGTCCTATGGTGGAGGGTAGGCAAATGCACAATAAAATCTTAAATCTTGATCTCCCTATTTTGTCACCTGTATAAATTTAGTTAAATGGCTAGTAAAACCCTTTTACTGTTGCATGTTTCAATTAGTAGTCACAACGATAACTATGTTGGATAACACAACCAAATTGTTCTCTCTTAACGCGCAAATGCTCATTACATGTTTCGCTTATTTAGCCCCACAGTGGCCTCTCTTAGGACGAGCGTTAGTAAAGGTCGTAAATTGGTTAGCAATGTCGTAAATACATTTATGCGCGTATAAATGAGAGCGGTGCAAACAATGGCCTGCAAATTACAATTACTCGTGCAACAGCAGCAGCTCCGTCAGTCATGCCATAAAATTTTTATAACCGGATATAAAATTAAAACCATTCTCATGTAGACACAAAGGCAGAGACACACGCACACACACACATACACATACATACACAATCATACACTTGCATATGTATGCAGAAACTTATACTCGTATATATCTGCATAAATTGCGGTTGGATTCTGCTGACAAATTTTTGGTCATTAGTTAAAATTGTGTTAAAATGTTGTGGCATTTATGGTCAGCGCATTCTATCGTACCTTCGAAGTCTAATGATTCGTGTGCAGCGCCCTTTTTGGTGTGGAGAGGGCCGTTTGAACAAATGCAGCACTCACAGCACTTTTATTTATTATAATAAGTTGCAAACTCAGATCAGACAACTTAAGCTGCGTAGCTGCTGCAGCTAGACTCATTTGCTGGACAATGAAACCCCGTAAAATTTTCAAAGTTTCGCAAAACACGTCGCAAGCGAAACCACAGTAAATTTATTTCAAAACCAAATTAATGTGCAAAGCGCAGCGCCCATGTCCCCACCCAAATGATGGTGGTTTAGGGTGAGCCTGGCTGGCCATTTTGGCTGACTTGAATTACAGAGTACGTGAAGCGCAAATGTAATGATTTAGTGGTTGACTGATATTACAAACAAAGGCTTAAAATCTACGTCGACTTCCGGTGCATGTTTAATTAGTGGTCTTTTGTATTCGTATATATGCATAGCAATGCGGAAATTTTGTTTTTAGAATGTGAGGAAACGCTTAAAAAGGATATTTTTAATTGACGTATATCTGTTTATCAAATTATATGAACACATTTAATCGGATATGTGGAGGAGAGCAAATGGACGTGAGCAAATTATATTATGAAAATGTAATTTGACTACATAATTATAATGCAAGTGCAACAAGTTCGTAGTTCACAAGTGAATAATGAATAATACTTACTAATGTGTGAATTAAGTTGGTTGTTATATATTATATTGTTTTCGACAATGAGTTATATTAATTATGTGGTTTAAACTGTATTTTGAGAAGAAGTTTGAAACGGTTTAATTCTGTGACACTTTGAAAAATTATAAGCTGTTTAAGCCTACAATTTATTCGAATGCGAGTTTTGAAAAATTTAAGCCACTTAATAATACAAAATATTATAACATTTAGATGAATGCTGCAGAAGTTATGGGAATGTTATATTCAAACAAGTAAGCAAGTTCAGTCGGGTAAACCAATTTCACCCCCACCTTCAGTCCCAAAAATTCGTAAATTTATTTTATACAGGGTTTTCCAATAAGAGAGATATGATTTATTTGCAAAAAAAACACACTTATTGTTAAGGAAATTTAAAACAATTAAGTTCTAAATAAAACGTCATTCAAATGGCCTCTACGACTTCTTCTGGAGGAACGAATTCGATGAACCCAATTTTTGAACACTTTTTCCACTAAATCAAGTCGTATGTCATGAATGGCACGTTCAATATTGACTTGTACGGCTTGAAGAGAGTCGGGTTTATTTCGAAAGACCAATGACTTCAAATAACCTCACAAGAAATGGTCTAATGGTGTTAAATCACAACTTCTTGGAGGCCATTCAATATCACACTTTCTTGAAATTATCGAATCTCCAAACTTTTCTCGAAACAATTTAATTGTTTCATTTGCTGTGTGACACGTAGCATCACAATCGCTCAATGGCAAAAAGATAGATCTTAACGAGAGCTAAAATATTGCTCATGGGTGTCAAGGTCGTAGGTCGACTGGAAAGTGTTTGTTTGGATTTAAAAAATATTGACGTAACATCATTTTCAAATGTGAACGAAAAGTTTATTTTTGCTCTAGCTCCTTAACGGTAAGTCGGATCGGGAATCGGTCAATGGCAAAATGATAGCTCTTAAAGAGAGTCAAGGTCGTAGGTCGACAGGAAAGTGTTTTTTTTTTTGGATTTAAAAAAAATGTTGCACGAAAAGTTGCAATTTGAGAACGATTATTTTGATAATAAAACTGAATAATTTGTAAACTTTGTTCTTGCGTATATCTCTCCATGATGAAATTGTAATCACTACTGAATACAATGAAAAACAAATAACAGATCATGTCATATTACAAATGGCCGAAACGTCACTTCAAAATCATATCATCCCTATTGGAAAACTCTTTATTATCAATTTAAATTGCATTTAATAGCGTTAAAGTATACATATAGTGGTATTAATGTTATAAGTAGGTAACATTTGGTGCAAAGTAATCTATTTGTGTGGGAGGTACAAAAAGTGGCGAGCCAATAACGCCCCTTTTCTCTGGACTGTAGGTGCTACAAAAGATATAATCAGTTATCTTTTTGTGCAAAATTAACCCTTTGCATGGGAGGCAGGGCCATTTCGTCCATTGTTCTCAATGGGATAGCGACAGATAGACTATTACTAAACAAATATTTCATTTCATTTTAACCCATTATGAGGAGGTACCGGAAGAAGTGCACCAATATGACCCATCTTCGAGCTTAGCCTGAGATAGGGATAAATTATATCACATACCAAATTTTAAGTCAAGTCGTTGCGCCTTTCTAGAGTTATCCTGCTCACCAGTCAGACATACTGACAGGCCGGCGGACATTGCTCAAGTGACGTGAAATGTCCAGGTTACTCCCTTTATGTGTTACATTTTTTATACCCTACACTACACACTTGTTTGTAACACCTAAAAGAGAAGAGATATACCCATCGTTTATTATACCGATCGACTTAGAATCACTTCCTGAGTCAATATAAACATGTCCGTCCGTCTGTAGGTGTATCGTTCTAATCAAAGTGCAGAACGTATTTATGGTCCGATTGTGATTAAATTTGCAAAGGGTTTTTTTTTGTGCCGATTTGACATGTAAGCGATGTAGAAACTGTATTTTATATCCAATTAGTACGAAAGTCGGCAGAGAAAGTTTTCTTATTACATGAATGAACACTCTCAAATTCAGGGAAAATCGTTTGAGATTTAGATATAATTCCCATATATATATATCGTCGGTGCGCCGAAAAAACTCCAATGTGTAATTTTTCGAATTTTTTTTATTGTCGAATTAGATAGCCCATTTTGCGCTATCTTGACCGGTTCCGAAGTTATCAAAAACTCCTATGTGTATCCCCCTATAGCAATGCTCCGACAAAAACTCCTATGTGTTGTAGGCACAGACTGTCCCAAGGGATAGAAGTTGGCCTACAACTCTTTCTTTAAGAAACAAAATTTATAGTAATTTGGTAAGGATTTACAGTGTGTTTAAACTTTTGTATGATTTTCTCTTTATATGAGGCATATTTTGATTTGACACATTGTAAATCCCTACCAAATTATTAAAATTTTTTTGTTAAAGAAAGACTTGTAGTCTTTTTTAATACTTCCCAAACTTTCTTTGACCACTTTTTCCTAGAACTGACCGTTAGCGTAATAATTGCATTATATAGTTAAATGATATATACCCTCCTCTCTAAGGTGAGGGGATACAAATTCTGAACTTAATCCCTCAGAAATCATAGAATGTAAATATATTAATTTTAATAAATTCGCAATAATATTTTTGTAAAAATTTAGAGGTGTAAGTCGAATTTTTGGATTACAAAAATTTCGCTATAGAATAATATAACAAATATCGCGGACATTACAAAGCGTCTTACAAATGTTCATATTTATGGGAAATTATGTTATAGTTTTAAATTTCCGCGATTCAATGTAATTAAGTTTGGTTTTTTGGATAAAAATTGTTTTTATCGCGATAACTCGCGAAAGGAAGCAGGTCAGATTTGGATTTCTTCTTATCTGAGTAGAGGGGATGATTCTGTACAAAACCTCATTAGCCGTTTTTTGCCACAATCCAGGCCAACTTTCGTTTGCTTGAGGTACGCTGTGAACATTCAAATATCTAAACTCCTATGTGTAATTTTTTTGTTTTATAAATATTTATAATGCTCCAAACAAAACATCCTACGTGTCGATTTTCATGAAAACAACGTCATGGGCTTTTCACATATACGATTTTTGTAATGATATATTGGTGGTAAATAATTAAAAGAAAAATTCAAAAATCTGTTTATTAAAAATATCGCGATTTGACGAAATAGAAACGTTTTTTTGTCTCTCCTGAAAACTAGTAAAAAAACACATAGGAGTTTTCGTCGGCGCACCGACGATATGTATGTTACACCAGATTTGATATGTATTTATAGCCCCCATATATATATATATACTAGCTGGACCCGGTCCACTTCGTTGCCCCAGACTTCAGATTTCCGATGCCTTCCATTTATCAAAACATGAAGATAGCTACAGTAGGATTCTCGTTAATTTATTCGTAGGTACGGACAGTAGGAATCACTAAAAACATTGGCTTATATGGGCGGACCCACGCCCCTTCAATGAAGAACTTATAAAGCCTATGTCCCCCTCTACGCTTATCTGAACATTCCCTGAAAATGTCATCAAAACCGATCCAGACGTTTTGGAGTCCATACGTAACATACACATATCCATGTACATACATATATATATCTGGACCCGGTCCACTTCGATGCCCCAGATTTTGATTTCCGATTCCGTCCATTTCTGAACCAATCACGAATACTTCCACCAAAAACATCTCCATAAAATGAGAGCACTCTCGCTAAAAATTTTTGAAGATATCTCAATTTCACGCCCATTGATCCGATTCCTCCCAGTTTTGGACCAATCACGTAGAGTACCTCCAGATACATATGCACTAAATTACAGACCCTCGCTAACAAATTTGTGCAAGATATATCAATTTCAAAATTGGCTTAAATGGGCGGGGCCACGCCCATTGGTCCGCTTCCGCCCATTTTTTGACCAATTACGTAGACTACCACCAGATACATGTGCACAAAATTACATCACTCTCGATAACAAATTGTGCAAGATATCTTAATTTCAAAATTTGACTTATATGGGCGGTGCCACGCCCATTGGTCCGATTCCGCCCATTTTTGGACCAATCACGTAGACTACCACCTGATACATATGCACAAAATTACAGCACTCTCGCTAACAAAATGTGCAAGATAAGACAATTTCAAAATTTGGCTTATATGGGCGGTGCCACGCCCATTGACCCGATTCCGCCCATTTCTAGACCAGTAACGTAGACTGCCACCAGATACGTATACACAAAATTCCAGCACTCTCGCTAACAAATTGTGCAAGATATAACATTTTTTAAATTTGGCTTATATGGGCGGAGCCACGCCCATTGCTGCGATCCCGCCCATTTTTGGAGCAATGACGTAGACTGCCACCAGATACATATGTACAAAATTACAGCACTCTCGCTAACAAATTGTGCAAGATATCTCAATTTTAAAATTTGTCTTATGTGGGCGGGGCCACGCCCACTTGATATATCAAAGATTCGAGTACCCTATTTTCACCACGCCCCACACATGTACATTCTGTGAAAATTTCAAGAAGATCGGTTCAGCCGTTTAGACGTCTATACGGTACAAACAAACCAACAAACAAACAAACCAACAAACAAACAAACAAACACACATTCTTCTTTATATATATAGATAGATATATGTCAAATCTGATTTGGCATGTAAGCCCTGTAGAAACCGTATTTTATACCCGATCACTACGAAATTCGTCAGAGAGAGTTTTCTTATTACATGAATTAACACTGCTAAATTTGGGAAAAACGGTTCAGATTTAGATATATTCCCCATATATATGTTACACCCGATTTGACATGTAAGAGTTGTAGAAATCGTATTTTATATCCGATCACTGCGAAATTCGTCAGAGAGGGTTTTCTTATTACATGAATTAACACTGCCAAATTCGGGGAGAATGGGTTCAGATTTAGATATAGCCCATCATTTTCAGAAATTAGGTTTTTGATCCAAGTTGGTGAAAATCTGTTTCGTTATTTGTTCCTTCTTATTCTTGACATATGAAAGGATACTACGCATTTTAAGGTTACCGTTAAAGATCACGTTTATTGTTATAAACATCTTCAACTCCTCCTTGGAATAAGCCTTGATGCGGAGGTGGAGCTAAGTGCTTTTTTGGCTGAAACGAAACCCATCATTCCAAATTATTATCGCAATGCCCATTTTCGACTACATAATACTCTACCATATATTGTAGTTGACCTATAAAATATACGATGATCTTAAACCTAGCAGTATTCTTTCATGGATCAATACTACTGACTCTGAAAAAGCTCTTACTTATAGCGCATAGACAACGAATCGCAAGGAACATATACTACATACATATATGGGAAAATCAAAACAGCATTTTTTGAGATAAGCGGTTATTCCATAAAACCACAGATATGTTTATCATATAACAGTTACTGGACGAATATGTGGGTTTTTTTGTAACAATTTTTCAATCTGTATATACGAGGGCGGTCTAAAAATTTGCCAACCTAACAATTAAACCACAACAAAATTGGGGAATTTTTTCTTTATTTCTCAACATAATCTACTTTTGCTCGACACACATTTCCAGCGATTTTCAATAGCTTCGATAGAAGAACTGTCTGGCAAATACATCTTGCGCACAGCTTTCTCATTGTTAAATCAGTCGATATGCTATGTATAGCACTTTTTGAAATGCCTATGACATCATCTAGCTCACGAACCTTCAACAAACGGTCCAATAACATTTTGTGGATTTTTTTTAACCACTTCTGGCGTGGACACCGCAATTGGTCGACCACTACGGTGCTCGTCTTGGCAGCTCATACGGCCTCGTTTTAGTTCTGCCACTTAATCTATATATATAAAAATGAAACGGTCCATCTGTGTAATGGCATCACGTCAGAACGGCTGGAGCGATTTGGATGATTTTTTATTCGATTCTAAATTTTCACGAGATGGTTTATATAGAAAAAAAAATTAATTGGACAAAGGGGCGTGGTACCTCCCATACAAATCGCAGGTTAAAAATCCGATATTTCTGCTCCTATTATAGGTATAGTGCTGAAATTTTGTTTGTATGCATTTAATGACAGATTATGTGAATTTTCCAAAAATGGGCGGAATCGGACCAATGGGCGTGGCCCCGCCCATATAAGCCTAATTTTGAAATTGAGATATTTTGCACAATTTGTTAGCGAGAGTGCTGGAATTTTGTGTATATGTAAACGGTGGCAGTCTACGTGATTGGTCCAAAAATGGGCGGGATCGGACCAATGGGCGTGGCCCCGCCCACATAGACAAAATTTTGATATCTTGCACAATTTGCTAGCTGCAATGTTGCGTATATGTATCTGGTGGCATTCTACGTAATTGGTGAAAAAATGGGCGGGACCGGACCAATGGGCGTGGCCCCGCCCATATAAGCCAAATTTTTAAATTGAGATATTTTGCACAATTTGTTAGCGAGAGTGCTGGAATTTTGTGTATATGTAAACGGTGGCAGTCTACGTGATTGATCTAAAAACGGGCGGGATCGAACCAATGGGCGTGGCACCGCCCATATAAGCCAAATTTAAAAAATGTGATATCTTGCACAATTTGTTAGCGAGAGACCTGGAATTTTGTGTATATATATCCGTTGGCGATCTACGTGATTGGTCCAAAAATGGGCGGGTTCGGACCAATAGGCGTGGCCCCGCCCACAATGACCAAATTTTGAAATTTTTATATCTTGCACAATTTGCTATCGGGAGTGCTGCAATGTTGTGTATATGTATCTGGTGGCATTCTACGTAATTGGTCAGAAAATGGGCGCGATCGGACCAATGGGCGTGGCCCCGCCCTTATAAGCCAAATTTTGAAATTGATATAACTTGCACAATTTGTTATCTAGAGTGCTGTCATGTTGTAGATATGTATCTGGTGACAGTCCACGTGATTGGTCCAAAAATTGGCGGGATCTGACCAATGGGCGGGCCACCGCCCATATAAGCCAAATTTTGAAATTGAATTATCTTGCTCATTTTGTTAGCGAGAGTGTTGAAATTTTGCGTATATGTATCTGGTAGCAGTCTACGTGATTGGCTTTCAAATGGGCGGAATAGGACCAGTGGGCGTGGCCCAGCCCATATTTTGATATATCTTGCAAGTATTATATAGGAAATACATGAACAAAAATGCTCGGTATGCGATAATTGCAGCTGCTCACTCCAATACAATCGCAATATGATAATGTGATGCAATATCAATGAAACAAGAATTTGGAAATTTTATAAGTATACATTTCTATTTTCTGGACTTTCCACTGAATTCGGTATTTTTTCATTTAGTGAATTTATTACTAATACCAGTAAGGAAAGGCAGAAAGTCGGGCGGGGCCGACTATATAATACCATACACCTCCATAACAATGCGATAAGGGTCATTGCGATAATAATTTGGAATAATTGGTAAATTTTTTTTTGAACCGATAATCGCAAAATTAAGCAATATTCGTTCCTAAATTGAGAAAAATCTTTCTGGAGAACTTTGTAATGATCGGAAGTAAAGTACAACTTCTATAGCGCTTTGTAACCAAATCTGGAGGAACGTATATATGGAGGTTATATATAAATCTGAATCGATTTTCCTAGAATACTCATTCATGTAAAATAGAAACCTGTTTCTGTCGAATTTCGTACTGATCGGATATAAAACACAGTCTCTACAGCGCTTACATGTCAAATTGGGGGTAACATATATATATGGGGGCTATATCTAAATCTGAACTGATTTTCTCCGAATTTTGCGGCATTCCTTCATGTAATAAGAAACCTCTTTCTGCCGAATTTCTTACTGATCGGATATAAAATACAGTTTCTACAGCGCTTGAATTTCAAATCGGGGGTAACATATATATGGGGACTATATCTAAATCTGAACCGATTTTCTCAGAATTTGGCAGTATTCCTTCATGTAATAACAAACCTCTTTCTGCCGAATTTCGTACTGATCGGATATAAAATACAGTTTCTACAGCGCGAATTTTGACATGGGCAGCGAAGCGCACCGGGCTCAGCTAGTATTTTATAAATAATAAATGAAGGAGCAGACTCTCCCAAAGTAGAATCTACCTCGGTTTTAATATTGGTTGGACTGAGACCTTTCAAATTAAAGAATTGTATTACATCATGTATCACGAAAGTAATTTTTTCCAACTACTACCGCCATCTATATGTCAAGTTGGTTAATTTTGAATTGCTCTCGTATATAAGTATGAACAAGCCACTACATGTCACCTACACCCTCAACCAACACCAGAGTAAAAAACCCAAACACAAACACGCTTTTACAGCCCTCAAAAAATAAAATCAAATAAATTTTGTATTAAATTTTATGCAAATCTTTTTCATGACAACAACGCAACCAACACCGACAGACATGATCGAATAAAAGGTATAGGATGCTTTCGATTTTGTTGGCCCTTTTTTTGCACATATCCAAAATGTATGTATTTACACCTATATTAGGTTGAGCCGAAAAATAAATAGCTTTCAAAATCATCGCGCTAGAAAAAAAATATGTGGAAAGGAAATTGGCGTCATTGACTGATATGGAATTTGGTATTTTTTATGAGAGATACCAGGGGTGATGCAATTATTTTATCATATACCTATATTCATTCGAAACGTACTCTAAAATGCTGAGTATGAGGACACTGGGGCATGGGAAAATACATATCATAATCCAAACAAATCAATACCATGATGTATCTGCACATCCTTATATGTGGGGGTTTTCATGTCAACTGAGTGAATTTTTAAAACCAATGTCATCGGATCGGGATGAAACTTACACCATGTTTAGTTCTATTGAATAGTTGTTATGACAAAAAATTTCAACGAGATCGATTAAGGACTGTCCGAGGTGGAGGGTGTTGCATTTTGACATTTTGGTCTATTGTATTTAGAAAATTTTGCCCGAAGAGTTTCCGAAAGATTTTTCTTCAATCTTTTTAAAAATTTCTCAAAATATTTTTTTGGCATTTTTTACGAAAATAAAACTTGTTTTCACATTTTTGTCTAATATATATATATATATTTTTTTTTTATTTTTCTTGCTCAAACTAAACCTTGGTCATATCGATTAAGATCTTTGTGGTCTATTAGTGGAATGGAACTTGTTTATCTTTATTAATTTTTTTTATTAAATTAATCAAAGCGAAATGTTTGATCTTGCCGTGAGTTGAACCTGGGTCTCTTAGCGATATAACAGCATAACGTCCCACTTTAAGGCACACGGGCACAAATGAGATCGAATTACCAATGTCCTTAGATATATGAATATTTTAGCGTATGAATACTTTTAGATAACTTAACTGTTTTGGATGCTCATTTTATACAGAAATACTTAAATTAGGGTGTCCGGGTTAAAATCCCGCAGCGGTTGTAAACTTTTTTACTTAAAAGGTGATTCCGTAGGAAGCACTTCCATATTTTTTTTCTGGAAGCTTAATAACTGCATCTATATTGTATCGCACTTGATCGAATTGATAACATTAAAAGTAAAACCACGAAATCTTAATGACCCTCCCAATAGCTGACTTAAAACTCCTTGCCATCTAAAATTTGGAACAAAACCAAAAAATTTAGGGTATGCATAAAACTATTATTTTGAAAAAATAAAATTCATTATAGATGTGGACAACCGAAATTTTTTCAACACCCCCTAATATACATACACATGTATGCGTTTTCGTGGTAAATAACATTGTTTTCGTATGCAGATCACGAATTCCTTTACACACCAAAAATAAAATAAATAAAATAAAAAACAAATAATAAAAACACAAAAACATCTATAGATAGGTTTAATGTCGATGACGCCTGTTACATGTTACACGCGTATACCATCGGTGGCGTTTACTTTTTTTTTGTTCCCACGCCTGTGGGTCGTAGCGGGGAAGTCGGATCTGAGTTCTCAGTGGGTGTATGAACGTGTACTAGCGCTGCCCGCACGTATGTCGGAAATAATGTTGCCATATTTTTTTAACATTATTTTCGTTGTGAATATTTTATTCGATTTTTGTGATTGTTTGTGTTTGAGTTTTCGGAAGACTAACTACATGCTGACTGATGGTTTGTTTATACTTCGTTGTGTGGTGTTAAATATGTATGTCTATGCGTGTGTGTGAAATGTAACACCAAATGCTTGTATAGCAACGACTTGTGTATTGGGGTGCATACAGATCCATACACTGGAATTACAACATATTTTTTAGCTTTTAAAACTTGACTTTCATTTGGGGGAATTTAAAAACAGTTCACTAACATACTGACTTCAAACCTAAAATATTTGTTTGTTAATTGATTAAAAATTGCTTTATTTAATTCATAATAAAATTTTAAGTATTGATAATGTTTTTTTAGTTTCTGATCCTTTAAGAGGCATATGTCTAAATGATTAAAAATTTTAAAATGTTGCTACATTTGTACACCGGAAAAAAGCTTCAACAAATCGATGAATAACTAGTTAGGCCTAGTGAAACTTTTCTTCGTTTTTCATCCCACAAAATATTTTATTGTTTTGATATAGAATGTTACATCAATATTTCTTTGATAAATCAAATTGATTCAAAGAATATTCGGCATCGATTCAAAGTACATTGAATGTCTTTTTTTGTGAATTGAAGAATATAATTCCTTCTTTTTATTAACAATTTATGCTTTCTGACAACCATACCATGATAGCTTATCTGTTTGCCAAAATGAAGCCGTTGAGAATTATTTCCATGTACCCTATAACGCATATACACTAAACAACCATGACAAATGTCATTATTTTGATGTCTTGGAAAATTTTAATGAAATTGACGGTCATCAATTGAAGAAGGGATTCATTAGATCGATGGAATTATTACATAAATTCAATGAATAACAATTGATAACACTTTTACATTATTTTTTTTCAGTGTAAATATCATCACTGAATGTCCAGCTGGTTGTAAAATAATTGTTTAGATTTTGGAGACTTAACAAATTAAATTTTTAATTTAAACCATTTATAAAAAAAAATTAAAAACTATCTTGGTTTGACCCAGGTAACTTTGTCGGAAACCATTTTTTTGCTAAGAAAAAGTTGTCAGAGACCACCTTTACCTAAGGAAAATGTGTCGGAAATAACCATTTCCTAAGGGAATGTTGTCAAAGGCCACCTTTTCCTAAGAAAACGTTGTCAGATGCCTCCTTTTCCTAAGAAAAAGTGGACAGAGGCCACCTTTTCCTAACGAAATGTTGTCAAAGGCCACCTTTTCCTAAGAAAAAGTTGACACAGGCCAGCTTTTCCTAAGGAAAAGTTGTCAGAGACTACCTTTTCCTAAGGAAATTTGCCAGAGACCACCTTTTCTTAAGAAAATGTGGTCAGAAACCACCTTTTCCTAAGGAAAAGTCGTCGGAGACCACCTTTTCTTAAGTAAAAGTTGTCGGAGACCACCTTTTCTTAAGTAAAAGTTGTCGGAGACCACCTTTTCTTAAGTAAAAGTTGTTAGAGTCCTCCTTTTCTTAAGTAAAAGTTGTCAGAGTCCACCTTTTCTTAAGGAAAAGTTGTCTCATGTCAGTTTTTCCTAAAAAAAAAAAAAAGTTCAGAGGCCACCTTTTCCTAAGTAAAAGTTGTTAGAGACCACTTTTTCTAAGTAAAAGTTGTCAGAGACCACCTTTTATTTAAGAAAAGTTATCAGATACCACCTTTTCCTAAGGAAATGTTGATAGAGACCACATTTTTCCTAAGGAAAAGTTGTCAGAGACCACCTTTTCCTAAGGGGCCATCTTTTTCTAAGGAAAAGTTGTCCGATGCCACATTTTCCTAAGGAAAATTTGGTAGATGCCACCGTTTCCTAAGGAAAATTTGGCAGATGCCACCGTTTCCTAAGTAAACTTTGTCAGATACCATATCTTCCTAAGTAAAAGTTTTCAGAGACCACCTTTTCATAAGTAAAAGTTTTCAGAGGCCACCTTTTCCTAAGGAGAATTTGTCAGAAACCACATATTCCTAAGGAAAAGGTGGTCTCTGACAGGGAAAATTATCAGAGACCATATTCTCCTAAGAAAAAGTTGTCAGATGCCATCTTTTCCTATGGCTAAGTTTTAAAAACCACCTTTTCCTAAGGAAAAGTTGTCAGCGATCACCTTTTCCAAAGAAAAAGTTGCCAAAGACCACTTTTTCTTAGGGAAAAGGTGTCAGAGACCACCTTTTCTTAAGAAAAAGTAGTCAGAGACCACCTTTTCTTAAGGAAAAGTTGTCAGAGACCAACTTTTCTAATGGAAAAATTGTCAGGGACCACTGTTCCCAAGGCAAATATCCCAAGGAAAAGTTGTCGGAGGCAACCATTTCCTAAGGAAAAGTTGTCTCTGACAACACGTCAACAAGTGATATGGCCATGCCCTCGCACTTAGCGTCGACTTATTGAAACAACATGTCGTTAATGTCCATATTATCCAATTTAGGGCAAAAGAAGTTGGTTATCATCGACCTATAGCGATGAGGCTGATTTGTTGATGAAAATTGGGGTCAAAACAGAACATCCACTCTCACAAACCTATTTTATCATTTATGCGTATTGTTGAACGCTATATCCATCCATGGGGATTTTGCATAACAGATTGAATAAAAGACGGCCACTTTGACAGATGTTGCTTCAACAATATCGCCGCTATCAACTTTCAAAGTTCGGAAGTCCCTTTTGGAAGACCCTTTATATATAAGTATACAAGTGCACTCATTCAGAGATTTATGGACTTCTTAATTTCCACCCCATTGTACTATATATATTATGCAAACTCGTACACATATGAGTCTGTGAATATGTGAGAAGGTAGAAGCAATCAGGATGTTTGTAAATATTCTTATATATATACATATATGTATGTTCACCGTCTGTCCATCAGTAAGTCTCTATATGCATTGTTAAGTATTCATAATATAACACAACATATTATGTGAAATGACAATGTTACTGATGACAAAGAAGATAATGACGATGCTGATGATGACTACGACGACGATGATGCTAATAATGATGATGACGATAGCTGAAGCTGATGAAGATAAGTCAGAATCCATGCCGCTACCACTGCCACTATATGATGATGATGATGCCAATGATAATGACATTGCCGATGATTAAGTCAATGGCTCTCATAATGTTATTGTTGCTAATAATGATGTTGTCGTTGTCATTGTTGTTTCCATGGAACATGGGGCAAATAGTTGATGTTGTTCAGGAAACCGACACTTGTCGTCGGTTTGACTACATAGTACAATTCAGGGGCAAGAATATCAAAATCAACATCAACATTTACATCAGCATCAACATCAGCATATCAGGACATCAGTACATCACCACCAATATCAGTTCAACTCTTGTCATTTCATCTCATTTTATGTTGTACATATGAATAAATAATCAAGAGTAAATAAATTCTGTGGTCTGTTTGCTTAAATGCAATATGTGTATATTAATTGAAAATAAATTGATTTCTATTGAAAACTTCATATATATATATATTTTTTGTATGAGGTTAATTAATACATTTGATTATATTCACACACACGCACACACTCCAAATCCTCGTAATGAGTAATATAATATAATTGACAACAACTATGATACAAAAAAATTTGTTTCATTTGCCAATCGACCTCTGGGGGATTGATTTGTTTTTTCGGTCGGTTTTCGATAAACAAAATATACAGTCACGGACATATAGCGCTCATTTAGAAAAAGAACGTCACATTTCGAATTACGACATTTCACTTATGTTTGAATGAAATGATCTATCTGTACAAAAATAACTATTTGGCAGAATGGAATGACATAACTACTGAAGATATTGAAATTAAGGACAATTTAGAACGAATTTTTTTCTGTTGTGATTTTCTTTTCTAAATGAGCGATATTATTGGAGCATAGAATTGATTAAACCAAAGAATAGCATATAAATATATCACTCAAAGAAATTATTAATTTCTTTCCATCTATGCAATTTTTTTTTGTACTTTTTCTATATATTTTCTCGGTATACCGTATGGAATATCTCTTTTGTGTCCGAAGCAAAGTTGTAAACATTGAATAGGAGAAACAAATGCGGAACAAACCTACCTGAAAAAAGTACATTCAGTGCCTAAAAATTGCCAATCAAGCTTAAGATTTATTTATAATTCCTATTGTTAAACAAACTCTGTGCTGTTGTTATTTGCTTTACAGGCATTTGCTTTACAGGCGGGTTAATTTTGCAAACAGTACACGGGGCAAAATCCCTTTTTTTTATAGGTTTGAATCGAAAGAAAATATATTTGGAGCACAATTTTTTAAATATTATATATTTCCTAACAAATAAATTTTATTTGAAAATAAACAAAATTTATTTGCAACGCATATACAGCGCACTCGCGAAAACGTGAACTAATGTTTACCAATTTTAAAACAAATTATTGCTTAAAACTTTGGAAATGAAAGTTCGACATTAATTAAATGTCAATAATAAATTAAACAGTTTTAGTAAGTTGTTAATCCATATTTAGTTATTATATTTATCAGCGCAAAGCAAGGCCTTATCAATTGCTTCTACAGGTAACTTTTATGTTACTCTGATTTCTAGCTAATAAATAATACAGGCACTATCATCGTTATTATAATTTGTTTCATTCTGTATTTAAAATGTGACATTCTGTAAAAGTTTTCTTAATTATTATTATTTCTTTCATTTATCGTTATTATAATTTGTTTCATTCTGTATTTAAAATGTGACATTCTGTAAAAGTTTTCTTAATTATTATTATTTCTTTCATTTATAGATACATGGAAACTTCAATCTGAAATAAAAAGTAAAGGGTGGTTAAATTTTAAGGGCCGATGTCGATTTTGAATAAAACACAAATTATTTAGGAAATTATTGTCATTTATTTTTATTATGATAATATTGGTAAGAAGTATGGCCCGATGACGTCGCCAGCCCATAAGCCGCACCGAACGAACTGGGCGAGCATGCACAGGTGTTTCACATCTCCTACCTTACAATTTAACCACCCTTAATTTTACTTCAACTCCCCAAGGAGACATAACTCTTAGAGTTATGTTAATTTGTTTGCCGACTTTCTCCTAAATATTTAATGGAATTTTATTTTCGGAGGAATCTTGAACCCTCACTAAGTTTAATATATTTCTCCAGCAAGAGACAAGCGTTTCCTTTTTATTCGATTCAAGCTGTGCCTTAAAGATCAGATCAAAAAGGGAAGGATCACTTTTTGAGTAAATTTACCCATGTCTCTCAATCTTTTCGTATGTCCAGATATTCTTGTGATCAAATTGCAGGTCGTAAATATGAAGCGATCTTTACGACCATTGGTAGAGAGGCAATTTTTAGACTAAGGACAATGTTTTGATATAGCCACATTTAAAGTCTCTTTCGATTAGAAATCTTTACGCTCAAGAGATCACATTTTGCAATTGATCTGGGTAAAAGATAAGCATGTAAAGGGTGTTTCACGAAAAAGTTGCGTTTTAAAAATATTATATTATAAAAAAGACGGACAAATACTTTTCAATGATTTTGCCTTTATTGAAATGCCTCAATAATAATTCCTTCGGGTTATGGTGGAACACCACTTCATTAATATGGCTGCCGCGGCTGGCCTTACAGTAGCAAATTATGTGTCAACCCAATTTTGACACAACGTGTGACCCTCTATGGCTGCAATTTCGTGTTTCAACTCATAAATCGTCTGTGGATGGTTAGCGTAGCACTTATCCTTAACGGCTCCCCACAAAAAATAGTCCAAAGGAGTCAAATCGCAGATGCGAGGCTGCCAAAGTTCAAAAAGCAACCGTTAGATGGGTCACTCGTATATAGGGTTTTCTAAAAGGGACTTTCGAACTTCGACGGTTGATATCCGGCAATAGTGTTGAAGTTGCATTTGTCAAATTGACTGTAATTTATTCAGGCATCGGTCCATATACTGACGAGCGCTATAGGTCGCTGATACCAAAATTTTTCTGGTCTGAATTGGATATGGTCTCATTGGACATTCTGCATGAGCGATTTGTGGGCAAAGTCATCTCACGTGGAGCTGATTATGCGATTTAATCCCGTTAGACATTTTCTTGTGTTGTTTCCTTAAGTCGCAGGTCTATGAGAATAATCCACATATCACGGCGGACCTCAAATTCAACATTACTCATGCCATCGATCAAATTCAGCCTGATTATGCGCCAGCGTCATGGAAAATTGGACATTTCGAATGCGCGCAATCCAGCGAAGCCGAGGCGGACATTTGCACGATATTATATTCCATACTGTTTCAGACAAAACGTTAAAATTCGATGATATCTAAACCACTCTTTATTTTATTAGAGTTTGAAGATATGAAGCGCTTAATAAAAGACCCTTTACTTTACTGAAAATGGGTTACATCTGTCCATGTTGTAGTATAGCCCCATATAAAGGTACCTACCGATTAGATTAATTGATTAACCAAAGAATATATTTTTCAAACTATCATGCTAAACTTAAGGAAAGGCTAAAGTCGGGCGGTGCCGACTATATAATACCCTACACCACTCTCGTAATATTGAATAACTCTGATATATAAATTTTGTAATTAATGTATAAATTGTTTACATAAATTTACTTTTGGGACATTTTATACTTAAATAATACCCTGTACAACAGTGTGGTGTAAGGTATAAAAACGATTGGATCTAAGAGCCAAATCGGATGAAAAATATATATGAGAGATATAGCTTAATCTTTACCGATTTTCTTCAAATTCGGCAATGTTGGTTCATTGGATGTAAAATATAGCTTCTATAGAACTAAAGGTCCAAATCGGACGAAACATATATATGTGAGCTATAGCTAAATCAGATTTAATTATAGTTGCCATATATGTATATGTTTCGTTCGATTTGACTACAGAGACGCACTAAATGTAATTTGTGTAAAAAAATTTTAGTTGAAGTATACATTGGATATTTCAGTGCTATCCAATCTTACCACGGTGGAGTAGGGTGATATATAGTCGGCTCCGCCCGACTTCAGTCGTTTCTAAAATAAGCTTTGTCACCGTTCACTTACAATTCTTGAAGCTGTAGAGGTCGAAGAAGAATATCAAAATTACCAGTAATTATATACTGATTTTCAATTGGACTTTTACTATTTTTTGTACGCCAAAACCTAACATTTCTGCTTTTTTGTACTCCATTTGAGTTTTCCGAAAAATATGATTTGTCCCAATTCACACATTATAGTTTAAGCTGCAGAGGGCAAAGGAATATGTCAAAATTACAATTTATTTGTAAACTAAAAATTGTTTATTCAATGAAATGTGCATTTTACAGAAAAATGGCTTTCTTTGTATAATAAATAATTTTTTTAATATTAACCACGAACGCAATCTTCTAAACTAAACACGCGTATGAAAGTTATTCACGCGAGCAACGTTAGGATTCTTAATCATCACACAAACAATGGCCATACTACTGCGATTTAATTAAGCATTTTTATATTGCATTAACCAATTTTACATTTTTTTTTAGTTTTTATTTAAAAAAAATTTGCTACCTCATCGGTTTTTTAAAATATATACAGAATATGCACCAGAGTGATTGCATTTTTGTGGACTTAATATTTGTAAAAGTTTCAGTCCAGTAAAAAGGCAATTTTTGAAATTTTTGTATAGAATTTACTAAAGAATAAATATTTCACTAATTTTTTGAATCTTTGTGGGGGAGGTACTCTAAGGAGTGGACGAATATGATCCATCTTTGATCTTAGCCTGAAATAGAAAAAATATTAACATTTACAAAATTTTACAGACATATTCTACTCTTCAAAATATTTTACACATATTTTTTTTTAAATTGCAAAAATCAAGAAGAGTGTGCCGTGATATTAACATTGTAAATGTTGTAGTGAGAAAACTCGTGGGCAGAATTCAAATAATGAAGGTTTATTTTCAAGGTAATCTCAAGTGTTTTTCGCCGACGGTCTTGGCTACGGACCGCTACTGATAAAATTTTAATATATTGTTTTGATTTTTCTTTTCTGACTTCCAAAGAAACCCTGAAAATTTCAGCGTGGAGAAATAACGGGTTATATTTAAAAAAACTTACGAAATGTAGTCGCCCGAAAAGAGTAATTTTGAACGATTATTAAAAAAATAAAATACACATAGACGCCGTTTGTGTGTGTTTCTGCTAACGAGATTTTTGTACACACATTCATTAAAAACCAGTAAGGAAAGGCAGAAAGTCGGGCGGGGCCGACTATATAATACCCTACACCTCCCTAACAATGCGATAAGGGTTATTGCGATAATAATTTGAAATAATTTGTAAATGGGTAAGAACATATATATGTGGATATATCTAATTCTGAACCGATAATCGCTAAATTAAGCAATATTCGTTCCTAAATTGAGAAACATCTTTCTGGAGATCGGAAGTAAAGTACAACTTCTATAGCGCTTTGTAACCAAATCAGGAGGAACATATATATGGAGCTTATATATAAATCTGAATCGATTTTCCCTGAACACTCATTCATGTAAAATAGAAACCTCTTTCTGCCGAATTTCGCTGTGATCGGATATAAAATAGAGTTTCTACAGCTATTGAATTTCAAATCGGGGGTAACATATATATGGGGGCTATATCTAAATCTGAACCAATTTTCTCCAAATTTGGCAGTATTCCTTCATGTAATAAGAAACCTCTTTCTGCCGAATTTCGTACTGATTAGGTATAAAATACAGTTTCTACAGCGCTTACATGTCAAATCGGGTGCAACATATATATGGGGGCTATATATAAATCTGAACCGATTTCCCCCAAATTTTGTATTATATCTAAGTGTATCACGAGACTACTCTCTGTCAATTTTTGTACAAATCGGTTACAAAATGTTGCTTATACAGTGCATATATGCCAAATCGGAGGTACATATATATGGGAGCTATATGTAAATCTGAACCGATTTTAACCAAATTCAAAAGGGAGCGTCCTTGGGCCTAAAAAAAGATATGTGCAAAGTTTCGTTGAGATCGGACCATAATTGCGACCTGTACTTTGATTACAAAAATACGTCTACAGACAAATAGACGGACAGACAGACAGACGGACATAGCTAAATCGACTCAGAAAGTGATTACAAGTCGATCGGTATAATAAAAAATGGGTCTATCTCTTCTCCTTTTGGGTGTTACAAACAAATGCACAAAGTCATAATACCCTGTGCCACAGTGTGGTGTAGGGTATAAATAGTATTTTCTGTCGAACAGCTATCTATAATGCATCCATCAATTTTGACCGAAGTAAAGATTGAGTTAAACACAATGTGAACAATTTAAATACATACTGAAGACAATAATACTGTAAGATATCTGACAATCGTGTGAACACATAATTTTGCCATTGTAAGATAATTGTCAGACAATGATGCCATTGTCAGAGAAATAGCTGTTTTGGCAACACTGTATGAAATTGTAACGTTTTCTTACAATCGTCTGAACTGACCATTCACTTTTATTAGTTGTCAGTACATTTCCAGCAAACTTCCAGATCTGACAATTGTTTGTACATAGCTTTATAGCTAGAATGCTATTGAAAACACTATAGGCAAAATTTATAAATACAATAATTTATATGGATGTGCAAAAAAAAAGAAGTTTTGACCAAAATACATTTGCCTCAAACTCGGGCAGTCGTTAACCGATCTCGTTGAAATTTTGTGCCATAACTACTATCCAATAGGAAAATATCATATTTTCATATAGCCCCCCCCCCCTCTATATTTGACATATTAACGCAACAAAAACAACAAATGTCTACGAATTGGGCTGAAATTTGGAAATATGAGTTTATTTGTGCACGAGACAATTTACCGATCCATGGTGGAAGGCATATAAGATTCGGCATTGCCGAACTTAAATCCGCTTTTACATACTTCTTCTCTTCAAAATAACGCTCATAAACATTTGGGCTCCTACACATGGGCAGCACGCACATATGAATAACCCTCGCGGATTAAGGCAAATACTATAGACAAGCCTATCAATGATATATTTGCTTCGGATCCAAATGATAAAGCAAATTGTGCAAATAATGCTGCTATGTCCATAATTCCATTAAGAAGGGCAATTGCCCTGCCCTTCATTCACCGACATAAGAAACTAGGACACAATAATACCTAAAGTGGTCAATTTCTTTAGGGTATCCGTGGCACTGCCACCATGTCCCAGGATTGGGACATGGTGGCAGTGGTTGCTGGGACAGCTATCCTGCAGCAATGCATGAGCTTTTCTTAACATAATTAGTACATGTAATATAACCCTTTCAACCACTTTATTTCTCCTAAGAAAACATTTGGTCGTAATCTCATTTCCCATCCAATACTACATCGGTTAGTTAGCAATGAAATACCGCCTTAATTGTTGTTGTTGCTCTATGTTTTTTTTGCCTTACAACATGTATACTGTTCAATTAAGCTATACCAATTCAATCAATTGCCCTTGCAATATTTGCTTAAGCCTCCTCTGGTATTGGAATACTCCATTCCTGCCGAATGCCACGGATTTTATGCTTCTCGGCCAAAACTGCCCCAAACAAAAAATAATTATTTAGTTAACCTTGTCTCAAATTTGTTGTCAATGCCATTTTCCTGTTGTTATTCCAACAATCCTCCCCTGCCAAATAAGCCAATGACACATTTAAAGGAATTTTAAATGTTTAAGGTAAACCAAATAAGACAATGGCAAAATTAAGGGAATTTCAAATGTGTAAACCAAACCACAATATTACCTCCGCCCGAAGCCTTTACGGCTATCATCGTAAAGGATACCTTCGTTGTAAAGAAAACTCATTTAAATTCTTGCAATAAATTTGGGTAAATTGGTTGTTTTTGGTATTTTCTTAACTGTTATTGATTTAAGCAGACGTCCCACGGGGCGGCTCTTCAAAGAAATCAACAAAATGTGAAAAAACAAATACATGAATAAAGCAGTCAGCCAGAAGAATGGATAAATAACAAAGCTGGGTGAATAAAAACAAAAATAGATCCCTAAACATCATCATCAAGAACAAAGACGACGGCACAACAACAACAAGAACAATGAAAATATATTTCCAAAGATACTTGGGATCCATCAGATGTTAAATGTAAAATATACTGATGAGAATTTTGCCACTACTACTACTCGTATAGCTCCAATTTGGCAGTTGTATTTTTTGTGATGTTTTTAGAGAAAATAGTTTCTTTTGTTTTGTATTTAGTTGACTCCACTGCCCCCGGGGAGAGGAATCGACAATGTTTACTCTTTGCAATGAAGGAGCAAATGTTATGGCATCCTTTGGGTTGTTTTGTTAAGCAAAATACTCGTAATACAAAAGGCAAGACAAAAATGTTAACAATTATTAGCATTTATTTTGAACTCCCAACACTCAGTGTTGTAGGAGTTTAAGGAAAACTAGTAAAGGACAGTGGGAATATGCGGCATAGTCTAAGGCGGAATATCAAATTGTAAAATTTAAATTGTTAGGTCCGGCTACACCGAATTTTATATATCCTCTACCATGAATCGCTTGTGAATGGATTCGAGTACAAATAAA
Organism: Eudasyphora cyanicolor; assembly: GCA_963930755.1. Classification (NCBI taxonomy): domain Eukaryota; kingdom Metazoa; phylum Arthropoda; class Insecta; order Diptera; family Muscidae; genus Eudasyphora; species Eudasyphora cyanicolor. The sequence continues at coordinate 244,712,152 of OZ005737.1, forward strand.
CTAATATTACGCAATTTCAGTGAATCTACAAACATAGAATATTAGGTTTAGTAGTGTGATGTTATGAATGATGTTATGTTATTAATATAATATTTTAAACAAATTATGTAACATTTGTTTTTTTCTTTTGATAACTTGTGCGGTTGGTAGATTTGCTAAATAAGCAACAACTTTCTAAACTATTCATCGATTTCGGAATGGTCTCGTTTTATTCATGACCGATCAGACTTTACGATAAAATTATAAATATGTTTTTCGATGTTTTTAACAGTTTTTAATTAAGAAATTATTAAACATTTCTCAATAAATTAATTTTGTCGCAATATCTTGTATGATATATTTTAATCCGCAGATGGGATAATAAACGTGTTTCAAGAAGATGACGGCTACTTCACTTTGTATTATTAAAAGTTTTCTGAACCAATTACTTTAAATGGTTCTCCAGTTCTGTTAAAATATGTTGTTCAACTTCTATAGACCACAACGATCTTAAAGGAAAAGAGCTAAGCTATCTTATGAGCAAATACAATTTTCAAAAAAATTATTTCGAAAAAAAAAGTTTAAAAAAGTTTTTGCTAATTTATTTTCTTTCTTGAAAGGATTGAAGAAAAATCTATCGAAACCATTTTGGGAAACATTTTTTGAATACAATAGGAAATCCTACTAATATTATAAAATTTGTCTGTTCCAGTACTCGTATCACGCTAAACGGCTGATCCGATTTTCTTTAAACTTGGTGGAGAAATATACCAAAACTCCGAAATTAGCTTCCACGAAGTAATTTTTGACCACTTAACCGCTGAGGCTCCTGTTAGAGCTAAAACAATATTCACTATTTCATTGATTTTAAAAGTTCCTTTAGAGCTAAAAACCTAAAAATGTATACGTAACGGGTTTTCCAATAAAGATGATATGATTTTGAAGTGACGTTTCGGCCATTTGTAATATGTCATGATCTGTCATTTGTTTTTCATTGTATTCAGTAGTGTTTACAATTTCATCATTGAGAGATATACGCAAGAACATCGTTTAAAATTATTTAGTTTTATTACCAAAATAATCGTTCTCCAATTGCATCTATTCTTGCGCTAAGTCCATTTTTTTAAATCCAAAAAAACATTTTCCAGTCGACCTAAGACCTTGACACCCATGAGCAATATTTTAGCTCTCGTTAAGAGCTATCTTTTTGCCATTGACCGATTTCCGATCCGAAGTTCCGTTAAGAGCTGGAGCAAAAATAAACTTTCCGTTCACATTTGAAAATGATGCTAAGTCCATTTTTTAAATAAAAAAAAACACTTTCCAGTCGACCTACGACCTTGACACCCATGAGCAATATTTTAGCTCTCGTCATCTTTTTGCCATTGGCTACGTGCCACACAGCAAATGAAACAATTGAATTGCGAGAAAAGTTTGGAGATTCGATTATTTCAAGAAATTGTGATATTGAATGGCCTCCAAGAAGTTGTGATTTCACACCATTAGAAAAGAAGTTGTGATTTAACACCATTGGACTATTTCTTGTGGGTTATTTGAAGTCATTGGTCTTTCGAAATAAACCAGACTCTCTTCAAGCTTTACACGTCAATATTGAACGTGCCATTCATGACATACGACTTGATTTAGTGGAAAAAGTGCTCGAAAATTGGGTTCATCGAATTCGTTCCTGCAAAAGAAGTCGTGAATGACGTTTTATTTATAACTTAATTGTATCGATTGCACATTAAATAAAAACCTTTTGAATTTCCTTAACAATAAGTCTGTTTTTCAAAGAAATCATATCACTCTTATTGGAAAACCCTGTATTTCTTTTTTTAGAGGTTTATCTTAAGTTTGATAGATAAAAAAGTCCCTTCTCACTAATAGACCACAAGGATCTTAAAGGAAACGAGCTAAGCTATCTGATGAGCAAAAAAATCAAATACGAGTATATGTTTTTTTACCAAAAATGTCAAAAAAGTTTAAATTTCGCAAAAAAAAGTTTTTGCCAATTTTTTTTCTTGAAAGGACTAAAGAAGATAAAAACACTTTGGGCAAATTGTTAAAAATACAATAGGTAATCCTATTAATATTAAAAAATTTGTCTGTTCCAGCATCACCCCTAAATCGATTTTCTTGAAATTCGGTGAAAATATAGACCAAAACTCCGAAATTAAAATAGGCAACTTTGATTTTCGATTTTGCGCCAAGTCATTTCCGACCACGTCAACGCTGAGGCTCCTGTTGGAGGTTGAAAGTTAAAATTTTGCACACGCATAGACAGGTGTGTTGTATAAATCACGGGCTACTCATGTAGTAATTTTTTTACCTGTGGTCAGTTCTATCGTTATCAAAAGCTTCAGTATTATTTTTTTCCTGCCCGAACAAAGCCTTTTATAAGATACAACGTTAAAATTTTGTAAATATGAAGTACTATACACGAGAAATATATGGGCGAAAAATAATTTTGAAATCTCTGAGTGTGGTCAGTGTAGCAGTGACCAAAACAATATTCATTATTTCACTGATATTAAAAGTTCTTTAAGAGCTAACAATCTAAAAATCTATACGTACATACTGTCCTCAAAGGAGATGCGAAAACAACTATTCGATGTCCAGCCTGGTGTCAAACCGGACATAAAAAACGTTTTAAGATTTCTAAAGCTTTTTTAAAATATTTCGCTCACCATCACTTACTCTGGTAACGTATCTAACGCGGACAGTAATCAAAAGCTTGAGTATTATTTTGGCCTTTCCGAAGCCTCTTATGAGTATAAGATACAACGTTAAAATTTTGTAAATATGAAGTACTATACTCGACAAATATATGCGCGAAAAATAGTTTTGAATTCTCAGACTGTGATCAGTGTAGCAGTGACCACAACAATATTCATTATTTCACTGATTTTAAAAGTGCCTTAAGAGCTAACTATCTACAAATGTATACGAGGTATGTTCAAAAAATTTTGTATTTTTGCAAAAAGTAATTATTTTTGGTTCATGAATATCTATGTATTATGTCCCCTTCAAAGTAATTCTCTCGGATATAATACACTTCTGCCAACGATTTTTCCAATCAGCGAAGCACTTGAAATAATCATTTTTTGTGATCTTGTTCAGCTCCTCCTTCGATGCCGTCTCTATCTCCTCAATCGTGGCGCAGCGTCGTCCTTTCGTATGTACATACTTTCCTTAAAGGAGAAGCGGAAACAACTATTCAATGTCCAGTCTTCTGAAGCTTTTTTAAATATTTCGCTTACCACCACTTACTCTGGTAACATATCTAACGTGGAGAGTTTTAATTATCAGAATATGGTCAGTGTAGCAGTGACCAAAGCAATTTTTACTCTTTCAGTACTTAAATAGTCCCCTAAAAGCTATGATCATACAAATGCATATGGATGTATATGTCTAAGTAGATATATACAAGATCTTCGACGGATGCGATTTTACCCCAAGTGATTTTGACCACTTAACCGGTTACTTAGGCTAGTGCAAGAGATAGAAAGCTGAAAATTTTCTTATGTATAAGTCACGGAATATTCACATAGTCGTTGTTTGTCCTTTAAGAACCACCATGAAATATACAAAGATTAATTACAAATTAGTACTAGAGTGCCCTCCTAAGAAATAAAGCTACGCCTTCATTTAAGCGGTTTTGAGATATATAGCTTTTAGGTTAAAGTTTGGGTTAGAGTGTCAGTCGATTTTACCAGCTCACATAGATCAATTTAGGTTCTTAATCTAGACCTAAAATTTAAAGGCACGAAAGTTAAAAAACGTATAAGCTAAATATTTCAAAACTACTAAAATGGAAATTAGATTTTCTTTTTATGGAGGGCAGTATATACTACAAATATTCACGGAAAAATCAGTTTTTAATTCTAAGATTGTGGTCAGTGTAGCAGTGACCAAAGAAATTTTCATTGTTTAAAAGTCCAGTACTTTTAAAAGTCCCACATATCTAACCACAATCTCATTGGCATTTTGTGTCATAACTACTATCTAATAGGACTAAACTTGGTGCAAGTTTCAGTCCGATCAGAAGACATTGCTTTTTCAAATTTACTCACTTGACATGAAATCCCCAACCCCCAATACAACCATAGAAGAGGTCGCCCGAGTCATACATGGCGCAGACAGTTCGTCATTGAAACGAACAAAGATAACAGATCTTAGAGCGAAATAATAGTATCAGCGAATAAGCGAATCTGGAAGGAATTTGTTGGGCCCTGTAGGAACCAAAGGAATAATGTGTTGCTAGTTATCCTAGTTATTCTTCTGTCCGTTGAGTTAATCCGTGAAAGGCGGTGGTATTCAATTACCTGAATTCGGGTTCGCTTATTGCTATTTTTCGTGTGTCAGGAGATGAGCTATGGACTATGGTGTCTCCATATTAACTGTTCTGTAGGAATCTCTGCCTGAAACACTGTACATTTTTTGTCGAGTAGGAAGCCTGAATTTTAAGAAATCTGAAAAAACCCTGATCTTGTTTTGTTTCCATCTTCAAGCCATCCATATGGATTGAGATTTCATCCCCCGAAATCACCAATTTGTTTATTGGATGACCGTTGTTGAAAGTTCGTGAGCTAGCTGAAGTCATAGGCATTGCAAAAAATGCTATACATCATATTGAAGGAAAATTTGATGATGTGAGATGGGTGCTGCGTTTGCTCACATTCAAGACAATGCACCAGTTTACACCTCCACTATTACAATGGCCAAAATCAATGAATTAAAGTTCGAATTGCTTCAGCACGCATCTTATTCACCAGATTTATACCCATCGCATTATTTTTTGTTTCGAAACAGGAAAAAATGGAACGAGGGATAACGATTTCCTAGCATTGAAGAGGTGGAGTTTGCTGTTGGCAGGAATTTTCAGGAGATAGACAGTTCTTACTTTAAACCGGATATTGCAGCTATTGAAGATCGCTAGTTGGGAAAATTTTGGACCGTCTTCGTACCTAACTATAGTAAGGGTTTCCCAATAAGTGGTAAAGATCAAATTCATGTTATACTGAATTTGTTCAATGAAATTGCTATAAAACGCATATTTGTCTAAATGGTTTATACTGCTACCTGTGTTGCCCATAAGGGATGAAGTAACATCAAAGCTGTCCTATCAATATAGCTTTCCTTATCAATCTTCCCTTTTCTTGAAGCCGATATAAATACATACATAGTTATAACATCAACCCCTTTACGCATTTGCTCATAACTCATGCAATTTGCTCGCTGGCTTACCAATGTGACCCACTGTACCTCCATCATTCTACAAATATATTTAATCTTTTCTATTGAAAGTAAAGAATTGTGATTGCTCAGTCATGCATACGGAGAGTACTCTTAGAGTATTGGCTGGCAGCAGTAGCTGCTTCTTTTATATAGCGAAAGGACTAAGCTGCAAAATATCCCCACATAACAATACTATGTAACAGTAAAGGCAGTTACCACAACAACTACAACAGCAATGTCAAGAACAACAAAAAGCAATGCTGCTGCATACTAATGTTGTCAAGATGTTGCCAACCGAAAGAAATTAAACAATTTAACTTAAGAAATGCCAATAAGAAGTGGCAAACGCGTGTTCTGGCAAATAAAAGGCGATATCGAGGATTGAATGGGAGAGACTACACCATTTCTCAAGAGAATGGAACATGAATTAAATATTTGAGACGAATGGGAATTTTTGTTCAAACTAATCATGATCAAAACAATTCTGGAGAATTTAGATAAGTTTAAATTTTGGACTTAATTCGTCAATACCAATGGCAATATGTCGATATCGATCAATAATGAAATCAAGAAAATTTAAAGCCGGTTAGCGAATGGAGAACATTTAAAACGTTATCACTCTTGAAGTTCTTTCTCGAGGACAGCTTTTCATATGGAAATAGTGTATTACTCCGCGACAAGTGTTTGCCTTCAGTCAAGTCAGTTGAGACAAGAAAGGGGATACAATTTAATTAAGTAGTTTAGGGTATTGTGTATTTTTACCCAAGATTTTGTTATATAAGTAAGTGTGGGTGCACGAATGCTTCATGGCAGCCGAAGAAATGCTTTTATTTCCAAAACCAATGACGTTGTTATTGTTGTTGTTGTCCTCACCCCAAATTCTTTGGAAATATTTAATCTAAAAGGATTTCTGAAGAGAAAAAGGGATTTATTTATTGTGAGAAAATTAGTAGGAATCCATAAAACAAAGCAAGAGTAATGAAATGAATTGAAAAGGTTTATTTTGAAGAAAACTTTTTGCCAAATACAACGAATTGTTTTTTTGTTTTGTTAAATAAATTAATGCTCAAAGTCTTAGAAACAATTCCAGCACAACTTAACTAGCCAAAGTTAAATGCCGCAGTCCACCTCTGTGGGTGGTGTACTCTACAAAAGGTCAGCAAATCAGTTCCTCAGTGAGTGGAGGCCGAGTGTGGGGGATGAATTTCTCATTAGCATCCAGATGATATACCTACACATACATAACTAAATGAATGAATGAAGGAATAAATGTGCGGCTGAGGTGCTAAAGTCGCCGGATACATTTGTGGATAATTTATTAATTTCCTGCAAATATTGTTGTGGTTGAATTCCCACTGCCACTGATGCGTAAAAGTACATAAATTAGAAGATGTATCGATTTTGCGAGGGGTTGCAGGCAGTTTGAACTTTTCCATTAGCTGTTGAGTAGTTCTTTTGTTAGGCAAAAATTAAGCTTTTCTTTATATGAAAATAGCCAAATGTTATGCGAAAAAATAATATGAATTACGAAAACTCGCTCTTTTGTATTAAACAATTTTTTCTTCAATAATTTTTTGGATGGGTGAATAGGCGAAAAATTTATTTTAGTGATAAAACACCTAAAATTATTTCTAATTTATAAATTCTTGTTGTTTTCTTCAGAAATTTCGATATCTGCATTTTATATATATTCTATAACTAATATCAAACATTTTTCTTCTTATATTTTTAGGTATGTTTTTAACTTCTGCTAACTAGGGAATGCAAAAAGCCCAAAATTAAAGAAATATTGGTGAGTTGGTACATTGTTTACATTGAAAAATTCCATAACAAAAACTGTAGACTAAGAGGACTCCAAAATTTGTTATTTAAAGATATGTAATGTTAAACTCTATATTAACCGAATGTAAAAATCTTTTAACACAAACGAAATTTTAAAAAAACTACACTGTGTGAAGTTTGAAACTAAATTCTTTTTCTAAAAACAGTATAATTTTCTGAGAAAAATACTTTTCGGTTTCAACAGAGGAAATTTAGTTTTTCAGAAATACATAATTTATATGTCTTACATTTCTTTCGTCTCTATGGTCTCCCCACTGTGGTGGATATTTAAACGAAATTTTTATGAGTTTTTTTATTTTCACTACCGACAAAATTCCATAATGTTCTTCAAGAGAACTATTTTAGATTATCCCCTCACCTTACAGAGAGGAGGGTATATACGGGTCAAAAGTCTAACACATCGAAGTAGTGACCTGAGACCCTAAGTATGTTCGGCGGAAATCCGTTTCAGGATATTTTAAGTCATTTGAGCAAGTTCCGTCCGTGTGTATGTCTGGCTGGAGCGCACGATAACTCTCGAATGGAGTAACGGATGGACTTCAAATTTGGTATGTGTTTATATTTTTATACCCTACACCATAGGATGGGGGTATACTAACTTTGTCATTCCGTTGGCAGCACCTTAAAATATTGATCAGCGACCCCATAAAGTATATATATTCATGATCGTCGTGAAATTCTAAGACGATTTAGCCTCTGTCTGTCTGTTGAAATCACGTTACAGTCCGTAATAATAGAGCTAGGTTGATCAAATTTGGTAGAAATACTTCTTATAGTTGCAGGTCGTTTGGGATTACAAATGGGCCATATCGCTTAATGTTTTGATATAGCTCCCCTATAGAAGTCGCTCTAAAATACGGTTTTTAGCCATAGATTCCACATTTTTAAAGCAATGTTGCTGAAACTATGCAGTTTGTATTCTATTTTGACTAGAATTCATCGCAGTAAAAATTTTGCCATATTTTGTCATAGTCACCCTATAGAGGTGGCTCCAAAATAGGCTTATTTAAATCATAAATACCACATTTACTAGGTATTTTAAGCGAATCTTTGCAGTTTGTGTTTTATTTAAAGAAGAATTTATCACAGTAAATATTTTTAAATCAGTTCATATTTTGTTGTAGTCCACCTATAGATGTCACTCTCAAAAATGCTTGTTTAAGCCATAAACACCACATTTTCTATGCAATATAGCTTAAACTTTGCAGTTTGTATTATATTTTGGCAAGAATTAGTTTAAAACAATTTAGTCAGTTTATATTTTGTTTTACCATATTTTTCAGATGAAGAGTTTGGCTAAAGAATTTGGGGCCTGAAATTTGGCTAAAAATTGCAGCGTTCAATGTTTTCAATATTTGCTTCAACAAAAAGTTTGGTTTGCATTTTTGCTTCATATCCATTTGTTTCCAGTAATAGAATTGAATGCAATCCATGGAGGAGGGTATATAAGATTCGGCAATGCCGAACTTAACGCTTTTTACTTGTTTTTATCTTAGGCTAAGTTCGAAGATGGACCATTTTGCTCCTCTCCTTTAAGTACCATCCTCACAAAGGGTTATTCATTTTAGAAATGTTGATTCTCGAATAACTTCTATACTATTTATCCGAATCATCTGTAATTCCTCATATAGTAATAGTTTATCCGTCGGTATCACCTCAAGAAAAATGGGCAAAGTGTCGCCAGCAGAGCTCCGAAATCTTCGCTCGAATTAGAGCGCGAGTACTCCTGCGAGTGAAAAAAATCGAGTATATTCTTTTTTTTATATGCATATGCATATGTATATGCTTTGCTCGATTTCGAGTGCGAGTAAAATACCCTCGAAATAGAGCAGATTATACTTTTGCCGAGTACTCTTTCAGTTTTTTTCATATACGAGGTATGTTCAAAAAATATCACGAAGTATTTATTTATTCATGAATATCTATTTTGTCCCCTTCAAAGTAATTCCCCTCTGATATAACACATGCCAAAAGTTTTTTCAAATCCTCGAAACACTTCAAATAATAATTTTTTGTGATCTTGTTCAGCTCCTCCTTCGATGCCGTCTTTATCTCCTCAATCGTGGCGTAGCGTCGTCCTTTCATGGGCCTTTTCAGTTTTGGGAACAAAAAATAGTCACAGGGGGCTCGGTCAGGGGAATACGGTGGCTGCGGCACCATTACTGTGTTGTTTTTGGTCAAATATTCGCGCACAAGCAACGATGTGTATGCAGGGGCATTATCATGGTGCAAAAGCCAGTTTTTTTCTTCCACAAATCCGGGCGTTTTTGGCGGATTACTTCGCGCAATTTGCGCATAATTTGCAGGTAATATTCTTTATTGACCGTACTACCCTGTGGCAAGAACTCATAATGCTCAACGCCCCTGCAATCAAAGAAAACTGTGAGCAAAAAATAAACGGGCGTCCGGCACGCTGTTCGTCCTTCACATCTTCTCGGCCCATTTTGCACCACCAATAAATGTTGCTTTGGTCCAAGGTAGCTTCACCATATGCCACAGTCAACATTCGGAATGCGTCAGCGCACTTTTTGTTTTTCACACAAAATTTGATGCAGAAAAAAATATGGTGCAGAAAAAAATTTGATCCATTTTCTGAAATCGAAAATTTTGTTTTTCACACAAAATTTGATGCAGAAAAAAATTCGATGCAGAAAAAAATTTGATCCATTTTCTGAAATCGATAAAAATCGAAGACAAGTTAAAACACATCCAAGCACAACAGCTGTCAAAAATTAACTAAACATTCAAAATTGCCGACCTTGTCAGCATAGGTAAGGGACATGAGTACCAACTTAACGCTACAAAAATATCAAAAATCAAATACACGTAGCCCGCGGAAATTTAAAATTCGCGTTATTTTTTGAACATACCTCGTAGTGCGCGTGCGGGTGTGCGGAGCTATAGTTTGTTTTATTTTATTTTTAAAAGTAGACTCATGTTTTACATTATATTATAATAATGAACAATAAAAAAATAAATAATGTAGCGAGAAAATATTTTTGTTATGACTGTGAAGAAAAAAATACAATTTGTGAAATTGATAATTGTGAAAAAATAAGTGGAAAATATGTTATCTCAAATTAATAACGACAACGCTTTCATAAAACTGTTGCTGGCATTTTCAAATTTGTCAATTTATTTTTTATTATTATTTTCATTTTTTTATTATTTTTATTTATTATTATAATTTTTTAATTATTGTTATTTATCTTTATTTTTTTTATTACCGCAATTTCTATTTTTCCACTTGATTTCACTCTTAGAGTAAACTCTCACTCTATTTCGAAAATTTGTACTCCCACTCTTAATTTTTAAAAAGGAGCATTCGCGAGCACTCGCACATTAAATGAACGAGTGGAGAGTAAACTTTTTGTTACACTCGTAATCTTCGAGCAATCTTCTTCGCAAGTATTTTTCACTCGCGAGTAAAATCGAGTAAATCTGAGCTCTGGTCGCCAGTCCTTTTGATACCTCCCACACAAATCGACTAATTTGCACCAAAAGTTAACTGCTTATAACTTTAATGCCAGAGCACACAAATACTTGAAATTATGTACAGTGTTTTGCTTTTATGGAACCTACACTCCAATAAAAAATGGACGTTATTGGTAGTCCCCCACAAATGAACTATTTTGCACCAATGTTACAGCTAATAACTTTAATACCGGTGTATGCTTTAAAGCTATTAAATGCAATTTAAATCTATATATATAAAAATGGAAAAATGTTTGTATGTATGTATGTATGTATGTGTTTTATAGACGCTTAAACTACTGGACCGATTTTAAAATTTTTTGTTTTGTTTGAAAGCTATTTTGTCTGAGATGGTTTTGGAAAAAAAAATTTTGCAAAAAGTGGCCGGGGAAAATGTGGGCGTGGCAAATCGTTTGTTTGTCTGTCTGAAATTGAAATTTGTTCAAAAATGGACGGGATCGGAAATCTAAATCTGGGGCAACGAATTGGACCGGGTCCAGCTAGTTGATAATAATTAATTAAAACAAAAAGTTAATAAATTTTTAAATATATTTTAAGACTGAAGTTAAGGCGACTCATTAGTCGGTTTACCAGACTGAACTATTCTACTTGTTACTGTTGACTTTAACTTCGTAGAGCAATCAAGACATCGTCGTACACTCCCTTGATTGGAACCCACTGGGAAGCCCCAAAAAAGGTCGCCTAGGTTTAGGTTAGAGTAGCAGCCGTTTTTTTGTCAGCTCACATAGACCTGTTTAGGTCCCTAGTGTTACCACGGGCTGAAATTCCCCTCAACCTGTTTGATATAAAAATATACCGATAGGCTGCCTTGTAAGGCCGACCCCAGTATGTCCAGTCGTTTAATCAAAGCGGGATAGTCGCAAAGCAAGTGCTCAACGCTCTAAACTTCTTCCTCATCTCAACAGTTTCTGCTTGACTTCATTGGACTCAATACCCAATCAGGCAGTGTCCCGTCAGAACTGATACTAACGTGGACAATCTTCTCTAATGCGAGGAGATATTTTGACGTAATCTTAGAAAGTCCATCGGCTTTTCCCGGAATACGGCACCCATATGAGATGTATATAAGGTCGCCTAAATCACAATGGCGCAGGAAACAGGACTTGGAAGTAACGGACGATCCACAGTGGGAGGAATAAAAAAAGGAAATAATTCGACCGTTTCTTAACCAGACAACCGATTGCGACAAAACTTGGCCTGCTTTTTTTAGAAGAGGTATTAGAGATCGTAAGTTTTAAGTTTAGGCACCTTATGGTAGGCAGGGGCGGAGCTACAGGGCCTCCAAAATAGCCACGTCTTTTTCGTCTGGTTCTAATTGTGTGCCTACAAAAGACTTTTTACGCCTAACTGAAAATTGCACAATCTCCGATTATCCTGCCTGCATGTGGCATCGCGATATTTGTCGCATTCTCGGCGAAGGGCAATCTTTAAGGTGTTGCCCGTCTGATATTCTTTATGTGATACTTCTAGGCTGCGAACCAAAGAATATCTTGAGATGTGTAAGAGGGTCATATTGAAAACTGTGATAAGAAACTTTATACAAGGTGGAATAATATAAAGAAATTGTAAATGAGGAATATTAATTGACAAAACATAGCCCCGTTTTAGGCATTCGCTTGGAACCCCTGAGTCCAGAGAAGTGTTTGCAGACCTGTTTGCAATACATCGAGAAGGCAGCTCGAAAACTTGAAGACACAGTTCCGTTTAGGATTTACAGGAAACAATACATAAACATGCCCCCGTTTTAGGCATTCGACTAATGAGGCCTGTTGTCATCCTTTCAAATGTGGTGGGCATTATTGTGAAATATATTGGAGCCGGGAACTTTCGAACTATAACTTGCTTTAGTGCAGTATTCTACATTACTTTCAAATCTACCACTAATATAGTGGAATAGAACGAAAGCTGTTGTTCGTGTAAACAAAGCATTTACCAACAATAAAAACAACTTTGAATTGTCGAGGGAAAAATAACACGGCGGCAGGCGATTGACTTGAAATTACTCTTACTTGAAAAACAATTCCTATATGTAAATTTGGAATAACTTTCGTATAAGTAGAAGTAATGACATGTGGACCGCAGGCCAAAAACAACATTACTGCATCCGAAGAGTTGACTAACCACCAACGAAACGTCATGCATTGGTTGATGCTGGATTTCAAGTTCGTTTTCTTTTTCACTTGACTATTCAAAAATACCTTCCTTCACTTTGAAGGAATTCTTTGATCTTCAGCTCAACTCCACAGTGAGAAAAACCATAAAATATACCTGGCTATGTTGCTGTATTTGTTGGTGTATTTTCGTGACATATTTTAATGCTATCAGTATCATTGTAACGAGTAATTGTCTAATGCGCAAACATTTGGTCCACACGTAAATGTGGTAGCTCATTAACAATAGCTGGTTGCGATTTTCTGGCCAAATACAAAACACTAACCGGAAATGTTCATGATAATGGTTATTATTCAGTAGTTCAATAGCCAAATCTTCTACTGAAAAATTTTCTGTATATGAGTTTTATTGCTTCTTAGAATTTTGAGTTTTATCACAATATGTGGTTATTTAAATCATAAAGACTTTGTTTGACAAATAGAGATTTTTCTCAAGTAGTTAGTTAAACATTTAAACAACTATTGCTACAACTCGTACTTTACAATTATTTGGAAAACTTGTCTAGACCACCTTCGTACGGTAGATGATTGTAAATATAAATGTTGTAGTCATTAGTTCTTCCACAGAGCACCTAAAGGCTTATGAGCTTTGCTACATGTATCATGTAAAGATATTTGTTTTCCTGAGACACCCTACCTCAACCCTACCGCTCATTTAATGGCGGAAGGCGTTCAATCAAGTACACATAGACCAACACCCCTTCCATCACAAATTTGCCATATGTTCCGGCTTTACTTTATGCATTTGATTATTTTCAATATCGCCATTTTTCTTTCGCCCACCTACCCACCCACGTCTCCTCACAATAGGCAATTCCTAGCCCTGTGTCTAATGGACGGACGTACTGACGGACGGTGGGACTACATCGAGCACCAAAAGGCAAATCTTTCCAATTCGTTACACTTGGTTTCGAAAAGCCAATGAAACATTACCATGTTTTGCACGCCTTTGCAAACGCCGCAGGCCATAAACATAATAAGTCACACCAGAGAGAGTTCAGTCCGTCGTCGTTCCCATCGTAGTCGTCTCGCACATATTCCACCTCCATTCCAATGTCCTTGCAGTGACTGCTTCTGCTGCTGCAGGAGGAGGTGGAGGCGGTTTTGCTCCTCCTGCTACAGCTACTGCTGGTGGTGTTCTATGGATTTAGCTTATTTTGATTTTTTTTGTGAGCGTGACGGTTGCTTTGGATTTTTTCCCCTCGAAAACACTGACAGTTTCTATTTTATCTGCATGATTGTTTTAGTCGATGCTACAGCTTCTGCTGTTTTAAATATATCCCTAGTGAAAATTTTACACAGCCAATGCTACTGCTGGTGTTGTTGGCTTTTTAGCTCCATCTGCATCCAATATCTAGACATCTAAGAAGGAGTGTCGGGCATTCTTGGGGGAGTTTACCCGCCATCGAGAGTGCTGGCCACTTTAAACAAACAGACCATAACTGTTTTGTTGGCTTTGCGATTTTTTTTCGCCCACACATCTCGGGGCGTATTAAACTAAGTAATATTGCTTTTAAACTGCCTTTACACGTTCTTCAAAATTAATAAATTAGTTGGTATAGGAAGATTTACAAATTAAAGACCATATATATTGCCAGTGGATAGATTTAATACTAAATTATAAATTTTGCACTGCCAGATTTTTAGGTACATAAATTATGGTTCGTGTTTTGAGATGATGGTGATTGTAAAAATTAATACTTAGAATCGGGAATTATTTTGACAAATTAACCCTTTTAAAAGGGTCCGAGCTATGTTTGGTAAACCTACCTATATTTGATTACAGCCGGTAAATTAAATAATTTGGTCAAACCAAAACGCACGATGTATATATTTTATTTTATTTCGCTTATTTCTCACAAAGTTTGGCTATGCTTCGTTTAGATATTATCTTAATTGCTATATTTTAACCACATAAAGGTAGCAACCGGAAAATTAGCATTTGCATTTGCTAAATTTAATAAGAATGATAATAATATTACATACTTGCTGGCAAAGTTAAAATATTTCCTAGAAGTTATATTTAAATTTGAATCTAAAGTACATACAAATGGGCAAATTCCCTTTTAATGAAGGGAGGTGCAAATCCATTTTAATCATTTCCTGCAAAACAAAAGAGTATTAAAGTTATTAAGATATTTATAGAAAAAATTCATTACACTCGAATATAAGCAAGTAAACAAAAAAAACCAGAATATTTCCACGAATTATTTAAGTATTTTCCTTTCTAGAAATAAAGCTTATCAACAACCTGAGAAATATGCTATCATAAATCATACCATTGCATGTGGCTATGATGAAAGTTGCCCTTCAACTTCAACACACACACACAACACAACACTGACGAAGGAAACTGAAGCCATTCAAGGCAAACCAACATCATCAATTGCAAAATTATTCCAGCCACAAAAAGAAAGAATGAAAAAACCAACAGCCATAGAATGATTCGAGTATGGGAGGAATGGAGAACAAGTAGAAAAATCGTTTACACTCAAGAAAATGATAAGTAAGTGGTAAATGCAACCTGCTTTGGCATGGAGTCCTCACGGGCTCGGGGACACTCATAGCCGTCATTCTTCTTTCTCTCTTGGGTTGATGAAATGTCAAATGTAACTCCAAAGCATAAAACGTTGTCATGTGGCAGCCGAGATAACAACCAACAACAGCAACGAGAGAAACACTAAATGTCATGTGAGTGACGGTACCCAGAAGGGAACCGACGAGCATACAGCAACTCCAATGTCTGTTATATGAAGGCGGATACGATGCTAGACACCTCCATCGTTTTGACCCCTTACAGCATCAATGTAACAATCAAATAATATGTATGTTTTTTTCAAGGGGGGTTTGAAAAATGTAGAATTCATTTTTCTTCGCTGGAGGAGCGAAGAACAACTCCCATCATATGCTGATAGTAAAAATTTTTAGGGTAATTTTTCATCATCCAACGTGTTTGCTTTCAACCAGACATGCTCCTCGTCCACAGGACAAGATTGTATGATGCTGCTGCTACTGCTACTGCAAAGATGCCACATCATCATTATGTTCTATGATATGAGTGAGTATGGCTTCTAAAATATGTATGGGGCGAAAAATGAAATCATATATCTTAATGGGTTATAAAATAAAGAGATATATAAATCGGTTATACATATCTATAAAGGGACAATGGCGACCTTTTCTCAGTCAATGAGCTGTGTGAGACACATACCGGTTACTGAATGACGTTGTGGTTACTTCAAGAATGATAATAAATACTGGTATTAATAATGTACATGTGTTGATTTGGAACTAAGATCTGTGGATGACAGCTCCAGGGCGAAAGCCAATAGCAGATCTATCAGACAATTAAGGATATTGAAGAGTTACACAAATTGCAACTACTAACATACCAGCAACAGACACTGTACAACACACAGGGCGATCTACAAATTCCCAGGATAGGAACAGGATAGTGAACCCAGATGGGTCACCAGTCCTAGACTTTTTGGGGTCTATCTTGAAGGATATTCGGCTACGCGGTCTGAACAGAGTCTAGAGAGTCTCTGGTGCAACGGGAGCCGCTGGAAGTTCGGTTCCAGCCTCAATGTTTGAGAGGTCCCTTCTGGGAGCCATCGTGGTGACAGTTGCTTAAATCAAAATAGCTGTGATAGTATAGAAGGAGGGACAAAGTGTCTCAATGCACGGAGTTGATTAATACTCATACACAGTTTGTGGGGGCTTTGTATGACGCATTATATTCACTTCTATGTTAAGAGCACGGTGGATTTAAGCTAAGACAGGGATTCACCTAACTCTAGAATACCGTCTGTACAACAAACATCCGTTGTAAGTTTTGCGAACCAAACTAAGGTACGTAATCGAACCATATCCATATTTTTCAGGTGGACTAGACCAACCCCAACAGAGTCCATTCTATCAACTTAGGGTCAAAATTAATACAAGTCCGCACACACCCAGAGTAATACCGAAATACCCTTATGTCAGAGGATACCAGCAGAACCTCATCAGTATAGGTCTATAAGAGGTCACCACAAGGGGCCCTATTTTGTCGGTGGCGAAAATATTGTATCGATCCCAGTATGGGCCTTGAAATATTCCCACCGGATATATAATTTCCTGCAAACAAAAGGTATATACATTTATGGTGCTGGGAACCTATGCATATTAGGGCGGTCAAAAGAATAATATAGCGGTTGTCCGTATCTCGAATGAAAGCATTTTTGTTTAGTGAATATCCCCAAAATATTCCGGCTATATCTTGAACCGCTAGTGAGGTAGATCGATATTACAGAACCTCGAATATTTACTTTTCCTGCAAATATTGCATATCTTAGACTAAATCGTATGTACAGCTACAACGCTTATATATGAAATCGGGAAGAAGATGTATTTGGGGGCTCTCTCGATATCTTAACCGATTTTCCCAAAAACTGATAGTGTTCGTCCCTGAATTAAGAAATCTCTTTCTGTTAAATTTCGCAATGATCGGATGTAAAATACAACATCTTTTGCGCTTTAATGGAAAATATGGAAAAACATGCATATACATATATAGTGAGGGCTATATTAATAGACAATATATGAAAATCTTAGCCATTTGGGGTGTACGTTCCGGGCTTAGAAATCTGTCTGCTGAATTTCTTGATGATTGGAAGTAAAATACATGTATTTGATGCCTTATGAGGGAGAACGAAAATATGAGGACCTATATATATAAATGTAAACCAATTTTCTCTTGGATTTCGAAGGTGATGGGTTCGATTCCCAATGATTCTCAAATGGAAAATTTAACATCAATATTTCATATTTTCATCGTGATTCCTGTATCGAGATCAGACAATAACAATATGCCCTTAGTATTTGGACCACTTTTTTTTACTATAAGCTTGATTATATTTTATGGGCTACGAATGTTAAAAACACCATTTTCCCGTAGAAAGAATAGCTTTTTCAAAACATCGTTTTTTCTGGCTCGAAAAAAACATAAAACAAGTAAGAAGGTTTCAGTCGGGTAAACCGACTAAGGTATACCCTAACTTTGTGAGTAATGTAATATATAACATTACACTAATTAATCTGTCAATTTGCGTGTGAGGTACCAGAAGAAGTTTAACAAATACATCTATTTTTCGCTAACAGTGATTCTTTAAATACATTGTGTCGAACTATAAGCGTTTGTGTGCACTGGTATATTAACGTTACGAGCTATTCAATTTTGGTAGGATTTGGTCATTTTGTGTGGGAGGTAAAGAAAGGGGAATGGTGATAACGCCCAATTTTTACTGGACTGTAGGCACTATAACAGCATTACACTGTACAAAATTTCAAGTATTTGTATGCACTGGTATTAAAGTTATAAGCCGTTAACATTTGGTGTAAAACAGTCCCTTTGTGTGGGAGGTACCAAAAGCGGCTGTATAATAATGCCCATTTTCACCGGACTATAGGCGCTACAAAAACATTATACTGTACAAAATTTCAAGTATTTTTATGCACTTGTATTAATGTTATAAGCAGTTCAATTTTGATGCAAAATGGTCCATTTGTGTGGGAGGTACCAAAAGGGGCGTGTCAACGTCCCCCATTTTTCTTGAGGTGATAGCGACTAATAAAATAATACTATTTGTGGAATTTTAAATGATTTGAGTAAGTAGTATAGAAGTTAGTAAAGAATCAATATTTCACTAAATGTTAACCCTCTTCGAACTTAGCCGGAGATAGAAAAAAATGTTACCATATACCAAATTTTAGATCAATCGGGTACTCCTTTCGAGAGTTATCGTGCGCACCAGCCAGCAGATAGGCAGATAGACAGACAGACAGCGGACGGGCGGACATTTCTAATTCGATATAAAATGACCCAAAACGAATATCCGCCGAACATACTTAGGGTCTTAGATCACTCCTTCGATGTGTTACACTTTTGGTCCGTAGCAAATGATATATACCCTCGTATCACTAAAGTGAGGGTATAAACAGAACAAAATGTTTGTTGCAATTTTTGTAGCACTCTATTATGTACAAATTTTAGCCTTTTTGGTAGAAGCGCACGATTACTTTCGATAGGAGTAACCGATTGACTTGAAATTTCTATCTCAGGCTAAGTTTAAAGATGGACCATGTTGGTCCGCTTCTTCGAGTATCTCCTCACAAAGGGTCAACATTTTGTAAAAATATTAATTATGTAATAACTTCTATACTGCTTTTTAGAATCATTCACAAGTCCACACATAATATTAGTTTCTTGGTCGCTATCACCCCGAAGCTGCCACATCCTTTTTGGTACCACTCACACAAATGTACTATTTTGCAGAAAAAGTTAACGGGTTATGCATTTGATTGTAGTCCATAGAAATACTTTTTTATAGCGGATTAAAATTTAAAATTTTAAATGGCCCACCCAGTAGTACCTACAGTCCAGTAAAAAAATTCGAATTAAAATGATCTTCTTCACTTAACAAAAATGTTCTTCAAGAACCCGACTTCTTATTCACATCTAACATCCCTTGGGCCGATACAATGTCCGTCAATGATAGGATCCGTCTTTACATTATCCCTTTTTTATGAAAACATCCTGTATCTTTAACATGATTTTTTCATTGAAGGTGGTGAATTGGCACCTTGTGACACCCGTCACTGCTATATCTGCCACAAGATAAGTCGCATGTAAAACTCATTTTTCATTTACTATTTTATTGCTGATGCATACAATTCCAATTAAGTGACACTAACTAATCCCTAAGTCGTCAGATCGGAGGTAGGTACAGCTTCAACAAATCTTAGGATCAGTTCACTCAAGAAAATTAACACCTTATTTCCGTAAGGATGTTTTTTCTATTCTGCATTGCTCTAACTTCTATAGTTATGGCCCTATGTAAAAGGAATAAATATATAAGTATATATCGCTCATAGAGAAAACACGTCACATTTCGGGTTATGTTATTTCCATAATGTGTGATTTAAAAGACCTGTAAAAATATAACGATTCGACAAAATGGGATGACATAACTTCTGAAATGTGCCAAATATTGTTATCTTCCTAAGGAATCAGCACTATGGATTAGCTTGTAGATGATTAAATGTAGGACAATTTAGTATGACCACCTCAAAAAATATATATTTTGAGTTGTATCGTTCTTTTTCTAAATGAGTGATATATTTATATATAACTTTAACATTAATTTTGTAAGGGTATATGCACTATGAATAGGGACTTTAATGCTTGGAAAATTTTTACCACTGTCATATGTGTTCTCAATAAAAAAATTTTATTTTATGTTCCAGTTATTTACTCTATGTACGAACATTTATTGTTCAAGCTCTCTAGTGATATCTCTCTAAAATCTGAGTTAGATGATGTCAACACCAGACATCATTTAACTTACATTGCATTGTCATTTGCAAGGTTATTGCTAGCAAGAGCTTCCTGTTAACTTCCCCTTCCTCGAATTACATCGCTCTTTTAAATTGCCACGGAATTTTTTTTAATAACCCTTTGTTATATTATTACTCCAAACTTTTGTGATGGTCTGAATAGTGAACGCTGAAATGGGGGCAATTCAACTTCTGTCTGTAAAGTGTTGTTAAATCGTTTTTCACACTTTCCAGCAATAGTCTCCCTATTCTGGTCTTATTGCCACGATTTGTCGAGCTGAGAAGGAAGAAGAAAAAAACGCATACAAATTCATTTAGAAATACTTCAAAATTTCAAAGGCGTTGTCATTGTCACTCAGCCCGTACCAGAATTCGGAGAAAACGAAAAAAAAACTTAAACTGACATCACACACATTCACAGGCACCCGGTATAGCCGTATCATCAATTCTGTATATATGTATCTCATAAAGTACTCTGGCCGCGCGGATGGAGGAGCAGGCAAATCTGTCGAAAAGATGCATCGCAAGTTTGAAGAAAAACATTTTCAAAAATTGTCTCATTAATCATCAGACAGAATACCGCATATGCGATTAGACAGCAAAGCAAAAACTCACAAGTAGTAAAAAATGTGACATTTTAAAATAAAACTCAAACGCCTCCCCACACTTTTTTTAATAATTTTTGGGGAAGCAACTGATTCTCTGAAACTTTGTGACTTTTTATTGGCTACTCGTTCGTTCGTAAACCCATCTGTCATTTGGTTGTTCGTCCGTCCGTTGTGTTAAAGTAATAAAACAATTTTTTAAATTGTATACAAACTAATAGTGGAAATGGTACACAGGAAAAAATATTTGAGGGAACCTTTGTTTAAAAAGTATTGCAAAATTGCGATTGATGCGACTGTTCAAGAATTTCAAATACAGTGTGTTTTTTAGACGTGTGGTTTTCAAGAAGAAATAAAACGCATATAATTTTATGTTATGGCCAAGAATTTATAAAGATAAGTGTTTGCCATTATGTTTTAAAATGATATTGGGCAAGTGGCCGCCGCGGCTGGCTCGAATAAATTCTAGCTGAGAGGCCCATTTTTCGACCACTTTTTGCATGATTTGGGACTGTATGTCAGCAATAACGCGCCGAATATTATCTTTCAAGGCGTCAACGGGTCGGGCTTATCTACGTAGGCAAGCGACTTCACACAACTGCACAAAAATAGTCCAGCGGTGTTAAATCGCACCATCTTGGAGGCCACGCCACAGGCCCACGACGCGAGATAATGCGCTCACCAAAAGTTTCCTTCAATAAATGGATTGTTTCGTAGGCCGTATGGCATGTAGCGCCGTCTTGTTGGAACCAAAGGTCGTCCACATCAACATCCTTTAATGTTTATAATCTTTTTTGAATAGAGAAACTTTCAAGAATGTTGTGTGCAAATTTGAGGTGAATCGGAGCAAAACTGACAAAGATACAGCAAGTCTAAGCAACCGCGCCTCATATTTGACTCAGTACAGATTAGACAAACTAAAAGCGTTTTTCCCAGAACCCATGTTTTCAAAGACGGTGCCCCCCATAACTCAAAAAGTACTGAACCGATCCATTTGCAATTTTTAACACTATTTCCTTACATAATTTGCGCGGTAACGCTGTTTTTTAGTCTGTTAATTTTTTAATTTATCAATAACCAATTAGTCAATTTTTTCTAGCAATGATTGCATTATTCAATATAAAGTGTTCCCAAAAATTTAAAAATTTAAATTTCGAAAAAAAAAATCGACAGCGTTACCTGGCTATAACGATTATCTAACTAAATATTTTTTTTAATTTCTGATGATCCGGTATCGAGTTATGAGGGCACCGCAATTCTACTTTTTTTCAAAACGCTTCCGCATAAATACTGTCGTTGCCATATTTTTTAATATTTTTTTATGAAAATTTTACACAATAAACTTTGAAAGTTATACTTTTTTTTCGAGCAAAATAATTGTCCCTTCGAACTGATTCAAGGTTCAAACTGAGAAGCGATAACGAAGCAGATGATCGTGTACCTTAAATTGCTAAGACAATTGGACTTTGTAAGCGAATTGTCGTCAGTGCGTATCGTACGACGACGAAGAGCTAATGCATCCTCAGGTATTTTATAAAAAGGTTGGTAAATGGTAAACATCGACACAGTTTATCTTTTGGAAAAAAATTTCCATAATATTATAGGGATTTTAAATTAAAAAAAATATTTTTTTGGTTTTAAAATTTTTTAATAACTCTTTTTTATAAAAACTTTAAATAAAAAAACGTTCCCTTCGATTTTTTTAAATCACACAGAATATGCACCAAACTCTCCCAAATCCAAAACAATGATGGGATATTTGGGGACGCAATATTTGTAAAAGTTATGGGCGAAATACAAGGCAGTTCTGACAATTTTTGACATTTGTACGGGCTTTACAGGCTATTTGACTCATTTTCAAGATCCAAGAATTTGAATTTTAGCCTTCCTTACACGATTTCCTAGTAGAATACAAAATTTCCGCTATATCCCTGTTGCATTTTAATCCTCTCAATTCAGATCCATATTTAAATAGTTTGTCTTGCTTCTGATCGACTTTCTTATGCCGAGCATCACATTCTTTAAATTTTTTGTATTGTTATTGTGTTAGATTTCTTATCCATTAGAGTAATCAAACTTCTGTGAAGCCAGTCGGACATTCTGGGTGTGAGGCTTCACATTGAGACTGTGGCTCTTCTGAATAGCGATCAACATATCTTACACGTCCAAGAATATTCGGTATTTTACCTTGTCTTTCATAATTTCTTTCTTATGTCCGGATTCAATTTTAAGGTTGTCTATTCATAGCATTCTAAGCCCTTCACAGCATCCTAAGCCCTTATACATAGTGGCTGATGAAGGCTGCTACCAAAAAACATGATGGTGCAACCTATGACCGAATTGGAGTCTTTAGTTGGTTAGGATGTTTATGACTTAATTAGGTTTGAATGTACAACATATATTGTCGGAAGTAGTATGCCATAATATGACTGCATAAGATAAGTATACTACTTCTTAAACTACCCTTAGTGGACTACCAGATGAGTTATCTACTACATATTTGCGTTATCTACCACTTAGCGAACTGTCAGTTGGGTTATCTACTTATAAGTAGACGTCCAGTTGAGTTAGTATGCAGCCAGTTGGGTCATCTATTCGTTAGTGGACAACATTTTGGGTTATCCATTCCTTAGTAGAGGGCCAGTTGGGCCATCTACTCCTTAGTGTAGGGACAGTTGGGTTATCTTCTGCTTAGTTGACGACAAATTGGGTCATCTACTTCTTACTAAATGACATGTTGGGTTATCTACTCTTTAGTAGAGATTTAGTTGGGTTAACTACTCCTTAGTAGTGAAACAGCTGGGTTATCTGCTCCTTATTAGATCTACCGTTGGTTTATCTTCTCCTTAGTAGAGATACAGTTCGGTTATCTACTCCTTAGACGACGAGCAGTTGGTTTATCTACACCTTAGTTGAGACGAGTTGGGTAGTTGGGTTTTCTACTCCTTAGGTGACGACCAGTTGGTTTATCATCTCCATAGT
Organism: Eudasyphora cyanicolor; assembly: GCA_963930755.1. Taxonomy (NCBI): domain Eukaryota; kingdom Metazoa; phylum Arthropoda; class Insecta; order Diptera; family Muscidae; genus Eudasyphora; species Eudasyphora cyanicolor. The sequence goes on from OZ005737.1 coordinate 244,735,841, forward strand.
AGAGGACCAGTTGATTTATAGACTCCTCAGTAGGGGATCAATTCGGTTATCTACACCACAGCAAATGACTAGTTGGGTTATCGACTCCTCAGTAACGACCCGTTTAGTTATCTAATCGCTAGTAAACTACTAATGGGGTTATCTACTCCTTAGAAAAAGACTAGTTTGGCTATCTACTCCATAGTAATGACAAATTGAGTTATTCTACTCCCTAGTAGAGGACCAGTTCTGTTACATTCTCCTTAATGGACGACTAATGCTTCGTAGACATCCAGCTCTATTATCTACTCCTTAGTAGCGAACCATTTGAGGTATTTACTTTTTAGTTATGGGCCAGTTCGTTTAGCTTTTCCTTAGCAGAGTAGATAGTTGTTTTGTGTTTAGCCTGTCATCACCTGTCTATCACTATTACCTTTTAACCACGTCATTCACAATTCATTTCATTCTTTTGAGCAGGAAAGGTATTAGGATAATTGGTCGATGAGTTTGCTTAAATTGATTTGCTAAGTTTAGGTGTTCGGTTCCAGCCTCAATGTTTGAGAGGTCCCTTCTGGGAGCCATCGTGGTGACAGTTGCTTAAATCAAAATAGCTGTGATAGTATAGAAGGAGGGACAAAGTGTCTCAATGCACGGAGTTGATTAATACTCATACACAGTTTGTGGGGGCTTTGTATGACGCATTATATTCACTTCTATGTTAAGAGCACGGTGGATTTAAGCTAAGACAGGGATTCACCTAACTCTAGAATACCGTCTGTACAACAAACATCCGTTGTAAGTTTTGCGAACCAAACTAAGGTACGTAATCGAACCATATCCATATTTTTCAGGTGGACTAGACCAACCCCAACAGAGTCCATTCTATCAACTTAGGGTCAAAATTAATACAAGTCCGCACACACCCAGAGTAATACCGAAATACCCTTATGTCAGAGGATACCAGCAGAACCTCATCAGTATAGGTCTATAAGAGGTCACCACAAGGGGCCCTATTTTGTCGGTGGCGAAAATATTGTATCGATCCCAGTATGGGCCTTGAAATATTCCCACCGGATATATAATTTCCTGCAAACAAAAGGTATATACATTTATGGTGCTGGGAACCTATGCATATTAGGGCGGTCAAAAGAATAATATAGCGGTTGTCCGTATCTCGAATGAAAGCATTTTTGTTTAGTGAATATCCCCAAAATATTCCGGCTATATCTTGAACCGCTAGTGAGGTAGATCGATATTACAGAACCTCGAATATTTACTTTTCCTGCAAATATTGCATATCTTAGACTAAATCGTATGTACAGCTACAACGCTTATATATGAAATCGGGAAGAAGATGTATTTGGGGGCTCTCTCGATATCTTAACCGATTTTCCCAAAAACTGATAGTGTTCGTCCCTGAATTAAGAAATCTCTTTCTGTTAAATTTCGCAATGATCGGATGTAAAATACAACATCTTTTGCGCTTTAATGGAAAATATGGAAAAACATGCATATACATATATAGTGAGGGCTATATTAATAGACAATATATGAAAATCTTAGCCATTTGGGGTGTACGTTCCGGGCTTAGAAATCTGTCTGCTGAATTTCTTGATGATTGGAAGTAAAATACATGTATTTGATGCCTTATGAGGGAGAACGAAAATATGAGGACCTATATATATAAATGTAAACCAATTTTCTCTTGGATTTCGAAGGTGATGGGTTCGATTCCCAATGATTCTCAAATGGAAAATTTAACATCAATATTTCATATTTTCATCGTGATTCCTGTATCGAGATCAGACAATAACAATATGCCCTTAGTATTTGGACCACTTTTTTTTACTATAAGCTTGATTATATTTTATGGGCTACGAATGTTAAAAACACCATTTTCCCGTAGAAAGAATAGCTTTTTCAAAACATCGTTTTTTCTGGCTCGAAAAAAACATAAAACAAGTAAGAAGGTTTCAGTCGGGTAAACCGACTAAGGTATACCCTAACTTTGTGAGTAATGTAATATATAACATTACACTAATTAATCTGTCAATTTGCGTGTGAGGTACCAGAAGAAGTTTAACAAATACATCTATTTTTCGCTAACAGTGATTCTTTAAATACATTGTGTCGAACTATAAGCGTTTGTGTGCACTGGTATATTAACGTTACGAGCTATTCAATTTTGGTAGGATTTGGTCATTTTGTGTGGGAGGTAAAGAAAGGGGAATGGTGATAACGCCCAATTTTTACTGGACTGTAGGCACTATAACAGCATTACACTGTACAAAATTTCAAGTATTTGTATGCACTGGTATTAAAGTTATAAGCCGTTAACATTTGGTGTAAAACAGTCCCTTTGTGTGGGAGGTACCAAAAGCGGCTGTATAATAATGCCCATTTTCACCGGACTATATGCGCTACAAAAACATTATACTGTACAAAATTTCAAGTATTTTTATGCACTTGTATTAATGTTATAAGCAGTTCAATTTTGATGCAAAATGGTCCATTTGTGTGGGAGGTACCAAAAGGGGCGTGTCAACGTCCCCCATTTTTCTTGAGGTGATAGCGACTAATAAAATAATACTATTTGTGGAATTTTAAATGATTTGAGTAAGTAGTATAGAAGTTAGTAAAGAATCAATATTTCACTAAATGTTAACCCTCTTCGAACTTAGCCGGAGATAGAAAAAAATGTTACCATATACCAAATTTTAGATCAATCGGGTACTCCTTTCGAGAGTTATCGTGCGCACCAGCCAGCAGATAGGCAGATAGACAGACAGACAGCGGACGGGCGGACATTTCTAATTCGATATAAAATGACCCAAAACGAATATCCGCCGAACATACTTAGGGTCTTAGATCACTCCTTCGATGTGTTACACTTTTGGTCCGTAGCAAATGATATATACCCTCGTATCACTAAAGTGAGGGTATAAACAGAACAAAATGTTTGTTGCAATTTTTGTAGCACTCTATTATGTACAAATTTTAGCCTTTTTGGTAGAAGCGCACGATTACTTTCGATAGGAGTAACCGATTGACTTGAAATTTCTATCTCAGGCTAAGTTTAAAGATGGACCATGTTGGTCCGCTTCTTCGAGTATCTCCTCACAAAGGGTCAACATTTTGTAAAAATATTAATTATGTAATAACTTCTATACTGCTTTTTAGAATCATTCACAAGTCCACACATAATATTAGTTTCTTGGTCGCTATCACCCCGAAGCTGCCACATCCTTTTTGGTACCACTCACACAAATGTACTATTTTGCAGAAAAAGTTAACGGGTTATGCATTTGATTGTAGTCCATAGAAATACTTTTTTATAGCGGATTAAAATTTAAAATTTTAAATGGCCCACCCAGTAGTACCTACAGTCCAGTAAAAAAATTCGAATTAAAATGATCTTCTTCACTTAACAAAAATGTTCTTCAAGAACCCGACTTCTTATTCACATCTAACATCCCTTGGGCCGATACAATGTCCGTCAATGATAGGATCCGTCTTTACATTATCCCTTTTTTATGAAAACATCCTGTATCTTTAACATGATTTTTTCATTGAAGGTGGTGAATTGGCACCTTGTGACACCCGTCACTGCTATATCTGCCACAAGATAAGTCGCATGTAAAACTCATTTTTCATTTACTATTTTATTGCTGATGCATACAATTCCAATTAAGTGACACTAACTAATCCCTAAGTCGTCAGATCGGAGGTAGGTACAGCTTCAACAAATCTTAGGATCAGTTCACTCAAGAAAATTAACACCTTATTTCCGTAAGGATGTTTTTTCTATTCTGCATTGCTCTAACTTCTATAGTTATGGCCCTATGTAAAAGGAATAAATATATAAGTATATATCGCTCATAGAGAAAACACGTCACATTTCGGGTTATGTTATTTCCATAATGTGTGATTTAAAAGACCTGTAAAAATATAACGATTCGACAAAATGGGATGACATAACTTCTGAAATGTGCCAAATATTGTTATCTTCCTAAGGAATCAGCACTATGGATTAGCTTGTAGATGATTAAATGTAGGACAATTTAGTATGACCACCTCAAAAAATATATATTTTGAGTTGTATCGTTCTTTTTCTAAATGAGTGATATATTTATATATAACTTTAACATTAATTTTGTAAGGGTATATGCACTATGAATAGGGACTTTAATGCTTGGAAAATTTTTACCACTGTCATATGTGTTCTCAATAAAAAAATTTTATTTTATGTTCCAGTTATTTACTCTATGTACGAACATTTATTGTTCAAGCTCTCTAGTGATATCTCTCTAAAATCTGAGTTAGATGATGTCAACACCAGACATCATTTAACTTACATTGCATTGTCATTTGCAAGGTTATTGCTAGCAAGAGCTTCCTGTTAACTTCCCCTTCCTCGAATTACATCGCTCTTTTAAATTGCCACGGAATTTTTTTTAATAACCCTTTGTTATATTATTACTCCAAACTTTTGTGATGGTCTGAATAGTGAACGCTGAAATGGGGGCAATTCAACTTCTGTCTGTAAAGTGTTGTTAAATCGTTTTTCACACTTTCCAGCAATAGTCTCCCTATTCTGGTCTTATTGCCACGATTTGTCGAGCTGAGAAGGAAGAAGAAAAAAACGCATACAAATTCATTTAGAAATACTTCAAAATTTCAAAGGCGTTGTCATTGTCACTCAGCCCGTACCAGAATTCGGAGAAAACGAAAAAAAAACTTAAACTGACATCACACACATTCACAGGCACCCGGTATAGCCGTATCATCAATTCTGTATATATGTATCTCATAAAGTACTCTGGCCGCGCGGATGGAGGAGCAGGCAAATCTGTCGAAAAGATGCATCGCAAGTTTGAAGAAAAACATTTTCAAAAATTGTCTCATTAATCATCAGACAGAATACCGCATATGCGATTAGACAGCAAAGCAAAAACTCACAAGTAGTAAAAAATGTGACATTTTAAAATAAAACTCAAACGCCTCCCCACACTTTTTTTAATAATTTTTGGGGAAGCAACTGATTCTCTGAAACTTTGTGACTTTTTATTGGCTACTCGTTCGTTCGTAAACCCATCTGTCATTTGGTTGTTCGTCCGTCCGTTGTGTTAAAGTAATAAAACAATTTTTTAAATTGTATACAAACTAATAGTGGAAATGGTACACAGGAAAAAATATTTGAGGGAACCTTTGTTTAAAAAGTATTGCAAAATTGCGATTGATGCGACTGTTCAAGAATTTCAAATACAGTGTGTTTTTTAGACGTGTGGTTTTCAAGAAGAAATAAAACGCATATAATTTTATGTTATGGCCAAGAATTTATAAAGATAAGTGTTTGCCATTATGTTTTAAAATGATATTGGGCAAGTGGCCGCCGCGGCTGGCTCGAATAAATTCTAGCTGAGAGGCCCATTTTTCGACCACTTTTTGCATGATTTGGGACTGTATGTCAGCAATAACGCGCCGAATATTATCTTTCAAGGCGTCAACGGGTCGGGCTTATCTACGTAGGCAAGCGACTTCACACAACTGCACAAAAATAGTCCAGCGGTGTTAAATCGCACCATCTTGGAGGCCACGCCACAGGCCCACGACGCGAGATAATGCGCTCACCAAAAGTTTCCTTCAATAAATGGATTGTTTCGTAGGCCGTATGGCATGTAGCGCCGTCTTGTTGGAACCAAAGGTCGTCCACATCAACATCCTTTAATGTTTATAATCTTTTTTGAATAGAGAAACTTTCAAGAATGTTGTGTGCAAATTTGAGGTGAATCGGAGCAAAACTGACAAAGATACAGCAAGTCTAAGCAACCGCGCCTCATATTTGACTCAGTACAGATTAGACAAACTAAAAGCGTTTTTCCCAGAACCCATGTTTTCAAAGACGGTGCCCCCCATAACTCAAAAAGTACTGAACCGATCCATTTGCAATTTTTAACACTATTTCCTTACATAATTTGCGCGGTAACGCTGTTTTTTAGTCTGTTAATTTTTTAATTTATCAATAACCAATTAGTCAATTTTTTCTAGCAATGATTGCATTATTCAATATAAAGTGTTCCCAAAAATTTAAAAATTTAAATTTCGAAAAAAAAAATCGACAGCGTTACCTGGCTATAACGATTATCTAACTAAATATTTTTTTTAATTTCTGATGATCCGGTATCGAGTTATGAGGGCACCGCAATTCTACTTTTTTTCAAAACGCTTCCGCATAAATACTGTCGTTGCCATATTTTTTAATATTTTTTTATGAAAATTTTACACAATAAACTTTGAAAGTTATACTTTTTTTTCGAGCAAAATAATTGTCCCTTCGAACTGATTCAAGGTTCAAACTGAGAAGCGATAACGAAGCAGATGATCGTGTACCTTAAATTGCTAAGACAATTGGACTTTGTAAGCGAATTGTCGTCAGTGCGTATCGTACGACGACGAAGAGCTAATGCATCCTCAGGTATTTTATAAAAAGGTTGGTAAATGGTAAACATCGACACAGTTTATCTTTTGGAAAAAAATTTCCATAATATTATAGGGATTTTAAATTAAAAAAAATATTTTTTTGGTTTTAAAATTTTTTAATAACTCTTTTTTATAAAAACTTTAAATAAAAAAACGTTCCCTTCGATTTTTTTAAATCACACAGAATATGCACCAAACTCTCCCAAATCCAAAACAATGATGGGATATTTGGGGACGCAATATTTGTAAAAGTTATGGGCGAAATACAAGGCAGTTCTGACAATTTTTGACATTTGTACGGGCTTTACAGGCTATTTGACTCATTTTCAAGATCCAAGAATTTGAATTTTAGCCTTCCTTACACGATTTCCTAGTAGAATACAAAATTTCCGCTATATCCCTGTTGCATTTTAATCCTCTCAATTCAGATCCATATTTAAATAGTTTGTCTTGCTTCTGATCGACTTTCTTATGCCGAGCATCACATTCTTTAAATTTTTTGTATTGTTATTGTGTTAGATTTCTTATCCATTAGAGTAATCAAACTTCTGTGAAGCCAGTCGGACATTCTGGGTGTGAGGCTTCACATTGAGACTGTGGCTCTTCTGAATAGCGATCAACATATCTTACACGTCCAAGAATATTCGGTATTTTACCTTGTCTTTCATAATTTCTTTCTTATGTCCGGATTCAATTTTAAGGTTGTCTATTCATAGCATTCTAAGCCCTTCACAGCATCCTAAGCCCTTATACATAGTGGCTGATGAAGGCTGCTACCAAAAAACATGATGGTGCAACCTATGACCGAATTGGAGTCTTTAGTTGGTTAGGATGTTTATGACTTAATTAGGTTTGAATGTACAACATATATTGTCGGAAGTAGTATGCCATAATATGACTGCATAAGATAAGTATACTACTTCTTAAACTACCCTTAGTGGACTACCAGATGAGTTATCTACTACATATTTGCGTTATCTACCACTTAGCGAACTGTCAGTTGGGTTATCTACTTATAAGTAGACGTCCAGTTGAGTTAGTATGCAGCCAGTTGGGTCATCTATTCGTTAGTGGACAACATTTTGGGTTATCCATTCCTTAGTAGAGGGCCAGTTGGGCCATCTACTCCTTAGTGTAGGGACAGTTGGGTTATCTTCTGCTTAGTTGACGACAAATTGGGTCATCTACTTCTTACTAAATGACATGTTGGGTTATCTACTCTTTAGTAGAGATTTAGTTGGGTTAACTACTCCTTAGTAGTGAAACAGCTGGGTTATCTGCTCCTTATTAGATCTACCGTTGGTTTATCTTCTCCTTAGTAGAGATACAGTTCGGTTATCTACTCCTTAGACGACGAGCAGTTGGTTTATCTACACCTTAGTTGAGACGAGTTGGGTAGTTGGGTTTTCTACTCCTTAGGTGACGACCAGTTGGTTTATCATCTCCATAGTAGAGGACCAGTTGATTTATAGACTCCTCAGTAGGGGATCAATTCGGTTATCTACACCACAGCAAATGACTAGTTGGGTTATCGACTCCTCAGTAACGACCCGTTTAGTTATCTAATCGCTAGTAAACTACTAATGGGGTTATCTACTCCTTAGAAAAAGACTAGTTTGGCTATCTACTCCATAGTAATGACAAATTGAGTTATTCTACTCCCTAGTAGAGGACCAGTTCTGTTACATTCTCCTTAATGGACGACTAATGCTTCGTAGACATCCAGCTCTATTATCTACTCCTTAGTAGCGAACCATTTGAGGTATTTACTTTTTAGTTATGGGCCAGTTCGTTTAGCTTTTCCTTAGCAGAGTAGATAGTTGTTTTGTGTTTAGCCTGTCATCACCTGTCTATCACTATTACCTTTTAACCACGTCATTCACAATTCATTTCATTCTTTTGAGCAGGAAAGGTATTAGGATAATTGGTCGATGAGTTTGCTTAAATTGATTTGCTAAGTTTAGGTGTGAACACTACCCTTCCAGACAATTTTCTGGTTTATATGAGTTGATATCAGACACATCCCTTTCTTTTTAAGTGATAAAAAATAGTCTTGTCATACTGACATAAAAAAGCAAGCATCATTGCTTCGGTTCAGATATGTCTCTTTGATGGGAAATCATTTTATGTAAAGGGTTTTCCAACAAGAGGTGTTATTTTGGTATTCAAAGTAAAATGCAATTTTTTGAGATAAATGATCGGATGTTTATTTCATAATAAAGAGGAAGGTATGCCGTTAATAATGAAAAACAACATCAGCCAAATGCCAACCACGACCACGCTTACAGGACCATATCCTTTTCATGAAATTTTCCATAACCAAATCGCAAAGTAGCTGCCCTATGTCCTCGATAGCCTCACGAATTCTATCTATGAGGTCTTGACCTTATCTTCCACGTGGCCCCAAAGGAAGAAGTCGCAAGGTGTTAAATCACAAGATCTCGGTGGCCAATTGTGATCACCTCTTCGAGAGATAACACGGTCCGGAAACTTTTCCCTAACAGATCAATGGTTTTGTTGCTTGTGTGGCACGTAGCGCCGTCTTGTTTAAAGTAAACGTTGTCCAGATCAATCCAACTCCGACAATAAAAAATCATTAATCATCTCTCGACAGCGAAATCCATTCACCGTAACTGTTGATCCAACCACATTTTCGAAAAAGTAAGGTATAATGACCCCGCCGGACCATAAACCGCACCAAACTTTCATACGTTGAGGATGGAGAGGCTTCTCAACAATAACTCTTGGGTTTTCCGAGCCCCAGATGTGAAATTCGGCAAAAAGAGGTTTCTTTCTACATGAAGGAGTACTGCCAAATTCGAGAAAATCTGTTCAGATTTAGATAAAGCCCCCACATATATGTTACCCCGATTTGCTTTGGTATTATAGCGCTATAGAAGTTGTACTTTACTTCCGAACATTAAAATTTCCCAGAAAGATGTTTCTCAATTTAAGAAATATATTGCTTAATTTAGCTATTATCGGTTCAGAATTAGATAATGTGTTCCTACCCACTTACCAATTATTCCACATTATTATCGCAATGACCCTTATCGCATTGTTAGGGAGGTGTAGGGCATTATATAGTCGGCTCCGCTCGACTTTCCGCCTTTCCTTACTGGTTAGCAATGGCGTAGTTTCTACTTGTCAAATGTCATAGAATAAAAACTTCAAAAGTTATAGCTACCGAAATACCGTGTGATTCAAAATAACACCTCTTGTTGGTAAAACCTGTATTCTCTGATCCTCTTGATATAGCCGTCACGCTACTTTTACTGATGAATGCTGCTAACTAGCTGTCTGCTTTAAATAAACCTTAAAAGACTTTATGTAGCATGTCATGTTGCAGAAATTCAAATGTTTTTTTTAGGAAATTCACACAGTCATCTAATGTTCAATACAACGTTATCTTCCCCCAAAATATTACAAATAATATACAACGAATAAAGCTTTTATTTCAGTAGGAGAATTTGCAAAGCCCTTTCCGACTTTTATTCAGGAAGTTATAAAACTCCAAAACAAAAGCGTTTTGTATTAAAACTTTTGAGTTCGCTCACAAATTACAACATAAAACAATAGATTGTTAAATATGTAATCCTGCAATGTCCTTAGGCCATATACTTAGCCTTGCACACAGACATCACGTTGAGCTCCTCAAGCAATAATAATGTCAGCAGAATACAATGGTGAACAAAATGCACATTAAATATTTAAAGTTGCATAAAATGCAAATTATTTCGAGTGCGGTCACACGATGATTGCGGGAAGGGCGTGGTGAAGAGAGGGTGGTTGAATGCCAGTGCGGGTATTTGACTTGGCATTGTTGACATCAACGTAGTTGTTGGTGCGTGTATTTTATTTGACACTTTATTGTTTACATTTAATACTCGTACAAACACACAGTGCAACGCACACACGCGTCTACCCCACTTTGTCAACGATGTTCACGTAGTCCAATTGTAGTGCACAAATTGCACATGTGTCCTGATGAATTGTGTGTGCATTGCACGGTGCGTGTCCACGCGTTTCATTGTATGCATGGGACATAGGGTGTAGTCAATGTCAAAGGAGTTGGGAAGTTGAATATGATAAAGAGATTTTTTGTCGTGGCCTGATGTGTTGTATTCCACTCATTTTTAATTGCCTGCACATATTTTAACCGGTGATGAAATCTTTTTTCCACACGATTAGTGCTCCACCCTATTATATTTGTTTATTCCAATAATAAAATAAACAACAAAACACGTGATGCACGGCAGCCGCCTGAGAAGCAGAGCAAATTAAATGCAGCTGTTGTTGTCGCCTTCGATGACGATACGATGCTCTCGGCTTCTTCACTACTCCCATTATTATTGTTCTCATCATAATCATTGTTATCATGGTGGCGACGCACAGTAGAAGAATTTTGAAAAAATGGAAATAAATCTGCCATTTCTCAACCGGTCAATCGGTTGAAATGCAACTTTGCACTCTAATGCATGAAGGGAAGAAATATGATGCAAAACTGGTAGGATATGGTTGGTAGTCGACTAATCATCTGCCCCTTTAATCGAGATTATCAGAAATGATTGTATGATTGTATAAAGATCAATAGATGGTTACACTCGAAAGGACAGACACTTGTCGCGGCAAAATCTGAGATGATGCCGGTGACAATAAATACGAAAGGTAGACCAAAAAACACTTGGAGATGCACCATAACCAGCAAAACAGGCAAACATTCAACGAATTACATTCCTAAGAAAGAAACAGACAATAATGGAGATTTTTTGTAAACAGTCTATTTTCCTGGTGGAATACGACAATAAATATATAAATATACTTAAAGAAAAATCTTACATGTTACTTCTAAAACCCACTACATAGAAAAATAATTTTGTCTTAAAATTAATGATTTAATTTGAAATAAGTACGTTTTGTACATATAATTATGAATTAGTATTAATGAAATTATCTATATTTTAAATACAAAAGGTACTTATTTTAAAGATTAAGGAAAGTTTTTGTCGCAAATCTTTAATTTTAAGAAAATTAGTTTATTCTCCAAATTCAAAACCCAATCTCGTCAATACCCCTTTCATAAGAGTTTCAAGATTTCTTGTAATCTGTTAACTGATTAAGAAACGGAAGATTTATTTTGATTTTTTCGAATGTCCCCTAATGTGTGACCGAGGAGGCGCTATAAGGCCAATGCTTGAAATGTCTTTGCTGCAAATTATTATTTTATTCTTTGCTGTGTGTGTGACCCGGTTGCTGTTGTTGTTGTCGTTGTTCTTCTTGTTGTTATATATACTTTTTAATTTGTTGTATGCATACGGTTTCATTAAAATTGAACAACAAATGTCCAATAATTTCCAGCAGAAAAGCATAAAAGAGATTGCCATTTGCATAATAAAATAATAACAATGGGGATTAAAGAATGAAATGCTCCATAGTCAGCAATTCTTTTGGATGTGGTTAAATTTTTGAAGAATTTTTTAAATGTATGAACATTAAAAATATATGTATATGTATATAAGTCTATGGTACAATAAATGTATGAATGTGCCATAAAATTCGAAACATTCATGTTTGTGGGTAGTTTTTATTTATACTGCAACGAGTGGACTGCATCATTTCGTTCAAGCAATAAAGTTTTCATTATTAAGTTAATATGTATAATCCGTTGTTTAATTATTTCATACGTTATACATATCTGCATTCTGCATGCTGAAAACAAATCACTTACTTAAATCATATTCGGTACACTCAAAAATTATATATTTTTGGGAAGATGTTGTTCTAAACAAATCTTTGTTTACATCTCAAATATGTTTATACCCTACACCACACTGTGGTACAGGGTATTATGACTTTGTGCAATTGTTTGTAAAACCCAAAAGGATAAGAGGTAGACCCATTGTTTCTTAAACCGATCGACTTGTAATCACTTTCTGAGTCGCTTTAGCTATGTCCGTCTGTCTGTAGATGTATTCTTGTAATCAAAGTACAGGTCGCAATTATGATCTCAACGAAACTTTGCCCATATCTTACTTTAGGCCCAAGGACGATCGCTATTTTGGTTAAAATCGGTTCAGATTTACATATAGCTCCCATATATGTATATGTACCTCCGATTTGGCGTATATGCACTGTATAAGCAACATTTTTGAACCGATTTGTAAAAAATTGACAGAGAGTTGTCTCATGATACACTTAGAGACAATACAAAATTTTGGGGAAATCGGTTCAGATTTAGATATAGCCCCATTAGGGCGGGTCGATTTAAAAATCGCCCATTGCTCAGTGAAAATCGTATTCTAGGGATCAAAATAAGAAACTTTGCCGAAGGAACCATACCTCTAAAACGAATTCTGATGTCCCGGAAAAAATCCCACTTTGACCCATTTAGAGTGCTCCAATCGAGTCCAAATGTATGACCGACCCCCACTCAGTGAAGTGCTCAGTGAAAATCGTATTCTGGGGATCAAAATAAGAAACTTTGCCGAAGGAACCATACCTCTAAAACGAATTCTGATGTCCCGGAAAAAATCCCACTTTGACCCATTTAGAGTGCTCCAATCGAGTCCAAATGTATGGAACCCCCAGGGGGTTCCAGGGGGTGTGCCACTGGCATGGGTGGGTCGGGCCTCCAAAGTTAGTGGGGGTCGGTCATACATTTGGACTCGATTGGAGCACTCTAAATGGGTCAAAGCACTCTAAACCTTCGCATGCCCAAAGATATTTATGTACATGTTAGTCCAAGACCCACTGGGTGGGTCTTATATTTAACCGCATATTTTGTGTCCGCTTGTGCCTCCCACTTCTCTCCTCTATCATACGCCTATGCTAATTTACCGATATAAAACACCAATCTTGCACTATGATCAATGTTTGAAAATCTAAAATCCCACCCGGGTGGGTCTTGGGCGTGCGACGGTAAATGGGTCAAAGTTAAGTAAGTGATTTGTCAAAATTTTCCCCTACCCAAAAGTTCGACCCAAATTCCAGAACATCAGAATTCGTTGTAGAGGTATGGTTCCTTCGGCAAAGTTTCTTATTTTGATACCTAGAATACGATTTTCACTGAGCAATGGCGACTTTTTTTGCCTCCCCACAAATCGACCCGGCCTAAGCCCCATATATATGTTACCCCCGATTTGACATGTAAGCGCTGTAGAAACTGCATTTAAGCATTTACATATAGCTACAATCATTAGAGCTAAGCAATTGAAAACCTTTAGAATAAAGCTTAGATGCCAAATCGGAGAAACTCAATATGAGTCATTCCATTCCGATATATGACAAAAAACTTCATAGTTGATCCGGTTTCCTTGACAACTTTTTTTGTATAAATTGTAGCATACTATTTTATGAAACCAAAACAAAATTGCTTTTTAACGCAAAGTTTTCTATTTAAATTTTTTTTTCAAAATTCCAAATTTCATGAAATGTGCCTTTAGTATACCATATAAATTCAAGGAAATTATGAGGAATTGAAATGTTGAAAAAGTCAACTTTCACATGGAAGTTTCGTAACTGTTGTTAAAACAATTAAAACAAATTTGATTTTTTTTTTCAAAAAATACGCTGGCACGAGAAAACCCATAAAAGATGGCAAAAACTTCGCAAAAGAATGTTTGTTCCATTTTTTTAAAGCTAGCATCCTAACGATGAAAACAGTGCCTGTTTGCAAAAACTCTATGGATAAATGTATAAATTTTGTCCCATATTGTAAAAATAAGGAAATTCAAAAAAGAAAATTTTTTATGTTTTACTAGCTGGGCCGGCGAACTTCGTTCCGCCTAAATTGGTTAATGTAAAAAAAAAAAATAATAAGAACATGTTCATGCGGCTTCCTGAAATTGGTCCAATTAAAATTTGTTGCCATTTAGCTCACAATGAACTGACGAAGCTTTTAATTTTTTAATTTCAAATTCCCTAAAGAAGACTAACGATGTTAGTTGAAATGTCAGAAACGAAAATAAATTTATTAGAAAAACACGAAAAACGCATTTTAATTAAAAAGGACATCTAGCCGAACAATTAAAAAAAAACATAAAATCTCAACAGGTCAACTATAACCAACAATAATTCTTTGTATTATAATATCGATATACATCTGCCGGCACTCTCACGTCGCACAGTGGAATATTTTCACACAAGACGCGGCAAAAATTAGAAGGAGTTGAGCTAGGGCTTTGAAATTTCGTACATATCATTTATTTCGCCAAATTAGCTAAAAACCAATTTTTTGTTGATATCCGCCCATAACCACGCCATCCTCCCACATAACCTAAAATTAATAATGTTAGTATTTTTCACAATTTCACATTTATATTAATACAAATCGCTGGAAGAGATTGTATTTGAGTCCTCAATTATATAAAAATTACAAGTGCCATGCCCAACGCCCATTTATCAATTTAAATTTTATACGATGTTCGAAATTACAGGATAATTTTGCATAAAATGCTTTGTATCTTCTGATCGGTGTAAAGCAGTACATACAACTAAGTACATAACTAAAGCGTAAAATATTAGTTCAACATTTTCAAAAACATCATGATGCAATAGTTTACAGTTTCTTGGCAATTAATCAATCATTCCAACTATCCAGAAAAAACAACATGGATTTAGCAATGTGTTCATTAATAATACGTCATTTTTAAAGCATACTTTTAGGAATATGCGGAAAGGATACACAAATAAATTGCAGTCACAATCATCAATTTTTTTTTAACCTTTAAATAAATTGTAAACACAAATACCAATTACAGCATTGTTGAACTGTCATTCGGTTTATATTAAACTAGGATATGGACCATTTTTACGGGAAGTGTCAAAAGGGTTTTGCCAACGACAATCTTTAGTTTGCCCCTTAAGGTATGATTTTAGAAATATGTTCAACACACAGTAACATTGAGTAAAGAAAGCGAATTTTGGGTTGTTTTTTGCCGAGTAAGTTTTACCATTTCTGTAATTAAATCAACATAGGCAGATATAGGCAAAATTTTCTTTTTGCAATGGTTAACTGAGAACCTAGTTTATCAATTTTTGTTAATGCCAAGACCTCGGTCGGCCTCGCGAGTTTAGTTTTATCCTGAAGAAAATGAAACACCCTGAATTTTGGCAACTTCCAGGTAAACCGCTGCATAAAAAGGAAAATGACAACATAATAATAGTTTTTTTAATGCAAAATGATACTTCAAAAGGTTCTGTATTATACGAATTAAACGAAGTTCCAATGCGTATCATTGTTTCGGAGATATGGGCTTACAAAATACTCTCTAAAATGATAAACTTTGACACCATTTTAACTTTTATGAATTTTAAATGCTTGTACAGCAAGATTTCGCCAAGTTATCACCAAAACCTTTTAAAATATAGTTAATTGGAATGTTCTTTATAGATTGGAATCAAATATGCAGAGATTTGAGCTCATGAAAATTGGGAGTTTTTGCCGCTCATAATACACTGTGCGTCGTACTGATCAGTTTTTACAATGCTATCAAAAGTATAAACTAAAAACTTCAAGACGATTGCTACAATCGTTTTGCAGATTTAGTTTTCTTGCTAATTCGATATACCTCGAAATATTATAATTTTTGTGTGGAAGGCACCACCCTCGTGGAAATCGAAAGATCTGTTCTCGAGTTATGACGTTGTCTTCGCCATACCACGCATCTTTGCCCAATTCTAAATTTTCCTTCCTTTTTATTGTGCCCTTCCTTGGGCAAATACGAATTCGTCAAGCCTAAAATCGTGAAAAACTCTATTTTACGTCCGATTTTTACATAATTTGGCATAAATGAGAGCCAAATTGATGAAAAATCTGTTTAGATTGTGCGCAGTGCCATCTATTTGTTCCTTCCGATTGTTGATTTATGAAAGAATACTACGCATTTTAAGGTTATCGCTTCAGATCTAGTTTATTATGATCAACATTTTCAAATCCTCTTTTGAATAAACCTTGAAGAGGAGGTGCAGCTAAGTACTTTCTTAACTGAAATGAAACCAATTATTCCAAATAATTATCGCGTTGCTTTTTATCGCATTGTTAGGGAGGTGTAGGGTATTATATAGTCGGCCCCGCCAGACTTTCTGTCTTTCTTTACTGGTTCATACTGAAATTCGTCTTTCTCGTTCTGCAGCACAATTTCACTTGTGAAGCAGCTACTTAAACGGTAAGAACCGACCATAAAATCTCTGAACTCTCTTACTAACACTATTGTCTTTTATTTCTCTTCTATCTCTTTATTCCATGAATTTCTGAAACAACCAAAATATTTTACATTTTGGGAGTTTGTCGTAATTCACTTTACAAAAGGAACCCCGAGTTTGCGGACTACTTGAGACGGACGGACAAACAGACATGGATAGATTGAATCCGCTAGTCATTTAGATTCGATCGGTATTCTTTATGGGAGGTGTAGCGCCAATATTATAGGCTGTACAACAGAGTGTTGGACGGACAGACTGACATGGTTAGATCGTTTTTTGAAAAGGGAACAAATTTATTCGAAATGTTAAATGTTATATATTTTTGTGTGGGAAGACCGCTAATCAAATGAATTTGGTAAAATTTTTGCAGAATGCTTGTGTGTTGAGATCTGATTTGCCTAATTTAAGCTTTTCCTGAAAAATTACTTAGAGGAAACTTAAGCATTAGAGTTATAATCACAATACACTCGCAAAATTGGCCACAGCTGGTAGAAAAAATGCTTGGTACACTCCATTATCAATGTGGCTTTAAATGCCTTTGTTAAAGAGGCAATACAAAATTTAGCTGTACATTAGATAGGGTCATAAAAAAAGTTGCGTTTGTCACCCCATAGATTTCAAGATTATTCAAAGGCAATTTAAGAAAAAGATTTTCATTTGTGTTGGTGCACCCTACATACCGCCCTTTTAGTTTTCTTTATGCTGTGTTGGTATTTGAAGTCCGATCGTAAGGGGATGCATATCGTTGTTCACGTTTGGGAAAGGGCTACATGTCTTCCACTGACCATTGTTAACCCCGAGGTCAAATTCGATAATTGACCTCTGTTGTCTCGTTTTCTACCCCCCTAATGTAAACTTATTTTGAAACGTTAATAAAGGCAATTTAAAATAATGAAACTTTTGTCTTTGAAGTACTCAGTTTTATTTATAAACAAAAAAGTTACATAGGGTTAAAAATAGTAAAATATATGCTGAGGTCAAATTCGACAAGTTTCTTATGGTCTCGTTTCTGTCTCACTCTCTCTCACAGACACATGAATAACCCAATGCCACAAACACATCACCACTATGACGGTTCTTTACAGCATCAACAAATTAAATTCGCGAGATTCTCCAACTGATTTTGAAGCTTTTAAAGGAAGAATTTAAGAATAAAATAAATCACTTTGTTTTCCCATTCACCCAACATTACACCAAAATAATAATTTTTTCCAGTAATTCCTGATTTAATCTAGTATGATCTTTATGACATGACAACACTTCTTCCATACTTCAGTTTAGAATCCGAGGTAAATATTTACTAGTGACTTCAGTAATTTGATTTTCAACCCCCGTAAATGAAAGTTATTTTGAAATACATGGAAAGGAATTTTTATGTAAGTTATATATGGTGTTCAAACAAATTAACCATGTCTATAAAATTTTATTAAATTCTCTATAACTTATTTGCTTATGAATACAAATGCAAACCATAAAAAGAAATTAAAGGGTGGGCCATTTAAAATTTGAATCTGCTATAAATAAAATTTACTGATAATTTTTTCAAATTTCTGGTTTTATTGGAAATGTTGAACTTTGCAACATTTTATAATGCAACACAATATCATTCATATGATTACCAAGACTGGCTCGGCAGTACCCCATCCGCTCCACCCAAGTTTTCAGCACATATTATATTGTTTCGAGTTGAATCTCTTCAATGGCAACTGGTGATTTCGTTTTTAAGAAATCATATCACCACATCATGTTGCTACATTTTAAAAATTCCCCCTGCACCCACTGCTAATTTCGCATTTTGCATGCGAATAATCGAACTATAATCGTGCGGTGAGTAAAGCCCATACCTACATTATAGCGCAACCATTTTATAGTGCATTAATAATGTACGCTTTCAATTAGGTTTGGTTCTGAAGTTTGCTTTTTGACGTTGCAACACTCCACACCGTGGACTGGGCTGAGTGTGGAAAATTCGATATTTTCGCATTTGCGTAGTGTAATATTTTTTACAAACGAAATCAAAACCCGTTCATATGGCTGCACCATTTTTACAAACGAACCAAAAAATGCGGTTTCAGTGTAAAATGTAGAAACATTTTTTACATTTTTTCATTTCATTTATCCTTAATGGGTTCCCACAGAAAATAGTCCAAAGGGCTCAAATCACAAGACAAAGTAATCAGTAATTCAAATTTAATAAAAGTAGAAAATCTGGTAAAAAGTCCAAAGTGACGTATGGAGAAACAGTAGCCCTTCAAGAGATGATCCACGAGGTATCATACGTAAAGATAGGATAATAAATATGGAGTCAGTGGCAAAAATACTATTTTAGTGGAGTGTAGGGTGAATGGGAAACAAAGTGATTTTATTCTTCCTTTAAAAAGCTTCAACATTTGTTAGAGAATTGAGAAACTTTAATAACTCCGTCGATTGCAAACGGATTTTTAAGAGACTGGTTGCATTTTTTTCCTTATAAAATAAACTATATACGTAAATCAATTAATCGTACGGTTATCTCACAATATAATTAGTAAAGACATTGTCTAAACTAGAAAATGACGGACAAAAATGAAAAAAGTATGTTTGTAGGGCAAATAAACCTATATTCCTACAGCTTCAAACAAAATATACAGGGTCTCCCATATTCGACGGACCCATCTGGCAACGCCATAACTTTTGACAGAGATGTCAGATCGCTTAATGACATACCGCGTTTGAAGCGTCAGTCCAAGCAGATTTTTACCATGGAACAATACACGCCACGCGAGCGCTCTGAAATAGTTGAAATTTACATTCAACAGAAAAAGTCAAGTCAACGTGCTTTTAAAATATTAAAAAATGTGAGAAGTGCGCCTTCTAAGAACACCATTAAGCGTTTATACGAAAAATTTTCGACTGGTGAGGCTCTTTCTAATCCGAAGAGGCCAAATAAAAGTCGACCAAGGCGATCGGCCGAGAATATCGCTGCCGTACGAGCCAGTGTTGAGAGGTCCCCAAGAACATCCCAAAAACGCCGTTCTCAGCAGTTGGGCATGGCTCGGTCCACTTTACAACGGATTATTCGCGTTGATTTGCATTTGTTCCCGTACAAAATTCAATTGACGCAAAGATTGTTGCCTGCGGACAAGCCTCGTCGATTGGAATGGGCCCAACGAGTCCGTGGGTCCGTCGAATATGGGCAACCCTGTACATCGTTCGAAAGGTCTAATTCTCTTCTTTCCAAATTCTTTTAGAAATTGGAAATCGATTAATAATTAATAAAGTTATAGGAGTTCAAGTGAAAAAAGGCAAGAAAATCGGTTTAAATCCGGATTTTGGGGGTGTCCGGCAAATTTCGTAGAACAAACGTTGTTCTACTCGCCAAGACCCACAAGAAAAATAGTATCGCGGTTTTTGGTTTTTGGGGGGTAGAAAACGAGATAACAGAGGTCAATTATCGAATTTGACCTCGGGGTCAAAAGGTGAACAACGATATGCATCCCGTTACGATCGGACCCCAAATAGCAACACAGGATAAAGAAAACTAAAAGGGCGGTATGTAGGGTGCACCACAAATAAAATAAAAAAAAATTTCTGAAATTGTCTTTGAATAATCTTCAACTCTAGGGGGTGACAAACGCTACTTTTTTTTCTTGGTTGGGCATCGACCCTATCTGCTGTACATACATTGCCTGATTAACTCATTCGAATTCCATTAGCTGAGATAACGATGACAATATTCTATTTCAAGCTTTTAGGAATAGAATTGAATATGATTTCTTATAATCTTTTTAATGAGGTTCTCAAAATTATGCAGTTCATTTCCAATTTGTGTGAATTTTAATATAAAAGTATTATTGTTAAATGTTATCCCTCACTTAAACTAATTTCATATGCAGACTTATTCATGTCTAAACTTTCCACATAATCTGAAAGTCCATAACTTTCTAAAGCGAACAGCAGAATGATGAAGAATGTTTGGCTAAATAACTTAAATGTTTTATTTTTTCAAATATTTTCAAACATAAATTAAGTAACTTAATAAATTTTGAGGTCATGTCTTTTTCTTTCTCAAGATGTATTGTTGATATTGTTGTCGCGTTTTTCTTGTTAAGGCAACGTGGTGTGTTCATTATATATGAAAATGATAAGAAAATCATAAACAATTTTATTTCCTTCATAAAACACTTCTCAAGAAGAAAATCCCCCTTTTCCGTTTTTGGCTCTAAGCTATGCTGAACCTGCCTGCTCTTCCCTCACGCCCTTTTTGCAAGAGCTGCAGCAGATTTTGGTTCCCTTTGGCAAGTGTTTACAACATAAATCAATTGTCGCATGCAGGGAAGTCCTACCCTATAACCTAATACAATGGAGAGACAGACAGACATGCTGTGGGACGGACTCATTTTTTTCGGTTCGCCGCTTAAAAATATACATACGTACATATATGTACATGTATTCCCTGGATGAGTGGAATTATGAAGATGACACTGAGGCGGAAGGCCACAGCAGCAGTGAATAAAACGAGAACTGAACATATGTCATAAATTCTGTTTTAAATGTTAATATTTCCCCTCTATGTTTAATATCCAGAAAATGCGACAGTGAAATGAAGTCGGAAAAAACCGACAGACAGACATATAGAGCAGTCACACAGCCATATAACGAGCGAATGAAATTTCGGATAAAACATAAAATACATTTTGCTAAGTGTCACCAAAATTGTGTAGACACATATAATAAAATGACAAGTGTAGCACAAGCAGATTACATGTCGTGCAGGTTTCTTGTCTTCCATTTGAATGTTCCAATGATGGTTTCATCTGCTGTCTTTGCCTTGGCCTGCCTTCCATTTTGCTCTTAGTGAAACTCGGAGAATTTTGGTCCTTTGGATTAGGCGACAAATGTTATCCTCATTTCCTTCGCGTTGTGGATTATGGAAGGAAATTTAAATACATAAAAAAAAGTATATATACGTAGCTCCTTACGAGAAAATCTTTGTTTTACGATTTTATTATGCAAATATCAAAATTATATAAATGTATGTGCGAATATTTTAGTGTGAAATTTGCAATTATTGGACAATTTGGTGAGCGATAAATTGTAAAGAAAATAACGAGAAAAAGATAAAACAAAATATTTATGTGCATTCAGAGGAAACTAAGAGGCTCGTGTTTTAACTTATTTTGCGAGGTAACATTGGTTATAAGACAAATTGTGGGATTTTTTAAAGCCATGTAATACGACACATGTTATAGGGGAATAACGTTCATGAAGATTCAACAGAATATAAATATTCCCCCAAAATCTTGTCATATTAAATGGGTTATTTTAAATAATGTAGTGCAATGTTGTATTGTATTCTTATTTCCTAGTCTCTTCATGTTAAACTATCACAAATATAGGGCCTATGTTTGATACAACAACTAATAACGTTTAGTCAATGTGGATAATACCGCCTGCGACCAAGAAACAGTTGGCATGACTTTGCTGACAAACCTTCCGTTGGCCTTCTTTGACGCTGATATATATATTCGAACCGATCCTTCCGTAGGAAAGGACCTGCAAAAAAATTAAAAGAAAAATTGTTTAACGCAGACGAGAACTTTATAAATCCATAAAATATTTAAAAATTTATATATTTTAATATTTAATACTACCATCATTATCCCACAATTCCCAAAATAAATTCGAAAATCTCCAAAAACGGGCATTTTTAGTTTTTCCCTAAAATCTATTATACATATTAAAATTCGGGCTCAAAATTCCTTTTACTCTTTACCGTGTAGCACAATAATACATATAACAAGTAAAAAAGTTTCTGTTATGTAAACCGACTAAGTTATACCCTCACTTCGTGAGTAATGTAATATGGAATATTACATTACTAATAAATCTGTCAATTTATGTGGGAGTTGCCAGAAGGCGCTTAACCAATACACATATTTTTCTCTGAACAGTACTTATAGATACTTTAAATACATTGCACTGTGCCGAATTATAAGATTAAGTACCACTGTTGTGTATTAATTCATTCCATTTGTAATTGACGAACTCTCCATCTTCAATATTGTTAAATTGTCAACAAATATTTCTCAGAAAAAAACTTATTAAATATTAAAATACTTCCTAGGTCAAGGTATTGCAGCTATGGACTTTACATACTACTCGCAGCACATTTTATCGGTATATAGAAGATGTAAAAATGTTTACCTAAGGCTGTCGACTCCTCCAGAAATAGTAACTTATAAGAACATCTGCATTACAATTTAGAAGGTAAAACTTTAATGCAATCGGTCCTACTGTGTGCTCCTTTATCTAAATCAAATTAGTGTACTACATTGTATGTATTTTCTGTATACTCGCTACGAATAAATCCCTTATGTTCTTATCTTTTGATCTTCGTTTACGTTCAGTTTGTTTTTGGAATTTTGGATATTGCTTGCAAACTGGCTCCATAAGCCTTTCCATGATGGTCTCATTTCTGTAAAGGTTAAATAAATTCACCGAGAACAAAGAGAGTTCCGTGCTGTTGTACACAAAGTAAAGGAACTTCACTTCAAAGTCATGGTTTTAATTAAATTTGCAAAAATACGTATGTATGCAAAAAAATGCAAACAAAAATGCTTCTCTCAGAAAAATTGTTCAGATTAGATTGACGAGTGGTCTTATAAGTCAACTGGTAGGAAGCCAGAAAAAATAAAGCTTATTTAGAAGCACAAAATGGTAGAATATACGGGTACAAAGTTAGCTGAAATGCAAACAGTGTTAACTAAAAGAAAGTTCGAATTCGAAAATTAAATTTTACATTACAAATAATGCATTTAGATCAAAGTCGTTTTTTTCCAACTGAATTTAAAAAAGACTCAAACATTTTGTTATGATACAACTTTGTCTTCTAATTTTCTTCCAAATATGTACTTATACTTTTGTGCCTTGCATCCAACACGATATGTATGATATAGGCTTCTCTTTTTATTATCTCCTACCCAATTCGCAGTCACCCTTCCATTTTCACTCCTCATTTTGATATCGCTTTGGTTTTTTGATCTTTAGACAGTAGTTTTAATTGTCCTTATGACACAATGTCACAGTGCATTTTTTTGTTTTGAGAAGTTACTGTTGCGTTTGTTTTTATGTTTTATGGTTTAAATAAAACCAATTTACTAAAAATAAACTCTAGATTTTTTTCCCCCGTTTACACATTTGTTCATTAATTAGTTGGAAAAAGGAGCGTAAAAAGAGATTACACGTTGTGTGAAACAAATCTAAATTAGTGTGCATTGAAGTGATGGGGGTGAAATGGGAATTTATAGAATTGATATAAAAAATTCAAAAATTTTGAAATTTAACACCAAATTGGGTTTGAACTTTACGAAAATCTGGGTTGGTATGTAGGTCTCCTATTGGAAATAAATTGCAAATTTTCCTATGACTACAGATCCCAATACTTGTTAAATTGAGACCTATAGATAATCTGATTATGTAGGCAGTGATTTTTAAGGCATCAAAAATGTTGTTGGATGTGGTATAAGATCATACGGCTTCATCAGGGAAATCTACTCCTTAATAGACGACAAGTTGGGTTATCTGATAGTTAGTACCAATGCCAGATTTTTGATATAAAGCTTAGAAGCCGTCTAACTAAGTTACCAACTCTTTATTATGCAACCAGTTGGGTTAGCTTCTTCTTAGTTGTGTCATCTACTCCTCATTAGATGATCAGTTGGGTTATCTAAACTTAATTAGAGGACCAGTTGGATTATCTACTCCTTAGATAACGAGCAGCTGTGTTATCTACAACTTAGCAGATGACCAATTGGGAAATATACTCCTCAGTAGAGGATCTGTTGGGTTATCAACTCCTTAGACGAGGATCAGTTGGGTTGATTTATCTATTACTTAGTAGAGGACCAGTTGGTTTGTCTGCACCTCAGTAGAGGATCTATTGCGTTATCTACATCTTAGGACCAGTTGGGTTGTCTATTCCTCAGTAGAGGACCACTTGGGTTTTCTACTCCATACATTACGACCAGTTGGGTTTTCTACTCCTTAGATGATGAACAGTTGGGTTATCTACTCCTTAAAAGAGGACTAGTTGAGTTATGTACTTCTCAGTAGACGATCCTCAGTTGGATTTTCTACACCTTAGTAGAGGACAAGTTCGGTTAGCTACGATTCTATTTAAAAGACCTCAAGTTGTCAAGGGTTATATACTCCTTAGCAGAGGATCAGTTGGGTTTTCTACTCCTTATATGTCGACGGCGGAATGAAATTGGGCCCCAGGAAAATATACCCCAATATTTTTATGAATATGGGCCCTAAAAAATAACATGGCAAACAACAAAAATTATTTTTGGGGCTTATTTTCATCTATAAATTTAAAAACAGGAGAGGCTACGCATAAAGGATTTGCTCCACGTTATCAACTTTTGGAGAAAGTCTTAAACAGAGGCCGAAGGCCGAACCTAAAAAATAGGTTCGTATACGTGTATTATTACGTACACCCCAAATTTAGGAAGATAAGTATATTTTCATTCATGCTTTTTTATTGATTGGGGTGTAATTTCTTAAATTATTTTTTGTAACGAAGATGGACCCCAAATTTGGGCCGCACTTTCATTTTAAATTTGGGGTGCATTTTCTTGGGGTTCAACTACCGGCCGCCAGATGATGACTAGTTGTTTTATTTACTCCTTAGTAGAGGATTTTCTACACCTCAGAAGAGGATCAATTGCGTTATATAGATCTTAGCAGAGGACCAGTTGGCTTGTCCTTTCCTTGGTAGAGGAGCAGTTGGGTTTTATCTCCTTAGATTACAACTTGTTGGGTTTTCTACTTTTCTTAGTTGATTACCAGTTTAGTTACCCACTCCTCAGTAAAGGATCAATTGGGTTATCTTAACCTTATTGGTTAGGGTTATATTTATATATTCTTTAGTAGAGGATCAGTTGGGTTTTCTACACCTTAGTAGAGGACCAGTTCGGTTAGCTACGATTATATATAGAAGACGTCAAGTTGTCAAGGGTTATCTACTCATCAGTAGGGACCAGTTGGGTTATCATCTCCTTAAACGACCAGTTGGTTTATTTCTTTGTTTTTACTTATTTACTTGGTAGAGGACCAGTTGGGTTATCTACCCCTTAGATGACGAACAGTTGTGTTATCTACACCTTTGTAGAGGTTCAGTTGGGTTATCTACTCCTCAGTAGATGATCAGTTGGGTTATCTTCTCCTCAGACGAAGGCCGTTTGGGTTATCGACACCTTAGTAGAGGACCAGTTCGGTTATCTACTCCTCTGTAGAGGACCAGTTAGGTTATCTGCTTCTAAGCAGATAATCAATTGGGTTATCTACTCTTTGGCAGACGACAATTTGGGTTATATACTCATTAGAAGATGATCGTTTGGGTTATCTTCTCCTCAGTAGAGGATCAGATGGGATATCTACTCGTTAGTAGAAAATGTCAAGTTGTGAAGGGTTACCTACTCTTCAGTAGAGGATCAGTTGTGTTATGTACTCCTTAGTAGAGAATCAGTTCGTTCGCCACGATTTTATGTAAAAGACATGAAGTTGTGAAGGGTTATCTACTCCTTAGTAGAGGACCAGTTAAGTTATATACTCCTCTGTAGAGGACCAATTAAGTTTTCTACGCCTCAGCAGATGATCAATTGTGTTATCTACACCTTGTCAGAAGACAAGTTGGGTTATATACTCATTGGGAGAGGATCGGTTGGGTTATTTCTCCTCAGTAGGGGATAATTAGTTTGCCTACTCGTTAGATGGCGACCAGGATTGTCTACTCCTTAGATGAGGACCAGTGGAGTTATCAACTCTGCAGTAGAAGACCAGAACGGTTATCTACTCCTTAGTAGGTGGCTGGTTGGGTTATGTACTCCATAGCAGAGGGTGCAGTTTTCGAAGTTCAGTTGTATAGCTTTATTGGTTTAAAAGAAATCGGTTTACAGAAATCGAAGTCGATATTAAACAATCTCGGTAGGCTTTATCCTAAAATTAAACATGACAGACTCACGAACATCGTTGGAATACTACAGCTGTTAAATTTGATTACATAATTTTTTTAGGAAGAAAAATAATGTAAATCTGATTATATATCACTTAATATTAATTAAACTATATTAAATTAAAACACGATATGGACATACATCACTATGTGGTACAGGATACGTATTATACGTCTGTTTTGGCCAGATGTGTGTAATTCTCTAAAATATTGGAGCTCCGATCGGCTCCGAATCACTAGGGGACTCGAGCTAACCATATCTGTCCGTCTCTCAATCTGTCCATCTTTAGTTGTTTGCAAAGGACATGTTGCAATTTTGGACAGATCTAAGCGAAATTTGACACTAACCTACATACTTCACGTCAGGATTTGTAATTTCGGAATTTGGGTGACTAAAGTTTATAGATCCAAAGACAAATGAATTTGAAGAAACTTGGTTCATATATAAAGGGTCTTTCATTAAACGCTTCATATCACTAAATTACCGCTGTGGATTGTGCCTTATTGGCGTAGATCTCGCAATAAAAAGTTTAACGGGGTGAAATCGCACGATGTTGGTGGCCAGTTCACATCACCACCATATGGGCTGGCCATGCCCTCAAATCGGTTAAGCAGAATGTCCAACGAGCACGTAGCGCCGTTCTGTTGAAATCACATATCACTGATGTCCATAAAATCCAATTCAGTCTAAAAAAGTATAGCGCCCGTCGTTGATGGCCTGGCCAACGTCGTACTCAATGAAATATGGAACGATGACCCCACCGATCTAAAATCAACCAACAAAATAGTGATTTTTTCTGGATTATATGGGATGATATTACATCTCCTGGGATTGGTATCGACTAAAATTCGACAATTTTGTTTGTTGACGTTCCCATTCAGCAATAAATGGCCCTATTAGCTAAAAATGCGGAAAGTTACCCGGACATATGGCCGCTATCAACAGTCAAAGTTGGGAAAACCTTTTCGAATATCCTTTATACCCATATATTGCCCTCATACATACCTACTATATCTATAAGCGCTATACTATTTTCAATTCTCAACATATCCTTATGAATATTGCTGAAATTTTGAATGCGCATACTTCAAGATGATACAAAATAATGACAGTTTACCGTGTGTCAAAATTTGTAGCGGTTTAGATTTTATAGGGTGACAAAGTCATTTTATGCACTGGTATTAATGTTATAAGCTGTGAACTTATTGTAAAAGTTGGTCCCTTTGTGTGTGAGGTACCAAAAGGGGCGTGACATTTTCGCCCATTTTTGTTCAGCTTATAAAAACGGTGAAATAATTACTATGTATGAAATTTCATTGGATTCCCATGAGTAGTACAGAAGTTATAACAGTTTTAACTTCTCACAAAATTTTAAAATTTTACTTAGAAATAACGTTAATATCTTTAAGATTGTACTTATTTCAATTAAATCTGACATTCCGTTCAAAAGTTATGGCGACTTGAACATAGCTTAATTTTTTACAAAACAATGTAGATGTCCTACTTTGGCACCCTATAAAATCTAAACCGCTACAAATTTTGACATACGGTAAACTATCATTATTTCGTAACATCTTGCAGTATGCGCATGCACAATTTAAGCAAAATCAAAAATGTAAAATTTTCAAATCGTCATTTTTGGGTCGATTTTCTTTGGAATTACCCTATATATTGCCTGTATAAAAGGCGTATATATTTGTGTATGTATATAGGTATACATATGTATATCCGATGTTGAATCAAAGCGTTATCAAATAAAATTTTTAGGACAAATCACTATCATTAGAAAAACAACATTGGTAAATCTTGAATATGTTTCTTCCTATTCTAATCTAGCAGGGTGGTGTAGAATACTTTACCTATATATAGTCTGCCACGTCCTAAAATTTTTCTTTTTCTTATGTGCTTTTAACCTAATTTCTGTTTATTCTAGTTTATGTTCCAACTTTCACTGATATTATTGAAATTACTGCCGCCCCTTCTGCAGCTGCCCTCGTTTATATTTGCATTAACGTACATTCGAAACAGATTAACTCTGCCCATAGTGCAACTTCGGTTCCATATCAAGCAATTAATTTGTACAAACTAACAAAAAAAAATACTCACATAAATGCAAACACACGTACATACACACATACTCACTCACACCGGGACTGCATATAAAATTTATCTTTTTCGTGTCATTTATAGTTTGGGTACTTTTTTGTCACATGTGGTTGTCTCAGCCACCCGAATTGGATACGTGTGCTTAATGCCTCTGTCCGTTGGCTGGTCTGTCTGTCTGTGATGCAAATACTGCTGCTACTGATGCTGTTGTAGCTGCAACGCCTGCTTGCTACTGATGATGCTGCGGTTACTGTTGTTGTTGCCATTTCAGATTGTGGTTAGGATCCCATTTATGTGGCATATTAAATTTAGTTTTTATTCGAATGCGTTCTGGTGATGTTGTTTACACTTTTTTGCCGAATTTTAAAATTTGATTCGATTGGCAGTGCGTTTATTTATTTTGTTCGGTTCAATTCGATTTGACGCTTTTTTCTTGCTTATCACCATTCGGTTCTGTGCAATTTATGAAGTATTTGTTTTATACAATTGTAGTTGTTTTTTGTTGAACTCAGAGGCGGCGCAAAAAAGCAGACCAACAAATTGTTTTAATTTTATGTTGTTTTTTTCTGCCATTATTAATGAAGGCAAACAATAATTTTTATAATTGGATATTTGATTTCATTTAAGGTGCGGTTCGTTCGCCAGATATAATAATATTTGCAATATAAACGTTTATATACAATACATACAAATGATAATATAGTGAATAAATAAAAAAAATATTAAATGTATTTGTATTTTTTTTTGTTTCATTTCAGAATAATGCTCGTACACATGATTATTTAAATTGAATTTTGCTAGGTGAGTGTGCAGTTTAATTGAATGCTTTACTTGCACTGTGCAACAATAAAAAGTTGTTCCAGTAAAAGAAATATTATTATGTTCTAGTAACAACAATTGCTTGCTTTCAAAACAAACCGTTTGTAGGACTCTGGAAACAAATTGTTGCATAGTGTTATTAGTAATAAGTTTATTTTATAGATTTTGTTCAACATTTACTGTTTGGAAACATATACGAATTTTAAGAAAAATACAATGATGTTGCAATGAACAGTTTCCCACACAATACAGATATTAAATTTTGAAATTCGAAAATTTTTAAAAAGTTTAAAAATTCCAAGTTTTTTAAATGAAAATCCTTGTTCTAACACTTTAAGTCCTTAATCTCAAAATCTTAATTTTATCTTCATTATTCCATTTGTGTTAATGCCTTTGTTCACTACAAAAGCCGCCACTTTAATTAGAGTAATCTTGGCAGATCATTTGCCTCTGATAGAGATTTATAAGTCTCATCACCAGACCTCAAGTCAACCATATTAATTTCGTTTGCAAAAATTATTTCTGCTTCTACGCTCAATAGTTAAATATACATTAGACATTTGTTTGTCGGCTCATTTCTCATTCAATTATATTATTCCCTAATTATGTTATATAATTTATATTGATAAATGTACCAAATACGCCTACAATTCCACTCAGCACTCGCCGCTCAGAGTTCACAAAAATGTCATTTGTTTTAACATTAAAGTGAACGCGCACCCACCACGCCGATTTCAATGGCCTAAGGACAGCATAGCAACCAACATCTTTATCCTAGTATGATTGCTGTTCTTGTTGTTGCCGTCAGCGAAAATTCACTGATGGTGTTGAGGTCCTTGTTGTCGTTGTTATTGCTAGAGACAAAAACATCATCAACTGATAATTAGGTATATTCTAGGGCCGCACACAATTCCCTATTTTTCCTTGGCTACTAATTACACCATTTCAAATGGAAAATTTGCACAAATAATTAGTTCATGAGAATTATGTAAAGAGGACCACAAAAGTGGTGAATGGAAATGTATTTTTTGTCGTTTTTTATACACTGACTGATCAACTGGATGAACTAAAATCACAAAATTGGCTGTGGATTGAAATGACAGGAGAAAAGTGTGGTACCCTCCAATACCCGAAAATCTCAGACGAGTAAAGCGACAGCAAATATCCTCACCATGTGAAATCAACACACAAAGAAAAATACTTTCCTTTTGAACCGAATTTTAGACAACTCCACTGCGTATTTCCAACAACTGAATTTATTTTTGCTTTTTGTCATTAATGTTGAGGCCTTCGATTGTCGCCGGTTTATCAGCATATATAAGTGGCTTTACATAACCTCAAAGAAAACAATTCAGTGGGGTTAAATCGCATGATCTTGGTGGCCAATTAACAGGAATTGCGTCAAATTATTAGAAAAATGTCAACATTATTATTCGTGATATTTTAATTATTCGTGAAATTTCAACAATTTACAAAAGTTTCTCTCCTGTAAGTCTATTCTTGATGAAATGGCAAACCAAACAAAACAAAAAGCAACTATTTGCTTTTAAATCAGTTGTAAAATAAATCAGTGTTACCAGCTCAAAGTTGTGAAGCTGTAAAAAACGCTCTTTTTGTCCCCTCACCTTAGAGAGGAGGGTATAGATCATTTGCTACGAGCCAAAGTCTAACACATCGAAGGAGTGACCTAAGACCCTAAGTATGTTCGGCGGATATTCGTTTTGGGTCATTTTATGAGCAATGTCCGTCCGTCTGTCTGTCTGTCTGCTGGCTGGTGCCTTAAGATTTGGTATGTGGTAATATTTTCTTCCATCTCCGGATAAGTTCGAAGATGGGCCACATTGGTCCACTCCTTCTAGTACCTCCCCACGAAGTGAAATATTGATTATTTAATAACTTCTATACTACTTATTTGAAACCTCTGAAATTCTACACATAGTACATACGAACGATACAAATTATCTTGACTGATGAGGCCCATTTCCACCTCGGTGGCTACGTCAACCAGCAAAATTTTCGCATCTGGGGCTCGGAAAACCCAAGAGTTATTGTTGAGAAGCCTCTCCATCCTCAACGTGTGACTGTTTGGTGCGCTTTATGGTCCGGCGGGGTCATTTGACTTAACTTTTTCAAAAATGAGTTTGGATCAACAATTACGGTGAATGGATTGCGCTATCGAGAGATGATTAATGATTTTTTACATTCAGCAAGACGGCGCTACGTGCCACACAAGCAACGAAACCATTGCTCTGGTACGGGAAAAGTTTCCGGACCATGTTATCTCTCGAAGAGGTGATCACAATTGGCCACCGAGATCTTGTGATTTAACACCTTGCGACTTCTTCCATTGGGGCCACGTGAAAGATAAGGTCTACGCCAACAGCCCAGCGTCGATTCAAGACCTCAAAGATAGAATTCGTGACGCTATCGAGGACATGAAAATGATATGGTACTGTAAGCGTGGTCGTGGTGGCCATTTGGCTGATGTTGTTTTTCATTATTAACGGCATACCTTCCACTTTATTATGAAATAAACATCCAAGCATTTGTCTCAAATAATAGTTTAGTAGTACCTACAACACAGTGAGAAATGTGCATTATTGACACGCCCCTTTTGGTACCTTCCACACAAATGGACCATTTTGAACCAAAAGTTACCAGCTTATAAATTTAATACCAGTGCATACAAATAATTGAATTTTTGTACAGTGTAATGCTTTTATAGTACCTAGAGTCCGGAGAAAAATGAGCGTTATTGGCCCGCCCCTATTGGTACCTCCCACACAAATGGACCATTTCACACCAAAAGTTAAAAGCTTATAAATTTAATACCAGTGCATACAAATAATTCAAATTTTGCTATGGTGCTCGTATGCAATTCGGACAGAATACATATACAGGGTCTCCCATATTCGACGGACCCATCTGGCAACGCCATAACTTTTGACAGAGATGTCAGATCGCTTAATGACATACCGACATGACATACAAATTTACATTCAACAGAAGAAGTCCAGTCAACGTGCTTTTAAAATATTAAAAAATGTGAGAAGTGCGCCTTCTAAGAACACCATTAAACGTTTATACGAACAATTTTCGACTGGTGAGGCTCTTTCTAATCCGAAGAGGCCAAATAAAAGTCGACCAAGGCGATCGGCCGAGAATATCGCTGCCGTACGAGCCAGTGTTGAGAGGTCCCCAAGAACATCCCAAAAACGCCGTTCTCAGCAGTTGGGCATGGCTCGGTCCACTTTACAACGGATTATTCGCGTTGATTTGCATTTGTTCCCGTACAAAATTCAATTGACGCAAAGATTGTTGCCTGCGGACAAGCCTCGTCGATTGGAATGGGCCCAACGAGTCCGTGGGTCCGTCGAATATGGGCAACCCTGTAAATGGCTATATGTAAACCTGAACCGATTTTCATTAAATACATATTTACGACCTGAACTTTGATCACAAATAAGGGTGAAGGACGGACATACATCATTAAATCGTCTCGTGATTCTGAGTCGATCGATCAAATGAACTAACTCAGAATAATCTGCATCGGACAGTGGTACAGGTTATAAAAAGTGTATGACATCAAAGGAGTAATGTAAGACCCTAGATATTTTGGGGAAAATCCGTTTCAATTATTTTATTTTTAGTGCCCACTATAAGATTTTTCCTTAATCCGATTTAGTTCGAAGACGGGTCATATTAGCCGCCTCCTTCTGGTATCACACCACAAATTACTAAAATTTGGTGAACTATTTAATCTCTTATAATTTCTATACTACCTATCCCAATCTTATGTATGTTTATAACAGTTTAGTAACAGTTTGTTCATTTGTTCGTTGATAGTCGATAACGACTCAAGAAAATTATACATAATTGTCAGGCCTTTTTAGGTACCTCCCGCACACATAGGGATCATTTTCCCTATATAATTGAAATGGTGTATTCGGAGACATTCCTACTCGAATATACATTTACACTCGAACACGAACAAACGTTGGCAGTCTCATTAAGTCTACTGTTGAAAGCCATCGCTGGCAAGACGCATAAATTCGCTTTGTTTTCTCTCTCGAAGGGAGGAAGCGAGTCAAAGGAAAAACAAACTTTGGCATACTTTTGATGCTTTTAACAGGGAAGTGAACGTGTAATACCTCCTTGGTTCTTTTATCACTGGCGGCGGAGCAGGATACAAGCTTGCATAAGTTAAGTTTGCCTACTGCTCCAGTTCACGATGCTACTGACGCGTCTCTGCTCCAGTGTCTGTTGTTTTTGTTGGTTCTGGCATTTATTCGTTTGTTGTTTGGCGAAAATTAGTAGTAGTTTTCCAAAGTAATTATCAACGCCTTTTCTTTCAAAAAAAAAAAAAAATAAACAACAGCATTTTACGGCCTTCCAGTTATTTGCCCATTAAGCAAAAGGATAAGTTATTCTTAAGTTTAAGTTTTCTCAAGTAATGGTTTAATTGATGAAAATGGAAAATGTTGTTGTTAAGAAACTTTTGGGCCTTTAATCAAATAAAATCTAAGTTCTACTAAGGCCTAAAACTTAAAAGTGGAATTTGGAAAATATTTCCACGATTTAGTCAAAAATAAACTGGAAATTTGCTTTGGCCCATCCCTCCAAGCCTTTTACCGAAATAATGAAATCTTAAAGTTTTGAAATACATATTCTAAGAACATTCGTTAAACTAATAAATATTTGATAAATACCCTTGAAGAATGAGTATACTTGGATTTTGTTTGCTTAGAAAATTAGACTATACATATATGTATATGTATATGGCATATGTAAGTAAATACAAATATACAACACTTCAGATATACATCTACTCAATCTATGTAAGTCTGTACGTGTGTACTTATATAAATGACATAAGTACACATTGAATGTGCGGCTCATATTAGATAGTTTCATTTTCATATTTACATTGTGTTAAACAATATACTTTATCTGTAATAACAAATCTATTCCAAGCTCTATGGATGTTTTGTTACAACAATATTTATTAATGCTATCAACAAATATGTCAGTAAATTATACTTAATACTCAGATATAAGTAGTGGCAACTATTCCCAAATGTACAAAAATATCGGGGGGAAACAAGTCAAATTACTAAAATTGTGACAATGTGACAAATAATACATATGTATTTATAAAGTAAACTTATTTATATAAATACATATATATATATATATAATATATACAAGAGTGGGTACAAAATAAACATATTTGTTGTTTTTTTTGTGAACAACATTTCGGTGTCTTGTGAGACATAAATTAGATTATATATAAGACCAATGCCCTATGAAAAATTGCTTCTGTGGTATATTTTTGACGGAAAAATATTTTCTTTGGGAAAATAAACTTTTTTTCTGGAATTCAGGAAATTCGACAGAAATTGTTTACGTCGTATAACAATTGTTGCTGTCAATTCAGAAAAATTGATGTGACAGAAATCAGTTTATATTTTGCACTATTATTAACTAAATGCTTCCACAAATTTAGAAAAAAAACAGTAAGGAAAGGCAGAAAGTCGGGCGGGGCCGACTATATAATACCCTACACCTCCCTAATAATGCGATAAGGGTCATTGAGATAATAATTTGGATAATAATTTTTTAATTCTGAACCGATAATCGCTATATTAAGCAATATTCGTTCCTAAATTGAGAAACATATTTCTGGAAAATTTTAATGATCGGAAGTAAAGCGCTATAGCGCTTTGATACCAAATCAGGAGGAACATACATACGGATGTTATATATAAATCTGAACCGATTTTCCCTGAATACTCATTCATGTAAAAAGACATCTTTCTGTCGAATTTTGTAAACACTTTCCAGTCGAACCACGACCTTTACACCTATGAGGTATATTTTAGCTCTCGTTAAGAGGTATATTTTTTAAATTGATCGATTCCCGATCCGACGTGCCGGAATCATCGGTCCATATTTCTTCAAAACTGATGCCGATGAGAACGTAACCGTCAATGGCGACCGTTATGGTGCCATGATAACCGAATATTTGATGCCTGAAATTAAAGCTCGTGTTCTCGGCGACATTTGGTTTCAACAAGACGGTGCCACTTCCCACACATCGCATCAATCAATGGATGGATGGAAATAGATCACGCTATATATATACATATATATTAGCGCATATTTTATTATATATATTAGAAAATTATTATGGGATGTACCAAATACGTCTTGTTTTTTTCGTTAGGATACTAGCTTTCAAAAATTGGAACACACATTTTTTTTGCGATTTTTGCTCTATTTTTAACGGTTTATTTAGTGCCAGCAAAAAACGTTTTTTTGGAAAAATGTCTCTAATTGTTTTAACAGCAGTACTAAATTTAGCGTGTATCCCGGCCTACCAACTGAAATTTTAAAGAACAATTTTTTAAAAAAAATTTGCTCTATAATTTTGTTTTGTGTTTAGGGCTCCTTGTTTTACCAGAAAATGTTATGTACAGTCTTTTGAAAAATTTTGTTGCTTAGTGTTATTTGGGTACTTTAGTGCAATTAACAGAATAATAAGAAGGAAACAAATATTTCCTTAGAACAACATGTCCCCAAAAATATAATATGGGTGTGTGTGTCACATGGGGTATACCCTGAACATATTTCAAGCTATGTTAAAATAGTTTCTTCCTTAACTCCAAAATATCAAAAGTACTTTTTCTCCCATAAAATAAAAATAATTTTTTTTAAATATAAATTTAAATGGCCATAACTTTTGTCGTATTGGGTATATCGGATTTTTTTTCTATATATCGATTTTATATACCGTATATCGATTTTTTTCTCCATATAGAATATTGTGTTGCCAATCCAGAAACGTTACTGTGAAAGATATCGCATATTCTGCTCCGATATTCCAAGGCGAGATGGGGAGAAAAATGAAAAATATCAATTTGATATTGTAGATATCTTGGTAACTATACGAGATAACTCTTAGGTGTAAAAAGTCTTTTGTGGAGATTTTATGTATCAGACCAAAGCTACTCGCGTTTAAACATTTTGTTCATTCGTGGTGGCCAAATTTGAGGCCCTGTAGCTCCGCTCCTGTATACGATAGGGAACCCCAATTTAAAACTTAACTTCTCTAATATCTCTTCTAAAAGCATGCCATGCTTTGTCGCAATCGGTTGTCTGGTTATTGAACGGTCGAATTATTTCCAATGCCAACTTGAAAAATCTACGGATAAATTTCGAAATTATAGCCCCTTTCAAGTAAGAGAATTTCAAAAATTCACTATTGTGATCAAGGTTTTACATATATTTTTTGCTATGGTCCATAGGTGTAACACATCGAAGGAGTGACCTAAGACATCGGGTTTATGTGTAGGAAATCCGTTTTGGGCCATTTTAAGCCATTTTTTTAAGTCCCGTGATTTTTAAGGCACTTTTTTCGGGTAGGTTTGTTTCGCATTTTTGTCTCCTAATCAATATCTACAACTTTGCCACATGTACAAACGAGATATTACGTACGGTATACCAAGAAAAAAATATAGAAAAAGTGCAAAAAATCTAACATGAGCAAAAAAATCGTAAACGAATGATGCATAAGTTCTTATTAAGGGGGCAATCACATGTCCAATTCTCAGAATTTAGTCCCAAAATCATATGTTGTACTGTGATATGAAACATGATTTTTTACTTTTTCAGTTACTATTACAAAATAGGTTATAACAGGTATGGTTATAACCTATATTATCAATAGGTATTTTCAATTTGGGCATTGTTTTCTTCGTTACAATTTAAATAATGGAATAAAATATTTTTGGCAATATTTATACCCCACACCACACAGTGGTACGGGTTATTATAAGTTTGTTCCATGGCTGATGTCTGTAACATCTAGAAGTACTACAACTAGACCCACATTAGAGCATACCGATCGACTCAGAATCACTATCTGAGTCTGTTTTTTTGAGTACCGGTCGCAATTTCACTCTGATCGAACTGAAATTTGCATTTAGGAGTCTTTCGTACCTGGAAAGATCCCTATTGAAATTGGTTGATATAGATATATGTTTTGTCAGATTTTGCCCTTTAGACCTACAGAAGATGTATTTTACATCCAATTGTTTTGAAATTTAGCGTTGTAGATTATTATTAGCGTGTTTTTGATCCATGGATCAATCTTGTCGCATTTGAAAAAAAAAATCGGTTTAGATATTGTTATCCAATTCAAGGGTATCATATAGTCGGCATTTGCCTTTTCTTAATGGTTTTCTATTTTGCATGGTTTCCTTCGTACTAGTAAAAACAAAAAATATCTTTTCATCTTATTTTTTAACGATTGTTACTAAATTAATACAAAGCCGATTTGTTATTTGATTAGAAGTCTCCATGATCTTATCAATGATACAACATCAGACTCATAGCTCAATTTTAAAATACCTAAAATGAACCTGCAATGATATTGGTAGATTAAAAATGAATGAATGAACCTGCAATGATATTGGTAGATTAAAAATATTTTATAAGTCTAATAGCTCCAGTGAATGAATGGTTTTCTTCAGTATAATTGTGTTTTATAGTATTTGCTATTTTTGTAATACTTATACTAAATTTCATTAGAAACTGTTTGACTCTTAAATTCACAATACACAGTTTGATGGGGCAACAAACTAAACTAAATTTTTCAAACTTCAGCGGCAAATAATATGTATATTTACATATGTATTAAAAATGTCGCAAATAGTTGCTATGGTTACATGAAACTGTCAATTGAAAGAATTTCTATGTACTTTATTTTAGACAAATCTCTTAGGAAACATATTGTCAACAATATAGACAATATCAGAGTAGGAAGGAATTGGAATTCCATTCAGAGAATACGAATGAAGACAAATTACATTTGAAATATTCTATCAATTTTGTTGCCATTGAATATACATATGTATATGTAAACAAGGGCTTAAAACAAACACACACATTTAAGTTCTAAATATATATTGAGGATACACACACAAAAACATAAAATTTATTTGCAACAAAATATTTCATTTAGAAACTGATTGTCAAATTGAAATCAATTTCAAATTAAACGACAATTTATTGCAAAGTAAAGATAAATGAAGTGTAGTGGGTTTTTATTGATAAAAAGTAAAACTAAATAATAAAATCATTAAAATCAAATTATTTTTCAGTTCATTTTTCCTTGAAAAAAAGGTAAACTTAACAAACAAAAATCGTTAAGAGAATTTCAAAAATTCACTATTGTGATCAAGGGTGTACATATATTTTTTGCTATGGTCCATAGGTGTAACACATCGAAGGGGTAACCTAAGACATCGGGTTTATGTGTAGGAAATCCGTTTTGGGCCATTTTAAGTAATTTTTTTAAGTCCCGTGATTTTTAAGGCATTTTTTTCCGGTAGGTTTGTTTCGCATTTTTGTCTCCTAATCAATATCTACAACTTTGCCACATGTACAAACGAGATATTACGTACGGTATACCAAGAAAAAAAATATAGAAAAAGTGCAAAAAATCCAACATGAGCAAAAAAAAATCGTAAACGAATGATGCATAAGTTCTTATTAAGGGGGCAATCACATGTCCAATTCTCAGAATTTAGTCCCAAAATCATGTGTTGTACTGTGATATGAAACATGATTTTTTTACTTTTTCAGTTACTATTACAAAATAGGTTATAACAGGTATGGTTATAACCTATATTATCAATAGGTATTTTCAATTTGGGCATTGTTTTCTTCGTTACAATTTAAATAATGGAATAAAATATTTTTTGCAATATTTATACCCTACACCACACAGTGGTACGGGTTATTATAAGTTTGTTCCATGGCTGATGTCTGTAACATCTAGAAGTACTACAACTAGACCCACATTAGAGCATACCGATCGACTCAGAATCACTATCTGAGTCTGTTTTTTTGAGTACCGGTCGCAATTTCACTCTGATCGAACTGAAATTTTGCATTTAGGGGTCTTTCGTACCTGGAAAGATCCCTATTGAAATTGGTTGATATAGATATATGTTTTGTCCGATTTTGCCCTTTAGACCTACAGAAGCTGTATTTAACATCCAATTGTTTTGAAATTTAGCGTTGTAGATTATTATTAGCGTGTTTTTGATCCATGGATCAATCTTGTCGCATTTGAAAAAAAAAATCGGTTTAGATATTGTTATCCAATTCAAGGGTATCATATAGTCTGCATTTGCCTTTTCTTAATGGTTTTCTATTTTGCATGGTTTCCTTCGTACTAGTAAAAACAAAAAATATCTTTTTATCTTATTTTTTAAAGATTCTTACTAAATTAATACAGAGCCGATTTGTTATTTGATTAGAAGTCTCCATGATCTTATCAATGATACAACATCAGACTCATAGCTCAATTTTAAAATACCGAAAATGAACCTGCAATGATATTGGTAGATTAAAAATGAATGAATGAACCTGCAATGATATTGGTAGATTAAAAATATTTTATAAGTCTAACATCTCCAGTGAATGAATGGTTTTCTTCAGTATAATTGTGTTTTATAGTATTTGCTATTTTTGTAATACTTATACTAAATTTCATTAGAAGCTGTTTGACTCTTAAATTCACAATACACAGTTTGATGGGGCAACAAACTAAACTAAATTTTTCAAACTTCAGCGGCAAATAATATTTATATTTACATATGTATTAAAAATATCGCAAATAGTTGCTATGGTTACATGAAACTGTCAATTGAAAGAATTTCTATGTACTTTATTTTAGACAAATCTCTTAGGAAACATATTGTCAACAATATAGACAATATCCGAGTAGGAAGGAATTGGAATTCCATTCAGAGAATACGAATGAAGACAAATTACATTTGAAATATTCTATCAATTTTGTTGCCATTGAATATACATATGTACAGGGTTGCCCATATTCGACGGACCCATCTGGCAACGCCATAACTTTTGACAGAGATGTCAGATCGCTTAATGACATACCGCGTTTGAAGCGTCAGTCCAAGCAGATTTTTACCATGGAACAAAACACGCCACGCGAGCGCTCTGAAATAGTTGAAATTTACATTCAACAGAAGAAGTCAATTGTGAAAACTCAACGTGCTTTTAAAATATTAAAAAATGTGAGAAGTGCGCCTTCTAAGAACGCCATTAAGCGTTTATACGAAAAATTTTCGCCACTGAAAATCCTCAGGAGATTCAAGAATTGCCTCTTCATGACGAAAAAGTCACAGTTTGGTGCGGCGTTAGTGCGAAAACGGTCATTGGGCCGTTTTTCTTCCAAAACGAAAATGGCCATGCTGTTACCATCAACCAGGAGCGTTATCGCGACATGATGACCAATTTTGTGATGCCAATTATTCGTCGAAAGCGTATGAGGCAGTTCTGGTTTCAACAAGACGGCGCTCCACCGCACACAAGTCGCATAACAATCGATTTTCTGAAGAATTTGTTTCCGGGCCGTTTGATGTCGAAAAGTGGTGATTTGGACTGGCCACCGCGTTCGCCCGATTTGACGCCGCCTGACTTCTTCTTGTGGGGATATTTGAAGTCAAAGGTTTACGTTAACAAGCCAAGGACCGTAGAAGAGCTCAAGGACAACATTCGTGAAGAAATAGCCGCTATTCCGGCCGAAATGTTGGCGAAAACGATGGAAAATGCTGCAAAAAGGGCACAATACGCCATCAACGCCAGAGGCGGCCATTTGAGAGATATCATATTCAAAAATTGATGTAAACAAATCTACTTGGAACAAATTAAATGACTAAGATTGCCAACCGCCAAATTTTTATTTTTTTCTTTGATTTTTTTTAAAAAAACATGGGTCCGTCGAATATGGGCAACCCTGTATATGTAAACAAGGGCTTAAAACAAACACACACAGTTCAGTTCTAAATATATATTGAGGATACACACACAAAAACATAAAATTTATTTACAACCAAATATTTCATTTAGAAACTGATTAAATTGAAATCAATTTCAAATTAAACGACAATTTATTGCAAAGTAAAGATAAATGAAGTGTAGTGGGTTTTTATTGATAAAAAGTAAAACTAAATAATAAAATCATTAAAATCAAATTATTTTTCAGTTCATTTTTCCTTGAAAAAAAGGTAAACTTAACAAACAAAAATCGTTTGACAAATGAGATGTTTAAACAATATACAAACATATTTTATTTATATCCAAATTTAATATGTTCTAGAAATTTAATATGTTCTAGAAAAACATACATGCTCTGACATATTTTTATATCCCTCACCATAGGATGGGGGGGTATATTCGTTTTGTCAGTCCGTTTGTAACACCACTTAATATTGATCTGAGACCCCATAAAGTATATATGTATATTATTTATAGAGACCACAAATGTCAACGGATCGGGCTAAAAACTGGTAGCAGGGATTTATTTATACCCGGGATCCTCCACAAGAACAACGGTAATCACACGTCCATGTTTTGATATAGCCCCCATACAAAGGACCCTCTAGATTTCGTAACACCACAAAAACCTCAAATCTTAACGAATTGGGTTGAAATTTGGTATAAAGGGTTCATTTGTATCTGAAACCATTCGTATGCGATCCATTGTGGAGGGTATATAAGATTTGACATGGCCGAACTTAATCCATCTTATGTAATCATATGTAAAAACTATCGTTTTGTTTTAAAATGTGCCTCTAGACATGTTCACATAGTTTGTTACTTTAAAAAAAATACATTTTCCTTTGTTGTGTTGATGAGCGCAATAGTAGCCTATCAGGGACACAACTCAAACTGTGATATATATCGGCGTTCTAAGATTTGGTATTTTATCTTTTAATTCCATTTAGTTCAATATTATTAAAAATATTGGCCACAGTTTAATTGCACAGTACAACTAATGATTTTGGGACTCAATTCTGAGAATTGGACATGAAGGTAGCCCCAAATATAAGAACTTCTGCATCATTCGTTTTGGCAAGTTGGCTATATTAATGATTTAATGGCCAAACCAATATTTTTGCTCAAGGTGGATTTTTTGCACTCTT
The DNA here is from genome assembly GCA_963930755.1 of Eudasyphora cyanicolor. Lineage (NCBI taxonomy): Eukaryota > Metazoa > Arthropoda > Insecta > Diptera > Muscidae > Eudasyphora > Eudasyphora cyanicolor. The sequence goes on from OZ005737.1 coordinate 244,778,448, forward strand.
TCTAAATTTTTTCTGGGTATACCATACGGAATATCTCTTTTGTGTCTGAAGCAAAGTTGTAGATATTGAATAGAAAGATATGCAGAACAAACCTACCCGAAAAAAGTTTATCCAGCGCAAAAACGTGCACAAAGTTATAATCATGATGATAAGTACCTGTCAGTAAAATATTGAAAAATAAATAAAATGAATATAATAAAATGAAACAGAACATTATAAAAGAGAAAAGAATTTTTTTGTGGTTTGGAAGGCACTTAATCCACAATTTTGGGTAGGTTTGTTCCGCATTTCATTACAAAAAAAATATTTCGTACGATATTTACCGAGAAATACAATATAGAAAAAGTGCTAAAAATTCAACTTCAAGTGCTAAAAATTCAATCAAAAAACGTGTATGACCATTAAATTATTAATTGATCCAACTTGACTAAAGGAATGATGCAGAAGTTCCTATTTTTGGGGCAACTTTTATTCAGAATGATGATGCCATTATGATTGTTATTGCTTATGGAAATTGAAGACTGTGGAAATTGATGGAATCAGATTTCTATGCATTCTCTCACCAATATTTATGAAATGTGGCAGGTTAGAGTTTTTTATACCCTACACCATACTGTGGTGCAGGGTATTATAAGTTTATTTCATGGCAGATGTTTGTAACACCTAGAAATACTACAGCTAGATCCAAATTAAAGAATCACTAGCTGAGTCGGTTTAAGCATGTCTGTCCGTCAGTCTATATGTCCATCTTATGCTGTTCGTAGAGTACAGGTCTCAATTTTACTCCGATCGTGCTGAAAGTTTGTAGTAAGAACTAACTTTGTAGAAGCACATGGAAATAACCCCACTGATTTTGGTTGAAATCGGTTCAGATTTAAATATAGCTTCCATATATATGTTTCGTCCGATTTGCCCTTTAGCCACACAGAAGATGTACTTTTTATCCAACTGTTTAAACTGCTTGTGGCCAACTGTGAAGGCACTCCAAGAACCTGCATTTTGGTCAGGAAAGATCTAAGTATCTTTCTCCTGGCTAATTTAAGTGGTAAAGACCAAACATCTGCTAGTCTGGAGATCGGTAATCGCATATATTGGGTGGTCTCCAGTTACTTGCCTTATGAAGCTGTAGTACCGACTGCTCTACTCAGGGAAGTAGTAGAAGAAGCAACGTCTGACGAGGTCGAGCTGATTGTTGGCGCAGACACGAACGCTCATCATACTATCTGGGGTAGTACGGATATAAACAATAGAGGTGATTCGCTTCTTGACTTTATTCTAACTACCAACCTAAGTATATGTAATATAGGTAATAAACGGCCCTTTACAATTAAAGACATACAAGAAGTACGAAAATATTGGGTGGAATATACTGGACGACCACTGATTCTCAGATCACCATTATATTGAGTTCAAACTCGCTGAAAAAGCGCCTGAACCTGCCGTCTACAGAAATGTGAGAAAAACAAATTGGCACCTGTATGAAAAGAATTTCAAGAAGTACTGCTCGACACACATTTCCCGGGGAACTCTCTAACAGAACAAGAGGATCAGCAGGACCAACAAGAGTGCGAGTGGACTGCGAGCGTCGCTAGCTTGTTGTTTGAGAGATCCAGAATAAGCTGTGCTATTAATAGCTTTGAGCCCTTCAAGTCACGTGGACCAGACGGCATCACTCCAGCAGAAATGCAGAAAATGTTGAAGTACATTATCCCCTGGCTGGAGAAAATTTATGTAGGCTGTATCAGGCTTTTATACATCTCGAACCGATGGAGGGATAACAAGGTGGTATTCATACCTAAAGCGGGGAAGATATCACACATTATGCCAAAAGACTTCAGACCAATTAGCCTATCCTCCTTCCTATTGAAAGGTCTGGAAAGACTTTTAGATTATTTCATTAGGGAAAACCTTGATACAAAACTCCTGTCGGTGAACCAACATGCTTACAATAAGGGAAAGTCTACAGAACCAGCCCTGCACGAACTTGTTAGCACTATCGAATCGTCCCTGCATTTCAAGGAATTCACCATGGTGGCATTTTATGACATAGAAGGGGCTTTTAACAACATTCACTCAGATGCAGTAATTGCGGCACTGTCACATCTAAAAGTTAACTAACTAATTCAAAGTCTGCTCAACAGAAGACGCATAAACGTCCTCCGAGACATTCTACAGGTGGCTCTGAATAAATTGGCTAGATGGGCCGGAAGCAGCGGTTTGGGCGTAAACCCAAACAAGACAGAATTGGTTCTCTTTACTAGGATGAATAAAGTCCCACACGTCGACCCTCCACCTCGTATAAATGGAACAGATCTAGTCTTTTCTGAAAATGCAAAATTTTTTTAGGAATAATTCTTGATAGAAAACTGTTATTTAGACTTAGCGTATTGGAACGTGTAAGGAAGGCCAATATACATATTCCTGCAAAAAGGCTGTAGGGTCGCGGTGGGCCTCTCTCCTAAAATCGTCCACGGCCGGCAACTGGTAAACTAACCATCACCAACCTACTAACAAATATTCAGAGAACAGCCTGCCTGAGCATAAGCGGAGCCTTAAGGACTACAGTGACCGAGTCTCTACAAGCCCTACTTCATATACTGCCGATTAATATTGTGGCGAGAGAAGTTGCAACCTAAGCGGCAATAGGATTAAACTGCCTATCAATGTGGAGGTACAAAAACTACGGTCACGTGAGAATATCAAAGTGTAGTGCTATGGTAACAGACCGAGTGGACTATATACCAACGGTGTACACCTTCGAGAGAAATTACATCACTATGATTCCCGCGAGAGATGAATGGGTTGGAAGAAAACCAGGTAATAGAAACCATCTCCACTTTTACACGGATGGTTCAAAGCTTGATGAAAAGGTTGGCTTCGGAGTACACTGTGCAGAGCCTATATTGGATATAGCTCACAGACTACCAGATACCTGCAGTGTCTATCAAGCCGAAATAATGGCAATATGGGAAGTAGCCAAGTGACTGAGTCGCAACATAGTAACCAACACTGGCGTTGTAATTTACTCGGACAGCCAGGCTGCCATCAATTCTTTGGAGGCAACGTCCCAAAATTCAAAAACAGCCCTCGACTGCCGCAGATCTCTTAACGAGATGGCTGAGCAGTTTAATATACACCTCATATTGGTGCCTGGGCATAGGGATATCTCGGGGAACTGTGAATCCGATGAACTTTCTAGGAAAGGGAAGACATTACAAATTCTCGAAGAATTTTCATATATTGGTGCGCCACTATCCACAACGAAAGATGGACAGAAATCGGCACCTGCAGAGTAGCTAGACAAATCTGGCCAAGTTATGACCTAAGAAGATCGAAATATCTTCTCGCACTAGAGAGGCAAAGATTGTCTACGTTAGTATCAGTTCTGACGGGACACTGCTTGATCGGCGAAAACGCCAAAAGATTGGGTATTGACTCTAATGACTTCTGCAGAAGCTGTGGAGATGAGGAAGAAGTGGAGAGCATTGATCACTTGCTATGCGACTGCCCCGCTCTGAGTAAACGACGACTGGACAACTGGACATGGGGTCGGCTTTTCTAGGCAGCCTAACAGATCTTTCCAGTACCGATATTCGTACTATCGACAAATTTGTATATCAAACAGGGTGGTTTCGATGAGGGGTATTTCAGCCCGTGGTAACACTAGGGACCTAAACTGGTCTGTGTGAGTTTAAACCTAAACCTATTTTGAAATATAGCATGGTAGCGTTTATTGTTCTATGTACGAAGATAGACGAATTTGAAGAAAATCAGTTCAGATTTACTTATAGTCCCCAGTTTCTTGATCTATGGATCTACACTGCCAAATTTGTAGAAAATCGGTTCAGATTTAGCTATATCCCCATACTTATGCTTCGTCCGATTTGTTCATTAAGCCGTATAGCAGCTGTATATCCCATCAAATTGTTTTGAAATTTAGCATGGTAGAGTTTGTTGAACCATGGACCAACATTGTCGAATTTGAAGAATATCGGTTAAGATTTATATATAGCCCCCATATATATGTTTCGTCCGAGATCTACGCAAGATCAATGTTTACAAATTATTCAGCTTTATTATCAAAATAATCGTTCTCCAATTGCGAATTTTTGTGCGCTAAGTCAATTTTTTTAAATCCAAAAAACGCTTTCCAGTCTACGAACTTGCCACTTTAGCTCTCGTTAAGAGATATCTTTTTGCCATTGACCGATTCTCGATCCGACGTACCGTTAAGGAGCTAGAGCAAAAATAAACTTGCCGTTGACATTTGAAAATGATGTTAAGTCCACTTTTTTTATATACAAAAAAAAAAACTTTCCAGTCGACCTACGACCTTGACATTCATGAGCAATATTTTAGCTCTCGTTAAGAGCTATCCTTTTGATAGATTGACCGATTGTGGCTACGTGCCACAAAGCAAATAAAACAATTGAATTGCTGCGAGAAAAGTTTGGAGATTCGATTATTTCAAGAAATTATGATATTGAATGGCCTCCAAAAAGTTGTGATTTAACACCGTTAGACTATTTGTTGTGGCGTTATTTGAAGTCATTGGTCTTTCGAAATAAACCAGACTTTCTTCAAGCTTTACAAGTTAATATTGAACGTGTCATTCATGACATACTACTTGATTTAGTGGAAAAAGTGCTCGAAAATTGGGTTCATCGAATTATTTCCTGCAGAAGAAGTCGTGTTGTATGTATGTTGCTATATCTAAGTCTGAACCAATTATCCCAAAGCAAGCAGTATTTATTCCTAAATTAGGAATACCGATGTATTTCACAGCTTATCTGAATTAACATCAAAAACTGATGATTAAAAATGATTATGATTAAAAAATTGAATACGATAGACCCATTAAAACAAAATTCATAGCCACTTGAAATTATATTTAAAAAAAGATTATTTTTTCTTTTTTTCTGAAATAATTATTATCGAACTTTGGAGTTAAAGAAAAAGTTATTTAAAACGTATAACGTATTTTTATCCATCTTAAAGAAAACTTCCTGGAGAATGTTTTCGCAGAAAAAAACAAGTAACAGTAACCTTGTTTATAGTGGCATTATTATTATCACAACAACCCCACGGCAATCTTAGATCTGTGTAACATTTGTCTAAAATCTCTGTAATTAAACTATCGACCATTTTTGTAGATTTGAGAAAATAGTATGGAAAATTATGGATTTATTATTTATTTATTTATCTATTTATTTATTTATATATATGAATTACAATACAAAGTAAATTTATATTCTAATTATACGGTCCAGGGAGAAGCCGGGTGACAAAGACCATGTTGCTCGTTAATTTTTTGTTGCGACAGACCAGAGCCATTGGTGGGAATTGAACCCACGACCCCCAAATTCATAGGCGAGCTCGCTACCAACTCAACTGCTGGGGCGCCCAGGGATTTATTATATTTATTTTATTTGGCTGCAATATAGTTATATTTTGTATTTTTTCCCAAAATACATTTAATCAGAAGTGGAAAAGATTAAGATGTTAAAATTCTGTAAGTTGGCATTTTTCTCATGTGGGTTATGTCAGTTTTGCAGCCAAACCCACATATATGTACATGTGTACTAGGCCGGGTCGATTTGTGGGGAGGCAAAAAAAGTCGTCATTGCTCAGTGAAAATCGTATTCTAGGGATCAAAATAAGAAACTTTGCGAAGGAACCATACCTGTAAAACGAATTCTGATGTTCCGGAATTTGGGTCGAACTTTTGGGTAGGGGCAAATTTTGAAAAATTCCACTTTGACCCATTTAGAGTGCTCCAATCGAGTCCAAATGTATGACCGACCCCCACTAACTTTGGAGGCCCGACCCTCCCATGCCAGTGGCACACCCCCTGGAACCCCCTGGGGGTTCCATACATTTGGACTCGATTGGAGCACTCTAAATGGGTCAAAGTGGGATTTTTTCCGGGACATCAGAATTCGTTTTAGAGGTATGGTTCCTTCGGCAAAGTTTCTTATTTTGATCCCTAGAATACGATTTTCACTGAGCACTTCACTGAGTGGGGGTCGGTCATACATTTGGACTCGATTGGAGCACTCTAAATGGGTCAAAGTGGGATTTTTACCGGGACATCCGAATTCGTTTTAGAGGTATGGTTCTTTCGGCAAAGTTTCTTATTTTGATCCCTTGAATACGATTTTCACTGAGCAATGGGACATTTTTAAATCGACCCGCCCTAATGTGTACATATGCCATCGGAAAGTGGTACGTCAATGTTTTTTAATCCCATATCCCAGAGATTCAGCTTTTTTGTTGTTGTTTTGCTTTTGGAAAATACTTTTTGTTATAGTTGTCAATCTTAATTTGGCATTAACCTACAAAACTGATGCCGCAATAGCTAAAAACGAGTTATCTCCACCCAACCAAATCACCAACGTCTGTTGGCTGGATGACTGGGCCGATGTCGGGAAATGGGTCTGACAACTATCTGCTCGTGTCACTCTGCCTTTGACACTAATACACTTTTATCAATTTGCATATCGAAAACTGAATTCCATTTGAATTCCACGTTGGTTTTTTGCAGCATCCAATCAATTTCAAATCTGTCATTTACAAAGTGTTTTTTGTTTTTGTCTTTCGAATAGAACGTAACGCGAAAATAAAAGTCACTGTTTTTCTATTTAAAGTGGAATTATTTTTCTAACTAAAATTGACAAATACGAAATGTGTTAAGAGGATTTGAATGGTGAATTCAGTTAAATTGATGTTGAGATTTTCATTTGGGTAAACAAAATAAATTATTTTTGTTTAAATAAATAAAGTCCATGAAAATTTTAGAGTAAATTGAAGTGTAGTTTTGCAATCGTATTTTTTTTGTATTGAGATAAATCAACAACAAAAATTAGATTTTCAAATATATTATGGATATTATTTGGGACTCTTTGTAAATTAAAAAAAAAATCGAAAGATAGCTATAATTTTTAAAGTAATATTTTTTAAAAAATTAAAAAAAAAATGTAATCCTACCGTAAAAAAGCTTTTATGTTCTCTCTCAAAAATTTCGAAAAACCCAAAAATGAGTTTTTCCCAATTGTTTAAAACTTCAAATCCCCAAAAGATTTAAAAAAAAAATTTGAAATAATTGAGCGATATCTTTGTTTTTTCTATTTTGTAACTTTTTATTAAATGTTTAGCCAAAAATAAATTACATTGTTTAGTATTAAATATTCTGATGCACATAATTACATTTTTTGAAAATTGTGAATATAGTATCAGAATAAATATCAGATAAATATAAATGGGTACGAATATTTAATATCGACCTATGTAGTTTATTTTTGGCCGAAGTGTTTATAAGCAGTTACAATTAGATCAAATAGGATCCCGCTATAATTTTTTTTCAAAATTTTTTTTAAAGGAATTTTATGGGCGTTTGATATTTTGAAAAAATGAAAAAAATGAGTTCTTGCGAAATTATTAATTGTACTCGAACGGCGAAAAAAATGACTGGATATACCCAATAGTACAAATAGTTATAAACACTTGAGTTTATATATATTTATACTTTTTCCTAAAAAAATTGACAAAAAAAGGATTTTTTTTAAATATAACTTCAAGTGGTCATAACTTTTCACTATTGGGTTTTTTCGTTATATAGAAAATTTTATTTCCCATCCAGACATATTGATGCGGATGAAATCGGTGTATATTTACAAAATATTAGCGCACGGTAAGGGAAGGGAATTCTGAGCCGATAATCGCTAAATTAAGCAATATTCGTTCCTAAATTGAAAAACGTCTTTCCGGAAAATATTAATGATCGGAAGTAAAGTACAGCTTCTATAGCGCTTTGATACCAAATCAGGAGGAACATATATATATGGAGGTTATATATAAATCTGAACGGATTTTCCTTGAATACTCATTCATGTAAAACGAAACTTCTTTCTGTCAAATTTCGTACTGACCGGATATAAAATACAGTCTCTACAGCCCTTACATGTCAAATCAGGGGTAACATATATATGGGGCTATATCTTAATCTGAACCGATTTTCTCTGAATTTGGAAGTATCCCTTCATATAATAAGAAACCTCTTTATGTAGATTTTTTTACTGATCGGATATAAAATACAGATTGTACAGCGCTTACATGTTAAATCGGGGGTAACATATATATGGGGGCTATATCTAAATCTGAACCGATTTCCCTCAAATTTGGCAGTGTTAATTCATGTAATGAGAAACCTCATCTGACAATTTTTTTTACTGATCGGATTTAAAATACAGTTCTACAGCGCTTACATGTCAAATCGGGGGTAACATATACATATATGGGGGCTATATCTAAATCTCAACCGATTTCCCTCAAATTTGGCAGTGTTAATTCACGTAATGAGAAACCTCTTTCTGCCAATTTTTTTACTGATCGGATATAAAATACAGTTTCTACAGCGCTTACATGTAAAATAGGGGGTAACATATATATGGGGGCTATATCTAAATCTGAACCGATTTTCTCCGAATTTGGCAGTATTCCTTCATGTAATAAGAAATGTCTTTCTGCCGAATTTCACACTGATCGGTTATAAAATAAATTTTTTACGGCGCTTACATGTGAAATCGGGTGTAACATATATGTGGGGGCTATATCTAAATCTGAACCGATTTCTTCCAAATTTAACAGTGTTCATTCATATAAGAAGATACTTCTTTCTGTTGAATTTCATACTGATCGGATATAAAATAAAGTTTTTACAGCGCTTACATGTAAAATCGGGGCTAACATATATATGGGGGCTATATCCAAATCTGAACCGATTTTCTCCGAATTTGGCAGTATTCCTTCATGTAATAAGAAATGTCTTTCTGCCGAATTTCACACTGATCGGTTATAAAATAAATTTTTTACGGCGCTTACATGTGAAATCGGGTGTAACATATATGTGGGGGCTATATCTAAATCTGAACCGATTTCTTCCAAATTTAACAGTGTTCATTCATATAAGAAGATACTTCTTTCTGTTGAATTTCATACTGATCGGATATAAAATAAAGTTTTTACAGCGCTTACATATCAAATCGGGGCTAACATATATATGGGGGCTATATCCAAATCTGAAACGATTTTAACCAAATTAAATAGGGATCGTCCTTGGGCCAAAAAAAGATATGTGTATACTTTCGTCAAGATCGGGCCATAATTGCTAAATCGACTCAGAAAGTGATTACAAGTCGATCGGTATAATAAACAATGGATCTATCTCTTTTCCTTTTGGGTGTTACAAACAAATGCACAAAGTCATAATACCCTGTAACACAGTGTGGTGTAGGGTATAAAAACGAATTACACGTGTGAGAGTGCGACGAATATTCTGTAAATTGGAGAAAATCGAGGAAGAGCAATTTTTTCTACAAAGGTTTTTAAAAAACTTTCGTAAAAAAATTCTTAAAAAATATTTTTACAAAAATGGCGCATTCTGTCCGCTTTAAAACAAAGTAAACTTTGCAAAAATTGGTTCAGCCTTTCGAGAGCAATTACAAAGTAAACTTTGCAAAAATCGGTTCAGCCTTTCGAGAGCAATTACAAATTTCAAAAATTAAAATACCTATAAAATTGTTTAAAAAAATATTTTTTTAAAAACAATTATAGCGAGATCTTATTTTACCTATTTGTAACTGCTTATTAAGATTTTAACCGAAAATAAACTACGCTACCTTAAATATTCTGACCCAATTTTATTCAGTTAAAACTTGTTGGTTATAAGTAGCATAACAGAACAGGCCATTCGATTTAAAAAAAACTCAAAAACTTCCTGTTTCTATTTAGCATGTTTTGGAGTGAAGATACCGACATAAATCCGTTATTAAATTTAAAATAATTATCTAGGGCATTTTAGCGAGAATGAGATTCCTATTTAAACTAATTAATTTAGCTGTTTCCATTCTCATTTTACTTATAGTGGAAACCGCAATTAACACACTTTTATTTTAATTAATTTCTCCGCTATATTTTTTGCTCTCTGTTAATCACTCTTTTTGTTCCAATTTCAGCGTACCTTAGTTGTATCAGAAGATTAAAAAAAACTTGTCGTGTAGTTGTATTATTTTCATTTAGTTATACGTTTCAATAACGAGTGCCACTGCTTCCCCGGAATACTCGTACATCTATATATAGGCCTTCTCCAGGTAGCAAGCTTTACAAAGATAATGATCGTTGCGAGTGAAGAGGATGGTTTACCCAGTTCGTCCTTGATGAACAACAAATTATGTCTGACAATGCTTCAAAATCCAATAAAACGGATATCATTAGACTGAATCAGAATCTCATTCTAAATTAGATATTCTGGCTTCAGTATTTTTTTTTTGACAGGAATAAATAAGTTTTAGCCTGACATATTTTCAAAGGCTTAAATAATGTTCCTAAAAATATTTTTTTTTAATTTGGCATTGAGCCAGTTAAAGAGATACAAAGACCTACGCCCCCCACACTGAATTACAAAATAGTTGCAAATATTAAGACTGAACTGTGAATACAGCAACCATGACATGGCGTCGGTGTCTTTGTGCAAACAAAAAACAAAAAAAAGATTATTTTTAATTGTTCTCCTTTGTTTTTGTCATATTCGGGCGTTTTTCAGTCTTTTGTTCAAATCTTTAGTTTCCATTCCTCTTTTTTTCGGTCATCCTATTTATTATGCACAATTAAGATTTTTTCAACAGCGTTTTTCTTTATGTCTTAGTGCTTGAGTAGAAGAAAGGGAGAGAAAATTAAATTATTAAATGAAATCGCTATTGCTGATGCATAAAAAAGATCTGCAGCTTTACTGGAGGAGTAGGAAAAATAGTGGAAACGAAAAGAAAAAACTCAAAAGAATGGCAATCTGATTAAAAGGTATTAATTATCATTAAATTACAATTATTTCAAGATATTCAATTTTTTGTCCCTTTTCACTATCTCTTCGGTTCTGTGGACAGCATAGGCAAGGCTAGAGGATATAAAGCAAGGAAGTGCAAATGAAAGCATTTCACAGGTGATGAGGTTGTCGATGCCAAGATGTTGGTAGGTCAATGAGGACCGAATGCAGAACGTGGGAGAATATTTAGATTGTAAATTTATACTTGTGAGAACAATAGGCTTAATTAAATTGTTGAGATTTTTTATTTTGTTGTAATTGCAAGGCATATTTATGGAGTATCGTAATTATAAAAAATCGAAAAAATTATATGTTCTACTGAAATGTTTAATTTGAAAAGAACGGGCATTAGTTCGAGTTCAGCCATTTCTAACATCATTACAATATGCAAAAACATTTGTGTCGAAGGGCTGTGCATAAAATTTTCTTCGTGTTTACATTTTCTGGTGTAAACATGAATTTTTTTGGATCATATTTTTTGAAGTATCGGGTTTTCCAACAGGGCTGATGTGATTTTGAAGTGACGTTTCGTCCATTTGTAGTATGTCATGATCTGTCATTTGTTTTTTATTGTATTTAGTAGTGTTTACAATTTCATCATGGAGAGATATACGCAAGAACAACGTTTACAAATTATTCAGTTTTATTATCAAAATAATCGTTCTCCAATGCAACTTTTCGTGCACTGAGTCAATTTTTTTTAAATAAAAAAAAAACACTTTCTAGTCGACCTACGACCTTGACACTCATGTGCAATATTTTAGCTCTCGTTAAGAGATATCTTTTTTCCATTGACCGATTCCCGATCGGACGTACCGTTAAGGAGCTAGAGCAAACAAACTTGCCTTTCACATTTGAAATGATACCAACCATTTTTTTTAAATCCAAAAAAACCCGCATTCCAGTCGACCTACGACTTTGACACCCATGAGGGAGCTAAAATATCTCTCGTTAAAGCTATCTTTTTGCCATTGACCGATTGTGGCTACGTGCCACACAGCAAATGAAACCATTGAATTGTTGCGAGAAAAGTTTGGAGATCCGATCATTTCAAGTAATTGTGATATTGAATGGCCTCCAAGAAGTTCTGATTTAACACCATTAGACTATTTATTGTGGGGTTATTTAAAGTCATTGGTCTTTTGAAATAAACTAGACTCTCTTCAAGCTTTACAAGTCAATATTGACATACGACTTGATTTAGTGGAAAAAGTGCTCGAAAATTGGGTTCATCGAATTCGATGCTGCAGAAGAAGTCGTGCAGGCCATTTGAATGACGTTTTATTTAGAACTTAATTGTATCGATTGTACTTCACATTAAATAAAAAAGTTTTGAATTTCCTTAACAAAAAGTGTGTTATCACTCTTATTGGAAAACACTGTATTAATGCTAATTAGAATTGATAATAATTTAATTAAAACCAACAAATTAATATATTTAGGAATATTTTTTGGGACTATAGGTGAAGGGATGCGTAAGTCGCTTTACCCGACTGAACTTTCTTACTCGTTTCAACGTAAGTTAAAAAAAAAAACAAAAATTATAATTTAAAAAGAAATAAAAAAAAATATATAATTTTTGTTAAAAAAATAAAAAAAAAATATTATAATATTTAAAAAAAAAATTCTACATAAAAAGTTTCGTTGTGTTCTCTTTAAAACGATGTAGACTTTGTAACAATTGGTTCAGCCGTTCAATAGCTATTTCCATTTCTATAAAATAGAATTAAATTTTTGGAATTTAAGAAAATAAATGATTGTGAGGACTTACATTACCATTTGACAACTTTTATTAAACTTTTTCATAAGTTGATATTAAAAAACCGGACTCCTTAATAAATATAGTGGTATTAGAGGCAACCGCGATTTCTGATAACAGTACCCACAAATTACAAAAAAAATAATAGTTGATAATATGTTTGTAAACCCTCCACCAGCGGGGGGGGCTTGTATTTATCTTATGGCTTCGTTTGTAGCACCTCAAAAATTGATCAGGGACTCCAAAAATTCGAAGACGATTTATCCATGTTCGTTTGTTCGCCAGTCCGTCTGTTGTAATCACGCTACAATCTACAATTTATAAATTCGAATTTCAGTTTCCTAATTGTAGCGAACTCTCATTTCGTCGGTCTTTCCATCTGTCATTTCTCAGGGAAGTAGGACAATTTTAAATTTTGTTATTTATTTTTCAGTCAAAAGGTCTTCCGTCTTTGAAACAAAAAAAAACTTTTAATCTCAAACTTCTAGAAAAAGGAATACTGCTCTAAAATTCATTTAATATAATTTTTGGAAATTGTTACAACTATTTCCCTGTTCATTCAAACACATGACATTCGATCACCATGTGCTACTATGTATGTCGCACATAAATAATTCCGAAAATGTCTCTTCAAAACTTTGTTCTCTCCCTCAATTCGCCCCCTCCCCCACTTAGCCCACAAAGACAATTAGAAAGTTTCGAACCCATTTAAAAAGTTAAACACATAAGTATCTCTCAAAGACTACGACAACGACTGTTGCTATGGTGTTCTGCTCGACGAGCTGGAATAAATTTCTTCGGGATTCCTGTTGCCACTTCACAAATGTTTATGCACATGTTTAAAGTTGAATACGTAAAAAAAAGTTTCCTTTTATGTTTCGTTACGTTACGTCTCTCGTTCACCAAAATTCTTTACCAAAACATTTTTGGGGAAAGTTTAAGGTTTGGAAATAAAATGTTTTCAGAAATGAAAGTAACGACAATACAAAAGTTTTTGGTGTTTTTAAAAAGTTAAAAAAAGGAAACGATAAACTTATATTTTTCTAGGGCAAACGAGTATCATACAGATGTGTAAATAAAAATAAAAACATGAGTTCGAAAAACTTAAAAAAAGGGAGAAAACAAAATCAAATGAATAGGTTTTTTTAAAGTATACAAATGACTACAAATTTAGTAAATCCTTGTTCGGCAAATGGAGCATATACATGTAGGTGGATTGTATCCTTAACATCCAATTTTGCCGCACATATACATATATGGGAATTCTACCTTTAACTTCCGTTTAGTCCCATCTGTTGGCACGGAATTTTACAAATGTCCAGCATTTCATTCGGTCGCAGATGCCTTACCAAGTTGATGAGCCTTAACCAAAATATATGAGTGACCTTTCTGTGTTTGGGAAATTTTACATTTTAAATTTTTAACTTGGCACGAGACAACAAATCCCACCACTGTGACCACTGCACATTGTTACTCATGTTGGCATTCACCATATGAGAGTGAATCCATATCACTTTTAGCGAATTTTTTGCTTTTCTGGCAAATTTTCCACACACACACATATACATACATAAAAGAGACAAAGAAGTCTTTTGTCTTTCATTATATTTCAACCGTTTTTCTGCTTTTTTGGCGGTGTTTGTGAAATTCTGCCTGAATACCGAAAGTACCAAAATACTTTGCGTATTGGGGACAATAAAGATCCTTGAAACTAACAAAGCAATGAGGGTTTTGTGATTGTCAACAAAGAAACTGCAAAAAACACTACTTTTGCAAATTTCATATAAATACTACAGATAATAATTTCAACATATGTATTGCTTTATAGATATGCATACATACGAGTTCAAGTGTATTTTATGTACAGCATCATTATTAAAATTGTTGTTTTTAGAAAATTGCTGTAATGATCAAAGAATTTTAAAGGGATTTTAAGTGATAAAATGGATATTCCATTGTAGTTTGTAATTAGTGTTGCCAAATTTGGTAAGTTTTTTTGTTTGGTAGATTCAATTTCAAAATTGCTAGATTTCCAATACTAAAAAAATCGAAAAGTGCAATATTTTTAAGTAATTTAAAATTTGAATGTATTTGAGAATAACAATTTCATAAAAATATGGTATGCCTTCCTCATGAAATGGAGCCGAGTATGTTTACACTGATTTCCGGTTATAAACATTTGTATTAGTAACGAATATCTAAAACTGAATGGATTTTTGTATATGGGCATTTCCTGCGTTGCGGACGTCAGGAATTCCATTAGCTTTTTCCCCACAACCTTCTTGATATTGATCTTACAAATGTTATTGTTATTAGCTAATCTGTAAAGTCTATCGAGCTTAATAATACTGAATTTTTAGAATTTTGAAAATTTTTGGTTTGCATAAAAATCGGACGGCACGAAAAAAACACGATTTTTGAGATATACTGAATGATTAAAAAATTTAAACGAAACTTATAATACAAATCATACCTGCATAAGAGCTTGCATATAATAGAGGCAATGCTTCTTAAGTATGAATTTACCATTTACTCTAAAAATGCAAAATTTTTGAGTTATTTAGATTTTTGTTGAATTTCGGACGACATGTTCCGGACAGCAATATGTATATGGCTTTTAACGTCAATATTACGCGTTATTTATCAAATTTATTACGTAGAATGATCGACAAGGTCTAAAGCAATAATTTTGTACCAATATTGAGTTGCAAAATTGTGAGGCATTTAATCAAGTGTAAGTTAGGTCAAGGTTATACATATAGTATAAAGTAAATCAAAATGTTTCAGTATCATTACAATATTTACGCTAGAATTTTCATTCTAAGATTTGTCACACCCGTTACGCAAAGACAACATATAGCTTTTAATTAATTTAAAAATATAGTCTATTTATTAATTTTATTTCTAATGTGAAATTAAATAATAGAAAGCAGAAATTTCGGTGTAAATTGAAAAAAATAGGTGATATGGGGGCAATCATTAAGAGAACAATGTGTGCGGCAGTGAAGGCCCATGTCATTTTAAATCAGCCTATACATTGTTTCAAGGTTTTGATTGGTTCTGGAATAAAAGGCAGAAGTATATTTCTCAAATGGAGTTAAAGAATATCAATATCTGTTAGAAAATAGTTGGAAAACTAAAAAAAAAAACAAGAATAACCGCCTTAAACATTATTTTGAAAAGAGTTCTGCTCATAATATTCTAGCAGAACGCACAGTGTATTCTAAGTTTGAAATTAATTCTTTGTAGAAAATGAAAAATTGCATTGTCATAAACATTGATACAAAAGCGAAAGAGTTTTTATGATGTCAAAACTTGTTTTGGTCAACGAATTTTGTACTTATAAGTTTTTACTCTATGTGATAAATAAAGTCGGCAATATGATTATGGATATGGTGTATTTTAAAAAATTGATTTAGCATCATTTTCAAATGTGATGCTAAATCTAGAAGCTAGAACTTCGTAACGGTATGTCGGATCGGGAATCGATCAATGGCAAAAATATAGCTCTTAACGAGAGCTAAAAGGTCGTAGGTCGACTGGAAAGTGTTTTTCTTGGATTTTATGGACTTGGCGCACGAAAATTTGCAATTGGAGAACGATTATTTTTGCATCCGGTTTCGAACCCAGATAACCCAAAAGACAGCATCCAGCATAACACAGCTTAGTTTAAAAGTACTCCCACTGACCAAAGTGTTGTTAATATAATTTAGGACGGTGCTATCTCGAAATAGTTTTGGCCGAGCTCTTTAAGATGTGACGTTATGTTGCAATTGCGAATCGAGACTTGGGCTATAATCGCGACAAGAGCAATTTAATGAAATTTTAACTATTAATGTGGATCGCCCGTCTTATTCGGTCTGTAAGGCGACATGTCATTCCGCCCAGGGTCATAATGTTCATGGACGTAATGCCACTATAAAAAGTGTCATAATTGAGACTCTTTCAAAAGTGTCACAATGTCCACAAAAGCGATGTCACTACGTCCATGGATATAGTGGACATGGAATAGGCCATTATGTAGTTTGTAAGTGATCATCGAAGACAACTTTCGGTTAATTAAATGATCAAAGCCAGCTACGCGGATCAAAATGTCATTGCGTGGGCGGCCTACGGCCGAGATTAGAGATTTTCTCTTCCAGATATATCCAAATGACCAAAATAAAAAATATGAAAAATATTTTTTAGTTTCCCTTACTTTTATAATATGGGTCATAATTTAGACATTTCTCCATAGTTTTTTTTCCAAATAGGCATTGTTTTCTTCGTTAAGATGTTAGCTTTACAAAATTGAAGAAAATATTTTTTACGGTTTTTTATGTTTTATACCATTTCTGGGGTCATGCCCCAGAGAAATCATCTGTCAGGTCTTAAAAACGGAAACTCTAAATATATAATTTAACAAGTAGTAGATTTTCTTATTTTTTTGAGTGACCATTTTTGAGAAAGCGATAAACCGACTTACGAATCCGCTCACCTTCAGTCAAAAAAAAATATTCGTAAATTATTTTGTTTTTGTTTTTATTAAATGTTTATCAATTTAAATTGCATTTAAAGTATGCACTGGTATTAAAGTTATAAGCTGTTAAGTTTTAGGGCAAAATGGTCCATTTGACTGCTATAATGATCAAGGTATCTTTGCAAGGGCACTTCCGTTCGCGTAGCCGTCTTTAGATATACCCCAGAGGAGAAAATCTTTAACCCTGGCCGAAGACCGGCCACGCTCTGTCTGTTTGGTCCGCGTAGCCACCTCTTGACATTCCCAGAGAAAATCTTTAATCCCGGTCGAAGGCCTTCCACGCAAAGTCACTTTGATCCGTGTAGCCGTCTTTAGGTGAGACAAATCAGTCACCGCTACATGATGAAGGGAATTATTACAGTTCTTTTGTTACGCTATGCTTTGCAACATTTTATATTTATTGAAATGTCATAAAACCCAATAAAAAATTTGGGCTTTATGACATTGCTTTTGGGCGATATGACATTTCCAGATAAACAATTTATGCGATATGTCGCTTTTTGTGCAATATGACGCTACTCCTAGTGCCTCTCTAATGTGAGGGGATAATATATATATTTTTTGCTTAAATATGTCCTTTTATTAATTTTGGTGGGATACTCGAATCGAAAAAGTTCGTCAGTTCAGTAATGAATTTGAAGCATAAATCTTTAAAAATACCCTTCATAAATTCGATACTTTGTATACTTTTTATGTCTGATTCTCGCGCATACATATGTTTCCTTAGTACTTCGATACGATACTTACGAACAAATATATTGTATATATTACTTATTCCGGACCTTTTTAAAAGAAAATAGCAAGAGAGTATAGCAAGAGCGTTTCTTTGATTTCAAGCCAACAATATGATACCCTTCGACACCGATTTTCTTTAAACATGACAATGTTCGTTCTTCGATCAGAACTCATAGTGGTCGGATGTAAAAAAAGCTTCTATAGGGTATAGACGAACATATAGAGATATGTATAAATCAAACTGAATAATTTGTAAACGTTGTTCTTGCGTATATCTCTCCATGATGAAATTGTAAACACTACTGAATACAATGAAAAACAAATGACAGATCATGATATATTACAAATGGCGGAGACGTCACTTCGAAATCATATCATCCCTATTGGAAAATCCGTTAAAATGGGAGATATATTTCGATTCCCATCTTATATGCGATTATACCTGCAAAAGGAGAGGGTACGCATGGCAAATCAATAACAACCATACGCACCCCAGTACTAATATTTCAATACCATCAGTTTAGAATAGTACAATGACATTAAATTCCGCCAGGAAGAATCGTATGTGTTTTAACGGTAATTATATCTGGGGCAGAAGCCTCTTTTTAACTCATTTATGAAAATTGACAGGCAGAATGTTTTGAAGTCAAGAACAAGAGTAAGATGCATACTCCATATATAGATTAATATCTACTCGTAACCATTTGGTATCTAAGCGTTATACAATGCAGTTTTAGGATTTCATATTTCAGATTTATCTACAATTATTCTTATACACAACATTATTTGTATCCCCTCATCTTAGAGAGGAGGGTGTATATCGTTTGATACGAGCCAATAGTGTATCACATCGAAGGAGTGACCTAAGACCCCAAGTATGATTGGCGCAAATTTGCGGGTCCTTTTAAGTCATTTGAGCAATGTCCGTCCGTCTGTATGCTGGTTGGTGCACACGATAACTCTCGAAAGGATCAAGCGATTGACTTCAAATTTGGTATGCGATAATATTTTTCTCCATCTCCGGCTAAGTTCGAAGATGAGCCATACTGGTCCACTACTTCAAGTACCTCCCCCACAAATGGTTAACATTTAGTGAAAAATTGAGTCTTTAATAACTTCTATACTACGAGTACTTATTCGAATCTTCTAAAATCCGACGCATAGTACTAGTTTATTAGCAGCTGTCACCTCGTTTGGTACCTTCTACACAAATGGACCATTTTATACCAAAAGTTAACAGCTTATAACGTTAATACAAGTGCATACAAATACTTCAAATTTTGTACAGAGTAATGCTTTTATAGTACCTACACTAAAAAAAAGCGTACTGAAAATCAATGAATTTGTCGTAAAGTTTAAGATTTCGGCAATGATTTCGAGCCAAAGACAATCGCTATAAAAATAAGAAGGTTTTATAGTTAATTTAAAGACGTGAATAGTACATACTTGGTTTGAGTATGCATTTCATAAAATTAAGAATTTTGGCTAATAAAAATAATTATGTTTGGTATTAAACTAAGCACATTTTGGCGTAAATTTAAGTTTGCCGCGTGCTTATTTGTAGTAAAATATCATATAATTTAAAACATTATCGTAATAAAATTTAAAATGTCTGTTCTTGATATAAGAATATACTGGTATTCATTTAAGGCATACATGGATTTAAATATAGTTTTTTAAAATATATATGGAAAATTCGTTACATTGTATTTATTATAATGTTACTCTCATTAATGTGTTTTTTTCTTTGAAATCTTAATTTTTAATATTCATAAAAAATATGCTTCATGCAAGTTATAGTCTCAACTTATAAATTCAAACACAACGTTTTATCTTTCTAAAGATTGGATTTATTATTTTTATATCGGAATATAAAAAAAATTATAATACGTATTACCGATAACATTGAACATTTTACAATTTAAAACAATATTTTAGTTGTATAAAGACAAACCGGCCAACACACTATGGTAATATTGTTATTATTGGTATGTATCGATTTGTAAATCTATAGTGGGATTCGTTGACCAAGAACAATTTACATTGGAACTGACATTAATTTTTAACATGGAATTTGGCTGGAATTTAAATAGAAATTGTATAAAATAATTGTTATATAATTAGTTTTACATATCATATAGTTTGTATGCTCACTTATTTGCTGCAATTTGTAAATTTCATTTCCCACTGAATTTTTCATATATCCAAATAAAGTTCATTACACGATCTAAAATTAAAATAATCTAAAAAGAAATCAAACGGAATGATTTATATACGAAAAGGTATAAAAATAAATTTTGTAATATCACAGTAACAAAATGTTAAAAAATACGAGATATATTTAAATGTTATACTTACATTGACATATTTGGTACAATTGGTCACTCTTCTACGACACAAATACTCATAATAGATCCATTCAAAAATTGCTTTACTAAAAATTGTAAAAATATTTTTATATAATATATTATTAATTATTTGGACTGTGTGTTTTGAAAGTGACGTCAGCGACATTTTTACATATAAATTGAGTTAGGGATGGACTCGGCATCAGATTAGCCGCATATAACTTTATCAAAAATAATTTTCTCAAAAAAGTCAAACGTGACTTAAAACCTTAAGTGTTGTTAGCAAACAAAACTACAAAAACAAAACCAGAAACAAATGCTGCTTATGGCATTCTTAACTCTGCTGTTAGAGTAGCAAATATGTACAAATCCTAGATTAAGATACTATTTGGTCCATATTAAATTTTTCGTACAAAATATATCTTTAAACCAATAATTTATATTTATTTTTATTCAAAAAATCGCGATAAGAAAGCAGCTTATTTACAAATTATTTTTTAGCAAAAAAGTCTTATTATTTTGATTTCAGTAAAACAAAAATATCCCTTAGACCAAATTATAAGGTAATATATATTACCGTTCATAAAGGAAACGATGCAAAAATTGAACCAATTTGGCCTAATGTAACAGCAGGTTTAACTATAAAGTGCGAGTATAACACGAAATCGAAATAAATTAAATTGTATTTTCGTTTGCTTTGTATTTCGCTTGTGTGTGTATTTAAACTAAAATTAGAAAACGTCAAAAGTTTTAACTCTTTTTTAAATAAAATATATTCGAAAACAATAACATTGTTGGTGTGATTTTACATATTTTATTTGTAAAACTCAGTTCGCAAATGTATTTCGTTGTAATCTATTAATATATGCGTTCCAAACTAAATTTCTTGATTTTCAAATAAACTTTGTTCACAAATACATAATACATACTTACAAATTTTGTTTCCAAGCATATTTTCGTTCCCCTGTGTAGGGGGATGTTTGAATTTATGAATTATTTGTTGTAATTTACAACAAATAATTACATTTATCTTTTATCAAAATCAAATAGAATGATTAAAGAAAATACAAACAAATGTCATCATATCACGATAGGAAAACGCTTAAAACTAAGAGAAATAATTTCAATCGTTCATATGTAATACTTACGTTGAAATATTTGGTAGAATTTGTCACTTTTCTACGACAGAAATACTTCTAAAAGACCCATTCTAAAATTGTTTTACTAAAAAATAAAAAGATAGTTATATGGTTTTTCTCACTGTGTTGTACTATAACATACTACAGATAGTTGTATAACATACTATTAATAACAAATTTCTATATAGCCAGAAATAATTTTACATTTCTGCTTTATGCGCTGTTAGCAGTTATTTTTAATAAATATATAATTTCCAATTGAAATGTGTTTTGTTAATTTTGTAATCACCAATAGATTGTTTATTTCAGGACTATATATTATATTTCACTCATGTAAACATTTTCCTATTGCCTCTTCCAGTATTACAAAACCTATTACCCGCATTTTTATTGTCCATTTTTTAATGTTCGCATAAATCTCTTCACAGGACTTTCTAACAAGATCACTTCAAAAATGTATGTATATTAGACCGAACTTTTTTTGTATGGGAAATTTTTTTTTTTTGCCAAAAGATTGTACCGCCCCCTCAAATTGTTCCTTTTTACGCCAATAGTTAAATTCCAAAATCTTAGACTGATTGCTCTAAGTTAAGGCGTGGCACATGCCCACTAAATTGGCTAAAACTGGTTTATATGGACTTTTCAAGAGACAAGACACGAAAATATAAGTAAAATGTTTCATATATATTTGTAATATATTATTTTATTGAAATTAACTTACGTTTAATGATTACTATTATTGATAAACATTTAAAATTAATCGCAAAGGTCTGATTTATTAATGCTACCATACTTTTTCCTATAATCAGTTACTGTTTGCAAGATATATTGTTTCTCTTCTTCGTTTTTTGTTAAAACTGCATTATATTCTTCCATTAGTTTTACAAAACGCTCTGCGGTATCATTAACAACATGTAAGTTTTTTACAATATTCATTCCCTTTTGAAATTCGGATTCATTGTGCCACTTGGAAGGGTCAAGATTTAGAAAGTTAGTTTCAATATTAAATCTTTCGAAAAAGCTCAATGTTTTTTTATTAACAAAATCTGAAATATTTTTTTGGGTTAATTCATTCATGTTGTTTACTATTCTTTTATTCTCATTATTTTGTTCTTCTTTGAGATTTTCAACCATTTTTCTCTTTTCTCCAACGTCTACAGCATTATCAAAAAATGAAAGACCTGCTGCTTCTGGTGTCAGGTACCACAAGTGATTCGAAAACTTGCGCGTTACTTCATTGCTTATTATTTCATTCAGTTCATTGAATTTAATAATATTTTTAATAAAATTTAAATCATTTAAGGGTGCTTTCGCGGCAATTGGCGCTTCAATCCACGGTCTCAAATAAATTTTCAAAATGAACACACTTACATCTTGTATAGCATTTGCCTCATCTGATGACATTGAGAATTGGTGTCGGAAAAGAAAAATCTTAAGCGTATATATCGCTTTAGCCATCCATCGGGCATGATGCATCGCTCCAGGTGATTTAAACCTTACAGACCCTGTGTTTCGACCAAGAAATATAAGACTCAATTCCAATAACTCCTTGTAGTCTGCCCTGGGATGTTGTATAGTGACATAGTTATGAGCAAATTGAGCTAATTGGTCTTGTTCAGTTTTGTTAAGTGCAAGATTTATTTTTTTATCCACCATTCCACTTGCAAATTTTTGTTGATTGATTTTGGGCCAATTTTTTTTAAAACGCTGGAAAATATCTAATGTTGTTCCACTTAATTTCAAATCATATTTCACGAAAGCACTTTTCAGCAAGAGTTCATATATGTGATGACGGCAAGGGAGATATAACAATTCTCTTTGGAGGTGTTGTTCTAATAAAATACAAGTACCTTGTAATCTACCTGTATTTGTCGCTGTAGTATCAAAACATAAAGCTTGTACCTTGTTTGGAAAGAATGTTGTTTATATTTACTGTTATAAGAAATTGTTTTTTAAATACCTTTTCTGTTAGATTCCATTCATTCAATAGTTTGAGTATGGCGTCTGTCTGTTCTTTTCCAGTACCAGCTGACAGGGCAGGTACTCCAAGTAGATGTTCAATGCCATTTGTTGTTATCACAACTGGTAATCTGTCCACTTTTGCATTTCCTGTGATCGATGGTAAAATTTTTCCATCCCAATGTACCGTAATATGATTTATATTTTTGTCTTTAAATTGCATCATCAGATTTGCAGCAGTTTCCGAACGAAATTGTTTACGGCAAAGCCGAATCGATGTCTTACTGATTACTAATGTACTGATATCATGTTCCAATGCTTCAGCCGCAGCTATCAGAATACGTACTGCGTCCCTGTCACTTACCTTGCACTTGTCTAAGGTCGCAACAAGCTTTGAAGTGATAAAATGTTTCATTCCTCGTTTTCTGTTTTTTTGTTGAGAGTTACAGTTAGCAGTTTCATCAGTATTATCATCACTATCGTATTCATCAATTAGTTCTTCTGTATTGTCGCTCAAATCATTCGCTGTCAGGAATACTTGGAATTTTTCTTCGCCCTGCTTTTCTTTTCGCATTACCTCTTTCTCAATGCGAATATTTCTTCGCTTTTCTTTTTCAAGTAGTGAACGATCGCATCCCACCATTGCACCAGGTCTACCTTCTTTACGTTGATTCTTCAAAAAGTCTTTATCTTCTTCTATTTTAATTAAATCTAACGCATTTCCGTGCGCAATGTCAAATAAGTTATTCATATTTTTAATAAACTCATCTTCTCGCATTTTTTGAAGTGGTGTGCTGCGTTTGCACGTTTTTTGCAGATTTTTCCATTCTCGATATAAAGCTTCAACTTTTTGAACACTTCTATCAATTTGACGAACTGGGATACGGGCTTTATTCCAAATAATTTCGGCCTCTTTGATAACCAGATACGCACTTGAACGAAGATCCAATTTCACTTTGCGCATGTTATAAAACAACACTTTCAAAACTTGTCCATTGGAAGGCAGCTTAGATCCAACAATTTGGCTTTCGTCATATTCTAATAAATAAATTTTTCCACTAGCTCTTGTGTCCATTTTGCAAATACCATCAATATCAATTCTCTTTATAGCAATAATGTTTCTATGATTCAAAGCTCAAAATAGCTACACTTCACTTTTTACACACTTTTAATTGCCACGTGGTTGACTTTACTCTGTTGTTGCCAACATTTTATTAAGCAATTAAATATTTGTTTACAGAGTTGTATTTTTGCGATTTTTTTAAAAGCTTAAGGTACTTTTACACGACATCTATTTTGCATATGCATTGTACCTTTATCAACTCTGAAATATTAAATTGTTTGATTATATCAACTGCAATCTCAGTAATAATGCTGCACACTGCATTTATGCTTTTATGTTGACGACTCCATTTCACAAAATTTCTACAATTCTGTTTTGCGAGATGACAACATCAGCTATTAATGACAAGCATGGGTTATAAAACCAGTTTTAGCCACTTTAGTGGGCATGTGCCACGCCTTAACTTAGAGCAATCAGTCTAAGATTTTGGAATTTCACTATTGGCGTAAAAAGGAACAATTTGAGGGGGCGGTACACTCTTTTTGCTAAAAAAAATATTTTAAGTCCGGTCTAATGTATATACATCACCATATAAAACATACAGCAAAAATAACTACGATGCACGCACTCCCTTATAACCGAGATCGATGGAGACGCCGACGGCGTAACCACATACATACGCACATGTATACGATTCCTCGTGATTTACAACTGCCGTTATTTTGAGTTTCAGTTCTTGTTGTTGCTATGGTATGGTGCCAAGCAACATGCACGTATACTTACATATTCACCGCAATTTAATTTTTTTAAAATCCGCGTCTCAAAACACACAACCACTTCCCTCCATAGCTTCCAAGTAACTGATTTGAAAGAAAATGAACAACAGAATATTCTCTATACTCAGAGGGCTCTTCTAACTTTCCATAACAATTATTTATCCACACATTAACAAACAACTTTAATTCTCCGAAAGAGAGAGAGAGATAATATAATTCTCTCGTATGTATTCTTAAAAATAATGGCAATAATCATAAAATTTATTACCAAGACAACTTTTCTTTAAAGGAGAGCATAGCCTTAAATTTATTACTCAAATATCTCATACTGTCAATTAAGTCCGATTCGACATTAAAACTATGACATGTCTACGTCATAGTTTTAATGTAAAAAATCCTTAAAAGTATTGAAATATTACATAAAATAAGGCGGATTGTCACAAAAATAATGATTTTTTTCTTTAATTTAAAGGCGTACATTTAAAGAAGGGCGTACGCAAAACTGATGATTAGATAGTCATTAATTCAAATTCAAAAAACTTTAGATTAAGGAAAATTTCGTTAAAAACATGTAAATTTTCATTATTTTAATGAAAATTGTAATTGAATTTATGCCGAGGTCGCATACTTAATTTCAGAATGTGTCGTCATTAATTTTATTACTATTTTTTTTTTCAGTGTAGAAGCAAGAGAAAAGTGGGCGTTATTTGTACGCCCCCTTTGGTACCTCAAACACAAATGGACCATTTTGTACCAAGCGCTTATAACATTAATACCAGTGCATACAAATACTTGAAATTTTGTACAGTGTAATGCTTTTATATAACCAATATTTCACTAAATGTTAACACTTTGTGGGGGAGGTACTAGAAGGAGTGGACCAATATGGCCCATCTTCGAACTTAGCCGGAGATAGAAGAAAATATTATCACATACTAAATTTGAAGTCAATCGGTTACTCCTTTCGAGAGTTATCGTGCGCACCAGCCAGCAGACAGACAGACAGACGGACATTGCTCATTCGACTTAAAATGAACCATGAGGGGATAAAAATAAAATTTACTAATATTTGTTTGGCAATCAAGGTGAGGGGATTCATAAGTCGGTTTACCCGACTGAACTTTCTAGCTTGGTTTAGGAATTAATATTAATATAATTTTTTTTTCTTTATTTTCAGGTGAGTGAAAATTTCAAATTTTAATCAAGGTAATTAATTAAACATCACTACAATATGTTAAGATTATTTTTTAATTCATACTTCCACAATCGCTATACAGTGATGAGGGTATAAATAATGTGCTTCGCGGGAAAAATTCGTTTGACGGAAATCCTTTCTAGAAAAATGTATGGGTTATTTTCGTCCGTCTGTCTGGTTGGTGTAACCGAATGACCTTTTGATTTTGTATGCCCTACACCACACTGTGGCCCAGGGAATTATGAGTTTGTGCATTTGTTTGTTACACCCAAAAGAAGAAGGGATAGACCCATCGTTTATCATACACTTCCTGAGTCGATTTAACCATGTTTGTCCGTCAATAGATGTGTCCTTGTAATGAAAGTGCAGGTCGTAATTATAGTTCGGTTGTGATTAAATTTGATACAGCGCAAAATTTGGTAGAGACAAATACGAGTACCTGCACACATTGATAAAGACTACCCCCATATATATGATTCTTCCGATTTGAGTTCTAAGGCCTATAGAAGGTGTATTTTACACCCGATCGAGGTTAAAATTGGCAGAGGCAAGTCTATTCGCCCATTAATAGAGACTACCAAATTAAGTGGAAATCGGTTCAGATTTATGTATAGCCCCCATATATATGTTCCTTCAGATTTGGCTTCTAATGGCTGTATAAGCTTTATTTTACAGACCCCTGTTACGAAAATTGTAAGAAGAAAGTAACTAGCTCTTCGAATAAGCGCAGCTAAATTTCGGTTATGCATTTTAGGATTGGCAAAGCTAAATTTTCCAAACGATTTGTATGCAATTTAAAAAAGAAGAGATTTCTCGATCCATTGGCTGATAGTACGAGTTTTAAGCTATTCGTTTAAAATGTATATCAAATATATGCGTGCTTATTCAGCTCTATAAAGATGGTGTAAGGTATTATATAGTCGGCTCCGCCCGACTTTTGTCTTTCCTTACTGATTTTATATTATCTTCCCTTGACTCAGTCTAAGTTCCAGGATGGATCATATTGGTAAAAAATTTCTTGTACATTCCAAAAAAAAAATTAATATTTAGTGAACTGTTATATCTTTTCATATTTCCTTTTCCTTTGTTTGTTTGCTTATATTTATGTTTTTACCTTCAAAATGGCAGTATCAAAATTACCCATTGCCAGTGCCAAGTTAATTTTAAACTTCAAAGGCCGAGCCCAAAATTATTTACGTCTCGCAAAAAATACTGGTATACATTAAATACACTTGAGTAATTTTCCATCCTGTCAAAGGAAACGACTCGGTCTTGTCTGTAGTTAATGTTCATAACCGAAACAGAACTAAAGCCTTTTTCAAAAATGTACTTGATTTACATTTCATTTTAGAAAAATTAAAAAAAAAATGTTATCCGCCAAAACAACACTTATACTAATGAAATATCTAAAGAAGTGCTATCCTCTTGAAAGCACTTCCATTTTTTGCGAAACACAATCCTCTCATTTGCATTTGCATTCTTTTAGGATTTCTTCAAGTTCTACTTCACCAAATCTACGAAAAATTTAAATAATCACTCTTTTTTGTGTTGGGTTTGAAGAAGAAAATAAAATACAGTACACACTTGAAGTACGAGTATCTTCAAGATTTCTACACTCGACAATGCCAAAAGACAAATATGCATTAGTGAACGAAACTACATAAATGGGAAACAAAAAAACCTGAAACTGTAGACATACAAAAGAACAGGAAAATTCGCTCCAGAAAAAAGTGATGGAATGGATGGGGAAAAAACACAAATAACCCGAAAGAAAGAAAACGTTTACGGAAATGCAAATTACTGTTGTCTACCACGGATGACTGAGTGACTGCATCGCATAACAAGCCACTAATAATTTCCTTTATGTGTACTATCGTCTAGCATTTCGTTTTAGTTATTATGCGGCTGAAATTACAGCAAAAAAGCCAAGTTTCCCTTTGCCGTTTTTTCCCATCGTAATGGACACGTTGATTTTTCTTTAGTAAAACATGTCTGTTGGTTGTAACACACAGAGGTGGAAGGAAGTAGACGGGAAACAGTTGTCAGACTTATAGCTTTCAAAACACACCGACCAACTGACTGTCTGTTCGGCTGGCTGGCTGCTTGGCTGAATGGCTGGACTCCAGCAACCCTGACAAAGAAATCCAACCGAAAAAAGCATGACTTGATTTACTTTGCAAAGACAACACTCATACAAAAAGGACAATATCTGGAATATAATATCATAATATTCTTCTTTTTTGTACTCTGTTACGATTTCAATAGAGGCAATGACATTTGTTCGGACAGCGTTAGCAGAGCAAAGGTAACTGACTTTATTAAATATTTAACTGTTTGAGAAATTCAATATGGACTCTTTAAAAGAGTCTGAGTTGGCAATTAAAGAAATATTAAATCTTTTTAAAATGGAAAATGATAGTACATATTTGTAATATGTATATTGGAATATGGGGCGTATGGTTAATATAACTACAATCAATAACAACCATTCGCACCTTAGGGATAATATCGTCGCTTGGATGACCAACTGCAGTAACTGACATTTTCAAAATTGTGCGGGAGAGCAGTTTTTCTGTTTTTGAGACAATATTCCTTCTTCCCCACGGCGTAATATTTATTATATTTCCTGTTTGCTTTTCTCATTGTGTACTTTACTCCATATTTTTCAATATTATTAACAAAAAAATAAAAACATTTAATTATAATGCATATTTTTCATAAACAATGCAGATACGTCACTTTGTGGGAAAAAATTATACTTAATGTCAGTTACGACTGATCACCGCGAAGCCCAAACGGCTAAAGCTAGAGTCATGAAATTTGGTAAGATGGTAGTCCTTGCTATATAGACGGGCAATATGGAAGAGTTTTTCGAAATTTTGGGCGCACAATGGGTCAAAAAAGAAAAAAATATGGTATCTCAGCCAAATCCAAACGGCTGGAGCTAGAATTGCAACATTTCGTGAGTGTAGCGCCTAGGGCGAAGATTCGGTATGAATCACAATTTTTCGAAATTAAAAATTTACGCGCACATTGGGACAAAAAGGCACCAAAGCTAAGTCCAAATGTCAAGAGCTCGGATCGTCTAATTTGGCTTGAGGGTAGCCATTGGAACGTACATAGACTAGACACAATGAGTTTTTTAGGCAAAAATGGTGGAAAAATGATTAATACTCGTATTGTGCAGTGGGACAAAACTATGTTGGATATGGTACAGAGGGGCAAAAAGTGCTGAATATGGTACAATGGGGGAAAAAATTTAAATTTGTGCAGTGGGTCAAGAATGTGTTAAATATGGCACAGTGGGGCAAAAAGGGGTCCAATATGGTACAGTTGCGGAAATATTTTAAATTTGTGCAGTGGAACAAAAATGTGTAAAAATATGGCACGGCAAAAAGGGTTAAATATGGTACCGTAGTGCAAAAATGGTAAAATATGGTACGATATGGCAAAAAGGGTTAAATGTGGTAGAGTGGGGCTGGGGTGCGAATTTAGCTTTTGGAATATACAGTATGTTTTTCTCTTAATACATACTTATAGTGGCACTGTGATGCAAAAACGATTAAATGGTGTACAGTTGTGGTTTAATGGCATTTAGGGGCACATTACGGAAAAGGGATAATTACTGTAACAATATAACTTTTGGAATATAAATA
Organism: Eudasyphora cyanicolor; assembly: GCA_963930755.1. NCBI lineage: Eukaryota > Metazoa > Arthropoda > Insecta > Diptera > Muscidae > Eudasyphora > Eudasyphora cyanicolor. The sequence goes on from OZ005737.1 coordinate 244,808,473, forward strand.
AGAAATTGTAGGGGATTTTTCGTATTTTTGTGTAGAAAAAGATCTGAATTTACAAAATTTTTTTCATATGAAATAATCATGTGTATTTGAAAGAAAGAAATGTAACTATTTTACGGTACCCTAAACAAAAATAATTCAGGCATGGGTCTGCGAAGCGCACCGGGTTATAACTAGTGTTAAATAAAATGAACACTAGTTAATGCGAAAGAGATTTACAAAAATGTACATGTTCCGATATTTTGAATATATGATACATTTCATGGTATAAATTAAATTATTAATTTCGAATTTATAATCTGAACATGGAGCGTTACAGTGACTAGGAACGATACGTTGTGATGGTACACTTTTGCATACCCTATACTTCGAATGGTTAAAAGCTTGAATGAACAAGTTTTTTTTTTTAATTTAAAAAATCGAAGAATTCCAATGACGCTATTTCAATAGGCTGCTTTTATGGGGCAATCGGAATATTGGATTTCGTTGACTGGAGACGTGAACATCACCACTTTTCTTCAAGATGTATGTGTTTGCGATATACGCTGAATCTCCGTCGTTTTTCTCATGACAAGACACCGATATTCGTAGTTATATTTCTTAGTTTTGAGGTAAATATGTAAAGAAAGGCCAAAAATTCCTGGAACTAATTTCAAATAGTTTTGAATATAAAATTTCCTACAAATGGGAGCTGGAATTTGCATGGGGACGGATGACCATAGAGTTCGAGGTAACACCCTCTTAAAGTGTCTAATTTTGTTGTTTATATCGTCGCTTGTATGACCAACAGACGGAACTCACATTTTCAAAATTGTTCAGGAGAACAGATGTTGCGTTTTTAAGACAATATTCCTTCTTCCCCATCACTTAATTCCAGTTTATATAAATACTTGACATTTTATGTTGCAATGGAATATCAAAAAATAGGCGTTATTGTTATTACATTGTTTTCAAATGGGCACTCTATTCGTTAGGATATTAAAATGTCATTCCAAGAGACGGAAATATTTATAATCGGGATATAATTAATTATACTTTTATATACATCCTAAAAATTTATTTTTTTATCATTAGTATACGGAATCTATATATATATAAATGGATGTGTTTGTTGTTACGTATGAACTCCGAAATAGCTGGACCGATATTGATGAAGTTTTCAGGGAATCTTCAGATTATCCTAGCGGGTGACATAGGCTATATTAGTTATTGACCAAATAGACCAATTTGTAGATGTTATTTTCTTAGTGATTCCTACTGTTCCTACCTACGAAAGGATTATCGAGATTCCTACTGCCGTTATCTGATGATTGGGACTGGACCGTGATCCCGTTTCGACCGCAATCGGTCCAAAAATGGGCAACGAGTGGGCTGGGTCCAGCAAGTACTACATAGCTTTTTGCAATAATGAACAAACATTGGGCTGGGTCCAGCAAGTACTACATAACTTTTTGCAATAATGAACAAACGAAATGTTAAGTGACATATTACACTTACGTCTCTTGGTGAAAAAATTTTTTGACATTGTGTCAGATACGTCTAAAATCATTTACCGTTTTTTGAGAAAACGGTTATATACACAGTATAGGGTATGTGATGAACCACACATTTACCAGTGAATGTATTTGGGAAAAATCAATATGTTGGCATTTTTTAAATTTCAGCTTGGATTTACTGATTACTATAGCGTCAATACATCAATTCGGATGAGTCGCTTATATTGCAGCTGCATCAAAACTTAGTCGAATGATGACAATTTGGGAACGATAAATAATTAAAATTTTATGCAAACATCTCAATTTCAGTATTATCGGTAGAATTTAGCAGTTTCTTCTGAATTTTTGGTTATTCAATAATTAAACTAAAAGTTTTAAATTTTTATTTATTTATTTATTTTTTTTAATATTTCGACTAACTTCGTTAGTCATCATTATCACCACTGGTATAAGTAGCAGAGAACCCATCATATAGACGATATATACAGAATATGCTCTTCATAACAAATGTTCGAGCAGAGAAGAGACTAGACTACAAATGGGTCATATCGGTCAATGTTTTTATATAGCTTATAGAGCTAGAGGTCGCTCCAAAATACGGTTTTTGAGCCATAGATGCCAGGTTTTTAAAGCAATTTTGTTGAAACTTGGTAGTTTATATTCCATTTGCCATATATGGGTCAATATATCCAAAATTGGGCCGATAGTGCCCATTTTCAATCGGAACATACCTGCAGATATAAGAAGTATATGTACCAAATTTCAGTCACCTAGCCCTAGTCGGACGGACGGATGGAAAGACGGACATGGCTAAATCGTCTTCGAATTTTACGACGATAAATAATATATATATACTTTATGGAGTCTCCAATCAATATTTAGTGGTGTTACAAACGGACTGACAAAACGAGTATACCCCAATCCTATGGTAAAGGGTATACAAAAATAATGATACTTAACAAATTTGAAGTCAATCGGTTAATCGTTTCGAAAGCTATCGTGTGCAACAACCAACCAGACAGACGGACAGGCTGAATTCCAAAACGGAATTCCGCCAAATATTCTTAGGCTCTTTAAGGTCACTTATTCGATGATACTTTTGGCCCGCAGCAACTGATATATACCCTCGTTCACAATAAAAACCGGATAACGTTGAAATCCTGTTATTTCTACCAAAAGTGATAGATTTTCTTTCAGTAGGCATTGTTTTCTTCGTTAGGATGCTAGCTTTCAAAACTTGAAAGAAACAATTTTTTTTCCGAATTATTTCTACTTTTTATAAAAAAATTTAAAATTGAAAAAAAATACAAGTTTTTTATATTTTTTACATTTATAAATATTTGTTACAATTTTTCATTCGATATTCTGACTGAACCTTTCAAGGATGTTGTGTGGATATTTAAGATGAATCGAATTTCGAAAAAATTACAGCGTTACCTGGAGATAACAATAATCTAACGAAATTAATTGTTTTTTATTTTCGATGATCCGGCATCGAGTTGTGAGGGGCATCGCAATTCTACTTTTTTCGAGACGCTTTAAAATAATTGCTGACGTTGTCATATTTTTTAATATTTCATCAAGAAAATTTTACACAATATATGTACTTCAAAAGTTATAATTAATGTACCATTGGTTTTAATCAAAAGATTTTAACAGTTTCGTCAAGAAAATTTCATAAAAATTTGACTTTTTGCACGAATTAGCGTTACCCCACCGCTTAAGTAAGCAAGTGTGCTCTTTCTACGGTATAAATAATTTTTTTCTGTCATACAATCAGTTGAGGCTCTTCCAATGCTTACGCAGTGTATATGAGTTTATTTGTACATGGGACCATAATTTTATTATATTTTATATAATTTCAATTTACTTTATTAAACTGTTGATTGCGATACATGATGGATGACATATAAAATTCACTGAAGGATTTTGTCACTGCGTTTGTAACACTTTTATTTTGATATAAGACCTCAGTAAGTATATATATTCTTAATCGTCGTAAACTTCTAAGACGATTAAGCCACGTGGGTCCGTCTGCCCGTCTGTTGTAATCACCCTACAGTCTACAATAATTGAGCTAGATGACTGCAAATCTGTCTGTATTTACTTATTTCTATTTAAAATTATTTTCTTTCAAAATTTATAAATAATTGAAATATTTCTTATCAAGAAGTTGTACAAAAACACCAACAAAAATAAATTTCCTCACAAGTGTAGGTTTGGGCGGTTCATGAAACTCTTTTCTAACAGATCTCTATATATTTTATCCTTGACAAGACTATAGCATTATCTTAATAAAAGAACAAACATTTCAAAAGTTTAAACATTTAAGAAGACTCTCCACCCAGGGAAACATGAATTTGCTTTCCCAAAGCCCCAACTGTTTACCTCACCAGTAATCTTTGATAATCCCCAGCATATGTTTTAAACCCTCTTCCACCTCCACCGCTTAATATACCTTTTCTACCTTTCATAATTACACAACATACCGGCCGAGAAAAAAACTAAAGATCTTTCAACACAAAAGGAAGCAAAAAGTTTAAAAAAGCAAAAAGGAAAGAAAAGCACAAAAAAACATAATAATGACAAACAGACAAAGTGTTTACAAAAGTGTTAATAATACAAATATGTGTGAGTATGCCTTGCTTTTGTTGGTGTTTGTATCCCAGGATAAAGACAAAAAGTTAGTATTAAAATTATCTTCAACGTCTGCACTTGGGCACACCCCACACACTGGCAGGTTTCTTGACATTTCCTTTAAAAGGAAGAGCAGGTGTGCGCGTATGTATGTTGTGCTCAGTGGTGCATACAATTAAAAAGTAACACAAACGCGAACGCCTAAAAGCATACTTATTTTCATTGTCAAATAGACGAAGCGGCAAGCGCGTACACCGGGGAAGAGATGTGAAAAGTTCTTTAATGAATATGAGTTGCCTTTTCTTCTGCTCCGGCCAAAGCATTAGGAGGACCTCTTCTTAGTTTTTAGTACCGGGCAAAATGTACATTTTTGTTCTTTAGCAACTGAGACTGTATGAAACGTCACGTCCTTTCGTCCTCTATGTCTTCACCCCAACTCTACAAAGGGGAGTTTAGAATTGTCCTTTTTTCATTTCCCTATCTTTCCAGAACAAAATACATACTGCAAAATAGGGACAGACAAAGATTATTATGGATTCACTTTTGTAGTTTCTCTTATTATTATATTTATTACGGTTCTCATTGTCTGTTGCTAAAGTTTTCAGTTTCCATAAAACTTGAGATTTCTAATGATTCTAGAAAATGAAATAGAAATGGCAGAGTCGGTAAACTTTAGCTTTATTTTAGTGCCGGCTATAGCAATTATGATTATGTTGGAAAACCTGCAAACAACAACTTCGACGTCTTTCCGGGAATTCATGATTGAAGGCATTAATATTAATATCTGTGAGTACATAATTTCCAAAGAAGAATAAATAGAGAAAATATGAGAATCTAGGAATTCTGGTGAAAATTCATCAGAGAGTACGACTCTCTCCCATGAGTTCTCCCTAAAGTTAAAATTTTGGTAATTTAAGGAATGACTTACTGGAGGAAAGGTAAACCTTAGCTCAATAATTATTTAAAAATTTAACGATTTGCATTTTTGAGAAAATAATCCCTACAAATCGATCAAAATATCTCCCATATATATCCCGAATCTGAGTGAAATAAATGAAATATTTTAAAATTTTGCAGATTTCAAAATTGTGTGGCACAAAGGATTCGAGCCTATCCGATATATTCTTGGAATTAAAAATATTTAAAAACCTGCCAAGAATGTCGGATTCAGCCAACTGTATGATTACCTTACCTTTTTAGAGCGCAGTATGCGCACAAACAGTTCCTATACATCTACGAGTACATACATTATCTCAAAAATCGCCGAGTTAATTATGGGTTCAATGTACAATTATCTTCATCTGCATGAAGGCTATTTGTATTTATATAGATCAACCTATTAAAATAAACTTAATTAAATCTATCAGTATTCCTACTTTGATCTAGAGAAACTTCTATGTCAAATCTCACAATGAACCATATAAAGTAAAGCTTCTATGACCTTAGATGACATACTGAATGACATACGATGTCTGTTCCATAGAAATAATTAATTTTGAAATTTGTCGGGCTACGTGCATTCGATTAGCGTTTTTTTATGTTGCCACACTTGTTCGAAGATATGTTCTTAGTTGAGTTTGTTTGTTCGGCGATTTTGTGCTGTGGAAAATAATGGATCAAAAAATTTGCATCCAATTTTGTATAAGAAATTGAATTAAGTGCTCAAAAGCCTTGAAATATTGAGAGTAACATATGGTGATTGGACTCTGTGTCACAAAAATGTTTATAAGTGGTGCAAGCTTTTCAAAGAAGGTCGAGAAAGACGACGCTCGTCCTGGAAGATTTATCACATCAAAAGCCGATGAAAATGCTCATAAAGTGCTGACAATTTTTATGGAGAATCATCGAATCACTATTAGAGAAGTTACTTTTCCAACACATTCACATTTAGTATCAAATGTACTAGAGAAACGTATTTTAGCTCTCCTGAACATTTAGATTTTTGAAATACGATCCTTGTTATTCCACAAAACCACAGATATATGTATATGTTGTTTGAAATCGTCTCTTTAGAAAAACATGTTCCTTAGGTCTTCTTCGCGGGAAAGGTACTCTCTCACATCTTTGCCTTAAATAAAGGTGATCCGTGACAACTTTTCTTTTGGAAAATGTTGCCTCTTTCCATTTTTCAATAAAAAGAAATTGTCGCTCAACCCTTTTTCTTCGGAAATTTAAGGGAAAAGGTGATCCTTAGTATATTAGTACAGTGATCCACTACTTGTTTTCGAAAGGGAAATAAAGTTTGACTTTTCCTTAAGAAAAATTTACGTATAACAGTTTTGGTATTTAAATTTGTTACTAAGAACAGCCTTTTATTGAGAAATTTTAGGAAGAGAAGTTTTTAATGAATATTTTCCATTACTATTTTTGTTGAAATTTATGGTTTTTGCTCTGTTAAAAACAACGTCTAGTAGGACCTTTATAGCGTTCGTTGTTCGTGTGAAGGGTTCAGTGTACAAATACACACCCAGTTGAAATTTCCAGTATCTGTTGCCCATTTTTAATAATGAGTTACCTGCAGCTATAAAAACAGGTATCTGTACCACATTTAATTTACCTAATTCAAGTGTTGTGATTACAACTATTTGACGTTTGAGAATATATTCTTAATGTGGTCCCTGATCATGGTTTCGATGCGTTACAAACCGAATGACAAAGTGAATAAACCAGTCTTCTCATGTTGGAGGGTATAATGAGACCAAAAACATCTAAAAATGTATAAAATAAAAAATAAAATAAAATAAAAATAAATATTTATGCTACGATTTTAAAGCCATTTTCGCACCATTTCTACTCTAAAACAGAGCAAACGTTTTTTTTTTGAAAAATTAAGTCTTACCCAATCTCTTGGAAATGATAAAAATGTGGGTAAATTGTCATTCTAGTTAAACTCCAAACAGAACGCATTTGGAAAATTCATAAATATATTTTTTGTATGAAAGAGTGGGGGACTAAAATGGTTGATCCCTCTTCTTTCATTTTCACCTCCAAAATTAAGTAATTTTATGCCGTCACTTTACACTTTGCCAAATGTGTAAAACATCGAAGCAATGACCTAAGACCCTAAGTATGTTCAGCGGAAATCCATTTTAGGTCATTTAATCTATGTACGTCCGTCCGTCTGACTAAAGCGTGCGATAGATCTCAAATGGAGTAACGGATTGGCTTCAAATTTGTATGTGATAATATTTTTGCTATCTCAAGCAAAGTTAGAATATGGGCTATACTGGTCCACTCCTTCTAGTACCTGCCTCACAAAGGGTTACAATTGTTTGAAATATTTATTTGCTTATAACTTCTGTACTACTCTGTTGTTCCACGCATATTAATAGTTTTTCTGTCGTTTTCGCCTCGAAGGAAATAAGCGAAGAGGACCCGGCCCTTTTGGTACCACCTACACAAAGGGAACTTTTTGTACAAAAAGTTAATTGCTTATAACTTTAATTCTAGTGAATATTATTATTATTATTATCCAAGTTCCTATGTGTTACATAGGGTAACAACAAAGTTTTTCCAATAACTTCTACTTAATGCTATATGTTTTGGATCAAGTCAAGTTGTATGAGCCTTGTTTAGTTTGTCTTGAACTTGTCGTCTCCATGTTTGGGCGGGTCTTCGTCTACGGCGGCTGCCTTTTGGATTCCATTACGGGGCTTCTTTGGCAATACCAGTGCAAATATATACTAGAAATTGTGTGTGTATAGTAGTAGTGTAATATTTTGGTAGTCTCTACAGTCCGGTAAAAAATGACCATTATTGCTATGCCCCACACAAAATGGTCCAATCATACCAACATTGAGTGACTCATAACATTAATACAAGTGCACATAAACACTTACTATTCGATACAGTGCAATGTAATACAAATTGGAAGAATATATTGATCGCCGGAAGATAAGTGTATTTGTCAGACCAAAAGCGAGGGTATACCTTAGTCGGTTTGCCTGAAATTTTCTTACTTGAGCTTTTCCATGTTAGGTGATCACAGTATTTTTGACACATGGCACAGATTTCAGTTAAACTTGGTGAAAACAGGCCTACTATAAAACTTTTAAAATTTTCAAAATTGTGAATTGTTAGAAATACTGGGATTATTAAAAAAATTATATCTTTTTATCGTTAAAAGTCATCAATATGGGACTTTTTGCAAAGTGTTAGTAATTATTTGCACTCTTAACGAAAAATAGTAAAAAATAAAAATAAAATTTTTTACATTTTTTTTTAAATCTTTTTATTTATAAAATTTAATTTTTTGTATTTTAAACCAAATTACCCTCTAAATATAGCAAAGTTTCACGGTGGCTACATTTTAGTGGCTGAGAAATAATTGAATCTGTATGACAGGTTTGTCCCAGTATTTTATACAACGCTCAATAGGGAGGATTAAAACGCCAAAAATTTACCTTTAAGCACTTTTGAATATGAAACAATAGTTGTGTCATGAAGCGAACAGCTCTGTGTCAAGAGGAAACAAATCAAGAAAATTTCCTCAAGGACGCGCAAGGACGATTTTGCAAAAAGTAGACAAATTTCACTTTTTTTTAGGAGAAGTGCTTATAGTTGCAAACTATTCGAACCCAAATTGTTTTTTATTTAGCGATAAGCAGAGGTTAAAAACTTCCACGGCTTTAATGTCTGCTTATCTCTAAACAAAAAACAATTTGTTTTCGAGGGCATTGATCAAATAATAGCATGTTTCTTCCCTCACTTTAGTGATACGAGGGTATATATCATTTGCTAAGGCCAGAAGTGTAACACATCAAAGGAGCGACCTAAGACCCTAAGTATGTTCTGCGGATATACGTCTTAGGTCATTTTAAGTCGAATGAGCAATGTGTGTCCGTCCCTCTGTCTGGCTGGAACGCACGATAACTTTCGAAAGGAGTAACGAAATGACTTCCAATTTGGTATGTGATCATATTTTTTTCTACCTCAGTCTAAGTTCGAAGATGGGCCATATGGTCCACTTATTCTAGTACCTCCCTCGCAAGGGGTTAACATTTAGTGAACTATTAATTCTCTAATAACTTCTACACTACTTATCCGAATCTTCTGTAATTCCACAAATAGTAATGGTTTATCTGTCGCTATCAGCTTGAGAAAAATGGGCGTAATGGCCCCGACGCTTTTGGTACCTCCCACACAAAAGGGACCATTTCGTACAAAAAGTTAACTGCTAATAACTTTAGTACAAGTGCATATAAAAACTTGCAACTTTGTACAGTGTAATGTTTTTATAGTACCCACAGTCCAGTGAAAATTGGCCGTACCTCCCACACAAATCAACAATTTTGCACCAAAACTTAACTGCTTATAGCTTTAATATAAGTCAATACAAATACCTGAAATTTTGTACAGTGTAACGTATTTATAGTATGTACAGCGCAGTGAAAAATGGGCAAAGTTAACAAGCCCCTTTTGGTACCTCCTACACAAATTGACCATTCTGCACCAAAAGTTAACAGCTTATAACTTTAATACCAGTACATACAAATAGTTGAAATTATGTACAGTGTAATGTTTTTATAGTACCTACTATCCAGTGAAAAGTGGGCTTCATTGACACGCCCTTTTTGGTATCTCCCACACGAATGTAATATTTTGAAGCAACAGTTAACGGCTTATAACTTTAGCACCACTGCATACTTTAAAGTTATTAAATGAAATTTAAATTGATAATAATTTAAGTAATTAAAACAAAAAAAAAAATACGAATATTTTTTGGGACTGACGGTGAGGGGATTCATAAGTCGGTTTACCCGACTGAACTTTCTTACTTGTTATTTTAATTAATTATTATCTTAGTTCTGATAGAGGGTACAACATTTGAAACTTTTTCCAACCATTTTTACCCCAAAAAAGTGAATACGTGTTTTTAAAAATATTATCGTATCTCTCAGCTTTATTTGTTCCCAATTCTCAAAAAAATTGATTTTTGTAAATTAAGATATTGTTCATAATATTTTTCTCCATTTATCCGAATTTCGAACATCTTTTATTCAACCCTGAATTTTTCGAACGCTCTACTATCTACATTTAGTATTGAATGTATTGCCTAAGAAAAAGTATTCTGCCTCTTCTGATCATTTTGATTTTTTGAGATGTGATGTTACTCCAGAAAACCACAGAATTTTTTTCCGTTTATATTGTATAGCAGTTTTGAAAATGCGTGTCGCTTCATAGCCACACATCGATAAAGCAGATCCACACATGTATTTCTTTACTCTTGACCACGTTAACCATCGGAAGATACTCCTTTATATGTATTAATTCAAGTATTTTCTTTGGCTTAGCTCTGTACACCGAGTATCTATGATAACCTATCGACATAAAAGAGAAGCGATAGTTTTGGAGTATCTTCAAACACTTTTAACCAAAAAAAACTTCTGAAACAAATACTTCAATCCGTTAACATTCGGTATTTTAGATTTCTATACTTTGAGAAAGAAGTGACGGACACAGTCTAACATCTAACAAAAAATATTACTCATTACATATCTGACTGTGAGGGTGTACTTAATTGGCTTTGCTCGACTGGGATTTTCTTACATTTTATAAATTACAATAAATATGATCACCTAATAAAAACACATTTGGTATATTCTTGACTTAAATTTTTTGTCATAAATATGAAACAAAACAATGTACATTTTACATAAAACCTTTAAAGGCAGTAACAGGATCTCCTGTGAAACAGCATGACTAAGTACTGTCAATATAAGAAAAGAAGATTTCAAACCACCACCACGACGTTTTATGACACAGCAAACCCTTTTTATTTCATTTCAACACACACACTCAGCAGCCCATTGAATAAATGCCATACGGTTGGCCATTACAGACTTTTTAGCATATTTTTTTAATTACTTAAATATGTTAAAAGAACATAATAGCGTTAGCAGCGGCGCACGCATAATAAAGCGTCTTGGCATAATGAATATTTAAGGAGTTGCAGAATTCACATTTGCGATCCTTCAGATTTTTAAATGGAACTTTATGAGTCGATGGGGAGGAAGAGCCCCCGACCCCAACCGGCACACAGTGTGGGGGATTTCGAAAAAATGGAAATTTCTATAGCGTCGCTTAAACATTAAGGAATCTGTTACAAAATGTTCATACTTGTAGAATGTTTTTTAAGGAGTTTATAATGGGAAATATGTATGGTCCTACTACGCCAAAAGGGGAGGGCAGATCTTTTCTCGTACCTCCTCGAATTGATATGTGCATAATTTTTGTGGTGCCGAACTCATATTTACTAGAACTATGTATGTATAGTTTTCTTTGTAGACGAAACTTGGTAATGCAATCCAGTTCCCACAGAAAAACAGAAAATTAAAATAATCACAAAATTGGGTTTTCAGTTTTATTTGTAGTTTAACTAAAAACTACTTTGCACCTATTCAAAGAAGTAAACAGACCCTAAAATCGGTACAAAAATATTGCTTGCTATCTACTCTCGAACAGTTGCTCTAAATCTGAAACGATTATCCTAAATCGAGCGTGTTTATACTTGGATAAAAAAATTAATCTTTTTAGAATTTCTTAGGGAAATTTGGAAAAACTTATATATAAGATCTTACTTCTAGGCGGTTCAGTTTTTCAAACACTTTATACTTCAGAAATAGACATGGAATGGTATTATGAAATATTTGGTGTTTGAAAAAGCCTCCTATAAAAAAACATGTTCACGTAGGTCCTTAAAAATTATCCTTGTAGAAAAGGTTCTGTGGCAGCTTTTCCTTGGGCAAAAGTAGCCGCCTTATTCATTAAGAACAAATGGCTTCTAACATATTTTTCCTCGGAAATTTTAGGAAGAGAGTGATCCTTAATCACTTTATTTTTGCCTATATAATGTTATATTACATTTGTGCAAAATGGTTCATTCTTATGAGAATTTTCCTCTGACAACTCTTCCTTAAGAAAATGGGGTCTCTGTAAAAATTTGGCAGGTTTTATTATAATAAATTTACATGTAAAGAACTGCCAGATTTGCATATCCGTTCCTTCGTAATTCTCCCACTGTGCTCCCTCTGATATTTGAGTGAGTATGTGTGGTTATTATAAACTTAACTGTCATCTTTGTTGGCACTCAGTCGACATTTTCCTTGTAATTCTCCTGTTTTTCAGTTTTCTTTTTTTTTAGTTCCTTGGGATTTTTCCTTTGCCAATTCCAGCACTTAAGTTCTTATACGCGTATATTGTTATGAAATTACTTTTAACTATGTTGCAATCTCATTACTTAACGACTGGAGTGACAAGGGATTCAAAAAAACGAGACCAACTTTGGCTGAATAACTGCTCCGCCTCAAAGATTTATGAAGAGTTCCAGAAAAAAAAAAGAAAATGGTGATGATGATGATGTACTTAACGGCGACCATAACCATGAAATTTTGAACAGTAAAACTGCTTAAAATTGACTGCAACATTGAGTGTGAATATTCGTAAAAGCAAGTAGAATAATATTAAATTACGTAAGTAAGTACTTTAAATATTATGAAAAGAAAGAAAATATGCAAAAAAAAGGCTTAAACAATAGAACGAATTCCGGGATTATTATTGCTATTTTAAGTACATAGACCTGATTATAGACGACTACTAATAATAAAATTATGCAGAATCAAGTAAGTTTTCTTTAATCCGGAGATTACTTGCAGTAAATAGCTTTGAAAAATAAAAAATAATCCGATTACATGGTGAGACGAAAAAAATGTGGTAATTTTTTAAAGAAGAAGCTCAATTGTGGGTTGAGAATTTTATGACAATATAAATGAGTTTTATGAAGTATTCATCACCTTAAAGTTATGTATATGTTTTCATGAAAATACCCAAACTACCAAAGGAAATAATCAAGGTGGATGCAATTTTTCTTATAACATTTACAATATGATTATGTAGATGCCTATTTCAATATATTATGGGAATATAGACGAGAATCATTTTAATTGTTAATAAAAATATCCAATTGTCTCCGATTTTGATGAAACTTGGTGGAAATGTTAAAAATGGTGTTCTAATATGGGGTGACAGATGTTGTTGAAAAATCTTCAAAACTATAGCAGATATGTACATTTAAACCTTAGAAATTGGGTAAACAATATCGAAACTTGTTTGCATTCGAACGCTCATAACTTTTGTTCTACGAGAGATATTTAATAATTTTGTTTTGACCTAGATTACTCAAGACCTCAGCTTTGTGGACCAGATGCTAACCCATATTGTGCCCTACATGTGCAAACAATTCTATTTGGGATTGCCGGTATTTTTGGAGATAACAATAAAAGTATAAGATAAATTCACATTTTTCTAAAATATTTTATTCGAACTTTTTGTAAACAGTTTTTCTTGTATTTTAAAATCTATATTGTTTTGAAAATGTTGTCCCCCATAAATAAGAGAAAATTGTGAAGCCATCTTATTCTTATCCCAATCTACTGGCAATCCCAGAATGAATAACTATACTAATACTATTTTGAAAAAAGCTTTATTTTAATTAGTGTGTTAAAAATAAAAATAATTCTTGTAGCATCCAAACAGGCTCCACCTCGATATTACTAAAGCTGAGGTCTTGAGTAATCTAGGTCAAAACTAAATTATTAAATATCTCTCGTAGAACAAAAGTTATTTGTATAAAAGTATATTTATATTATTAACATTCGAATGCAAGCTATAGTTTAGATGATTTTTCAACGAAATTTTATATCCAATATTAGAGCACTATATTGCACCTTTTCACCAAGTTTCATCAGAAATGTGAACAATGAACGTTGTTTTCGTCTAATACTAAAAATCTGGCTTTATAGCAAGGGTACAAAAACATGATTTTTTCAAAATGCTACACGGAGGGAAATTGTCAATTTTGATACGTTTAAATTGAAAGGAAATATATACGGAACCAAGTTTTTTAAATAATATACATATATTTGTAAACAAATAAATTTTATTTGAAAATCAAGAAATTTTGTTTGGAACGCATATATTAGAATGCATTTTTTTGCGATATGACCTTCACAAATAAAATATGATTTTTCATACAATCAAAGTGATTGTTTACGAAGTTTTCCAATAAAAAAAATTGTTTAAATAACATTTCGAATTTCATTTAGCTTTTCCTAGATTTCGTGTAACATAAGTACTTTATGGTTAATAATGTTAATGTAATAATAAGCTACCCACATACTGGGTAGCTTCATACATGTTTGTGCAAAAAATATAAGAAGTGTTCCTAGATCAATGTTTCCTATCCAAGCAAAATTCTTAAAATTTGGTACATACTCTTCCTAAAATAAACGAAATTTTCATGCCGAGTTTCATCAAAATCTGCTACGCCCACAGCCCATACACCACTCCATGCAACCCACTAACATGTATATGTTAGTGGGTTGCATGCAAATTTTCATTAGTTTTCGCTTTACAATATTTATGTGGCTTCACTAGAGTTCCTATGTGACAAAATATTATTTTTTACGAAAAAAACTATATATTTTCTTACTGAAAAGCTTCTCTATTGAACTGCATCATTCGATTTTTGAAAAGTACTTGTTGAAAATTAGCTTCTTTGCATCCAAAATACCTCTGTGTACCATCTTGCATACAAGGCAAAATCAACTTTACGTAAAAATAAAAAGGGTTTTTTCTCAAAATTCGACTTAAGAAAGATTTGACCTATGTGTGTCGTCATATTCTACTAACAATACCCTAGAGTTACGGAAAATCATAATGTCTCTAACAGTGTTTTTTAAAATGATATTAATAAAAGCTTATTGAAGTAAGTCGTAAGTATGTCGTGATTTTCGGTATAGGCGGTTATTGCTTCTGACCCCAGATTTATGTTTACAGATAGTTGGAGATGTTACAAATTGGTAAAAATTTAAAGGTGCTGTAAATTCGCCTAAATCGCTTTTGTCTAGTTGAAAATATTTTTATTAGCAAAATTACTTTTTAAACCGTTGCTACATTCTTCAACGAGATCAGATCATAGCCAAAGACATTTAGATAGTTAAAACCCTGCATAACAGGATTTTAACTATCTAAATGTCATGGGTGCAGTATGGTAAAGCAGTCTAGTATACCACAGACTGCTTTACCATACTGCACCCATGTAAGCAATATTGAAAGCTTCTTTTTTAGGAAGACTGTGTTCTGCCATATTTTTTTATAAATCGAAAGCAAATAAATTAATTTCCTTCTTCGAAATGGCTACTTTAAGCTGCTACTCCCAAAACCTCGCATATATTTTGCTCCACAAGATTGAATACAGAAAATCATTCAAATGTGAGTGCACTATGCGGCTTTTATTGACACTCCAGATATTGATGTAAGTTTCAAGGTGTCAAAACCACATACTATGTATCTCCTCCACTCACTCTTACCCAGTCCGCTTGGCAATTCCATTAGGCATATTGAAGCAACTATTTATTAATTCACTATCACATTCAGTCACATCACTTAGTCGAATCCAAGGGTTTGAGAAATGAAAGAAAGAAATATGCACTTCAAATTGTTTTCCAGCAGAAACGTGCTAATGCCGCTTAATACTCGGCACACAACTAGTATACCACTTAGAGTCATTCACACTCGTATTGTTGTCATCAATCCATTGTTCCTCTGCACCGACAATAGCTAGAATCCTCAAACCCGACCAGTTTCCTATCACCACCTATTTTCCATTTTAGTAGTTTTTCTTCAGCTCTGTCTCCTGCTACTTTACAAACACCTCCCCCCTCCCCCCTCCGCCAACCTCTCAATAGTCTCGTCCTTTGCTCATCCTATGTGTGTGTCTCTTGTTGTTTTATTCAATGCCAATAGTTGTGTAGTATCTATATGCACGAGTATGTGTGAGTCTATTGTTTACATTTGTCTTACATTTATTGTGAGCTCAAGACCCTGAACAATAAGGCGAGAGAGAGAGAGCGGCGAGCGAGAAACGAGAAACCCCTCCAAATGCGAGAACGAACAAAAAATAGCAACAAATTGCACTTTACACAGTAAGAGCAAACACTTATAGGCAGGCGGTTCACACAAACACACCCTACATCAGTACTTCAGTACATCCGCTTACTCATAAACACTCACGCTCATACACAACGACACAGGCGTTATGTCCTGTCTAAGTAATACGTATTCACAGTGCAAAGGAACAAAACAGTAAAAAAAGGCTCAGATGTGTCTCGAGAATTGTACATCATCTCTTTGCAATGGCAATATCAACAACATCGCCAATGGAATATTCAACAAAAAACAACAACACTTAGTAAAACAATTATAAACTTAAAGTGTATAATTATGCAAGGACATGCTGGGCGCAAGGAGGAAGGATAATAGAATTTAACGAGCAACAGAGAGCAATTGTTTTCAGTTGATGTTATTTTGCTGTTGTTCATGTTTTTGCACATTTCTAAATATTTAAAAGAATGCACATTTTAGAAATTCTTGCAGAATTTTAAAGTAGCATCAAGTGACGAATAGTGGAATACAATCATGAAAAGTAATGTTTACTGAATGTTGAAAGTAATGAAGTACTATATTTTTCTTTGCCACACACAGTGGGATAACATAGAAAAATTTAAAACCTGCTACTTATTCACCAGTCATTTGATTCCAGTGAAAGGTATTGCAGATTTAAGGCTTAAAATTATATATTATTTTAAACTATATATGATGTGGATGTACATTTATTAAAATATTCCAAATCGGGCATAAAATTAAAGAAAAAACAAATAAGCAAATTTCAGTCGGGTAAACCTCACTTTGTGAGTAATGTAATATGGTACTTCTGGTGGGAGATGCCAGAAAATTCATTGTAAATATTGTTTAAAATACAAAATATGAAATATAAAAGAAATGGGAAGGATGTGCTCGAACGAATCTGTCAATTTCGTGTGAAGTTTGCTAGAAGTGTTTTAACGAATACGCCTATTTTGGGCTGAACAGTCGATACTTTAAAGACATTGAACTGTACAGAATTGTAAGTGCTTATGTGCACTGGTATTAACGTTACGAGCCATTCACATTTGGTATGACTTGGCCATTTTGTTTGGAATGTACCAATATGTAATAATGTCAATTTTTTACCGGAATTTTTTAAAAGCATTACACTGCGCACAATTTATATGCCTTGGTATTAAAGGTAAAATCAGTTAACTTTTGATGCAAACTTGTGCATTTGTGTGGGAGGTACCGAAGGGGGCGTAGCAACTTGGTCCATTTTTCTCGATGTGATTGCGACTTATAAACTAATACTATCTATGGCATTTCAGAAGATTCGAATAAGTAGTATCGAAGTTATTAAAGACTCAATGTTTCACTAAATTTTAACACATTGTGGGGGAGGTGCTGCAAGGATTGGAAGAATATGGCTCATCTTCGAACTTAGCCTCAGATGGAAAAAAATATTACTGCATACCAAATTGGAAGTCAATCGGTTACTTCTATCGTGAGTTATCGTTCGCCCCAACCAGCAGACAGTCACACAGAAAGACAGATGGAGGGAAGAACGGATGGACTAACGGACGGCATTGCTCAAATGTTTTACAATGACCCAAATCGAATTTCCACTAAACATACTTTAGCTGTTAGGTCACTCCTTCGTGTTACACTTTTGGCCCGTAGCAAATGATATGAATATACCCTCGTTTCACTAAAGTGAGGGTGACCCAAATAGAATTTCCACAACACATTCTTTGGGTCTTGGTTTCTCCGGTGTGATATACTTTTGGCTCGTAGCAAACGATATATACCTTCCGCTATAATGTGAGGGGATAATGACACAAATACCAAATCGATTAAATATATAAAACAAATAGTTGCGAAAAATGAGAATTTTCAAGTGCTTTGATTTAAAAATTTCGAAAAAAAAGTGGAGTTAATCGATTTGTCATTCGAGTCATTTATATGTAACGTTGTACATATTCACACTTGCAGTGTTTGTGGGAGAGGGACGCAGTCGGTAAGGGGTAACCGGTAACCGACTGTGTCCCTCACCCACAAACACTGCAATTTTGCGGGGAAAAATTGCAAGTGTAAATATGGACTTAGAGACTTTAATATTAACAACTTCACTGAGAATGAGTTAGCGTGGTGAAATTATGAATACACTCTGAACAAAAACTCTTCTATAGTCTATATGTATACATATATGGGGGATTTCATGTCAAATGAAAAGGGGATTTCATTTTTAAAAGCGATGTCTTCTGATCGTGATGAAATTCGCACCAAGTTCAGTCCTATTACATAGTAGTTGTGAAACAAAATATCAACGAGATCGGTTAAGGACTTTCGAGGTTGGAGTGTGTTGAATTTTGAAATTTTGGTCAAACGGAAAAAATAAAAAAAACATAAAACAAGTAAGAAAGTTTCAGTCGGGTAAACCGACTAAGGTATACCCTCACTTTGTGAGTAATGTAATATATAACATTACACCAATAAATCTGTCAATTTGTGTGGGAGGTACCAGAAGGGGTTTTCCAAATACACATATTTTTCGGTAAACAGTACATTCTTAAATACATTGCATTGTGCTGAACTATAAGCGTTTATGTGCACTGGTATATTAAAGTTACGAGCTATGTAATTTTGGTATGAGTTGGTCATTTTGTGTGGGAGGTACAAAAAGGGGCGGGGTGATAACGCCCACTTTTTACAGGACTATAGGCACTATAACAGCATTACACTGTACAAAATTTCAAGTATTTGTATGCACTGGTATTAAAGTTACAAGCCGTTTACTTTTGGTACGAAACGGTCCATTTGTGTGGGAGGTACCAAAAGGGGCTGTACAATAATGCCCATTTTTTACCGGACTATAGGCGCTACAAAAACATTATACTGTAGAAAATCTCAAGCATTTTTATGCACTTGTATTAAAGTTATAAGCAGTTAAATTTTGATGCAAAATGGTCCATTTGTGTGGGAGGTACCAAAACGGGCATGTCAACTTCACCCATTTTTCTCGAGTTAATAGCGACTAATATACTAATATTATGTGCAGAATTTCAAAAGATTCGAATAAGTAGTATAGAAGTTATTAAAGAATCAATATTTCACTAAATTTTTACCCTTTGTGTGGGAGGTACCAGAAGGAGTAGACCAATATGGCCCATCTTCGAACTCATCCGGAGATAGATCAAAATATTACCACATACCAAATTTGAAGTCAATCGGTTACTCCTATCGAGAGTTATCGTGCGCACCAGCCAGCAGACACACAGACAGACAGACAGACAGGCAGACAGACAGACAGACAGACAGACAGACGGACGGACATTGCTCATTCGACTTAAAATGACCCAAAACGGATTTCCTCCGAACATACTTAGGGTCTTAGATCACTCCTTCGATGTGTTACACTTTTTTCCGTAGCAAATGATATATACCCTCGTCACACTAAAGTGAGGGTATAAATATTGTTGTTTTATGTTCATAAATTTAAATACCCTACACCACACAGTGGTACAGGGTATTATAGCTTTGTGCATTTGTTTGTAACACACAAAAGGAGATGAAATATACCCATGGTTTATTATACCGATCACTTTCCGAGTCAGTGCTGTAATCTAAGTACAGGTCGGAATTATTGTCAGATCGCGATGAAATTTGCACATATAACTTTTTTGACTTAAGGACGAACCATATTGAAATTGGTGAAAATCGGTTCAGATTTAGATATTTAGATCATTTAGAATTTTAGATCATAAAGAGTCCTATAAAATAGCTTTTACGCGATCTTGTTCCCATGATTAGTAAGTAAATCAAACCTTGATCGGACGCCAAACACTTTTGGGGAAATTTTGTAACGTCTGGTTGATCTTATTCAACTCTACAATTTTGCTTATGTCGACGAAATTAGAAATCTTTGTTGTTTTTAAAATAACTTGCAAAATTAGCCACAATTCTGGCTCTTGGAAATGACCACATAGAAAAGTAAGGTTTACCCATATATTTGAGCATAACTGGAGAACAATTAATCGTAATTAGTTCAGGGAAGCTTTAAATAATCCTGGGGCTACTCATAATTTTTTCATCCCATCAGCGGTTTCAATGTTATCTTACAAGATATTGTATCCATTTTTTTAAAGAAAATTTTCATAATTATACCCTACACTACATTTGTTAGTAGCACCCAATAGGAGAAGAAATAGACCCATCGTTTATTATACCGATCGACTTAGAATCACTTTCTGAGTTGATTTAGCTATGTCCGTCTGTCTGTCCGTTTGTCTGTCCGTCTGTCTGTCTGTGCATGTATTCTTGTAATCAAAGTACAGGTCGCAATTGTGGTCCGATCTCGACGAAGCTTCACACAAATCTTTTTTTTTTGGCCCAAGGACGATCTCTATTGAATTTGGTTAAAATCGGTTGAGATTTACATATAGCTTCCATATATACGAGTATGTACCTCCGATTTGGCATATATGCACTGTATAAGCAATACTTTTGAACCTATTTGTACAAAAATTGTCAGAGAGCAGTCTCGTGATACACTTACAGACAATACAAAATTTCCGGAAAATCGGATCAGATTTAGAATACCCAACATATATATGTTACCCCCGATTTGACATGTAGGCGCTGTAAAAACTGTATTCTGTATCCGATCAGTTCGAAATTTGCAAGAAAGAGGTTTCTTATTACATGAATTAACACTCTCGAATTTGTGGGAAATCGGTTCAGATTTAGATATAGCCCCCATATATATGTTACCCCCGATTTGACATGTAAGCGCTGTATAATCTTTATTTTATATCCGATCAGTGCGAAATTCGGCAGAGAGAGGGTTCATATTACATGAAGGAATACTGTTAAATTCGGGGAAAATCGGTTCAGTTTCAGATATAACCTCCGTATATATGTTCCTCCTGATTTGGTATCAAAGCGCTATAGAAGTTGTTCTTTACTTCCGAACATTACTAAATTTGGCATAAAGATTTTTCTCAATATAGGAACGAATATTGTATAATTTAGCGATAATCGGTTCAGATTTAGATATAGCCAACCAATTAATCAATATAACCAATTAATCCAAATTATTATCGGAATGACCCTTACCGCATTGTTAAGGAGGTAGGGTATTATAAAGTCGGCCCCGCCCGACTTTGTGCCTTTCCTTACTGGACTTATTTTATCGTAATGTCTGATCGGTCAGGAATAAAGTGGGACTATTCTGAAAATATCGACGCAAAATTGAAAAAGTTGTAGCGAATTAAGTAAGTCTACAAACATATAATATCCTTTTTATTAGTGTGCTGTTATGATGTTATGTTATTAACATAATGTTATATTACATTTGAGGGGTTGGTAGAGTTATCTACATCTTTTTAAATTATACATCGATTTTCTTCAGAATGGTCTCACTTTTTTCATGATCAGACTTTAAAATAAAATAATAGAAATATAATAACTACGAATTTTTCGATGTTTTTAAAAGTTTTTAATTAAAAAATATTAAAATTTTCTCTAAAAATTTAATTTTTTCGCAATAGATATCTTTAAAACCGCTGATGGGATAAAAATGATATTAGAATAAGAAGAAGGAATTTACTACCATAAATGGTTCTCCAGTTATGCAAAAATATATGGTTCAAACTCGATTTGTTAGATGTTTATCTTTATTTTAATAAATAATCATGTCTCATCCCACTAATAGAAATTACCTAAGCTTTCGTTTGAGCAAGAAAAATCTATATATATAAAAATGGAAAAATGTTTGTATATATGTATGTATGTATGTGTTTTATAGACGCTTAAACCACTGGACCGATTTAAAATTTTTTTCTTTTGTTTGAAAGCTATTTTGTCTGAAATGGTTTTGGGAAAAAAAATTAGCAAAAATTGGGCGGCGCAAATGTGGGCGTGACAAATCGTTTGTTTTCAAAAATGGACGGGATCGGAAATCTAAATCTGGGGCAACGAAGTGGACCGGGTCCAGCTAGTCTAACATAAAAACATGTGTTTCTGCGAATATTTTTATTTTACTAAACAAATTAAGAAAAAGCTATCGAGAACACTTTGGCCAAATTTTTCTAAATACAAGGGCCGTTTGACCAAAATGTCACATTCAACATCCTCCAACTCGGACAGTCTTAACCGATCTCGTTGAAATTTTTTGTCACAATCGTGCAAATTTCATACCGACCAGAAGACTTCGCAATTAAAAATTTGCTAGTTCATGTCAAGTAAATGAGTGTTTAAATGCAAAGTCTACTGAAATACCCCATATGACTAGGATACACTCGAATTATATGATATTCGACACAAAATAAAATTGCAAGTCTGTGAAGATGATGTCATCAAAAAATCTATGTTGCCATTCTAATATTGTTTATTTGGATCCTATTATTTCCGAAACAAATATTTTATTGCATTTAAGTTCTCAATATTGTTGTAATATACAAATCGCAATTGATAAATCAATAAACCATTTATAAATCTTGCCGATAGTTTCTCATCTGAAAAAACTATCATTCAAGTATTCACAATCTTACCAGAACTTGTATAAATCAGATTAATTGATCGGTATTTTCTTAGATGTTTAAAGTATATTGTTTTTGTATCTTTTACTTAAATAGATTAAAATGTAAACATTCCTTTAATATCGAAATCATTAGATTATTGTCTTCATTTCAGATTTGTTTGATTAGCTCTTGTCTACTACCAAACGCTGATGAACATCTAAAGGGGGAAAATATTATAAATGTTTAAATTTGCCCCTTGTTTGCCAAAGGTCAACAACAAAAAAAGGCACAGCCAAGGAAGAGATTTAATATTTACACTGACCACATAATGTCACAGAAATGTTCTCCATAAACTGATTGACAAGAAACTCTAAAAATGGGGAGTACTGGGCTTACCCCTGAAAAATGGAAGTTTTTCATTTAGTTGATTTTTTCTTTGCTTGTCAACTAAGTGGGCAAACAGTCGCTCGTGATTTTTTCCAGAAAATTCATGGCAAGCTCTTTGCTTTCTTTTTATGCTAGTTTTATCCCTTAGGAACTTAATTTTTTCCAGACGAAATATGTATCGCATCTGTTGGAGGGAAACTGCTAAGGGAATGTCACAATTCTGTAGGAATTTATTGGCCTTCATACTGAAATATGACAGTTTTTTTATATATTTACATGAGAATATTTGGCAAATTATACTTTCTGTGTCATTTTCCTGATCGTTCCTCCTGCCATCATAAAGGGACATGAAAACTTTTGTATTTCCTTTTTTCTCGCATAAAAAAAGGATTTCATACTTTCTGTGTACATATGTGTTGGGTTTTTGCTCTCTCTCTCTTCGGTGTTCATATCTGTGAAAGGTTTTAAAGTTTAAGTCGTGTCGGGAAATCCATATGCGCCACCTGAGTTTCGGGGTGAGGCTATGTCTTTTGCCTACGGTAAAAGAGCTTCAATTTGCCATAGTCTCTCGGTGTACGTGTATGGAAATTCGTGTGTTTATTTTGGGATTATACAAATATTGTATAACATTTCTTGTGTGTTATGACGCTCCTAATCAGATTAGGTTTATGAATTTGTGTCGGTACGGATGTTGAGACGGACAAGTCAGACGAGACTTGGAAATATGAATATTTTAAATTGTTTGTTGAGATTTTGTTTCTGTTTTTGGTGTAGCTTGTCTGTTTTGTATGTCAGTTGGATTTTCCAACTTTAAGGACGAGCAAATAGAGACACATCCGTGCATAGTCAGAATATATTTGTTGGAGATGGATTTGACGTTAGGATACATGTCACTGTTCAAAATTCCTATCACGTTGCTTTGATTGGACTGATGTCCTTATGACACAGTTCTCAAAAATTTTAAGTTTTCTCCTAGTTTTTTTAAAGTCTTCACTTTTATTGGACATCATAGTAAATAAGATGAACCTACATTAGGGTTAACATAAATGCTAAGTTTTATATGTCTATTATTTCCAAGTAAATGTAAGTGCGATGGTGCCCAAATATGTGGTTGGGAATATAAAAAAATTTCTAGAAACGAACTTGATAGTGGCACAAATTTTTTTTTAATTTTTTTTGCCGATTTTTTAAAGCTCTGAAGTATTCAAGCTTATTTTAAGAAACTTCTTTGTATCCCATTTCATAAAGATTGGTTAAAAATTGTGACTGCTATAGTGCTTACATGTCAAATAGTAGGAATCGGAGTATTATTGCGATCTGTACTTTGACTACAAGAATACATCTACGGACAGACGGACTCAGAAAATTATTATAAGTCGATCGGCATAATAAACAGTGGGTCCATCTCTTTTCTTTTTCCTTTTTCTCTTTAAATGTACTGTTATATAACAATCATTAACCACTTCTTCTAAACTTAAAATAAAGTAAACCCACCCAAATTCTCCCCTTCATGCGAATGTCTCACGCAATTCATTAAAAAGCTTTTAAATTCCTTTTTAATGGATACAATTCATCTTACACCGCCCCACCCCAAACGTGGAGAAAAATCTTCGGATATCTTAATTTCTAATCAGCGTTTAGCAAATAAATTGTTGGAATTACGAGAACGACAACATTTTTTTTCTGGAATATCATCCGATAATATTATTTCTACCCTATAATTACCTTGTTTCCTGCTAAGGATATATACATGTTGTTTTGTCTTACCAATACATTCAGAGACTTAATGTCGAATGTTTGTACTTGCTCTCGTGCATTTGCTAAGTATATAAATCAAAATGTAGCATATTGCAGGAAATTACTTAAGAGGTAAATAAAACATAAATTATCTAGAATTACAGTAACAGCAAACAATAATTTACCAAGGCACTGCAAAACGTTGCTAACTGAGTTTACAATGGCATATGCCTTTGAATTCTCCCAACACCTCCTCTTTAGCCTCCTCATGAACTCCTGCAAAAACATCCTTGTCGTTTATTGCCATAAAAATGTTGGTATGTGAGTTTTTGTCTGAAGGACTATGAGTGCGTATGAGTTACCCCAACAATTATACGTAAACAAATAAATTTTGATAAATTTTTAGCTTTTTAGCATTTTTGCGTTTTGTTGTTTTGGAAAACAGTGGTAATCACTAACATTTGCTTACAGTCGTTTACTCGTAAAACGTTTCCTTTTCTTTAAACTAGGTTTGAGTGAAGAAGATTTGTGGCAGAATATGTTAATGTCATCTGTGTGGCATTGTGGGAAGGTGGCTGCTAATAATAATGTTTTGTCAGATAAGAAATTGTACAGGAATGACAAATAAAGATAACATAACAAAGCACAGCAATAGCTACATCAATGACGATATCATATATTATAACACAGTACACAATGAATCTGTTCCAAATGGGCACAGTGTTTAGACAATAATAATGTTTCTACATTACTTATGTGATTCGTAGACTTTAAATCAGGATATGTCTCATTTGGGAGTCTCATAAAACGTCAACCAATTTTCTGGAGTAAATTAGTGAGAAATAATTTTAAGCATAATAGGTGGAAAGGAATCTGAACGGTTTTGAAATGTGGTATCTACGATATAAAAAAAGAAAATCCGCAAGGGCTCATTGTCTAGGAGCTATAACAAAATATTGACTGATATCGGCCACTTTCCACAGGGATTGTCGCAGATCCAGAAACAAATTCTAAACATATATTCAAAAATATAGAAGATATATGGAAATACTGATGGACTAATAGACAGACATGGAAATGTGCAAGTAAACTCAGATGGGGGCCATAACTGTAGTTTTCACGAAAAACCGATTAAATCTATCCTGTGGTTTTTGATTTATTTATGCCAAAGTGTAACATTCTCCGTGTTCCTTTCATTAATGTATATTTTCCTTAAAAACCAAGTACTATTACTTAGTTTTTTAAAAAACTATTTAACTACTATTTTCAAAAAACTATTTATGTTAAATGTTTAATAAATTACTGTGCATTTGTCGACATGAATAGTAGCCGTAATTTTTCGAATGAAAAACATGTAAAGGCTTATATTGTTATTTATGCAAAAAATTAAAATATCTCTTGAAAAATGTTCATTTAATAAACTATTATAACAACTTGGGCGCTACTCGTTGAGTTCTTCGGTAGTGTGAATGGTAAAATTTATTTTCACAGAAAAATTCTGATGTGGAGGTGAGCTGTTATTTTGCACACGCTTTCAGTCTCGATAATAATATGTTTCTTAATCCTTCTACGGAATCTGATCTACCAGAATGTTCCTTTTTAAAATTTAACTTTATTTAACTTTTTTTAAATTTAATTTAATTTATAAAAAATTTATAAACATGCCAGGAAAAAAATAATTTGTTTTCGTTCTCCTAAAAAGATTGGTTTAATTAAGCTAATTATTCGTGAAAACCGCAGATATACAGACATGGTTCGATATGTAAAACTTTCACATTTTAAAATTTCAAATGGAACGGTTTTTAACATATGTATGTATGTGTTTCTAGGCGTCAAAATGTTGAATCGGATATGGTATTTGCAAAGGATTTATATTAAAACAAATAAGGAAGGGCTTAAGTCGTTCGGAGCCGACCATAAAATACACTATACGTCTACCGGAGAAGAATAAGAAAAAAATTGCCAAGTTTTATTAACATTGTTTTGCTAATGACAATGATCATTACAAAATCCTTTATTTTATAGCGCTTAGATTTAAAATTTGTTTATGAGTATATAAAGGGTGGTGCAACCATATTGCACGATGCTAATTGTGAGTCACAACTTAACGTTAAGTTTTTTGTCAAACTTAATTTGACATTTCTTTGTTTTAATGTTTGAAAAGTTCAAATATGGAGAGGTACACAATTGAGCAGTGCGTTAAGATTGTTGAAGCCTTTTACGAAAATGATCGCTTCGTGATTTTATTGGTCAGTATAATAAACCAAATTTGTCCACAATCGGGAGAATTGTGCGCAAATTTCAGTAAAACGATATCGGCCTGGACGATATGTGGTTCCAACAGGATGGTGCCAATTTCCACCCAGCCAACGAAACAATGGCTCTTCTGCTCAAGACATTCAATGGACGGTTATTGGCAGCAACGATCATATGATTTGATACCGTTGGACTTCCCCCTTTAAATGAAAAATGGTATGTCAGTAAACCAGGAAAAACAACATTGAACCTCAATTATGTCTCAGAGTCATTAAAAAACCAGTAAGGAAAGGCAGAAAGTCGGGCGGGGCCGACCATATAATACCCTACACCTCTCTAACAATGTGATAAGGGTCATTGCGATAATAATTTGATATATATGTGGCTATATCTAAATCTTAACTGATTATCGCTAAATTAGCAATATTCGTTCCTAAATTGAGAATCATCTTTCTGCCAAATTTTGTAATGATCGGAAGTAAAGTACAACTTCTATAGCGCTTTGATACTAAATCAGGAGGAACATACATAAGTATATGGAGGTTATATCTAAATCCGAACCGATTTCCCTGACTGCTCATTCATGTAATAAGAAATCTTTTTTGTCAAATTTCGTACTGATCGGATATAAAATTCCTATAAAGTCTCTACGCCGCTTACATGTCAAATCGGGTGTAACATATGTATGGGGGCTATATCTAAATCGGAACCGTCCGTTTTTCCCCGAAATTGGCGGTATTATTTCGTGTCATAAAAAACTCTTTCTACCGAATTTCGCTCTGATAGGATATAAAATACAGTTTCTACAGCGCTGTGAAGTCAAATGAGGGGTAACATATATAAAGGGGCTATATTTAAATCTGAACCGACTTCCCTCAAATTTGGCACTGTTAATTCATGTAATAAGAAACCTCTTTCTGCCAAATTTCGTACTGATCGGATATAAAATACAGTTTATACAGCGCTTACATATCAAATCGGAGGTAACATATATATGGGGGCTATATATAAATCTGAATCGATTTTCCCCAAATTTTGTAGTGTCTCTAAATGTATCACGAGACTGCTCTGTGCCAATTTTTGTACGGATCATAAACTTTGCTTATGCAGAGTGGCGCAGAATGAGCTATATGGTTTAAATGGATTACAACTTTTTTATTTATGCGATTATTAAAAGTTTTTTTAAATACAGTGTATTATTGGGGAATTTTTTGCAATTAGCTTTGAAAAATGATAACCTGTAAGTGATGTCAATTTTCTGTTTCGCACATACGTGCTCTCTTTAGCATATTTTCCATAACTTATCGCAAAATTTCGGAAAAATTCAATTATTTTTGTACGTTATTCGATTCATAATTAATTCCCCAAGTCTCCTTCACAAAATGCTGAAAAAAAAACAAAGAAAAAATAATAATTTAAAAAGTTGTAAAGAATTCAAACCATATAGCTCATTCAGCGCCACCCTGTACAATGCATATATGCCAAATCGGAGGTACATATATATGGGAGCTATATGTGAATCTGAACCGATGTTAACCAAATTGAATAGGGATCGTCCTTGTGCCAAAAAAACATATGTATAAACTGACCGGACGGACGGACAGACTGACATAGCTAAATCAACTCAGAAAGTGATTCTAAGTCGATCTGTATAATAAACTATGGGTCTATTTATTCTCCGTTTGGGTGTTACAACCAAATGCACAAAGTTATAATACCCTGTACCACAGTGTGGTGTAGGGTGTAAATAGACCATTGGATAGAGTTATGCCATCGAAGCCGTGCTTAGCATTTGGCCGATATTTTGTTTTACACATAATTATCATAGATTATTCTATCATAATAAAAAATATTAAGATAATACTCTGAAACTTTTTGTTTTATTTACAATTAACATCATGTTATGAGTATATATAAATGTGAACCGATTTTCTTCACATTTGACAATGTTCTTTCTGGGTTTAAAAAACTGCTATCTTCTTAATCTTATAAAGATCTGTTTAAAAATGTGTATTATATAGCCATTAGATGCAAACTCGGGATATAAGGGCTATATCTAAATTTGATATAAAGACTTTGCCATACTTTTTAAAACCAGATAGAACCACGAGTATGCGTTTAATTAAGGGAAATTATGAGGGCTACAAATGTAGGAAATATCTCCTTCAGGTAGAAACAGAGTTTTAGTAAGAGTCCTTTAAAAATTTTGATTTGCTGGCACGAGCAAAACCTAAAAAATGGAAAAAAAATCGCAAAAAGTAATTCATACCATTTTCTAAAGTCAGGCATGCAAACGAAGATTAGCAATACCTACTGGAAACAAAATATGGATAAATGTATAAGTTATGATCCATTTTGTGCGTGTAAGGAAAACACAACAAAATTGTGATTTATATTTTTTATTTTGGTAATTTTGTGGGGGACGTACCGAAAGGGGTCTGGCAATAACGTCCACACTGCAAACAATTTCAGGTACTCATATTTGTATGTAACGGGGTTTCCAATAGGGATAATATGATTTTGAAGTGACGTTTCGGCCATTTGTAATATGTAATGATCTGTTATTTGTTTTTCATTATATTCAGTAGTGTTTACAATTTCATCATGGAGAGATATACGCAAGAATAACATTTACAAATTATTCAGTTTTATTATCAAAATAATCGTTCTCCAATTGCACGTTTTCGTGCGCTAAGTCCATTTTAAATCCAAAAAAACACTTTCCAGTCGACCTACAAATTGATCAATATTTTAACTCTCGTTAAGAGCTATCTTTTTGCCATTGACCTATTCCCGATTCGACGTACCGTTAAGGAGCTAGAGCAAAAATAAACTTTCCGTTCACATTAGAAAATGATGCTAACTCCATTTTTTTAAAATAAAAAAACACTTTACAGTCAACCTACGACCTTGACACCAAATATCAATATTTTAGCTCTCATTAAAAGATCTATCTTTTTGCCATTGACCGATTGTGGCTATATGTCATACGCGCCTCCAGCAGAAGTCGTGGAGGCCATTTGAACGACGTTTTATTTAGAACTTAATTGTATCGATTGTAATTCACATTAAGAATTTCAGAGAAATCATATCACTCTTATTGGAAAACCCTGTACTAAATTTTTTTACAAAATGGTCCTTTTTGTGGGAAGTACCAAAAGGAGTGTGGCAATAACACCCATTTTCTGCAGGACTGTAGATACTATAACTGCATTACACTGCACCTTTTGTGCAAAATGGTTCTTTTGTGTGCTATGTACAAAAAAGATCGCCCATTTTATATAGAAGATATTAAAGAATAAATAGTTCACAAAAAAAAATGAAGACAGACGGTTACCCCTTTCGGGAGTTATCTTGCGCACCTGCCGGACCAGCTGACGGATATTGCTCAAATGATTTTAAATGACCCAATACTGATTTCCGCAAAATATTATTGGTGTCTCTTAGGTCACTCCTTCGATGTGTTACATTTCTGTCCCTCAGCAACTGTTATACACCCTCGTTCACAATATTGGGGGTATAAAAAAGCTGGATTATGTTGAAATCTTCTTATTTCTAACAAAATGTGCTATAATTTCTACATTTATCCATAGGTTTTCTTCACGAAGGTCTTTTTCTTTATTACGATGCTATTTTTCATAAAATAGAACTACATATTTTGCGTTTTTTATTTTTTCTATTTTTTTCGAGCAAACAAAAAATAATCTTTAAATTTTTTCTAATTGTTTCAACGACTGTTACTAAACATCTATTTCCACGTGAAATTGTCTGTGTTAACATATTTAGTACTCATAACTTCCTTTAATTTAAATTATATCCCGGCTTTATCGGGCTTATACTTCAAAAAATATGATCCAAAAACAATAGGCACCTTCTTGGGAATTTCAAAGAAAAATTAAAAAAAAAAAATACCACACATTTTTTTCCTATTTAGGACACCATATTACATCAGAAAATATTATGTGCAGCCTTGCGACAAAAATGTTGTTGCATAGTGTCATTACAACACCTCTTCAATAGTCAGACTATTTAAAGGTAAAGGTGGAAAAATTTGGCAAATATAGTATCAAAGCTCCCAAAATGTAATAATTGGGATTTTCAAAATCCTTATATTCTGTTGTAGAAGTGCATCCAAACTGGTATTATTTCAAAGAATGAAGTAGAGATTTTGGGATATCAATTAATTTAAGCATTTCCTAAATTTGTATTCGTTGATCTAAATACAAATGTCGTATCCTCTATTAAAGGTAAAAACACACTGTTTAAAGGCAAAAATGTCACTTTTAGTACCAAAGTTCCCAATATGATATAATAAGGAAGGTTTGCTATTCCTAAGTTTAGTAGAATAGGATTTTCGAAGTGAGCTAAGCAAACTATATTGTATGTTATTTGTAACACCTAATATAAAGCTGACATTATTAATATTACTCATTATGTGAATTTAATTATGTTTTCCAAATCTAAACTCTTTTATTAAACCACTGTTCGTACCTGAAAAAGTGTTGTGTAGTACACAAACAAATAAAATTTATTCTAAATATTCTAAAGAACTGCAGAAAAAGGTTACCATCCACATACCCATTCATTCTTCCATTTCTTCTTCCTTCCTTCTACCCCCCTCCACACACAAACATACATACACTCTCCCTACTCATCTCTTGCTACTTCATGGTTCAGGCAAAAGTAAGTAAAATAAATGCAAAAGTTGTACACTTTGGAAAATTAAAAGAATGCATTCATTAACATACAGTATACGTGGAACAAGAGGGAGAAGGGGGCCTTCAAAACGAAGAGCTTTAATGGTAGTGATGGAATTCCATTTCCATTTCCGTTT
Source organism: Eudasyphora cyanicolor (assembly GCA_963930755.1). NCBI lineage: Eukaryota > Metazoa > Arthropoda > Insecta > Diptera > Muscidae > Eudasyphora > Eudasyphora cyanicolor. The sequence continues at coordinate 244,840,266 of OZ005737.1, forward strand.
CCCCCGCTGTGTTTTGTTCAAAACAAAAAAAACAAAGATAAACAATCCGAAATTACTCTACAGACAAACACACACTCCCAAGCATATTGAAACGCACCCACACAAATGCTGATAACACAAACAACCAGGCGAGGATAACAAACAAACAAACAACCAGGCGGGCAGACAAAGAGAAGAGACAATGACGATGAGAGTTCTAACAACTACAAAGGCGTTGATTTTGTTGCTGTTGTTGTATGTACATAGTTGTGTGATAGCAGTGCGAGTTTTAAACGAGGCAGGCCTACGATGAGGCATTAACTTAAGTGTCTTCCACATTCAACTAAATTGTGCAAAATAAAGTGAAAATAATTTATTTTGAAAAAGTGTACAGCACGAAAAAGTAACGCAATCTCGGTCAACATGTGAAATTACGAACGCCCAACAATGGGCACACAAAGTGATGATGTTCTTGCTACTGCTGTGTGTGTTTTGATGTTGCTATTGTTGTTGTATTTCAAAAGAACAATGTGATTTTTAATAAATTAGTATTTTATTCGACTGCACAGACACTTGCACAAACCGTAATATGTATTCATATATATGAGACGTTTCGTAAAAAATGCATTACAACAGCAAACATCATCTAATGCTTCAAAATTGAAAAATTGGCAAGAAATTATCAATTTGTTAAGGAATAATTTATGATAATTCAGAAACGACTTGTCTGTATTGATTAAAATAAATTTAGGAAATATTAACCGACGCCTATACAAGTTTTTAATCTGATCAATATGTAGTTTAACAGCTAGCTCTCCTACATAACTGTAATCATACCCTCACTTTAGTGTAACGAGGGTATATATCATTTGCTAGTGGGCCAAAAGTGTAACACATCGAAGGAGTGACCTAAGACCCCAAGTACGAATTTGTTCGTCGTATGAATAACATTAGTTTTTATATCTATACGCACTAGTGGTCAAGCAATGAAGGTACCACAAAAGATGGGTTTGGCTGACATTTGATTGTTTTTTGAGCTTGTGTCAAATGTTGGTGTATTCTGACGTACTCGTCATGTCAAGTGTGTCAATTTTTAAAAGCAATGTCTTCGGCTCTAGCTGAATTTTGCACTAAGTTTAGTCCTATTGAATAGTAGTTATGACACAAAATTTCAACGAGATCGATTAAGGACTGTACGAGTTGGAGGGTGTTAAGTTTTATTATATATATATTTTTTATAGCGACCAAGAAGCGAATTCTATGTACGGCATGGTCAAAGATTCTGAATAGTAGTTATGAGATAATTAATATTTCAGAAACTGTTGACCCTTTATAGGGAGGTACTCGAAGGAGTGGAACACAATAGTCCATCTTTGACCTTAGTCTGAGATAGAAAAAATAGTAACACATACCAAATTTGAGTCAATCGGTTAATCTTGTTGAAAGTTATCGTGCGCACCAACCAGACAGACAGGCTGACGAACATAGCTTAAATGACTTAAAATGATCCAAAATGGCCATATTCTCCTAACATAATTTGTTCTTCCAATCCGTGGCTTCAATCATATTTTACAAGAAAATTAATTAAATATTCTGAGAACATTTGACAACAGTCCAAAGAAAATCGATGCATAATTTAACAAGTAAAAGCGTTAAGTACGGCCATCTCGAATCTTATATACCCTACACCAGGATTGCATTCAATTTTATTATATGGAGCAAATCATAAAACTATCCTTTTTGTTTATGTAAATTATTAAAAAACCAGTAAGGAAAGGCTAAAGTCGGGCGGTGCCGACTATATAATACCCTACACCACTTTCGTAAAATTGAATAACTCTGATATATAAATTTTGTAATTCATGTATAAATTGTTTACATAAATTTACTTTTGGGACATTTTATACTTAAATAATACCCTGTACCACAGTGTGGCGTAGGGTATAAAAACGATTGGATATAAAGAGCCAAATCGGATGAAACATATATATGGGAGCTATAGCTAAATCTTTACCGATTTTCTTCAAATTCGGCAATGTTGGTTCATGAATCAAGAAACTTTACCATTCTAAATTTCAAAACGATTGGATGTAAAATATAGATTCTATAGAACTAAAGAGCCAAATCGGACGAAACATATATATGTGAGCTATAGCTAAATCTTAACCGATTTTCTTCAAATTCGGTAGTGTTGGTTCATGGATCAAGAAATTTTACCATTCTAAATTTCAAAACGATTGGATGTAAAATACAGCTTTTATAGGACTAAAGGGCCAAATCGGACGAAACATATATATGGGAGCTATAGCTAAATCTTAACCGATTTTATTCAAATTCGGCAGTGTTGGTTCATGGATCAAGAAACTCTACCATTCTAAATTTCAAAACGATTGGATGTAAAATACAGCTTTTATAGGACTAAAGGGCCAAATCGGACGAAACATATATATGGGAGCTATAGCTAAATCTTAACCGATTTTATTCAAATTCGGCAGTGTTGGTTCATAGATCAAGAAACTCTACCATTCTAAATTTCAAAATTATTGGATGTAAAATACAGCTTCTACAGGACTAAAGGGCCAAATCGGACGAAACATGTATATGGGAGCTATAGCTAAATCTTAACCGATTTTCTTAAAATTCGGTAGTGTTGGTTCATGGATCAATAATCTCTACCATTCTAAATTTCAAAACGATTGGATGTAAAAAACAGCTTCTATAGAACTAAAGGGCCAATCGGACGAAACATATATATGGGAGCTATAGGTAAATCTTAACCGATTTTCTTCAAATTCGGAAGTGTTGGTTCATGGATCAAGAAACTCTACCATTCTAAATTTCAAAATGATTGGATGTAAACTACAGCTTCTTCAGGACTAAAGAGCAAAATCGGTCGAAACATATATATGGGAGCTATAGCTAAATCTTAACCGATTTTCTTCAAATTCGCCAATGTTGGTTCATGGATCAAGAAACTCTACCATTCTAAATTTCAAAACGATTGGATGTAAAATACAGCTTTTATAGGACTAAATGGCCAAATCGGACGAAACATATATATGGGAGCTACTGGTAAATCTTAACCGATTTTCTTCAAATTCGGAAGTGTTGGTTCATGGATCAAGAAACTCTACCATTCTAAATTTCAAAATGATTGGATGTAAAATACAGCTTCTACTGGACTAAAGAGCAAAATCGGACGAAACATATATATTGGAGCTATAGCTAAATCTTAACCAATTTTCTTCAAATTCGGCAATGTTGGTTCATGGATCAAGAAACTCTACCATTCGGATGTAAAATACAGCTTCTACTGGACTAAAGAGCAAAATCGGACGAAACATATATATTGGAGCTATAGCTAAATCTTAACCGATTTTCTTCATTTGGCAATGTTGGTTCATGGATCAAGAAACTCTACCATTCTAAATTTCAAAACGATTGGATGTAAAATACAGCTTCTATAGGACTAAAGGGCCAAATCGGACGAAAGATATATATGGGAGCTATATCTAAATCTGAACCGATTTCAACCAAATTCAATAGCGATCTTAACAGCCACGAAATACTCTAAACTTCAAAATTTCAGAACGATCGGAGTGAAATTGCGACCTGTAGTCGACGAACAACTTTACATGGACAGACGGACGGACATCGTTAAGTCGACTCAGCTAGTGATTCTGAGTCGATCGGTTTAAGGTGGGTCTAACTGTGTTATTTTCAGGTGTTACAAACATCTACCGTGAAACAAACTTATAATACCCTGTACCACAGTGTGGTGTAGGGTATAAAAACGAAAGTTGCAATTTCTAGCCAAATTTTAGGCCGCAAATTCTTGAGCCAAACTCTTCAACTGTGGTATTTATGGCTTAAAATGACATTTTTTAGAACTACACCTATACGGGAACTACAACAAAATAAAATCTTATTGAGATGAATTCTTGCCAAAATAGAATACACACTACGAAGCTAAAGCTAAATTTGTTAGAAAATGTTGTCTTTATGGCTTAAATAGGCCTTTTTGGGAGCGACGTATGTAGGTGGACTATAACAAAGTATAAACTGATTTACAAAAATTTTACTGCGGATAATTCTTGTCTTAATTAAATAAAAACTGCAAAGATTGAGTTAAAGTGATTAGAAATTTATTTATGGATTAAATACGTATATTTTGGAGCGACCTCTATATAGTGTGACTTTAACAAAATATGAACCGATTTGCAAAATTTTGTATGTGATAAATTCTTGTCAAAATAGAATACGAACTGCAAAGTTTCTGCAAAATTGCTTTTAAAATGTGGTATCCATGGCTTAAACCCGTATTTTGAAGCGACCTCTATGGAGGAGCTATATGAAAACATAGACCGATATCCCAAACAACCTGCAAATAATAAGTATTCCTATCAAATTTGATCAATCTAGCTTTATTACTACGGACTGTAGCGTGATAACAACAGACGGACATGGCTAAATCGTCTTAGAATTTTAGGGCGATTAAGAATATATCGTCATCTGAAATCTAAAATTACGTAACATCAAAAAAATCTAAATTAATTTTATGGTTGATTATAATCTATTACACTAAATTACACATTCCTACAAAATTTTAGAGTTCAACATCTAAAATTTACCATTTTATGAGTGAAATTCAAAATGACGTCGCAGCCAACAAGGTCATTTAACAAAGCTGAAAGACTCATAAAATTTTATTTTGTTTATTCCAAATATAGGCCACAACTAATTGCACTACATTTGTTATTTGATGTCGCCTTAATAGCTAGGAAGTCCATATATCTGGTCAAAAGATAGAAATTACTTTAGTTTGTTTTTTGCTTCTCCTGAAAATGCATGAACATATGGGTTACGTCATTTTGGATTTCAGGTGACAATATATATTTTATGGGGTCTTAGATCAATATTTAGAGGTTTTATAAAGGGAGAGCACAAAATATGTCAATATCATATACTTATGTTGTACATTCTATTATAAAGTTCTTTATACCGACGGACTTAGATTTACTTTCTGAGCCAATTTACCTGTCCGTCCGTCTCCTTGTAATGAAACTACAAGTTGCAATTATTGTATGATCGCTATAAAATTTGGCACGTATATCTTGTATAGCCTTAGGTCAAACCTTATTAAAAATTGGATACAAAATATACAGATATTCCAACCGATGTGACATCAAAACGCTTTTAAAGTTTTATTTTAACTTCGATCGTTTTTTAGCTGTATTCTATAAGTTATTAGTGCGAAATTCGACAGAGGGGAGCTTCTTAGTACAAGACGGAACACATGTTCATCTTGATTTGGGATTTAGGATCTATAGAAATTGTATATATTTCTTCAGATTAGGCGTCTTTGGAATTAAAATATTTAGTTAAATCCTTGTTTTACATTCCTTTAGCAAATACTGCGTGCTTTGAGATCTAGATCAACTGTACTGATCTATAGAGGTTGTATCATAAATTCGGCTCCGATTGTTTTTCCCAGAGGTTCCCACGTGCGGTGCGTAGTTGAGAAAATAGTAATCGAAAATTGTCGTTTCTGATACAGATCTTGCTACAGTCTACTTACCATAGAATGACTCATATTCTAGTATCCCTCATAGTAACTTACATTACTCTCCGCTAGTGTTCGGCAGATATACATGCGTCTGTACAAGATGCTTCTAACAAGTCTGTGCTAAATTGTCGGTACTTTACAACAAATAGCTGGTAATTCATCTTCCTTAAAAACTAAGGACTTGTGCGACTTAACCCAAACAAGAGACCCAAGAGATTTAGTGTCCATATTCCCTTTGTGTAGATATCAAAGTGATACAGATTGCTTCAGGGAAGTCAACACATAAGACATACATATTAAGATTTCATACAAACAGGTCATTAAGAATATATGCTGTTCACTTTTCAAAAATGGCATTGTGAAGTTTGATACATATTGTCATTTTGAGCATTACATGCAAATGCAAACATTATTTTTTTCTCCTTGGAAGATTGCTTTTTGTGGGAGATGTACAGGGAACTAAAAATGAAACATTATATAGGTAATGATGTAAAAGCGAGGAATGGGTACTTGGAACACAAATCAAAGTTGATATGGACTTAAAATGTGTCACATTGAAGGAGTGACTCGTTTTGGAGCAATATCGTTTCTGGAAAAATGTCCGTCAATGTGAAATATTAAAAAATATTTGCTTCTTTTAAGTTAACATAATTTAGTCCCTCGAATTTAACTTAGCTCCATTCAAGATTTTAAAAATTTGTTAGAAAAGTGCAGTTTACGGGAAAAGGGCAAAGTGCTGCATTTCTTCCAGAAACGAAATCATCATTAGTATGTATGTCTGAAATTTATCGCATACATATTTTTTAATATGGCCCAGAATTGTCTATTTGTTTGTCTGTTCTTCAGCTCTTCCCTTCATTATCATCTAAATTACATGTACCAATAACAACCAATTCTAGATATAAATTGAAACCCACAACTCCTTCAAAGTTTTTTTTTATCTCTAGATTTCCATTAAAGTTTCATCAACCTATTGAAGTGCTCTTATTATTACGCTCAACATGAAGCTAAAGCCAAAAAACAATGGCTGCAGACCTAAAATTCTTCAAAACTTTTGTGGGTTAATAATTGGGTTCAACGTATTCTTTTGTTTCCATAGTAAATTACTATTATTGTAAAATAAACGACAGCAGCGAACAGAGTTTCAGCGCCACAGACTCGCACCACTAACATGGCCAATTCTAAGAGGACATGAAATTCTCTGCGCGATTATGGTGTGCGTGTGTGTGTATCTTTATGTGTCTCCGTGCCAATTTAGTAACTTTCATTTACACTCAGTGTGTCGAAAGCAACGACAACAGCTACCAAAAAAAATGTTAATTAAAGTTTATAGTATAAAGTTTTGGAGCAAAAATAAAATGAACACCACTCTTGTACGTTAACAGCTAGTTTGCTAAATTGTAGTTGTGGGAAGTTATTTGTGTGCTAGTGGCATAAGCTAGATCTTGAATGTAATTTAATATGTTGTTTATATAGTAAACGGTATTTCACATCGAAGGCAATTGGAGCTATGTCCGTCCGTCTGGCTGATGTGCTCTATAATTCTCGAAATAACTAATTTTTTCTTTATCAAACTAATTTCTAAGGTAGGTCATAGTGGTGTACTCTTCCACAAAGGATTTAAATGTAACCAATGTTGAATCTCTTATAACATCACTTTTACATGTATGTTCATGTTCTTCTATAATTTTTTACCCTACACCATACTGTGGTCCTGTGTGGTATTATGTGTTTGACCACTTGTTTATAACACTTAAAAGGACAAGAGATAGACCCATCGTTAATTATAACGGTAGACTTGATTTCAATTCCTGAGTCGATTTAACCATGTCCACCAGTCCGTCTGTCCGTTCGTATGCCCGTCCGTCTGTCCGTTCATCTGTATGTAAGATGTATCGTTCTAATAAAAGTGCAGTTCGTATGTATTGTTATGAAATTTAACACAGTGCTCTTTTTTGGCATGAGGACGATCCCTATTGAAATTGGTCAAAATCGGATTTGCATATAGCTCCCATATATATGTACCTCCGATTTGATATTTATGCCCTGTATAAGCAACATTTTTTAACCGATCTGAATAATATTGACACAAAGAAGTCTCTTGATACACTTAGAGATAATACTAAATTTGAGGAAAATCGGTTCAGATTTAGATATAGCCCCCATATATATATTACCACCGATTTGACATGTAAGCGCCATAGAAACTGTATTTTATATCCGATTCAATATTATATATGAATGAAAACTATATTACTATATTACATGAATGAAAACGGCAAAATTTGCGGAAAATCGATTCATATGTAAATATAGCCCACATATATACAGGGTCTCCCATATTCGACGGACCCATCTGGCAACGCCATAACTTTTGACAGAGATGTCAGATCGCTTAATGACATACCGCGTTTGAAGCGTCAGTCCAAGCAGATTTTTACCATGGAACAATACACGCCACGCGAGCGCTCTGAAATAGTTGAAATTTACATTCAACAGAAGAAGTCAAGTTAACGTGCTTTTAAAATATTAAAAAATGTGAGAAGTGCGCCTTCTAAGAACACCATTAAGCGTTTATACGAAAAATGTTCGACTGGTGAGGCTCTTTCTAATCCGAAGAGGCCAAATAAAAGTCGACCAAGGCGATCGGCCGAGAATATCGCTGCCGTACGAGCCAGTGTTGAGAGGTCCCCAAGAACATCCCAAAAACGCCGTTCTCAGCAGTTGGGCATGGCTCGGTCCACTTTACAACGGATTATTCGCGTTGATTTTCATTTGTTCCCGTACAAAATTCAATTGACGCAAAGATTGTTGCCTGCGGACAAGCCTCGTCGATTGGAATGGGCCCAACGAGTCCGTGGGTCCGTCGAATATGGGCAACCCTGTATGTTACTCCTGAATTGATATGTAAACGCTGTAGAAACTGTAATTTGTATCCGATTAGTACAAATCCGGCAGAAAGAGCGTTCTTATTACATGAATGAACACTGCCCATATGGCTAACACATATATGCTAATCCCGGATTGACATGTAAGCGCTTTAGAAACTGTTAGTTTTATCCGATGTTATTTTTGTCCGATTTTATGAGAATGAACACTGTCAAATGTTGGGAAAATCGGTTCAGATTAACATATATAGCCCTAATAAACATGTTACTTCCGATTTAATATTAACGCGATCTAGTTTATTATGATCAATATATTCAACTCCTCCTTGGAATAAGCTTAAATGAGGAGTTGGTTTGTTAACTAAAACCAATTATTCCAAATTAATATCGCAATGCCCCTTTTCGAATTGTTATTTCGAATTGTCTGTCCTTTCTTACAAGTTGGTGCAAAATTATCATTTTGTGGGGTAGGTACCAAAATGTGTGGAGCAATGGCGTGTATTTTTCTCTAGTTGATAGCTATGATGATGATAACTTATGTCTTCATACCCTACACCACTCTGTGGTAAGGTTTATTAAACCCACCACCTGACTGTTTATCGTCATCGGACATCGAAAATGACGTAACATCACAAAAATCAAAATGAATTTTATGATTGATTATAGTCTATTAGACTAACCTTTAATTATACCCTACACCACACTGTGGTACAGGGTATTGTGACTTTGTGCATTTGTTTGTAACACCTAAAAGGAGAAGAGATAAACCCATTGTTTATTATACCGATCGATTCATAATCACTTTCTGAGTCGATTTAGGTCCGATTGTGATGAAATTCAGCATAGTGCTCTTTTTTGGCCCAAGGACGATCCCTATTGAAATTGGTTAAAATCGGTTCAGATTTGGATATCGTCCCCATATGTTTCACCCGATTTGACATGTAAGCGCTGTAGAAACCACATTTTACATCCGATCTTTATGAAATTCGGCAGAGAGAGTTTTATTATTACGTGAATGAACACTACCAAATTCGGAGAAAATCCGTTTAGATTTAGATATAGCCCCCGTATATATGTTTCACCCGATTTGACATGAAAGCGCTATAGGAACTGTATTTTAAATCAGATCAGTACGAAATTTGGCAGAGAGAGTTCTCTTATTACATGAATAAACACTGCCAAATTCGGGGAAAATCGGTTCAGATTTAGATATAGTCCCCATATATATGTTTAAGTATTTTACATCCGACCTGTACGAAATTCGGCAGAGAAAGTTCTCTTGTTACATGAAAAAACACTGCGCAATTCGGGGAAAATCGGTTCAGATTTAGATATAGCCCCCATATATATGTTCCACCCGATTTAACATTTAAGCGCTGTAGAAATCGTGTTTTATATCCGATCAGTACGAAATTTAACAGAGAGAGTTTTTTTATTACATGTATGAACACTGCCAAATTCGGGGAAAATCGGTTCAGATTTAAACATAGTCCCAATATATATGTTACACCCGATTTGACATGTAAGCACTGTAGAATCCGTGTTTTATATCCGATCAGTACGAAAATCGGCAGAGAGAGTTTGCTTATTACATGTATGAACACTGCCAAATTCTTATCGCAATGCCCATTTTCGCATTGGTAGGTAGGTGTAGGGTATTATATAGTCGGCCCCGCCCGACTTTCTGTCTTTCCTTACTGGTTTTTTATTCAGAATGCACGCCAGAACTAATTGCACTAGATTTGTTATTTCATTTCGCGTTATTTGTTTGGATATCCATCAATCTTCCCAAAAACTTAAAATTAGTTGCATTGTTTTTTTGTTTCTCCTGAAAAAGCATGAACATGTGGGTTATATCATTTTGGATTTCAGGTGTAGTCTTGTAATGAACGTATAGGCCGCACTTATGCTCCAATAACTTGGCAGGAACTTATTGTGCTTGGCTCAAGGACAAAACCCCGAAATCGGTGGATATCGGATCATATTCAGAAATAGCTCCATTGTAAGTAAAGGATTTTCCAACAAGAGGTGTTATTTTGGTATTCAAAGAAAAATGCAATTATTTTAGATAAATGATCGGATGTTTATTTCATAATAAAGAGGAAGGTATGCCGTTAATAATGAAAAACAACATCAGCCAAATGGCCACCACGACCACGACCAGCCCAATCCATTCACCGTAATTGTTGATCCAACTTCATTTTCGAAAAAGTAAGGTCCAATGACCGCGCCGGACCATAAACCGCACCAACCAGTCACACGTTGAGGATGGAGAGGCTTCTCAACAATAACTCTTGGATTTTCCGAGCCCCAGATGCGACAATTTTGCTTGTTGACGTAGCCCCCGAGGTGGAAATGGCCCTCATCAGTCAAGATGATTTTGCGATGATTTTCGATTTTTCGAATTTTAATAATTCTAATGCGTTGTTGAATCGTGTATCGTTCCATTTTTAGTAATGGCGTAGTGTCTACTTGTCAAATGTCAAAGAATAAAAGCTTCAAAGGTGACAGCTACCTAATTACCGGGTGATTAAAAATAACACCTCTTGTAGGTAAACCCGTTTACTAGGGTTTGTTCGAGTTGTAGGATCCGAAAAAATTACAATGGGTCATTCCAAGACACTTTTCCCAAGAAACCATAGCTAAAAATGAATTTCGAGCGCCCAGATCCCCTCAGATCAAAATAGGTAGGTTTATATATATATATGTCCTGGCATATCTGAAATAGGTTTTAAAATATAGCGTAAACAATTTACGAATTGTCAAATAATATGTATGACAATTTCACAACTTCCTTCCAAAAAAGCAACTCTGTATCTGTGCGGTTTTTTCTTGTTTTTGTTCTGAGGTCTTATTGTGCACTGAGGGTTTTCCTCCAAGCAATTCACTAAATGCAGAAACTACTCATATTGCTGAAAGTGTTCGTTTGAGATAAAGAAACAGGCTTTATACTTTAAATAGTTTAAAATGTAATATTTGGCTGAGAGTAGTTCCTTTATTACAAAAAAATCGGTTTAGACTTATGTGCAGGCAAGCATATGGGCAAACATCAACATTTTTTTTTACAGAGTAGAAATGTATGTTGGTTTCCACTTTCTCGCTTTGTGTACCGATTTTGGTGCGAAAGTTGGTGGATGGACCATAAATATAAAAGATTTTCCCAAAAAGTGTTGTTATTATCTGCAAAACTTTGAAAGTTATACGCTATAATCCTAGATCCGTTTTGTATAATCTGTGGCCAAAATATTCTATCATTCTAAAACTACGGGTCTGTAACAAAAAATTCGAAGGGCATACATATGTAGGAAGGATTTTTCGTGAGCATTGTTCATTTGAGATCTTTCCGCGAAAAAATATAGCTCATTTAGCAAAGCGATTTCAGGTGTTGTTTGTAATCAAATAATACCAAAGAAGCGATTATAGTGCCTTGAAGTACCTACAAATCTATAGAGGTGTCGTTGGTTCGCTCTTAATGAAAGCAACTCAATAGCTTCCCCAACGTTCGTTAAATTTGCATGATTATACCCTCACTTTAGTGTGACGAGGGTATATATCATTTGTACGGACCAAAAGTTTAACACATCGAAGGAGTGACCCAAGACAAAGTATGTTCGGCGAAAATCCGTTTTGAGCTATTTTAAGTCATTGGAGCAAAGTCCGTCCGTCTGTCTGTGTGGCTGGAGCGCACGATAACTCTCGAAACGTGCAACGGATTGACTTCAAATTTGGTATGGAATAATATTTTTTCTATCTCCGGCTAAGTTCGAAAATGGGCCATATTGGTCCACTCCTTCTAGTACCTCCCACACAAAGGGTTAAAATGTTGTGAAATATTGAATCTTTAATAACTGCTATACTACTTACTTGAATCTTCTGAAATTCCAAACATATTATTAGTTTATTAGTCGCTATCAACTCGAGAAAAATGGGCGATGTTGCTACGCCCCTTTTGGTACCTCCCACACAAATGCACCATTTTGCACCAAAAGTTAACAGCTTATAACATTAATAACAGTGTATAAAAATACTTGAAATTTTGTACAGTGTAATGCTTTTATAGTGCCTACAGTCCACTGAAAAATGGGCGTTATTGTCACGCACCTTTTGGTACCTCCCACATAAAGGTACAATTTTGCACCAAAAATTAACAGCTTACAACATTAATACCAGTGTAAAAAAATACTTGAAATTTTGTACGGTGTAATGTTTTTATAGTGTCTATAGCCCTGTAAAAAATTGGCATTACTTTACCTTTACCTCCCACATAAAAGTACCATTTTGCACAAAAAGTTAAGAGCTTACATCGTGAGTACCAATGCACGAAAATGCAACAAGATTTTGCACTGTGTAACGCTTTTGAAGTGCTTATAGTCCTGTACAAAATGGGCGTTATCACCACGCCCCTTTTTTGTACCTCCCACACAAAATGGCCAAATCATACCAAAATGTAATATCTCATTTGTTTGTTTCATTACTCACAAAGTGAGGGTATACCTTATTCGGTTTACCCGACTGAAACTTTCTTATTTGTTTTTAAAAATTTCAATTTGGAGCAGCCGTAATCTTCGCGACCTTTGATGAAATCAACTACGGCCACTATGTTGTATAAGTAACATCATTTAAAAGATTAATTAATAGTCATACGTACCAGTGGTCGAAGCAAAAACGATACCAGTAAAGAGGGTTTTGACTGAAATTTGACAGTTTTTTTATTATTTATGTATAGTTTTGGGCTTTGGCGTGTTCTGACATATACGAGTATAGCAAAATTGCATGGCCATCATTTATGTGGAACAATCCATACCCGCCCTCCTGAATTATGATAAATGATGTCCAGAAATGTCTCAGTAAATTGACAATTTTGTGATTTTGACGCAGTAGATGCATTTTTTTAAACCAGTCTGCCTTATCTATTTTTTCCTAGTCTATACCTACAATTATGTTGAGGTACGTAAAACAAAATTACCATCGGGTAACTAGATATGGCCGTTGGAAAAATTAAATTTTCTCAGAAAAAAAGCTTAAAAAACAAATCACAGCGATGTGATATTCACGATTTGATAAAATTCCAAATGACATTTTGTTACTTTCGATAATCACTCTCAGAAATTGAAGTCAAAGCGGTGAAAAGGTTGTACTGTGTAGTCTGACAAATGGACGGACGGACATTTACCAAGCCTATCTATCTATCTATCTATCTACCTATGTAGGTTTAAATATGTCATTCCTTCGATTTTTATAGTTTTGGTTCGTATCAACAGTTCCTTCGCTAAAGTGAGGTTATAATTATGCACATCATTTTGAAAATATGTATTGAAGCAATATTGTCTTTGTAAAGGGTATTTCTTAATATATTAATATATTATTATTATTTATTTAACTGGAAGATGTAATTTTTGGCATTTTAAAAATTTAACAATTTTAAAAGCAGCATTTAACATTTTACCAAATTAAATTTGTATTAAAAAGGCTGCTTGCACAAATTAAATGAATTTCTGAAAAAAATGTATTTTCCTTTCACAGTTGTCAGCTTCTTTAGTTATTTGACATTTGATCTTAGCACAAATCATACAGATGTCATTCGGAGACAATAGTCAAACCCTTGAGGAAAATACTGTCAAGTGTCTCAAGACATAACAATGGCAATTCGGTTTCCTTTTTATCATTTCTAGCACATTTTGTTTAATTTTGCTATCGCTACATTCACCATACTTCTTTTTGCTTCTTTATATCCAGACACAATTTTAGATTTATCTCGACATTTGTGTAACAATGTTATGTTTTATTATTATTTTATTTTTCCCTTTTCTTATTCATTTTCTCGTTTTTTTTTGTGAAATTTTCCAAGTCAAATGGCCGCATTTGTTTTCATCATTTTGTGATTACATCTATTGTTTTTGTTTGTTTGTGTTACGACGGTCTTATCCCTAGCTTCTAGTCTGCGTATTTGTCTTGGGATATTTCAAATAAATTTGATTTCTTAGAAATATGTTAACTCCTTCGGAGAATTTCATTATTTTGGTTGTAAATATTTTTATTGGTTTTCTAATCCTTTTTTATTAATTAATCATAAACGTATTCAAAGATATTTTGTTAAGAAAAAAGTAATTATGAAGGAGAAGGATCTGAAGAATAATAACGATATTTTCTATTCCTCTGCATTAGGCAGTGACAGGAAGTGGCAAGATATGAACATCCTGGAAAGAAAATACTTATTATTAATCCAGTAGTGTTAAATCCTAGCCGGCGTTTTTGCAGTTAGCAGCCATAGCAAATTTCAGTGGTCCTTCAAAAATTAAGTTAATTTTTTACCATACACAGCTTTAGGGATAAATTTGAGTTAAAATATGTTAAACCATAGCTTTTTTAACGGAGACTAAAATTAAGAGAGCTTTTAGTTATGTATTCTTATTACCGAACTCAAAGTACAAACCTTACCTTAGAGATTTCAGTGTGGAGGAATTCTGCTGTTCCTTAACTAGTCTACCAATTGCAATGACAGTTGACTTATCAAAAATGTATGGGAGAGCTTAAATTTTAAACTTACTCCTATAATCATCAATTTTTTTAATGGGGAAACTTGTAAATATGTTTTTAAAAAGCTATTATTCTATAAGTTAGTCTTTAGAACTAGTTATGGTGCTAGTATCCTCAATGCCATTTACATGATATCATCTTTTAAACTCACCAGAAACCAGAAGAAAATTATCAAATTTTGTCACAAGTCTAACCATTTCCATTTTTCTGATATGACCTCTGTACCCAAAAGTTGATCTATAAAAGTCCCAAATATTGTTATGGAAAGTGCAATTTATGGAACATGTGATTTTTAATTCTGTCTCATGGCTGTCTTTTAAACCACGAGTATCTATGGTGAAGTAGACTTAAGTGTACCCAGTGTCGTTTTCTAGATATTACCTCTAATCCTCACCAAAATGTTGCTAGTTTTGGTCATGGAGAGCTGCTGTAAAACACGTATTAATATAGAATGAATTATTCAAATCTATGGGTACGATTTGATATCCGTATATGATATCGCGATAATTTTCAGAATGTATATTCTGGAAAATGTTTCTCTTGAAAAAATTTATTTTATCTAAAATATTTTATTGGTTGCATCCAACACAAAAACATAGCAAATATAACAATTTTCCAAGATGTGGCACTGGATACTGTGATCACCTAACAGCGAAATGTCCATGGATAGAAAAATGTATAGGCAGCTGCAGAGTAGTATCATCGGACGGTTTTAAAGAGATAACATTAAAATAAAATTAAAGTCATTCATTGTTTTATGTGCAATATATCTTTTAATTGTTCGTGAAGTTTATAAATAGCACTAGAAAAATGTGTATCATATTCATGTGACACTTTTATATTTTGTTTGTTCTAATCTCCTCATATTTTCCCCAAAATTCCTTAAATTGTTGAGTATTTTCAAAAAGTCAAAAGAATTTTTTTATAATCCTTTTGTAAAGTTTCTTGTCAGAAAAACGTGGAACAAGGCTCTTATCGAATTCAATAAAACTCCTAAAGACTCAATGATTGTTTGAATATAACCTGAGCACTCTTAAAACGTATTCGCATCATAGATTCCATTAGGAAAATTACACGTGAAGCACTAAACCATTGGCCCCTTCCTTTTTACACACCTAACAGCATTTATTACACTACACTCGGCACACTTTACTAACATTCTAAGGTTTCCCTGAAAACAAATCTACACGCGCTTTCTTTGCTTTTTCTTTGTTTTGAGTATCCTCTCAATATAAAAAAAAAAAGGAAAGCACAAAACGGGCAAAAACAATTGATTCTAAAACGAATTTCTCAGACATGCGAATGGAAAATTTCCAGTTACCATTTCCCTATTTATATAATGTTGGCAATAAAGAAATTCATATAAATAAATATGGTTTCTATGCAAAATAAATAAATGTTATTACGGCAAACACTGATCGGGAGTTGTGGGATGACATAGGAAACCGGTACATGACTAATATAGAATAAATCTAATGATTGATTGGCAATTTCATTTTAAATTCCCAACTCATCTCCTCTTGGGAAAATAAAAACCCAGCGTTTCTCAGCAAAACCATCAAGGTACAGACTATTCTCTGGGAAGACAGTGCGCAAATGATGATGAAACATGTTCGGGTTATTTATGTCGTATGAGTATTATATTTGCAAATTGCTTATACGCACCGGATAACAAACCATCAACCTTTATCGTCTGCCATATAAACTCTAGATTTGCAACAAGGTTTCCTGTCGAATCTAAGGGGAAGTTAGGCGTGAAAAGTGTACATCATTAAGGAAATACATTTCATTTTGATTTATCGATTTTTTGTACGTCTAATGGCAAATCCTATGAAAAATATTTTTGTATACCAGTATATGGAGGGCTAATTTAAATACCGTTCTTTAGATGGCTTATAAAATTAAATTGACTTTATACTTTGATAATAATGGAAATACGAAAGACAGACTAAAAAGTGACATATATAAACAAAATGTTTACGTTTATTTTACATTCGTAGAAAATAAACAAATTTTAGCAAAAAAACTGTAATAACACTGGTGCATGTTTCATTTTTGTGGTTGTCAAATACAGACTGATGTCAAATACTCATTAACAAGGGAGATGAGGATAGTAGAATTTCCAGGGAAAACGCATTGCCCTCAATGTACTTTCTAGTTATAAATTAGTTGATGCGCCCACCCTCCATATATAGTGATGCAAGTGCGGCACTGTATGTTTTCCAAAAATATGCCATTCCGTCCAATGATTGCGTCCATTCCAGATATCTGTGATCAAATTAAAGTCCGGTAACGGATTAAAGGTGGCTACGGATAAAGAGCGACTGATGGGATAAAAGGGTGTTAACCGGAAATTTTCTAAAAATATTTTAATTTTGGTGCAATTTTTTGGGTGAAATATTGAAGAAGACTTTAATTTGGAGACCATTTTCAAGAAACAATTAATTTGGATGGATTTTTAAAGAAAAATTAATTTAAAAAAAAAATTCTGGAAAATTTAGCAAAATTTGATATCTCCATTCGAAAACATGCTAAGTCGGCTTAACATGTTTTTAGGGAGATCGAATTTTTAATTTCTATATATTCCAAATTATACGAGTATTCAATCAAAAGTTCGATTTGCATTACACAAAATTTAAAAATTCATCAATCCTGAAAAATAACTTTTTTGCACTTTGCATTGATTAAAATAGAGGTATCGAATTAGTTTTCAAAATTTTTTAGAAAAATACAAATTCAAAGAAATTTTCTAGAAAAATGCTAATTTGAAGGCAATTAAAAAAACAATTTCAATATTCTATAAATTTTCAGCGAAATTTTTCAGAAAAAAATTCAATTCCAATATAATTATTTAGAGTAATGCAACTTGAACGAAAATTTTAGAGAAAAATTTCAACATTTTCAACAAAAAATTAAATGTAAACGACATTTTCTAGAAAAATCCAATATCGAATTTTATTGGAGTGGAATTTTCAAGAAACATTAAATTTCCACAAAATTTTCTAGAAAAAATAGTTTAAAGTAATTTTGTATAGTTCTGCAAACAAAATTTTGCAGATAATAAAATTTTGGCAAAATGTTTAAGGAAATTGCAATTTCAACGAAATTTTGTAGAAATATTTGATTTCAGCAGAACTTTTTTGAATAATTCAAATCTGAACGAAGTTTCTAGAAAAATGCAATTATAACGAAATTTTGCAGAAAAATTTAACTTCGAGGAACTTTTCAAGAAAAATACAAATCAAACGAAATTTTCAAAATAATCCGAAATCGAGTTTTAAAGAAATAATAAATTTGGGCGGCATTTTCATGAACAATTACATTTCAATAACATTTTCTAGAAAATAATTAGTTTGAAGAAATTTTTCAGAAAATGCAAACGAAATTTTCAATGAAAACGTAATTTCAACATTTTCAAGAAAAATGCTATTTCAACGAAATTTTGTAGAAAAATTTAATTTTTAAGATTTTCAAGCTAACAATAAATGCAATTAAAATAATTTTTGTAGAAAAGTTAAATTTTCTATAAAATTCCAATTTTGATTAAAGTTTCTAATGTAATTTCAAAGAAATTTTGTAAAAAAAAATACAATTTCAATGTAATTTTTTGTTTAATGAATTTTCAACGAAATTTTGCAGAAAATTTCAAATTCGAGGAAAAATTTCAATTTAAACGAAATTTTCCAGACAAATTCAAGATAGATGCAATTTTATTGAAAACATTCTATGTGGGCGACATTTTCAAGAAAAAAAAATTTCAACAAAATTTTCTTGGAAAAAAATAGTTCGAGAAACTTTGTTGAGAAATACAATTTTAACAATATTTTGCTGAAATGCAATTTCGAGGAAATTTTCAAGAATAATGCAACATTAAGAAAAAAAAATTGAAGGAATTGTCTAGAAGAATTAAAATTTGAAGGCAATTTTACAAAAATGCAATTACAAGAATTTTTCTTAGAAAAATTTAATTTTCTATAAAATTACAATTTCCATTAAATTTTCAAATGTATTTTCAACGAAATTTTGTAGAAAAATGCAATTCCAATGTAGTTCTTTAGAGAAATGCAACTTCAACCAAAACTTTAATTTCAGGAAAAATTTAATTTCAACCAAATTGTGTAGAAAAAAATCATTTTTAAGAAATTTTGTAAAGAAATTCAATTTTAACAAAATTTTCCAGAAAATTCAATTTTAACAAAATTTTCCAGAAAATGCAATTTCGACGAAATTTTCAAGAATAATGCAACATCAACTAAATGTGTGAAAAAATTAGATTTCAACAAATCTTTTTAGAAAAATACAAATTTGAAGTAATTTTCTAGAAAAATTAAAGTTTAAAGGTAATCAAAAAATAATATAATTTAAATTTAAAGGCAATTAAAAAAAATTAAATTTCACGAATTTTAGTAGAAAATTTTAATTTTCTATAAAATTTAAGTTTTCATTAAAGTTTCTAATGTAATTTGAACGATATTTTGTGGAAAAATTTAATTTTTCCGAGGAATGCAATATCAAAAAAAAAAACAAATGTCGATGTCATTTTACAGACAAAATTAATTTTGTCGAAATTTTCAACAAAAATTTCTATAAAATACATTTTTGGCAAAAATGTCAAGAAAAATTTAATTTCAACAAAATTTTGTAGAAAAATTAGAGTTCATCAATATTTTTTAGCAAAATAAAAATTTGAGTAAATTTTCTAGAAAAATGCAAATTTGAAAAAATTTTCTAGAAAAATTCAAATTTGAAGGAATTTTCTAGATTAATGAAAATTTAAATTCCAATTTTCATTAAATTTTATAATGTAATTTCAACGAAATTTTTTAGAAAAATGCAATTTCTATGTAATTTTTTAGTGTAATGCTACTTCAAATTTAATTTGGACGAAGTTTTCAGGAAAAAGTAAATATCAACAAAATTGTCTAGAAAAAAATTATTTTCACGAAATTTTGTAAAGAAATTCAATTTTAACATTTTCCAGAAAATGCAATTTCGACGAAATTTTCAAGAATAATGCAACATCAACTAAATTTTTAGAAAAATTTCAACAATTTTTTAGAAAAATACAAATTTGAAGGAATTTTCTAGAAAAATTAAAATTTGAAGGCTAATTGCAATTATTATGAAATTTCAAGAATTTTATTTTTCTAAATATAAAATTTTTTCTAATGTAATTTGAACGAAATTTTGTGGAAAAATGCAACTCCAATGTCACTTTTCAGAGAAATGCTATATCAACGAAATTTTGCAGAAAAATACAAGAAAAAGTGCAATTAAAACTAAACTTTTTAAAAAATCCAATGTCGATTACAGAAATTACAAAAAATTCAATTTGTTTGACATTTTCAACAATTTTTTGTAGAAAATACAATTTTGGCAAAAATGTCAAGAAAAATTTAATTTCAATGAAGTTTTGTAGAAAATTTAGAGTAAATCAAAATTTTTTAGGAAAATAAAAATTTGAAGGAATTTTCTAGAAAAATTACAATTTTAAGCAATTTTATAGAAAAATGCAAATTTGAAGGGAATTTCAAAAAATGAAATTTCAACTATTTCGAAAAAATTTAATTTGGCCGAAATTATCCACAAAATGTTCTACAAAATACAATTTTGGCCAAATTCTCAAGAAAAATGTAATTTCAACGAAATTTTGTAGAAAAATTAGAGTTCATCAACATTTTTTCTAAAATTACAAATCTGAAGGAATTTTCTAGAAAAATCAAAATTTGAAGCAATTTTCTAGAAAAATGCAAATTTAAAGCAATTTTCTAGCAAAATGCAAATTTGAAGCAATTTTCTAAAAAATGCAAATTTGAAACAGTTTTCTAGAAAAATGCAAATTTGAAGGGAATTAAAAAAATTAAATTTAAAGAAATATTTTAATTTAATTTTCAATAAAATTGTAAATTTTATTTAATTTTCTAATGTAATTTTAATCAAATTTGTAATTCCAATGTCATTTTTTAGAGAAATGCAATACCAAAGAATATTTGCAGAAAACTACAACCTCTAGGAAATTTTCAAGAAAAAAATCGATTTAAAAAATGTCTAGAATTATATATATATAGAATTTATAGAAAAATATAATTTGGACGAGATTTTTAAGAAAAATTAAATTTTAACAAAATTGTCTACAACAATTTTAACAAAATTTTGCAGAAAATGCAAGTTCGACGATGTTTTCAAGAATAATATTTCAACTAAATTTGTAAAATAATAAATTTTAAAATTTTTTAGAAAAATAAAAATTTTGAAGAAATTTTCTAGAAAAATAAAAAATGAAATTTCAAGACCTTTTTGGAAAAATTTTATTTTCCATAAAATTGTCACTTTAATTAAATTTTCTAATGTAATTTTAACAAATTTTTCAATTCCAATATACATATAGTATTTTATAGAAATGCAATTTTATCGAAATTTTTCAGAAAAATACAACTTTGTGTAAATTTTAAAGAAAAAATACAAATTAAACGACATTTTATTTAATTACTCATATTAGAAAATAAATATCGCTCATTTAGAAAAATAACGTAACAACTCAAAATCAGAAAATCCGCCTATTGACGATTTGCTTAGCCTATAGAAAATAAACCTGACAAGCGAATGGGACAAAATCTATTTCTAAGTTTATAAAATATAGTTGCCTAACCCATAAATCCAAAATATCTATTACTAATCTTAAGATTTTGAACTTATAGTCCAAGTAAATGTGAAGACAGACTAGCTCTCTTAGCTCTACATTAAACTTTAGATAAGAAATAAAAGCATTTATATTGACAAAGGTACATCAGCATTGAAATTTCGAAACTTTTAATCCACAATAAATGAATCAACAAAATTTTAGCCACTGCTGCGATTGTATTTAGTCATCAACATTCCAAGTGAATATCTTAATTCAGTTCTGTGTTTTCTTTAATTTAACAAATGTTTTTTCACTTCAAAATAATAAGCATTATTCCTAACGTTCTCTTCTTTTTCTTTCCGTTTTTTTCTATTTACAGCAACGGAACAGAGAACACACAACAGTTGAGGAAAAAAACCAAACCAACCAAAAGATACTAATGGCCTTAATGATTAGATGAAAATTAAGAGATGAAGAAGGAAACCCAAAAACCAGAAGATTGAATAGCGACGACGGGAATGTAGAACAGCAATACCCGGATATACAGGAAATATAAGAAACACCGAAAGCAAAACTACAACAACTAAAAAAAATTGCTAAAACCCCAAAAAACAATACAGCAAAAAGGCGATAAGAAAGAAAGCAAAAAACAACCGAGAAAGAAGTGATGTTAATAAAAAAGGAATGTTGTGAAAGAGAAAAAAGCTACAAACTAATAGAGAATATGCTGACGTCAGCCACGCAATAAAGTAAAAAAGACGGACATAAAAGAAGTTCATAAAATAGGGGGAGGCAAGCTTGAACAACAAAAAAAAAAACAAGGCAGAAACCAATAAACCAGAAAAATCACAAAAAAGGACAACAACTCAACAAACAGATCCTGTAACGGGAAACGACTAAGACAAACAGACGCCCGTTTTAAAGATTGTAGTTGTAGGAATATAACGCTACTCTTTACGACAAAAAAAAACAAAAAAGAAAAGACGTAAGGACGACAACTATACAAGCCCTATAGAGAGGGATAGTGTGACAGAAGATGAACTTAAACGTTGATGGTCTAAGGGAAGAGAAAATTAGATAAAAAACTCCGAGAAATATGCAAACAACATCCTAAGAGGAAAAAAACACGAAGAAATAGAAACCCCAAATAGGCTTTGGCATATTGCCCCATCTTTATCTATATAACTCTCGTGTGTTCATTCCCTATCTCTCTCTCCCCGTCTTGGCTAAAACCCATCATCAGATTTTAAGATTGTGATTGTCAAATGATGCCATGAATGCTTGTGGGCCAACAAAGCTTTAAGCCATTACTCCTTAAGGGATTAGAGAGCCCAAGAAAAGAAAATTTGGAAAAAAAAAACACACATTTAATCTCTTTAACCATAGACATTAATAACAAAACAAAAACTGCTTATCTTTAGCAATAGATGGCGTTGATGTTAAATGTACAATTGGCCCAAGCAGATCCAATAGCCACAGCCTTGGTCTTGGCTGCCAGTTCAGGACAGTGGAGATGAAAAATATGTTTCTGTGACATTGCCCAATCAAGAATTTTACAAGCAAATTAAACGGAAAGACAACTCACCAATTTAAACACAGAAACAGAAGAAAATATTTTAACGTATAATTTCGTCTATTACATACTTTAACAACAAAATGTTTTATTTAAAAACACCAAGGATTTTCACAGCATTCGGCTTTATTTATTTGGCCTTATTGTCATTGATTAACCCCTCGAAGGCCTGTCCGGCGGAAGTGTGCATTTGCAAATGGAAGGGCGGCAAACAGACGGTGGAATGTGGCGGTCAATCGCTGCCCAATATCCCTGAGGGCATGGATCCTGGCACTCAGGTTTTGAACTTTTCTGGCAACTCACTGCAGGTTCTGCAAAGTGAACGGTTTTTACGTATGGATCTCTTGAATTTGCAAAAAATCTATTTATCACGCAACCAACTGATTCGAATACATGAGAAGGCATTTCGGGGACTAACAAATTTGGTGGAATTGGATTTGTCGGAGAATTCATTGCAGCACATACCTTCGGAAACATTTCAGGATTATAGTTCTTTGATGCGTCTCTCGTTAAGTGGTAATCCCATACGGGAACTAAAGACAGCGGCCTTTCGTTATTTGTCCTTCCTCACCACTCTAGAGTTAAGCAATTGCCAGATAGAACGTATAGAAAATGAGGCTTTTGTCGGAATGGACAATCTGGAATGGCTGCGTTTGGATGGCAATCGTATTAGCTATATACAGGGAAATCACATATTGCCCAAGTCCTTGCATGGCATTAGTTTGCAAAGCAATCGCTGGACCTGTGATTGTCGTCTGCTCGATCTTCATGCTTGGCTGAATAGTTATAATACCCCCCAAACAGAGGAGCCCAAGTGTGTGGAACCTTTAAGGCTAAAGGGACAAGTCATCAAATCGTTGAAAAAGGAAGAATTTGCCTGTCTGCCGGAAGTCACCCCTCAATCTACTTACACTGAAGTTTCCGAAGGACGCAATCTCACCATATCCTGTGTGGTCAGAGCTATACCCGAACCCAAGGTTTTGTGGCTTTTCAATGGCCAAGTAATGACCAATGATAGCTTCGTTGACAATATGCATATGTTGTACTACATTGACGAATCGTCCAGCTCCACGGCTGAGGAGAAACACAGTGAAATTTTCATTTACAATGCCGGTGTGGAGGACAATGGCACGTTCTCGTGTGTGGGCCAGAATATAGCCGGCACCACATTCAGCAACTATACCATAAGGGTCATGATCAAAGAGCCGCCCGTGGTCAATGAGGTCTCCTTCCCCCAGAACTATATGAACTACATAGTGGCCAGTTCGGCTGGAGGAGGCATTATATTCGTCCTCATTATGGCCTTCATTATCATACAGTGTAAAAAACGCCAAAATCCGGTGAAAAGGAAAAAATGTCCCTCCTCCGCGGTGACCACAGTGAATGGTAATAACACTTCCTCCTCCGATGGTTCGTCGTCCAATGACACGGGTCTCATGAAATGTTCATCCATCATCAATGACAATGACAGCCTCAATGGTAATTCCGGTTTAATTTTGGGTCAATGTGATAACCTAACACCCACCAAATTAACCAAGGAAAACGGTGTTATACTCGGCCAGCAAATGAAACAAAATATAATGCTATATAATCCCATGGACAGTTCGACACAAACTTTGCAGTTAAGTGTTAACATGGCTGCCGCAGCGGCAGCCTCTGCCATGTCCTCTAATACCCCACCACCGCCTCCTTCGTCTTTGATGGTAAATCCTGCCTTAAGCTCGACGCTGGCCTACTGTTCCCCACCCGCCTCGCTCCGGAACTATGCCGAGAAAAATCCCGATTTGGTTAATGATGCCGAAAGTGGGGTAAAGCATAAACTGAAAGCCTCTGCCTCTTTGGATGCTGCCGGCTCCGAATACGATAGCCAAAGTGATTGCCAGAATCCAGTGCAATATGAGCAGTATTACCAATTGTCCGCTCCGCAATTTGGCTCGCAAATCTTAAGGCCCAATGCGGCAGCAGCCATGGCTTCCTCACGTTTTGGTGGCATGACTACATTGCCGCGCGGCATGCAACTGAAGACGGTTATGAATTCCATACCCACACATCCGGTCGATGTGCACCTGAACCCCGTCTGCTTTTTGGGACAAGATGGCTTTGCCTATGACTACAGCAATGCCCATTTGCAGCAGTCACCGCAGCAGCCTCCGGCCCATCACCATCTGATGCAACAACAGGCAGCCGCGGCCAACCAGCAGCAGCAACAACAGAATGCTTTGCATCAGCAGCAACAACAGAATTTCTATCGCACTTTGCCACACAAACACAAACAGCAGCAGTTTGCCAATAGCCAGAATAATGGCATGCGTTACAGCCTAGAGGCTGAGTTTCTGCAGCAACGCTCCATGACTCCGACCTCATACGACAAATATAATCTACCCAATGTACGCTTCACCGCCGAAGGTTATCCGCAAACGCATCTGGTGCAGTATCCCTCACCACCGGAGGGCTACAAAAGCAGCAATAATGGGGAGCAGAACACTACAGGCCCACAACAGCAACAACAACATCAACAGCAGCAGTGGCCTCCTTGCTTACCCGGCTACCACGCCCAGCCTATGCATTATGGCCCCACCATAATGGGTATGTTGAGTCCTCAACAGCAGCAGCAGCACCTGCAACCACTTACCTCTTTAAATTCTACAGCCACCTCTTCGATAGCCACCTCCACATCTGTACAATCACCAGCCTCCTCCTCATCCGCCTCATCATCCTGCTCCTCAAACTCCAATACAACGGAGGCACGAAAGCGTTGTGTGGCAGCCCAGGCCGACTCCTCAACCATACCCGAATGTGACGAAAGTGAGATTTCACCCTCCAACTCTTCGCTGGCAGTGGGTGAAGTGGCGGCGGCGGCAGCAGCGGCAGCTATGGCGTCCAACACCACAACTGGTGAACAGGCGGCCAACAAAAAACGTTATCTCAATGGTCCTCTAGCCGATAGTCCCGATGAGGGTTATG
Source organism: Eudasyphora cyanicolor (assembly GCA_963930755.1). Taxonomy (NCBI): domain Eukaryota; kingdom Metazoa; phylum Arthropoda; class Insecta; order Diptera; family Muscidae; genus Eudasyphora; species Eudasyphora cyanicolor. The sequence goes on from OZ005737.1 coordinate 244,866,395, forward strand.
TGGGTGATCCACGCGATACCACAACTGATATGTGACAACTTCAACAGCAGCAACAACGTTTGGCAAAGGCCAAGGGTTCGTTGGCTACGGCCACATCCCCCTCATCGGTGTCCTCACTGTCAACAACAGCAACCACCTGTAGTAGTTTGTCGAATACCACCTTACCTGCCTCTAAATTGAATGCGTCCACAACGACGATGACGGTGGTGGCCTCATCCAAGAGTAAACAACAGCATCCAACAGCCGCATCCGCATCCTCAGCAGCAGCGGCGACATCGACATCACTATCCGATGATTCGGTTGCTTTGTAAAAAAAATAGGTCTTTTTTTGTAATCTTAAGGGATATTATCGGGAAATGGGTACTCAGTTTGAGGTTCAATTCACTTCATCAAAAAAAGGAATGTACGTATGTAAAGATTCTTTTTTATTTTTTTATCAACAAATTTAAATGTTAAGGTACTGATTAAGTCTTGAATTCGATGGTGGTCTTTTAAAACAATTGTTACCTTAAGAGTAATTTCAATACGAGTACGAGTATGTATACAGTTATTCCCTAAAACGTTTGATCATATTTTCAGTTCAGCTTTTCAAAAAATGGTGTTGGACTTTTCAGCTGTTTTTTCATGAGCTATAACGTACTGTTTATTAGTAGGTAAGGTTTCATGTGGTTTCTTGAAAATTTCAATCAAAATTAAATTTTTCTATGAAATTTCATTGATATTGGATTTTTCTAGGAAATTTCGTCGAAATTGCATTATTTCAGGCTACTGACGCTTTTGTCGCGTCAGTAGCCTTTTATCCGTAGCCATCCATCGGTCACCGGCCTTTAATCTAATCAATGGCAATTCATACTGCCATCGGTCATCGACCCTTAATACCATCAGTAGTCATTGATCTGGCCATCGTTTATCGACCTGAACACATATAAGATCTATGAGTCCGTTAAGGGACGATGATATCTGATTAGTGTCAACTGCCCGATTAAAGGTCGTTGACTTTATTAAAGGCCGACGAAGGAAAATTTCTGGAAAATTTCGAAGATATTTCCTTGCGACATTAGGGTTTGTTACACGAGTGTGTATACGAAAAGTGCAGAAAAGCTTCAGAAGTTGATCGAAAAGAAGATACAAGGGAAAATTGACAATTCCTTTAACTTTTCCAAAAAAAAATGCAATTTTGACCAAATGCTCTAAAAACTTTACAGCAAAATGTAATTTTCAACAACTTTTTGTAGATAATTGCAATTTTGAGAACATCTTTTAAAAATACCAATTTTGAAAACATTTTCTATAAAAACCAAATTCTACAATTTTTTATAAAAATTAAATTTGGCTAAAATTGTTTATACAAATGAAAATTCAACAAAATTTACAATAAATATCTAAATTTGATGAAATTTTCAATAATATTTAAGGGGCAGAATTTTGAATATTAACCTATAAAATTTATTTTTGACTAAAAAGTTTATAAACAGCCAAATGCTATAATAAGAAATCGATATCATTTATTGTCGAAAAATTTCCAATATTTTATGGGGATTTTAAATTTTTTCAAATTAAAAAAAAAAAATAACTTTTGGATTTACGAAATTTGAAAGAGAACATAACGGGCCATTTTGTTTGTGGAATGTTTTTGTTATAAAAATTGCAGAATTTTTCGCGAAATTTTTTTTAGCTTTAATTTAAAAATTTTGCTTCCCTTTCGATTTTTTTTTTTCAAATTTACAGAAGAATAAAGTCAAATTAAAAAAAAACAATAATTTTTGGGTGTTATGAAATTTGAAAAGAACATAACGAGCCATTTTTTGTGGATAACGGGTATTTTGTTTGAGGATTTTTTTTAAAAAGCAAAATTTTTTTATAACCTTTAATTTAAAAAAAAAATTGGAAAAAATTCTATTATTTATTTATAGAGCAAAAATTAAAAAAAATTGCCAGACCTGACTTAGTATTTCGCGCATAACTTTTACAAGTATTGGTTCCCTAAAAATCAAATTATTGTTTTTGGATTTGTGAGAGACTAGTGCAAATTATAAAATTTTTCTCGCGAAATATTTTTATAAACTTTAATTTAAAAAAAAATTGAAAATTTCTATTATTTTCAAATTTACAGAAGAAAAATGTCAAAAATTGTCAGACCTTCCTTAGTATTTCGCGCATAACTTTCACAAGTATTGATTCCCTAAAAATTCAATAGTTTTGGATTTGTGTGAGTCTGGTGCATACTTTGTGTAAATTTGAAAAAATCGAAGGGTAAGCAATTTTCCCTAAATTAGATTTCATTAAAAAAATGTTACTAATTTAAAAAATGCATAAAAAATGGCCAGTTGTGTTCTCTTTCAAACGACGTGACGTTGTAAAAATCGGTTTTGCCGTTCAACAGCAATTACAAGTTTCGATAAACTCAAAAATACATTTTTAAATTTCAAATCCCTACAAAGCTTTGGACCCATTTTTTTTATAATAATACAGACGTTTTATTTTGACATTTAACAACTTTTTAGTCAAAAATAAATATGCATAGGATAATATTAATAATTCTGCCCCTTAGGCAAGATTTTCGCGAAAAATATAATTTCGTTAAATGTGAAGAACATTATTATGAAAGTATAATTTCTAATTTCTATAAAATGTTCAATAAACGAGTAAAACATCAATGTCTATGAATTTTATAATAAAACTGTAATTTCTATAAAATCATATTTCGTGGAAATTTTCGAAAGCAAGACAAACAAAATGTGAGACACAGTTTTTAAATTTATTTGCATATCTGTAGGGCAAATCCACTGAAAAAATAGTTCAAGCTAGCCCGCAATATTTTGTTTTGGAAATTAAAAAAAACTGAAGAATATTTTTAAACAGATGTTTAGAAGCTATGTCTTAATACAATCCCTTATGTTATCAACAAATTTAGCAAATTCCATTAAAATCGATTAATTCATTACTTTTTCGAGAGACAACAAATCATTTTCAATAGTCAAAATTCAGATAAACATCACCATTTAAAATATTTTCAATATAACGTTTACAAAAAGTAGTAATATATACATATATTTATTACGCTACGGTCCTCGGTAAAGACGGCCTGCTTAAGAAAATAATCCCTATGGTAATATTTTGATGATCGTGGAAAAATGTAACACAAAAAAATTATAATGCGGCCTTATTCATAAACATTTGTGGAAGGTTTACATTTTTACATAGAAGAATCTGTACTAAAAGTTTACGCATGAGCCGTAAAAATAATTTTAGCATAGAAGTATCTGTACTAAAAACCTATCTTACAGTTTCTTTATAAAGCTCTAGGATTTTAGGAATAAGTCCTATAAATAATTCGTAGAGAGATATTAGGCATAAGTTTGTATTGTTTGAAGAACTATGCATATATTATTTCCTTTCCGATCCTAAAGGGTCATAGGGCCATATGCATGAACGTAGCATATATTTCACCGATTCCTCTTAGCCCTCAACTTGGTTGTTTCAGCAATAGTTCCCATGCGTTCATAGTTATATTACTGAAAATAAGATGTTTCTTGGTTTATTTATGATCCTAGGGTTGGATTTATTCTGCATGTAGTACCTCACCTCTTTATTCGACACTACATCAATGTGATTGATTTGCGTTTGCTGTCCTTCATTTCTAGGTGTACCACTGTGTTCTGGAACCTATGTTAAATTGATGTCCAATGGCTTGCAGTGTAGATCTTGTTCACTATTTTAGCTAACATTCCTTCCATTCCTATCTTAGAAGCCTAGCATAGAAGGTGCTAGGTTAATTTCTGAAGTATTGTTTGCAGCTCCCAGAAAATCATGATCCCAGTCTCCTAACAATCTCGATCTACCATTAGCAAAAATTTGTACAGTGTGTTGACTCAAATTTGGCAGAAATATTGCCTACAGTTGCAGTGCATTTATAAAAATGGATATATCGATCTTTGGACGAATATCATTTAATTTTCCCATTTCATTGGTCGTATTAGGCCTACTTTATGAAATAGCCCCATAAAACAATGTCCATCATGTTACTCCCTGATAACACTGTGCAACAGTGAAAAAAATACACGGACTGGACAGTATAGGTTCGATTCTACCACCAAAGGGTAGTATTACCCGATACTCGGATTGGCGAAAGTTTCGGAAAATTAGTGGGACCCTCGAAAAAGGTGTCATCAGCTTTTGTCCAAAACCTAATTCAGATTTGGTGATACCGCCTAGCTATATTTGGCAATAATGTAGCTAAGAATATGCTGAACATATTTTTGTTACATAATAATGTAATACTAAAATTTTTGAGGTACAATGTGATTTTTTGAGCTGTTTAGGGTGCCTAGACACGTTCAGATTGTACTGATATGTTCACAAAAGTTGTTCAGATTTACGTTGGCTACAATTACGCCAAAAATTGTTAGTGAAAAATTACAAGCCACCGAAAGTTATGCCGAAAAAAGTGAAACAAATATTTATTTCCTTCACTTTTTGAAAAAAAAGTAACGGACAATTTTTTTTTTCGCATTAAATGTTGACAAATTTTGTTCAGGATATTCTTAGCGACATTATTGCCAAAGATTGTTTTTTCGAGGGACCCTGATTTTACTGATTTTACGAAACTTTGGAGGCCCATAAGTAGAATCGAACCTATACGGTCAAGTCCGTGTATTTTTAAAAAAGTGTTTATTTGTTGCATAGTGTAATACAACTGCCATACAATTGACCAATTACACTTCTTGGATTCATAAAAGCAATATTTCATGATTTTATTACACAGTCTAATCTAGCTTATCTCAATAATTAGGGAATTAAGAGAATTAAGTAATTTTAAGCAGCCTTTAAAAAACTTAATTTATTTGCCGGTCAAGAATTTCCCGACAGGAAACTTCAGATAAAATTTATTATTCTTCTTGTTTACATTTTCTATTTTTATTTTCTTTTTATTACACAAAACTTAACTGCTGCAAAATGTCTGAAGTCTTAAACCACTTTCCATAATTCCGATGTCATGACACTTGACACTTGCCCCTCATGACTTGTATATCCTTTTGCCCACCGGTTTTCTCGCCGTAAAAGTGTTTGTCACCTTTCTTAGCATTTCTCAACAATGGTGATTGTTTTCTATCACCGCAAAAAAATAGAACTTTTCATTTATCCCTGGTTTTATTTTGTGTGGATGTTTTTTATTCTTCTGTTTTTTATTCTCTCTCCATTTTTGTTGAAATTGTTTTGTTCATTTTCATAATACGTGCCAGTCACAATAACAGCGGCCATAGAATAAAGTTTAAATTATTTTCAACTTTTTCAATTACGCGTGAATTGCGAACGTAAAGAGAGAAGGGGCAAAAAGGAAGTCGGTTTTGTTATTATTTTATTCGATTTGTGGAGATTTAGAAATGTATTAAGAGAAAAATAGATAATAATAAAATTCTTAAAGTGGATAGCTTCTATAGCAGTCACAAAAAATATCCTTCAAAGAAAATTTATCAGAAAATAAAAAATAAATATATGTTGTCCAAAAAGGCGGTATTTTTTTATAACACTTTGAAATTCCTTCAGTTTTCTTAACATTAAAGACCATAAATATCCCATAACTTCAATTTATTTTTTACTCAGAGAAGAAAAACTTTAAGACCGGGCGAAGACGCAAAGAAAAATGCTTCTCACAGTAATGCTATTTTTGTCAGCTACAATCGATATTTCCGATAAACGAAATTTCTTTTGTTGAACGCAAAACTATTTTGATTTGCAAAGCAGAGAGATGTTACTTATACGAATACAGGGTTGCCCATATTCGACGGACCCACGGACTCGTTGGGCCCATTCCAATCGACGAGGCTTGTCCGCAGGCAACAATCTTTGCGTCAATTGAATTTTGTACGGGAACAAATGCAAATCAACGCGAATAATCCGTTGTAAAGTGGACCGAGCCATGCCCAACTGCTGAGAACGGCGTTTTTGGGATGTTCTTGGGGACCTCTCAACACTGGCTCGTACGGCAGCGATATTCTCGGCCGATCGCCTTGGTCGACTTTTATTTGGCTTCTTCGGATTAGAAAGAGCCTCACCAGTCGAAAATTTTTCGTATAAACGCTTAATGGTGTTCTTAGAAGGCGCACTTCTCACATTTTTTAATATTTTAAAAGCACGTTGAGTTTTCACAATTGACTTCTTCTGTTGAATGTAAATTTCAACTATTTCAGAGCGCTCGCGTGGCGTGTATTGTTCCATGGTAAAAATCTGCTTGGACTGACGCTTCAAACGCGGTATGTCATAAAGCGATCAGACATCTCTGTCAAAAGTTATGGCGTTGCCAGATGGGTCCGTCGAATATGGGAGACCCTGTATTAAGTGCCAAAATATAAAAACTTTTGACCAAAATAGTAAGAAATGGCGAACTTAACAACGCTGTCACTTATTACACTGGAAAAATCTACCAAATTTTATGGATGTCGCTTAAATTTATTTGGTTTTAAAAATATTGTCCAAAGATGTTGTAATCTTTAAAAAAAGACAATATATAACTAGAACTATGTAAATGTCCTTGTTTTAAATGTGTAAGTAGATGTCCTAATCTTTTATTTCGTACTTAAATTAAAGACAATTTACTTAATATTAACAAATATGTTGTAATCTTTAAAATAAAGACAATATATAACTAGAACTATGTAAATGTCCTTGTTTTAAATGTGTAAGTAGATGTCCTAATCTTTTATTTCGTACTTAAATTAAAGACAATTTACTTCATATTAACAAATATGTTGTAATCTTTAAAATAAAGACAATATATACCTAGAACTATGTAAATGTCCTTGTTTTAAATGTGTAAGTAGATGTCCTAATCTTTCATTTCGTACTTAAATTAAAGACAATTTACTTAATATTAACAAATATGTTGTAATCTTTAAAATAAAGACAATATATGCCTAGAACTATGTAAATGTCCTTGTTTTAAATGTGTAAGTAGATGTCCTAATATTATGTCCTACTTAATATTAACAAAAAATTTCCTGAAAATTAAGACAATTTCCTTAAATCAAGTAAATTTTTCAAATTAAAAATATGAGTTAGTGTTATGTTAAAGGTCATAATCTTCAAAAAAAAATCGCTGAAGCAAAATCTGAAAAATTCAAAGAAAAAATTTAATTTTAAATATGAAATGTCTATTTTTTAAAGATATTTACAACAAGAATATTTCTTAATTAAACTTAAAACATTTTTTTTGGTTGTTTAGAGCATTTCGTTTATATTAAGTAAATATTCCCAATTCAAAGTATGAATTATCTTTATTTTAAATATTAGGAAGTCTTAGAAGCAGAATATTTAGGATTAATTGATTAACAATTAAAGCTTTCACTTGCCAACATCTTTAAAAATCTACCTATTTTCGAAGATTTTACCCTAATTTTCTCGATATTATATTCTTCAATAAGCAAATTTAAAATTATGAAATTTTAAGAAATTGTAGTACATATAAATATGAAATTTCCTTTTTTAAAAAATGGGCATCCTAATCTTTAAAACAAGAGCATTTAATACTTAAATTAAAGTGAAGTTCCCTAATATTAAGTATATATTCCTAATCCAAAGTATGAATTGTCCTTATTATAGTGACTAGAACATCATTGAATCGGAATCTAAAATTGTAGGTCCAAAAGACATGAAGCGTCAACCGCTTTCGCTTTTCTCTCTGCATTGTCTCAAGGATGCAGTTCAAGAAACCATATTGCTGTTAAATATAAAAGTATAATTGTGTACTTATGTTTGTAAATACTTATACAGGGTGGCCCATAATGCCCGAAGGGTTTTGAGTTCAAGATAACTATTTATTTAAGACATAATTATTATTACATTTTTAAACACATTAATGGAGATTTTTTTTGGTATTTTTTGGGCACATTGTTCGATTGTGTACTTATCAATTTTAAATTCCCCAAGTTTTTTTTTTTCAAAAATACTGAACAGAAATAAAAAAATATATTAAACAAGTTATAAGGAATTCAAACCCCTTCGGTCATTTTGAACCACCCTGTATAAAGTTTAGTTTTTTTTTCAAAACGCCACTATTTTCTTTGGACTACTTTATTTCAGTTCAGCAATAAAGTAAACATTTTTCTAGAGATTTATGGCAGGGAAGAAAACTGAGTAGCGAACAACAAACAAACGATGTTAATAATTGCATTCCAGAGAGAGCTTCCCGATTTTGAAGCTCAGAGCTATAGAATTCGCTTTTCTCACCACATATACATATGATTTTGTATATAACAGTTCCTTCAACCAAGAAAGAATGTTGCTAACTTTAAAGAAAATTAGTTAAAATTTTTATATAGCCCCATATATATCTAATATATGCCGATGTTGCATCTACAGAGTGCGCATTCTTTATCAAATAGTTCAGAGGCCAGTTTAATGAATCAAAAATTAACGTTGATAAATTTAAAAAATAAATCGTTCCAGATATTTATCTATCCCCCAGATATAGGTATCCCGTTTAGGTATATATTACAAAAAAAACAACTAAAACGTGCAAATATTGCTTCTTATTTTGTTCCGATGGGGTGGTGTAGGGTATTAAATAGTCGACTTTAGCTCTTTCTTATAGGGTTTTCCTTTAACTGTGGTCATTGGTCAATATTTCATGTTTCACCTCCCCAATACTGTATTTATTTCTCCGCTACAATTTCATTTGAGGTTATCTTTAAATTTTTGGCCAATTTTAGTTTTGCAATACTTTCATAATTTTTTGCTTAAGTTTTCAGGTGACAATTTTTTTGAGCTACAATGAATTTTTGATGCGTATAGATTATTATTTGGCTCGGAGTTAAATATATAATAGATATCCATTTTAGGGTATGTTTATTCGGGTTAGCATGTACTTAGGGAGATTGCAATTTTAAACTCTAAATATTCCAGATTATGATCAATCAAAATTTTATGTAAATCATAGAGTTTTTGTGGTTATTCTAATAATAATTTTAAAATAGATGTTTTTCCATACTTTTGATTGTGTTGAGGGATTAACGTAAAAATATTAAAGGATATCAATTTGCATTTCAAAAATCAAATTCCTTAAAAATATGCCTATTCGACTTTTGCAATGAAGGTAACGATATATGGATTTAGTTGTAATTTTTAAACATATTTAAAAAGGTAACAATTGTTTTCAAGACATACATACATTTTTTAAAAATATAAATTATTTTCATTTTAAATGAAATACAATATTTCTTTTGACAAGTCCTTTAAAACTGTCTTTAAACGTTTATTTGAAAATTCTACAAATCTACTTTTATTTTACATTTTATTTTCAAAAGAAACGGTTAAATGAAAAAAAACAGAAAAACAAAACCCTCAAGACTTATAAATCTAGATCATAAGAAAACAAACTTTTATTAAAAAAATGAAAAAAAAAAAAACAAAACGTACATATGACACGACATGATTTAGAAAGCAACACATGAATCAATCAATAAAATAAATTACACACAAATTTGTAGAGAATATATTAAACAAATTAGATATAACAAAAAATTGTTTAATACATAAGACTAACATGAATTTAGACTAAGGTAAAAAAATAGTAGTTATAGTCAAGACGAAAAAATAATGTTAAATTCTGAACAAATAATGTGTGGATTCGTTTTAATGAAAAAATATTAGACTTTTAGCAGCACCAAAACAATGCAATGTAATGTATACCGAAATGAAATAAATAGTTTTAAGTCAGAAACGTAACAGTTTTCATAAGGTTGTATATAACTAAATTAAAAGAAACAGTAAATGAAAGTTAATTACACTGCGTGTGCAACAAAATGTAATTTCAGCAAAACTAACATACGCCACAAATTATCGATGCATAACCGTTTTTCTCTATGGCAACATTATTTTGGAACTTTTGCCCACAAAGTTTGCTGGAAAATCGAGAAGAAGGTTTGTGATTTTAATATGGAATTCGTAGCGACAAACTTTGGAGTAAACATTTATTGTCTGAAAAGAAACTTTTGGGCAACCTAAGGAACATGTTTTCTCGCACTTCAAACTCGTCATGGCGTTATGCCTATTTTTCTGTTTTCTCTTGTCTTGAACCCAGCACCTTCGGAATCCATGTCTAGCGCACTTAACACTGAGCTACGAAGGCCACTAAACCTATTTATTCGATAGCTTCGTAAAGATGCCAAAAGCATATGAAGAAACTATCAAGTTATAGCCATAAATCCAACCTGGATTTATTTTTTTGTTAGTTTGAAAACCATATCCTACAACAAAGTATTGTAGGTATATGGATCTGAAACTTTGCATGCGGGTTTTTCAAAAAATTTTGATAAATAACGATGCGATTGCTTAGTATATATAAGATATTGGATTATTCGCATACAGTTAACAGATAGTCTGAACGTTTTTATAATATATCATTAACTCTTTGATCTAAGATAGCATTTTACATCTTGTAAGATACAATTTATTGATATTTTGTAAACCAAATCGGACAAATCGTTAAAAATGGGTCAGAATTTCCAATATTACAATATGCATTCTTAATTTTAATTATAAAGTTTATAAAATCATTTATAAAATCATTTATTTTTGAAAAAATTCAACATTTTATGGTGATTTTAAATTTAAAAATATTAATTTGTGTGTTTTAAAAAAATGTGTAATTACTCTTGAATGGTTGAACCGATTTCTACAAACTAAACTGTAAATTTTCTTGTTTATTTTGTTTATCAGTGCATAAATATTTTCTTCAAATTTTTTTTTAAACTTTTTTTAAATTTTTCTTCTTTTTCTGCACATACATAACTATTTTTTTTAAATTCCTTTGTATGAAGTATTTTGCAGAATCAAAAAAAAATTATAGTCATATATTATTTTACCATTATATAATTCATAGGATAATATTAAAAATTATGAAAATGTGTGAAACTACTTTTAGCATTTTCTCTTTTACAACAAAAATATCCACATAATTCTAAATTTACACTGTTATTTGAACTAATTTTTTTGATTTTCTAGCTTTGGAGTAGATCTAAACATCAACCTTCTAAATGAAGGGAGGTCAACTTTTTGTTGGATTTTTTTTTCTTAAAAATTCAGAATAATTTCTGTACTGAGTAATTCCATGCGATGTGATCACACAAACTGTGGATCTTTTCTGCGATTTTGATAAAATTTACCAGATTCAAGAATTAAGAAAAATTAAAAAAACTCTTTATGGCCGTATAAAAATTTATTTATTTATATATTTTGAAATTCTCTAACATTTGTGAAATGAAGCAGAACAGATCGAGCCCTAAACAAAACACAATATTTAAAAAAAAATTTAAATAAACTTTTAAGAAAGAGTACACCTTTGAACATGAAATTTAAATTTCATCGAAATCGGAGAAAAGAGCCAATATTTGTGTGTCTTCTTCACATAGAATTCCTCATAAATCGAAAAAAAATTGAAATGTCTCTTTCATCTTAATTTTTTTCTCAAGAAGATGAAGAGTCACCATCATGAAGCTTTCTGGAGGTATTATTGACAAATCCAAAAAATAAAAGGTGTACTTTTTCTTAAAATAAAATTTTTATTTAAGTTTGTAAAAAAAAAAAAAATTAGATATCGTACATTTTTAAAAAGTACGATTTGTTATTGGTTCATTACTAAACAAAAAAAAGATTTATTCTTCTCAGTCAAATGTTAGCGAATTTAAAAGAAAAATTACCAACACTTACATACAGCCAAAACTAATATTTTAAAAAAAAATCCGGATTCTTGTTCTGCTCCCCTCAAAGTACATATCTGGAGAATTTCACTAAAATCGAAGAATGAATTACTCTACTAAAAATCGTTTCCTGACATATAACATGTTTCGATATTTTTAAACCAAAAAAAGGTTTCCTTTGACATTTTTTTTCTTAAAAGTTGAATCTCGTTTATATAAAAACAAAGCGCCCTCTTTAAATCCAGGAGATTTTTTATTAACTAAAAATTAAATTTTGTAGTTTCTTATATTTTTTAGTTTTTATGAAACACATTTTTATTTAAAAAAGTTTAGATTTTGTTTGGAAAATGCGATATTTTCGCATTTGCGGAGCGTAAACATTTTACAAGCGAAATCAAAACCCGTTCACACGGCTGCACCATTTTTACAAACGTTAAACTAGAATATAAATTTACTTTGTATTGTAACTCATGTATTGTAATGTCCCAGGTAAAAAATAAAAGTTGTCCGATTTGTCTGAATTTTTACTCGTTTATTGTTCAAGTATAGAAACTCGGAGAATGCTAATATTGGGTCAATCGAACAGCGATTGACCAAGTTATTGGACATTCAATTCGGAAAAAAGCAACATTTTTTGTCAAAATAGAAATTTGCAAACGCGTTTTTCACATACAAATAAATATTTTAGAGCAGTGCGTCAAATGACACTCTGGAAGGATATTTCATGGACTCTCTTGCAGGTAAACAACTAATTTCGTAAAGTTGCATTTTGGACCAATTCTTTTGCATTAAAAAAATATTTCGCATTTCGCAATATCAAAAATATATCACAAAATTTTTTTTCTGCAATATTTTTAAAAGAATCTTTGACATGTTTGTTAGTTCATATCAAATTTGTGGAATGTACTTTTTCCACAACAAAAAATATGATTTTTTTTAAAAAAATTAGTTCGAAAAATTACAGTCAATGCTAACAAAGTTTGTTAAAATCAATACTGCACAGTAGGTAAATCACATTGATACATCTCCAAAGTGTCAATACTTCACGATCCATGTACTTACATGTAGTGAACACTCAATGATCGTCCGGTTTGATTAAATGTTTAGCTAGTGCCTTTGCAATTGGATTGAAGCTACTTCGTATTTCAAATAATTTTACCATTCAATAAATTTCGTTTATATACGGAATTCAACGTATACATATGTATTTATAAATATAAAAATATTACTGATTTATACAAATCAATATAAATATCAAGTAGAATTTTGATTTTTAGATAGCATTAAACGGCTGTTTTCATCCAATTCGAAAAAATGTTTAACTAACTCTTCAGTTTTATAAAGTAATTTTCTATCGCATTTCGGCTTTGGGATTGCTAAAATTCCTTGTTCAGAACACAATTTCTTTGAAGTTCTTACTTCCCGTTCAGAAGCGGCGAATTCCTTCATAACATGGTCGTGTCCCCAAGTTGGTGGGGAAAGGGTTAGCAATTGATTTTTTCTTTTTTATCCAGCTCTGACAAAATTGAATCACCATTCTATTCGCTGGCTGGATTACGATACTTTTTACATCCAGTCCACTCAACGCCAATTTCACGATCTTCACAATTCAGATATTCAAATTGCTTTTTGGATTTTGAAAGTTGAATCGAACATTTTATGCAAATTTTCGCTTCCTTTGGCAAATTAAAATTGCTCCACAGGTTTTCGGATATTTTGAGTACGGTTTTAGGGTTATGACTTTTAATCCCAAATGCATCGCGTTAAATATGGATTAAGTCTGCTGGTCTGCTGCTACTTGTATACGTATGTATTTTCAATTAAAACTTGGTTTGAAGAGGTCTGGTATGCCGTACAGTGACAAAGTTTATAGAAATATATGTAAATAATTTTCTGATTTTTTAGAATTTTGTTATTTTTCAAACTAAATTTGCTAAAAAAAATCATATATTTTTGTTGCGGAAAAAGTACATTCCAAAAATTTGATATGAACTAACAACCATGTCAAAGATTCTTTTAAAAATATTGCAGAAAAAAAAATTTCGTGATATATTTTTGATATTGCGAAATATTTTTTTAATGCAAAAGAATTGGTCCAAAATACAACATTACGTAATTAGTAGTTTATCTGCAAGAGAGTCCATGAAATATACCTCCAGAATGTCATTTGACGCATTGCTCTAAAATCTTAATTTGTATGTGAAAAACGCGTTTGAAAATTTTAATTTTGACAAAAAATATTGCTTTTTTCCGAATTGAATGTCCAATAACTTGGTCAATCGCTGATCGTTTGTCCCAGTATTAGCATTCTCCGAGTTTCTATGCTTGGACAATAAACGAGTAAAATTTCAGGCAATTCGGACAACTTTTATTTTTTACCTGTGACACTTTAGGAATTTTGCCCCATAAATAAATAAATATACCTTTCACGCAGAAACAGTGGTTTAGTAAAAGTCGTTAAGAAATTATAAAAACTGGTGAGTTTTTTAAAAAAATACGTGTTTTGCTGTCAAGAAGATTATTTTATTCCATTTTTTAATATCACGCATCATACCGAAAATAATATTGCCAACTTGAAAAAAATCTATGTATGAATGTAGAAATTATAACCCTTTTGGTAGACTACAGAGAATTAAAAAAAACTTGTTTGTATACCCTCACTATTTTGAACGAGGATATATATTCTTTTCTACGGCTCAAATGTGTAACACATCGAAGGATTGAGCTAAGACCTCAAGTATATTTGGCGGAAATCCGTTTTGGACCATTTTAAGTCATTTGAGCAATGTCCGTCTGTCTGTCCGGCTGGTGCGCACGATAACTCTTAATAGGATTAACCGATTGACTTCAAATTATGGAAGTAATGGTACATGCTAATATTTTTCCGTATCTCAGACTAAGGTCAAAGATTACCTATGTTGGTCTACTCCTTCGTCTGCCTCCCCCACGAACATTTTGCGAAATAGTGAATATCTCAAAACTTCTATACTACTACTCAGAATCTTTTACAATTCCACACATATTATTAGTTTCTTGGTCGCCTTTATCTTGGGAAAATGGGCGAAGTTGCCACGCCCCTTTTGGTAACCCCAAAAACAAAGGGACCATTATGCCCAAAAAGTTAATGACTTATAAATTTTATTCCAGCCAATACAAATACTTTAAATTTTCGGAGCGTAATACTTTTACAGTACCTATAGCCCCGTGAAAATTTATTTTGCCACGCTCCCTCTCAAACAAAATGGCAAAATAATAAAATAAGAAAAACGATATTTTGAGTTTCCTTTACATTTACAATATGGGTAATAATTTCTACATCTATCTATAGATTTTTTTCCTAATAGCCATTGTTTTCTTCGTTACAATGCTAGGTAGTTCGTTAGAAATGGAACAAGCTATTTTTTGCTTATTTGTTTATGGCTATTTTCCTGCCAGCAAACAACGATATTTAAAAAAATCATATTTAAATTTTTTCTAATCGTCTTAACGACAGTTACTAAACTTCTGTTACTACTTCAAATTTATGTTTTCAGCATATCTAGCCCTAATAAAATCGTTTAATTTAAATGATATCCCGGCTTAATCGAACTTATATTTAAAAATAATAAAATGCAAATATGGTCCAAATTCTTAACATGAAAATTAAAATTTTAGAGACAAAATTTACCATAAAATTTTTTGTTTGTTTTGGATTCATCAAATAGTCTGCCGTAAACTACACAAAAAAAGTTTTTAGTTCTGCAGCAAACAATTTTTTTCTTGAATTGGATGTTGCTTATTTTAATTAGATGACTTTAAAATGAATAGGTGAATTAATAGATCAGTTTCAGGAAAAAATACAAACAAATTCAAAGTTTTGCATTCCAAGTTCTGAGGAAGCAAATACTTGTCTAACTCCGTGCCAGAGTGGCAGAAGTTAAAAAAAGAACACTAATTGTATTTATTTTTAATTTAATTTATTGTAATATTTTAATTTTGGTGCGGCTGTGTGCCGTATGCGGTGCGGGTGAGTAGATATCTGACTCAAAAAATGTCACAGTGTCAGCGTTACCATCACTGCGTTTTCGGTTTCAATCGATGCCGATAGGTGGCGATATTATTAATTACAAATTTGAAACTGAGGGGCGCTACTGTGAAGATCAGCTTTTGACGCTTCAACAATACTCGTATATCACTTTCTGCGTCGATTTAGCTATGTCCGTCCGTCTGTCCATTTATTCTTGTAATCAAAGTGCCGGAATTAATAATTCCACTACAATTATTTTAATTACTTTTAAAATGTTCGAATTCATCGAAGCAGTCCTGTAGAAGTCCATGTACGATTAATCGAAGATGTAACGAAAATAACTTTAGCAAAAGCAAATATTAAAAGTTCATTTTTGAGAAAGCGAATGCGATAGCGACTAATATTTTTTGTTTTTTTCATAAAGGATCATTAATTAGTCCGGCTCCGTTAAAAAACTGTTTCCTATGGACAATTTTCGGCGGTGTAGTACAAAACTGGCATAGAAAATATGTATATTTTTTACCTAAACTTTTACACAGTCTATTTTTTTGAGGAGACGAATACTGAAATATATTTTCACGAAAACGAATATTTCAAATTTGGATTTCGGAATGCAAAAGCAATAATTCGTATATGCGAATTTCATTTTATACCTGAGTAGCAGTTACTCTAATGCCATATGCAGCATTAGTATCAATTATAAAACCAAACTTCAAGTTAAGCCATCTTAGAACTTGACCAATATTTTAGAGGACAATTTCGCCTAAAATACATAAAATAAAAAGGGGATTATTATTTTATATTTTACTTCAATCTTTTCTGCTTTTTCTTAGGATTGCAAATATTTACTAAAATTTCGCAAAAAGACCCATGTTGATAACTTTTACCAATAAAAAGTTTAATATTCAGTTTTCTCAAAATTTGCATCCTTGAACATTTTAAAATCTTGTTGGCCTGTTTTTCGAAGTTTTTCAAAATAATATGGATGGTTTTAACGTTATAACAGGTTTCGCTAAAATCCATGACATGATCCAAAAATACTGTGATCACTTAACATGGAAATGCTCTAATATTTTATTTGACGTTATAGATTTGAAAAACTCTTTTCTCTAAACATCTTTCTAATATTTAGTATTTTTCTGGAAACATTAAGTTTATAATAACCGCTGTAAAATAAATTCTAACATACTAGAAGAATTTCCATATTTTTAGCTGGCCGCTGGCATATGATAATTTTTGACAGCTATTTACTTTTAAGGAAATGGAAAAAAGTTAGATATTTTTTCAAGACACGCCTGCTATGTTGGTTTCATTGAATTGCAATTTGAAAACACAGTGTTATTAATTAATAGATTCTGTTAAAATTATAAAAAAAGGTTAATTGTTCACATACAAAAAATGCAAAAAAAAACTTCATGAAGCCATATTTTGTGTTATCTTTGGACAGGAAATTTATTCATTTATTTTCTCAATAAAGGAAACAACTCTCCTCCCCTGCGGAAACATTCGTAACAGGATTGCCGGAAAACACTTTCCTACACAAATTATATCGGAAATTCCAACACTTTTGCACTTGAATTAGATAAATGCTTTTAATTGGTCTACTGCATTGTCTATTGAAAAGGTGACGGTGTTAAATTTTATTTTTTTATTTTTATAGGAATTTAATTTAAATTTTCAAAAGCAAATATTTTCATTACGATTCGAAGATCACCCTCACCCGGAATGAAAACAAATGGAAAAACAATTAAAACCTACAAAAACAATGTGTAAATGTAAAAAACAAATCTCTTAGGCGAAAAAATCTTAAGAAAACAACTCTAGTTTTAATTGTTATTTATAAGAACTGTTAAACTATATACAAACACAAACACATGCATATATACATACATACATACGAGTAAATATAAATATACATAACTAACCTAGTCATAGTCTATTTAGTAATATTATTTACGATAGAATAAATGCCTACATACAAAACATTAGTTTTTATTTATAATCATAATTCAAACAAACGTACATACACACATTCATATATACATAGTACACAGACCAGACATACATACAGAAAAACAACCACACACATTACAAACAAAATGCCATACATAAAAATACCGATTATTTATAAATAATTTAATGAAAAGAATATTAAACAAACAAACAATGCATATAAAAATAATAATAAATAAACCGACAGAGAATAAAAAAAAAACAAAACCAAAAGCATATTTTATAAGTTTCAATACCAAAGTAAGCAATTATGTAAAATATTGTAATAAATCGAGAAGTAGGTTTTTAAGCAAATAGTCTTAATTTATTATAAACATATAAATACAGATTAAAAACAAAATGAATAACAACAACAAACAGAACACAAATAACAAGAATGGATAACAAAAACCGAGAACTCGTGAGAAACTGAAATAAAGGAGAAAAATTAATATTTAATGAAAAATTTAACATTTTGGACATTTTTAATTGAAATATGTGGTGGAGCATAAATAAACTAAGCAAAGTGTTTTTGGTGAGTATAAATTATGAGACTGTGTGGAAAATAATTGATTATTTGCAATATTTATAAATGCCTTTAATTTTATTAACAGAAGCCAGAAAAATTTTAATGGGAATAATTACATATGTATATACTTGTATATAGGTTTGGAATTTTAATAGAATACATTTTTTATGTATTAATTTTTATACAAAATGTAAACATACAAGAACTCAATAAGAATACGGAAATATTGAATTTTTAAGAAAATTTCCATTAACCATTTTTAACAATGTTTTAAAAGATTCTGGGCAAATATAAACAGCAATACCTTTTTTCTCGACGATTATAATTAACTACCACACGACATTCAAAACTTTAATCTTTCATGAAATTTTTTGAACAGCAAAGGGGTTAGCAAATTTCGAAGAATCAAAATTGTTGTAGTTTTGACATAAACAGCGTTTTACCTAAATTTGAGAAAACAAATTATATCAAAGAATATCATTCGACAAGTATGTATATATTTCGAAATTCCAAAATTTAAATTTGGACTAGGAAGATTGGACAACGATATTTTTTGCAAAATTGGTAAACTTCGAAGTATTGAAAATATTGTAAGTTGCCCTACAATCCGTGGTTTGCCAAAATTTGAGGAAACTTTTATACCAAACGACGACATATTGCAAAATTCCGAACTTACATTTTTTATGAGATTTTTTGTAATTTTTTAATAAAATCCGTGTTTTTCCAAAATTTGAGGAAACAATTATATCAAACGATTTAATTCAACGAGTATAATCGATTACCACACGACATATTTCGAAATTACCAACTGTAATTTTTTATGAAATCAATGTTGCGAAACAAAATTGGCAAAAATCGAAGAATTGCAAATTTTTTAATTTTGCCATAATATCGGTATTTTAATTTGAGAAAAAAAGAATATCAAACGATTCACTGGACAAGTTGATTAAACTTTTATTTACCACACGACATATTTGGAATTTTAATTTTATTCATCAAATTGGCAAAATTGGAAAAAATCGAAAATGTTGTAATTTTGCCATTAAATCCGTGTTTTAACAAAATTTGAGGAAACAATTATATCAAACGATTTCATTCGAGGCGTATAACGATATATTTCGAATTTTAATTTTTTCATCAAATTTGCAAAATTGGCAAATATCTAAGAATCGAAAATTTTTTAATTTTGCCATAAAATCCGCGTTTTACCAAAATTACAGATTTCATTCGAAGAGAATAATCGATTACCACACGACATATATTGAAATTCCAAACTTTAATTTTAATGAAATTTTTTGGACATTGTAAAATTGGCAAAAATTGAAGAATGGAAAGTATTGTGATGTTATCATAAAATCTTTGTTTTACCAAAATTTGAGGAAACAATTGTATAAAATGATTTCACTCGACGAGTATAATCGATTACCACACGACATATTTCGAAATTCAAAACTTTAATTTCTTATGAAATTTTTTTAATTTTTGCAATAAACGAAGAATCAATAATTTTGCGACAAAAAAGTACGTATTTTACCAAAATTTTAGAAACATTTATATTAAACGATTTCATTCGACGAGTATTATCGATTACCACTCGACATACATATTTCGAAATTCAAAACCTTAATTTTTAATGCAAAAATTCAAAAAGTTTTACCAAAATTTGAGGTATCAATTATCGTCGAATGAAATGGTTCGATTTCATTCGACGAGTATAGTAAATTACAGCACGCATATTTCAAAATTCCAAACTTGAATTTCTTATATTTTTTTTTTAATTTTTGCAAAAATCGAAGAATTGACATTTTTCTAATTTTGCGATAAAATTTTGCAATTTTGCCATAAAATCCGTGTTTACCAAAATTTGAGGAAACATTTATATAAGCAATTTCATTCGACGAGTATAATCGATTACCTCAACACATATTTCGAAATTCCAAACAGATTTTTTTATGCAATTTTTTGAACAGCGTACCGGCTTTGCAAAATTGACAAAAATCGAAGAATCGAAAATATTGTAATTTATCATAAAATCCGTGTTTTACCAAAATTTGAGGAAACAATTATATAAAATGATTTCATTCGACGTATATAACACTGTGCGACACAACTTCCCTCCCAAGAACGAGACTATACAGGAATGAAACTATAGCCCAACAGTAGATAAGCTGCATACTCAGTTTTTTATTTCGTGATCGTTTGTCCTTTTTACAGGACTTTGAAAATTTTAAGGAAAACAATTTTAAAATATTTTTATTTGCACTTACAACAATGCGAATTGATAAATATGGGTATCAAATGAAAGGGGAGAATTCCCGCTATTTAATAAAATTTTTGGAAAAAAATTCCAAGGACGAAGGCTACAAAAATGTCCTTTTAAACTTTAATCCTTTAATATCCTTCAAAGTTATGCAATTAAAAAACGTACAAAAATACATGTTACAGAACTCTAACTGACACAACACATATTAAAATTCCAGCTTTCTATTTTTAACGGCTAAGGAATAACAAATATTTGAATTTCAGAGCCTATACTCGTATAACATATTTAGGACACCGATACCTGTTGTCTCTGGCATGTTGAGAAAAGGGCATTTGTATGTTTCCAGAGCGTAGTAGAGAATTTCCTAGGGAACAAAAAAGATGAAAATTATGAAGACATTGTTCGCAACATGCTGGAAAGTTTCCGAGAAATGGGTGTTAACATGTCGCTAAAAATACACTTTATTGCGAGCCATCTCGATTTCTTCCCCGACAATTTGGGAAATTTCAGCGACGAACACGGTGAACGGTTTCACCAAGACCTCGCCACCATTGAAAAGCGATTTAGTGGAAAAAATGATTGTCATATGCTGTTGGAATACCTGTGGTCTATATGTCGCGATTTAGATTACCAACAATAACGGCAATGCAAAAGAGTTCATTTCAACCAACTGAAAGAATATTATTTAACATAAACATTTAAAATATATAAAATACATACAATATATCGCACCTGTTCCACAAAAGGGTAACAACTCAAAATTTAAAAAATGTCAGTAGAGGCCAAAAACTGTTTCTGTTAATATTAATGGTATATTACAAAAAAATAATATGTCGTTGGAATAAAATATCATAGAAATAAATAATAACACTATTTTCCTTTTTATTTTTTTATTGATTTTAGAATAAGAACAACTTTTTGGAGTTGTTACTCTTTTCATGAAAAAAGTTTGTATATAAATAGTGGTATTATTTTGAGTTGTACCTTTTTAACTGAAAAATCTTATTCGGATTATAAGTTGAAAAGGTCACAACTAAAAATATTACTCTTTAGATGATAAATCAACGGTCCCATTTGCTTCAACACTTGGAGACAATTCAAAATGTAACTGAACATTTTTTGCAGTGGGTAGAAATTGCCATTGTACGTTGCTTTCTTGCAAAAAAGCAAAATTTTAAAAATTTTGAGTTGTTACCCTTTTGTGGAACAGGTGCGATATGTAAACATGAAAAATATTAATATATTGAATAAACGCACGTAGCATATTGTCTTTGTACGGTGCGCGTGTATTTTCCTTTCTGTTTTAAATACTTCGCGTTTTCTTTACGATATTTGTTATTTGATATTTTCCTTAAGATTGCAAATTTAAAAAAATTCCCATTCCTTAACTCACACTGATAGAAGGCTTATTTTGTTTGATGAAATTGTTCTATTCACAACTTTAAAGGATATTAATGGATAACAATTAAAAGGACATTTTTAAACATTACTCGTCCTTGGAAAATTTTTCCTAAAATTTTAGTGAATAGCAGGAATTTTCCCCTTTCATTTGCATATTGATGTTATTCACATTTTAAAATGTGTAAACAAGTTATATCAAAATTGTTAACCTTGTAATTTTAAAAGTCCTGTGAAAAGGACAAACGATGACGAAATAAGGAAATTAGTACGTTATTCTCCTACTAGTGCCCTATTTTTTAAATTTTATATAGTGCCTTTCATGGGAGGGAATAAAATATTTTTTTTGTATCGGTGTCCTAAACATGCTATATAGGCTGTGAAATTCAAATAATTGTTATTCCTTAACCATTAAAGATAGAAGGCTGAAATTGTAATATGTGTAGTGTCAGTTAGAGTTCCGTAACATGTATTTTTTTACGATTTTTAATTGCACAACTTTGAAGGATATTAAAGGATTAAAGTTTAAAATGACATTTTTTGTAGCCTTCGTGCTTGGAATTTTTTCCAAAGATTCTATTAAATAGCGGGAATTCTCCTCTTTTATTGGATACCCATATTTATCAATTCGCATTGTTGTAAGTGCAAATAAAAACATTTTAAAATTGTTATCCTTGAAATTTTCAAAATCCTGTAAAAAGGACAAACGATCACGAAATAAAAAACTGAGTATGCAGTTTATCTACTGTTGGCCTATACACAGTCCCGTTCTTGGGAGGGAAAAAAAGTTCGAATTTGTCGCACGGTGTAATCGATTACCACACGGTTACCCTTTGCAAAATTGGTGTTTTACCAAATTTGAAAAAATTGTTTGATATAACAATTTCATTCGACGACTTTTTTATGAAATATTTGTACATCAATTTTCCAAAAGTGGCAAGAATCGAGTTGTTGGAGTTTAGCCATAAAATCTGTGTTTTACCAAAATTTGAGGAAACTTTAGATCAAACCATTTCATTCGACGAGTAAAATAAATTACCGCACGACATATTTCGGAATTCCAAACTTTAATTTCTTATGATATTTTTTTGATATTGAGAAAACATTTCTATACCCTGATAGAAAAACCATTCGTCACCATGACGAATCAGTTTCGTCAATGCGATGTTTTTGTACGTCAATAGAACGAACACGATCATCAACCCATGTTTTTGGCGATTTCGAAATTCGTCGAGGGAACGATAAGGTTTTATCCCCACGACGAAAAGATTTATTTGACCATTTTGCTGGAAATATGATAAAACGAAGCAATCAATGTATAGTTTGTGCTTAATTGTACTGTTCTATAGGCGATCCGATTACCTTAGTTAAATAATTTGTTGTTAAAGTTTAATTCACCATTATTAGGCTGGTGAATGGAGTTTGTCGTGGTGATGAATTTGATTCGTCCTGATGATGAATGGGATTCGTCGTGGTGATGAATGGAATTCGTCGTGGTTATGAATGGTATTCGTCGTGGTGATGAATGGTATTCGTCGTGGTGATGAATGGTATTCGTCGTGGTGATGAATGGAATTCGTCTGTTGGCAAATACATTACATGATGAGATTATTTTTGATTTAAAATATCAGAAGTAATGAACACTTTTCGTTCGTTTTCTTTCAGCCTTTCCTGATAAGAACTGCGTTTCGAACCGAATAATCACAACTGAACCAGGCAAAGCAGTCAAGTTTATTTTCCATTACGTTTTTAATGGTCTAAAACCAGAAGAATATTTATTGAAAATTTAAAAATATAAATAGTTGGGGCATGAATTAGTCGTGGTGATGAATGGAGTTCATCGAGCTGATGAATGGAGTTCGTCGTGGCGATGATTGGGATTCGTCGTAGAGATGAATGGGATTCGTCGTGGTGATGAATGGCAGTCGTCGTGGTGATGAACTCGATTAATTGTAGGGATGAATGGTGTTCATCGTGGTGATGAACGTAATTAGTCGTGGTAATGAACTCGATTCATCGTAAGTATGAACACTGATCATCCTGAGGACGAAAGTTTTTGGAAACAGAGATTCGTCATGGTGACGAACAAATTCATCAAGAGGATTATTCCATACGTTAGCTGACTTTTGACGAACAAATAATCGTGATGATGTACAAATTCGTCGTCATGACGAAGCTTTTTCAATCAGTGTAAAACGTTTTCATTCGACGAGTATAATCGATTACCACTCGACATATTTGGAAATTCATAACCTTAATTTTTTAATATTTTTTAACCTTTGCAAAACTGGAAAAAATCGAAGAATCGAGAACGTTGTAATTTTGCCTTAAAATTCGTGCGTTACTTAATTTGAGGAAACAATATTAAAACGATTCATTCGACGAGTATAATGAATTAAAATTTGAGGAAACAGTTAAATCAATAGATTTAATTCGACGAGTATAATCGATTACCACACGACATGTTTCGAAATTCCAAACTTTAATTTTTTAAGGAAGTTTTTGAACAAAATTGCCAAAAATCTAAGATTTTATAATTTTGCCATAAAAACCGTTTTTACCAAAATTTAAGGAAACAATTATATCAAACGATTTCATTCGACGAGTATAATCGATTACCTCAACACATATTTCGAAATTCCGAACATTATTTTTTATACAAATTTTTAAACAGTGCAAAATTTGCAAAAATTGTAGATTCGAAAGTATTGTAATTTTATCATAAACCCCGAGTTTTACCAAAATTTGTGAAAACAATTATATCAAAAATCGAAATTGTTGCCATAAAAGCTGTGTTTTACCCAAATTTGAAATTATATCAAAAGATTTATTTGACAAGTATAAGGTGATCCATTTCGAGGTTCTCTACTTTTTTAAAGAAAAAAAACACAGAAAATTCAAATTGAATGGGGAATGTTTATTATCGTTTGAAAAAACATTCTTTGGCATTTATTTTTTGAAGATTATGTCTATCAAATGTTGGCCGCGGTTACGCCTCAGATGGTCCATCCGTTGAGAAGCGGGTTTGTTCGCATAAACTTTAGCCCTTTGACGACCAGGGGACATATATGTCCCAAAATTAAAAATATGCGTTAAAAATAAACTAATACTAAAAGTGTTGATATTTTTAGCTTAATGTTAAGTTAAATGATGGGTTTTTAAAATTTATAAAAAATTTGTGTGAAAAAAATGTTTTTTTAAGAGCTAAAAAGCAAGTTTTGCACCTACCGTAAACGGGATATTTAAATTGCTCTAAATCATAGACGAAATTTTCTCTTTCTTTCAAATTAAAAAATTTTGTTTAATTTGACAATATTCTACAAATTGAAATTCGGTTTTGAGATATTTCCAAGAAAACAACTAGATTTATAAAAAAAAAACGCAAAGGGACACGGGTCTCCCTGTGGTCGTCAATGGTAACCTTTCGTTTGATGAATTTGAGTGTAATAGTCTTTTCACACTGACGACGAAATAAGTGTTCCCAACACAAATGTTGGAAAAAACGCCATTTTGAGAATTTTAGACGAAAATTTAGGCAAAATGGCGTTATTTCCAACACACTCGTAATGACATATCACGTTTTACCATCCATTCGTGATTATTGGTCAACAGAACCTGATATGGGTGTACCCTTCATAAGTAATGTAATGACAAGAAAAAGATTTGAAGATATCCGTTAAAATTTGCACTTCAGCAATAACGATGAAGAAGGAAACAGGAATGATCGGACTTTTAAGTTCAGACCTGTCATAAGTCATTTCAACAAAGCATTTCAAAATGCAATGAACAACACATACAAACAGGCTGTCGATGAACACATGATCAAATTCAAAGGTCATAATGCTATGAAACAGTATATCAAGAAAAAACCAATAAAATGGGGATTTAAGATGTGGTGTAGATGTGACTCTGCTTCCGGATATCTCTTTGAATTTGATCTATACACATATCAAAACCAGTAAGGAAAGGCAGAAAGTCGGGCGGGGCCGACTATATAATACCCTACACCTCCCTAACACTGCGATAAAGGTCATTGCGATACTAATTTGGAATAATTGGTAAGTCGGCAGCAACATATTATCTAATTCTGAGCCGATAATCGCTATATTAAGCAATATTTGTTCCTAAATTGAGAAACATATTTCCGGTAAATATTAATGATCGGAAGTAAAGTACAACTTCTATAGCGCTTTGATACCAAATCAGGAGGAACATGTATATGGAGGTTATATATAAATCTGAACCGATTTTCCCTGAATACTCATTCATGTAAAAATACCTCTTTCTGTAGAATTTCGTACTGATCGGATATAAAATACAGTCTCTACAGCGCTTACATGTCAAATCGGTGGTAACATATATATGGTGGCTATATCTAAATCTGAACCGATTTTCTCCGTATTTGGCAGTATTCCTTCGAGTAATAAGAAACCTCTTTTTGCCGAATTTCGCACTGATCGTATATAAAATACAGTTTCTACAGCATTTACATGTCAAATCGGGGGTAACATATGTATGGGGGCTATATCTAAATCTGAACCGATTTTCTCCGAATTTGGCAGTATTCCTTCGAGTAATAAGAAACATCTTTCTGCCGAATTTCACACTGATCGGATATAAAATACAGTTTCTACAGCGCTTACATGTCAAATCGGGTTTAACATATGTATGTGGGCTATATCTAAATCTCAACCGATTTCCCCCAAATTTGGTAGTATTAATTCATGTAATAAGAAACCTCTTTCTGTCGAATTTCACACTGATCGGATTAAAAATACACTTTTTACAGCGCTTACATGTAAAATCGGGGGTAACATATATATGGAGGTAATATCTAAATCTGAACCGATTTTCTCCGAATCTGGCAGTATTCCTTCATGTAATAAGAAACCTCTTTCTGCCGAATTTCACACTGATCGGATTAAAAATACACTTTTTACTGCGCTTACATGTAAAATCGGGGGTAACATATATATGGGGGCTATATCTAAATCTCAACCGATTTCCTCAAATTTGGCAGAATTAATTAATGCAATAAGAAACCTCTTTCTGCCGAATTTCGTATTGATCGGATTAAAAATACATTTTTTACAGCGCTTATATGTCAAATAGGGGCTAACATATATATGGGGGCTATATCTAAATCTGAACCGATTTTAACCAAATTCAATAGGGTTCGTCCTTGGGCCAAAAAAAAGATATGTGTAAAGTTTCGTCGAGATCGGACCATAATTGCGACCTGTACTTTGATTACAAGAATACATGCACAGACAGACGGACAGACGGACAGACGGACAGACAGACGGACATAGCTAAATCAACTCAGAAAGTGATTCTAAGTCGATCGGTATAATAAACGATGGGTCTATTTCTTCTCCTTTTGGGTGTTACAAACAAATGCACAAAGTTATAATATCCTGTACCACAGTGTGGTGTAGGGTATAATGATAAAGGGAAAGTCCCCAGAAGCTTATGGTCCTGAAAGGGTTAAACTTTACATATCCCCACAGGAACAAGTCTAACGGTGTGATATCACACGATCTTGGTGGCCAATCGACCGGCCAAAAACCTGAAATTATCTGCTCACCGAAGTGTTTTCTCAATAAATCCATTGATTGATGCGATGTGTGGGAAGTGGCGCCGTCTTGTTGAAACCAAATTTCACCGAGAGCACGAGCTTCAATTTCAGGCATCAAATAGTCGGTTATCATGGCACGATAACGGTCGCCATTGACGGTTACGTTCTCACCGACATCATTTTTGAAGAAATATGGACCGATGATTCCAGTACGTCGGATCGGGAATCGATCAATGGCAAAAAGATAACCCTTAACGAGAGCTAAAATATTGTTCACGGGTGTCAAGGTCGTGGGTCGACTGGAAAGTGTTTTTTTTTTGGATTTAAAAAAAATGGACTTCGCGGAAATGGCGAACGATTATTTTGATAATAAAACTGAATAATTTGTAAACGTTGTTCAGGTGTAAGTCTTTCCATGATGAAATGCTAAACAATACTTAAGAAAAATAACATGATAGCATGACACGACTCACACGTGATCTGTCAAAAAAGTCTATTGAAAAAGTATCTCTACTTTGATTACCCTATATAATCGATTACCACACGGCATATTTCGAAAATACAAACATTAACTTTTTATGGAAAATCGAAAATTTTGGAATTTTGTCATAAAATCCATGTTTTACCAAAATTTGAGCAAACAATCATATTAAACGATTTTATTAGACGATTATAATCGATTACTACGCGACATATTTTGAAATTCCAAACTATCATTTTTTATGAAATTTTTTTAACATTCCAAATTGGCAAAAATCGAAAAATTTGTAATTTTCCCATAAAATCTGAGGAAACAATTAAATCAATCGATTTCATCCGAAGAGTATAATCGATTACCACACGACAAATCAAATCTCAAATCACTCATCTTTGATGAGATTCCTCGCTTTGGTTTATTTTGTTGCATAATAAAACCCTTTGTAATAATTTATGTCTTAGTAAATTATGTTTACCATTCATTGTATAAACATATTTAAATTTATTCTTCATATAATGTAGATTTCGCAGTATAACACATTTTTAGAAATCAGCCAAATGAAATAATTTTAATGACAAGCGTCAAAGATTTCTTTTCAATTGAACAGAATGAAATTGCAAACAAAGCAATTGTTTCAAAAATCGGTATGAAAAGATTTAGTACAAAAGACAGCCAATCCATTACGAACTACAAAGCCGAATAAAGCAATTTCAATGATCTAAGGACTAGCCAATATCGCTAGAAATGGTTTGAATACAAAATGCCTTCCATTGTATTTGCATATTAACAAAATTAATTTATAGAATGCATAGTTTTTAAATACATATACCAGCGATTACATTTTAGTAGGGTTGCCTCTATACTAATAATCTCTTTTATACCCGAGCGGAATTTTCACAGCACAGACATGTGGCATTTATATTATTTTCCGATTTATTAAAGGTAAACATTCATTTCCTTTCTTTCTCGTTTCGAGAAAACATTCATGAGATTCAATGAGATTTCACTTTTCTAAAAAAAAAACATAATATTTTTAAGATCGTACATATAAAACTAAAAAATTCTCGGTATAGTGAACAGAATGAAGTATACCCTAGATTTCAAGAGAATATAAATTGAATTTGATATTTTGTGTAAGTATTATTTGCAGCCTATATTCATATTTAAAAACAAGGGCCAATAAGGTTCCTTACAACAACATTACTGCATGGAATATTTGAAGTCATGCAGTCGTGTCTTTTAACATTTATTCTTCGGCCCGGCCAGACAGGCTGACGGATAACACTCAAATGCCTCAAAATGTCCTGAAACTGCTTTCTCCCAAACATATGTAGTATCTCAGGTCTATCTTGACTTGATATACTTTTACACACAGTTTCTTATTCCCCCAAATAAATTAAGGGTACACTGATTCAAATTGCCAGTCCAATTAGGTCTTATGCTTTACTGTTCTCACAAATATTACCCAAACATTTGATGGTAACCCATTCATCGAAATGATCTAGAATGGAATGGGATAAGAAAACAACGAAAGAAAATACTTTTTAATCAAAATTAATTCAGGCCAATCTGGCTGAGCAGAAAACAATTTTCTTAATAGATTATCTTCGACTAAATTGCAAATATGTAAATAATAAAACAAATTTAAAATCTTCATGCCCGATGCGTTCAATTTATTGAATCCACAGTACAATTACAACGACTAACAGTGACTACACTGAACAAAATTTATTCATTAAAACAAAGAAAATGTTTATTGGATCCAAAGAAATATTTCAAATTTTAAAGGCAAAGGATTTTAATATAGGTTACCTAGCTTATTGACTCTACATCCTTCTGGCAAGAACAAGAAAGAAAACAGTGAGCAAAATCTGCCAACTGGACGGTCTTGGCAGCTTCCACTGGTATTTCGGGCTTTTGCTTCGACGGCATAACCAATGTTTCGTCTTCAGTTATGACACTTGTGAGCAAATCTGGTTTATCGTTGGCGTCATTCAATAATGAAAAAAACATCTCCAACTTCACCAGAACACGTCTAACCATTGCATCTGCAAAGAAAAAACGAAAAACTGGATTAAATTAAAATTTTGTTAGCCAATCAAAATATTTCGATATTAAAACTGTGAACATAATTGTACTATTCGTGAATTAAAACGGACAATTGGAATGCGTCACTCAAATTAAAACAAGTAATAAAGAATTTGAAAATGTCAGCCTGATTCGTCGAAAGTTGTTGTTTTCGTTGCGACAAGAAGTAATATATATAAAGACTTTGTACGGAGGCTATTTCAAAACAGGGACCACTATGCAAAAACTCAAAAACTTCGTAAATTGTGGCTTACTATTTTATGAAACCAAAATATTTTTTTTTTTCATTTTGATGTTTCCCTATGCGGGATTGATCTGTTATTGATCTGTTATTGATGTTATTTTATGGTTTTTCTCACTGTGGAGTTTAGCTGATGATCAAAGAGTTCCTTCAAAGTGAAGGAAGGTATTTTTGAATAGTCAAGTGAAAAAGAAAACGACCTTGAAATCCAACATCAACCAATGCATGGAGCGTTTCGTTGGTGGTTAGTCAACTCTTCGAATACAGTAATGTTGTTTTTGTCCTGTGGTCCAAATGTCATTACTTCTACCTATACGAAAGTTATTCCAAATTTACATATAGTAATTGCTTTCAAGTAAGATTAATTTCAAGTCGATCGCCTGCCGCCGCGTTCTTTTTCCCTCGACAATTCAAAGTTGTTTTTTTTTTCATTTTAAAGTTTTTTTTTAAACATGTAAGAAATTTCAGTCGGATAAACCGACAAAAGTATACCCTTACTTTGTGAGTGATTTAAATATGCCCTGGTATATGTACTAATATTATAAGCTATTTAATTTTGGTATGTCTTTGATTTTTTGTATATGGGGTACTAAAATGGGGGTGGTGATAATTCCCAGTTTTAAAAGGATTTTAGACATTTTACACTGTGCAAAATTTCGAGTATTTCTATGTACAAAATGGTACCTTTTCCATTAATGCTATTAGCAGTTAACTTTTGATGCAAAATGGTCCATTTGTGTGGGAGGTAAAACGGATATCCGCCAAACATATGTACTTAAGGTCTTGGGTCTCTCCTTCTATGTGTTACACTTTTGGCCCGTAGAAAATGATATATACCATCGTATTACTATTTTTATCAAAATTTTGTATACAGGGTTGCCCATATTCGACGGACCCACGGACTCGTTGGGCCCATTCCAATCGACGAGGCTTGTCCGCAGGCAACAATCTTTGCGTCAATTGAATTTTGTACGGGAACAAATGCAAATCAACGCGAATAATCCGTTGTAAAGTGGACCGAGCCATGCCCAACTGCTGAGAACGGCGTTTTTGGGATGTTCTTGGGGACCTCTCAACACTGGCTCGTACGGCAGCGATATTCTCGGCCGATCGCCTTGTTCGACTTTTATTTGTCCTCTTCGGATTAGAAAGAGCCTCACCATTCGAAAATTTTTCGTATAAACGCTTAATGGTGTTCTTAGAAGGCGCACTTCTCACGTTTTTTAATATTTTAAAAGCACGTTGACTTGACTTCTTCTGTTGAATGTAAATTTCAACTATTTCAGAGCGCTCGCGTGGCGTGTATTGTTCCATGGTAAAAATCAGCTTGGACTGACGCTTCAAACCCGGTATGTCATTAAGCGATCTGACATCTCTGTCAAAAGTTATGGCGTTGCCAGATGGGTCCGTCGAATATGGGAGACCCTGTATATGATTGAAGTTAGCATATTTGAGAGCTACCTCTACACGGGATTACTAAAAAATATAAACTGATTTGTATAAATTGTATTGAGATGAATTTTTGCAAAAATAGAATACAAACTGCAAAGATTCAGCTAAATGCTTAGAAAATGTTGTGTTTATGGCTTAAACAAGCATTTTTGGGGCGACATCTAAAGGTTGACTATAACAAAATACGAACTGATCACAGTAAACATGATGAATTATGGCACATATTAGGCATGTTTTCGTTACAAGCTAGCACTTTTAGTTTAGCACGAAAACAACTGACTTCCACTAACTGGCACATAAGCAATAAGTGGCGGATTTTCACTATCTGGTAGCAATGGTGTCATGAGTTGCGAAGAAAGAACAGTGCGAAACAGACAAAAAATTCGTGAAAAGTATTTATAAAACATATATTTACTATTCTATGTTCAATTGTTTACACATTTTTTTGCAAATATTAAAATAATTTCCCATTTTTGTTCTTCTTCTTCCCGCTAATTCACAATAATTGATAAAATCTCTCCAAAAATGTGATGCCATATTGCTAAATATAGGGTGCCCAATCTGGCAACATCATACTCGATTAAGACATGAACACAAGCACGAAACTTCATCGGGAACTAATAGTGCTTAAAAGTGCTTAGCTCCCCATACAAATTAAGCACTTATGGTGTAACGAAAACACGCCTATTATAAAAGTAAGAGAAATTCCCAAAAAATAGTTTTCATATTTTTTATTTTGGCCTTTTGTTTGGGAGGTACCAAAAGGGGTGTGCCATAAAGCCCATTTTTATACCCTACGCCACTCTGTGGTATTATAACTTTATTCATTTGTTTGTATGGAGAGGAGATGGACCCATCACTTATTATACCGATCGACTTAGAATCACTCTCTGAGTCGATTTAGCTATGTATGTCTGTCTGTCCGTCTGTCTGTGCATGTATTCTTCTAATAAAAAAAGTACAGGTCGTGATGAAATTTGGCACATATAACTTTTTTGGCCTTGGGACGAGCCCTATTGATACTGTTAAAAATCGGTTCAGTTTTAGATATAGCCCCCATATGTATGTTCCTCCCGAAGTGATATCAAAGCGCTATAAAAGTTGTATTTTATATCCGATCATTACGAAATTTAGCAGAAAGAGGCTTTTTGTTACACGAATAAACACTGCCGAATTTCGGAAAAATCGGTTCAGATTTAGATATAGCCCCCATATATATGTTACTCCCGATTTGATGTCAAAACTCTATAGAAGTTGTACTTTACTTCCGATCATTACAAAATTTGTCAGAAAGTAGGAACGAATACTGCTTTAGGAACGAATACTGCTTAATTTGGGGATAATCGGTTCAGAAAGAGCTTTCTTGTTACACAAATGAACACTGCCAAATTCGGGAAGTCAGTTCAGATTTGGATATAGCCGCACACATATGTCCTGGCTTATTTAGTATTTAAACTCTTAAAAATGTATTTTTCGTTCGATGTTTATATAATTTGGCAGAAATAAGGTTTTTGATACAAGCTGATGCGAATCTGTTTAGATTATAAAACGTGATCCATTTCGTGATCCATAAAATTCAAATTGAATGGGGAATGTATTATCATTTGAAATAACATTCTTTGGCATTTATTTTTTGAAGATTATGTCTATCAAATGTTGGCCGCGGCTACGTATCAGATGGTCCATCCGTTTAGTCCAATTTTCGATGACTCGTTCCAGCATTTCGTCTGGTAACTGGCGAATGACACGCGTAAACGTTGTTCAGGCTCTTACATGATGAAATGCTAAACAATACTTAACAAAAATAACATGACAGCATAACACGACTCACACGTGATATGTCAAAAAAAGGCGATTGAAAAAAGTATCTCTACTTGGTTCATCCTATATATAGACCCATCTATTTGTTCCTTCCGATACTTGATGTATGAAAGAATGCTGCTCATTTTACCTATACTATTTTAATCTAATTTATTATGATCAATATCTTCAACACCTCTTTGGAATAATCCTTGATGACGAGGTGCAGCTATGTACTTTGTTAACCGAAACAAACCCAATTATTTAAAATTATTACCAAAATGCTAAGGAGTTGTTGGGTTTTATATACTTTCTTACTTTTTTCCTTACTGGTTTTATATACTATGGGTACTATGAAGCATATATTGTTCACAATATCAAATTGTTTCTATATGCAGGAATCGATGTTATAAGCCGTTAACTTGTTGTGCAAAATGGTCCATTTGTATGGGAGGTACCAAATGAGGCGTCGTAATAAAGCAAATTTTTCACGGTACTATAGGTACATAATGCCAATTATTTGTATGAACTGGAATCAAAGTAATAAGCCTTTAATTTTTTCCATTTGTATTGGGGGTGCGTGGGAATTTCGCCAATTTTTCTCAAGATGTTTGCTACCAAGAAACTAGCTAATACTATTTGTGGAATTGTGAAAGATTCAGGATAGTAGTATATTACTTATAGTTATGAAATAGTCAATATTTAAATTAATTTTGACCCTTCGTTGGGGAGGTACTCGGAGTAGTGGTATCCCTATAAAATGGCAATAAACAATACAATAACTACAAAATTGTTAACTCTCCCAATGTAGTGTGGTTTCAAGCAAAACAAAATCCCTTTGTTACAAAACAGAAGAACAGGTCTGGGGAAGACGACTTATCTATCCGCCAAATAATAATAATCTACGCCCAATAGGCAGAATAAATCTTTCAAAGTTCAGGTTTGATCTTGGCCGGAGGAGAGAGAACCAGTGGTTCGGCTTGTGGTGCGCTCCTTAATCATGAATCACGATATTTGTATAGCGTGATCCATTTCGAGGTTCCCTACTTTTTTAAATAAAAAAACACAGAAAATTCAAATTGAATGGGGAATGTTTATTATCATTTGAAAGAACATTATTTGGCATTTATTTTTTGAAGATTATGTCTATAGTTGCCAATGTAGTAATAAGACGTTCGTATTTACATTTAACAACTATCTAAATCTATTTATTATTACTAAAACTAGTTCACAAAATCTTACGAAGTATTACTAAAAATGCTACCGTTGACGGCAAAGACTTCCTAAAAATCAGCTGTTGTTTTCTCCTACTCTGGTTCGTTACAACGTTGCCAGATTGTTTGTCATTCGAACACGGCGGTCTTGGTGCTGCCACATGTCTATCAAATGTTGGCCGCGGCTACGTCTCAGATGGTCCATCCGTTGAGTCCAATTTTCGATGACTCGTTCGAGCATTTCGACTGGTAACTGGCGAATGACATGCGTAAACGTTGTTCAGGCGAAAGTCTTTCCATGATGAAATGCCAAACAATACTTAACAAAAATAACATGACATCATGACACGACTCACACGTGATCTGTCAAAAAAAGACTATTGAAAAAAGTATCTCTACTTGGATCACCCTATATATGTCAATGTCTGTCCGTCCGTCTGTCTGCTGCTGGTCCTCACGACAGCTCTCGAAATCAGTAACCGATTGACTTCAAATTTGGTATGCGGCATCTTATATCGGAATATATATCTTATATACCTAAATTCCACAAATAGCATTAGTTTATTAGTCGCTATCATCTCGAGAAAAATGGGTGAAGTTGTCACGCCCCTTTTGGTACCTCCCATACAAATGGACCATTTTGCACCAAAAGTTAACTGCTTATAGCTTTTAATATCAGTTCATACAAATACTAGACATTTTTTGAAGTGTATTGCTTTTATAGTACTTGGTATCCAGTAAAAAGTGGTCGTTTTTGCCATGCCCCTTTTGGTACCTCCTACACAAATGGACCATTTTGCACCAACTTTAATACCATTGCATACTTTAAAGTTATTAAATGCAATTAAAATTGATAATTTTAATTAAAACAAAAACATAATTATTTTACGAATATTATTTGGGAGCAAAGGTGAGGGGGATTCCCAAGTTGGCTTACTTGATTGAACTTTCAAAAGTTTTAGAAAACTGGTACTTGACACCAATTTCCTCAGTTTCTTCCAGACAGATTCTCTGAGATGAGTCAGATCTGAAATGTGTCGGACCCGAAGTATGCGGATTTTGCTTGTGCGAATTCTTGGCATTGACATCGCATATTTACTATCATTTCGAAATTTTGCTTGCATGTCCAGTATTCATTGTTATCTGCTTATCCTATGCGGGCAGATGCCGGACGAAATAACGTCAATGTTTTGGTATTTCAAAATATATAACTTCATCTTATAAAGGGTGGTCCAACCATAATGAACGATGTTAATTGTGAGTCACGCCTTAACGTCAAGTTTTTTGCTCAACTTAGTTTGACATTTTTTTTTTCAGTGTTTGAAAAAATCAACCATTGAGAGGTACACAATTGAGCAGCGCGTTAAGATTGTTGAAGCCTTTTACGAAAATATGCGTTCAAATCAAAATGCATTTCGGGCACTTCGTAATTTTTTTGGTCAGCATAATCGATCAAATGTCAAACACAATCGGGAGAATTATGCGCAAATTTCAGCAAACCGGGTCTGTAGGTGATGTGAAAACAACTATGCATGCTCGCCCAGTTCGTTCTGCAAAAAACATTGATGCCGTTCGCGATAGTGTGGCAGAAGAGCCGTCAACCTCGACTCGTCGTCGTGTTCAACAATAGTACACCTTTAAATGTTAATATTTATTATAACATTAAAACAGGATTGGTAATAATAGGATTTGGTACTAATTTTTGTATTAATGGTCACCGAAATAATTTCTTTATATATATTTTTAAAATTATAAAAATAAAGCTGGATCAATTTCAAAAATTGTTGGTTTGTGGACTGTTTATAGAACTTGCCCACATGACAGTTCTTCTCTTAATTAGTTATAATTAAATCGTTCATGTAATGAATAATTTATTTTTTCAGTGTACAATATAAGCTTAGTGAAAAAGGAACACCCATTTGTCGTAGCTAACTTCGCTCTCACGCCCCGTCTCAACCCACAAAATATGCAAAGTCCCTTGGATTTTTCGGCTTTTGTGCTTTGACGGTGGTGGGTATGTAAAGTAAATTGGAAAAAATGTTCATCATCTTTGCAACTTATTATTATGCAAATAATAGTACACCAAATAAAAGGGCCATACCCGGATTATGTATTCGATTTTTAATTTGAAATTCATTGGAAATTCGTTTGCGCTCAGCATAGAATGTAAAACAGAACCCAACCAAAAGGCGA
Organism: Eudasyphora cyanicolor; assembly: GCA_963930755.1. Lineage (NCBI taxonomy): Eukaryota > Metazoa > Arthropoda > Insecta > Diptera > Muscidae > Eudasyphora > Eudasyphora cyanicolor. Next base: position 244,903,323 of record OZ005737.1, read on the forward strand.
AATCCAAAAGCAATGGTGGATAAAAAAATGGGGAACGAAGAAAAATACCAAAGTCAGACCTGAACATATATACAAACAGTATTTTGCGCTAAATTCAGAGCTCTAATGGAGAAGAAGCATTGGTAAAAGATTGCGAAAGTCGCTCCTCTAAAGTAGGTGATAGGGCGAGAACGATTTCTGTTTGGGTGGCTTTTTCGGGTAGTCATTCGCAGGAATAGCGAACTGATAAAAACAGCAAAAATTTAATATAGAAATGCTGTTAGGAGAATGAATTAAGCGTGAAATTATTCAATAGTTCTACTCGAAGTGAACGCATTATCTCATCTCCATTACAAAAGGCATCATCATCATCGAACATACGCTTATTGTATACGTACATACCTACGCTCTCTGCGCTCGTCGATAGTGACTCAGGAAACAGATACCAAAGCAAGCCAAACCAAGAAGAACTCACTCTGTGACAGCAACAGCAAATGCTGAAGGCGATACTTGCGAATTGGGTACAAAGATAGAAGCAACAACAGCAGCAGCAGTTGTTTGTGGAAGAAATAACACAAATATAAATGGAATATTAAAGGAAAAACTATTTGACGCAGAGCAAAACAATCTTAGATAAGTGTGAAAGTATGAAATTTCAGCACCTGAGATTTTTTTCCTTAGGGGAAAATTCACAAAAAAAGCAAAAGAATAAAACTGAAAATGCTCTCAATTTTTTTTAACAAATAAATGAACAAGTGGAACAACAACTTTGGGACTCAATACTCTATGACATAGAAATGGTTCGGGAAGTTTCCAGTGGTTGCTCAGGGATGTTGCACGTTCAATCTTAACAGAATTTAATGCAGAAATTAAAAATGAACCCCTAGCACTTTCGTTGCAGTACTCAGTATAGCTAAATCTACACTACCTATCCTAGATGGAGTACCGTTGTATTAAGAAAACCAAAACGATGGGAAAAATCATAATCGATTCCTAAAAGGTATTGTTGAAGTAGTAATACTCGTATTTCCAAGTATTTATTTACTTCATTGTACGGGCCATGAGACAATTTTAAAGGTGAAAAAATCGTGATGGTATTAAAATGTTATTTAAGCGCAGAACGCTAAATTAATATAACCCAGTAAGGAAAGGCTAAAGTAGAGCGGAGGCCACAATAAGATACAGCGCACATGTAGTTGTTGAATATCTGAAAGAGTACTTTTTATTATTCATAAAAATCTGATAAAAAAAATTAACTTTTTTTTTAAATTGTACTCGTATATGGGTTGATATGTTAATGACGAGAACCACGTTAATTGTTTATCAAAATTGCCGAGGGTCTCCGATTTTGATGAAACTTGGTGGAAATGATATAAAATTTTGTTGAAAAATCTTCAAAATTTTGGGAGATATGAAGATTTAAATATTATAAATTGGACAAAAATATCGAAAACTGCTTGCATTCGAATGCTCTTAACTTTTGTTCTACGAGAGATATTTAAAAATTTTGTATTGACCTATATTCTTTAAGATTGAAGATTTTGATACTTAAACAAATTTCGAAATGGAAAAATAAGATTCCTGTAAAAATTGCTTCTGTCTATTCTGCTTGATGTTTGATACACTATAATCTATCTCATATCTATATATGTAAGGGACAAAGCACGGAAAATGGGACAGTTAAAAAATCCCCGTTTTGATTTTTCCCACTTTTTTATACTTTTTAGTACTCATGAAGAAATGCTTCGTGGATTTTTTTGAGATATTTCTGAAAAATCGTCCCGAAGATATCGATATCACTATGTATATCGGTTTGTTGGTCATAACGCAGTAAAAAATTGTCCGAAAAAGCAATCGAGTAGGGAATTAAGCAGCTTTGTGCGTACCAATTCCCCACTCGCTTCCCTAACCGAGCCTTCCGGAACAAATTCTTCTCAAATTGAAATATAGCGTCCGTGTATATGTTCCTCCGATTTGGCATATATGTACTATATAAGCAACATCTTTCGCCGATCTATATAAAAATTGACAGAGAGAAGTCTCTTGATACACTTAGAAACAGTACTAAATATCAGCAAAATTTAGTTAAGAAAGAAGTAATTTGGGGATAATCGGTTTAGATTTAGATATAGCCTCATACATATACAGGGTGTCTGATATGTAATGCAAAAAGTAAAGCGCTATATTTTTTTTAAATTTTATTGTTCAAAAGCAGAAAATGTCGGAAATAACATAAAATTTTAGAAACAGTTTAGATTTGTTCGAATTGGCCACATTTGGCACGAATTATGGCCTTCAAACGGCCGACAAAGCCATCACACGCTGCACGATAGTGCCTCTGCGGTATTTTGGGCCATTCCCGGCGAAGCGCCGTCTTGAGATGATCGATACTTTAGTATTTTTTAGTGCGAACCTTACTCTCTAAAATGCCCCAGGCGCAAAAGTCCAACGGATTGAGATCCGGAAATCTTGGTGGCCATTGTGCGGTAGAAATGAAGCGAGGAACCTCCTTTTTAAGCCATTCTTGGTTGACGCGTGCTGAGTGCGATGGTGCTGAGTCCTGTTGGAATGTCCATGGTCTGCGGCCGAAATGTTTGTCTGCCCAGGGCTTCAATACTGTCTTTAGGTCATTTACCCGATAGTATTCGGCATTTATTTTGACCCCATGGTCGATGAATACGAGCGGGGAGCGACCATCGGCCGTTACCTCGGCCCACACCATTACCATCGGCGGCGCTTGAGTTCTGGTGGCCAATCGAAGGTGTAAATTTTCAGCTGATCATTTGTCTGTTCACAAACTGCTCAATTTGGAATGGCTGCTTCAATAGATCAAAATGCTTTTGTAAGCTTGTAAACAATAAAATGAACTGTCACTGAAATAAATTTGTCAGCTATCAGACTAGCTGTTTGGAAATGATAGCAACCTGAAATTGGTTGCAATACATATCAGCCACCCTGTACATTAGGCCGGGTCGATTTATGGGGAGGCAAAAAAAGTCGCCATTGCTCAGTGAAAATCGTATTCTAGGGATCAAAATAAGAAACTTTGCCGAAGGAACCATACCTCTAAAACGAATTCTGATGTCCCGGAATTTGGGTCGAACTTTTGGGTAGGGGCAAATTTTTAAAAATCCCACTTTGACCCATTTAGAGTGCTCCAATCGAGTCCAAATGTATGACCCACCCCCACTAACTTTGGAGGCCCGACCCACCCATGCCAGTGGCACACCCCTGGAACCCATACATTTGGACTCGATTGGAGCACTCTAAATGGGTCAAAGTGTGATTTTTTCCGGGACATCAGAATTCGTTTTAGAGGTATGGTTCCTTCGGCAAAGTTTCTTATTTTGATCCCTAGAATACGATTTTCACTGAGCAATGGCGACTTTTTTTGCCTCCCCATAAATCGACCCGTCCTAATGTACAGGGTGGCTGATATGTATTGCAACCAACTTCAGAACTGTCACTGAAATAAATTTGTCAGCTATCAGACTAGCTGTTTGGAAATGATAGCAACCTGAAGTTGGTTGCAATACATATCAGCCACCCTGTACATTAGGACGGGTCGATTTATGGGGAGGCAAAAAAAAGTCGCCATTGCTCAGTGAAAATCGTATTCTAGGGATCAAAATAAGAAACTTTGCCGAAGGAACCATACCTCTAAAACGAATTCTGATGTCCCGGAATTTGGGTCGAACTTTTGGGTAGGGGCAAATTTTGAAAAATCCCACTTTGACCCATTTAGAGTGCTCCAATCGAGTCCAAATGTATGACCCACCCCCACTAACTTTGGAGGCCCGACCCACCCATGCCAGTGGCACACCCCTGGAACCCATACATTTGGACTCGATTGGAGCATTCTAAATGGGTCAAAGTGGGATTTTTTCCGGGACATCATAATTCGTTTTAGAAGTATGGTTCCTTCGGCAAAGTTTCTTATTTTGATCCCTAGAATGCGATTTTCACTGAGCACTTCACTGAGTGGGGGTCGGTCATACATTTGGACTCGATTGGAGCACTCTAAATGGGTCAAAGTGGGATTTTTTCCGGGACATCAGAATTCGTTTTAGAGGTATGGTTCCTTCGGCAAAGTTTCTTATTTTGATCCCTAGAATACGATTTTCACTGAGCAATGGGCGATTTTTAAATCGACCCGCCCTACTGTACATATATGTATTTTAAGTCCGATATTTATATACTTTGGCAGAAATAAGGTTTTTGATCCAAGTTGATGAATTTTTTTGTTGAGCTGTGTTATTAATATTGAACAAAAGGTAGCAAACATTAAAAAATATCGCTTTTCTTCTTTTTCCATTGAAAAATTAAAAAAATTGTTTAAAAATTGCATTATGCAAAAACAATTCTACCAAGCAATTAAAACTCTCTACCAATTTTTGTATTTGTTTCTATTACTTTCTTGGAATAGACAGAAAGTAAATGGAACATATGGTCTCAAACCAAAAGATAAATTCTGACTGAATACAACCGAAATGTTAGAATAAAACCAGCTGTTTTGTCAACATACGTAGGGAAATCCCGTGAAATCCCTTGACCTAGTATGTGGGAGTAATGACCCACAATATTAAAAATACAAAGAAAAAATATTTGAAAGAAAAAAATCAAAAAACCAAAATATTGTTGAAAACTCAACATATAGTTATACCCTTCACCACACTGTGGTACAGGGTATTATAAGTTTGTTTCACGGCAGATGTTTGTAACACCTGAAAATAACACAGCTAGACCCACCTTAAAGTATACCGATCGACTCAGAATCCATGTCTGTCCGTCCGTCCGTCCGTCAGCCCATGTAAAGTTGTTCGTCGACTACAGGTCGCAATTTCACTCCGATCGTTCTGAAATTTTGGAGTTTAGAGTATTTCACAGCTGTAAAGATCCCTATTGAATTTGGTTGAAATCGGTTTAGATTTAGATATACCTCCCATATATATCTTCCGTCCGATTTGGCCGTTTAGTCATACAGAAGCTGTATTTTACATCCAATCGTTTTGAAATTTAGAATGGTAGAGTTCCTTGATCCATGAACCAACACTACCGAATTTGAAGAAAATCGGTTAAGATTTAGCTATAGCTCCCATATATATGTTTCGTCCGATTTTGCTCTTTAGTCCTGTAGAAGCTGTATTTTACATCCAATCATTTTGAAATTTAGAATGGTAGAGTTTCTTGATCCATGAACAAACACTACCAAATTCGAAGAAAATCGGTTAAGATTTAGCTATAGCTCCCATATATAGGTTTCGTCCGATTTGTCCCTTTAGTTCTATAGAAGCTGTATTTTACATCCAATCGTTTTGAAATTTAGAATGGTAGAGTTTCTTGATCCATGAACCAACATTGCCTAATTTGAAGAAAATCGGTTAAGATTTAGCTATAGCTCCCATATATATGTTTCGTCCGATTTTGCTCTTTAGTCCTGTAGAAGCTGTATTTTACATCCAATCATTTTGAAATTTTAAATGGTAGAGTTTCTTGATCCATGAACCAACACTACTGAATTTGAAGAAAATCAGTTAAGATTTAGCTATGGCTCCCATATATATGTTTCGTCCGATTTGGCTCTTTAGATCAAATCGTTTTTATACCCTACACCACACTGTGGTACAGGGTATTATTTAAGTATAAAATGTCCCAAAAGTAAATTTATGTAAACAATGTATACATGAATTACAAAATTTATATATCAGAGTTAATCAATATTACGAGAGTGGTGTAGGTCGGCCCCGCCCGACTGTAGCCTTTCCTTACTGGTTTTTCTTTGTAATTTGGTGAAGATTTTTAGTTATTATAATGTAACTTTTGAACCAGAGTCATCACCACTCCGTAATTTGCACCAAAAAAAATTAGATCGATTCTGTTACATTGCAATTTCTATTTTTATTTCCGTGAAATGTGACCGAAATAATTTTTTTTAAAAGGTCACGGAAAATCCTTTGGGAGGCAATACTCGTATTTTCTATTTTCAATTTCTTATGATTTGAGCAGTAAAATAACTTCAAAAAACCATTTCAGAAGAAAAAAATAAATTTTTCTGAACTTCGGTCATTACTGTCACCAACTAAGGCAACATTTTCTGAGAATTTGAGAAAGATTTAATTTTTGACCTGTGACACTTATAAAAGAAGACTCTTATTTTTAAATTGACATTATTCAGATTTTCAGATACATCGGGCAAAAATTCATCATGCCAAATTCGTTTGCGTTCATAAATTATCTTAAGGGGCGCGAAGTTTATGGCGGGTTTAAATCTAGATGTTAAAAAATTCCTGACAACTTATTTTTTTACGTAAATCAATCGAATTTGACTGATGCTATTACTGATGTCTTCACAAATATACCAAAGTATTTAATATATTTCAGACAGCATTGGCGATATGGGACAAAGAAACAAAGATATAGGTATTATATCTCAATAAGTGTCTGTATCGGATTGTAAATTCCAAAAAAAAGTGACAAATCAATAAATTCCAAAAAAACATTGCGAAATTCCCTCACATTTCGTTAATATATGCAACAAAAATAGTGGTGGTATTCCACTATTTGGGACATGAAATGTACGCAGATTACAGGAAAAAACAAGATAAAGGCTTATGTAAGGCCATGCCAAATCTTATATACTCTCCACCATGGATAGCATGGATGTGAATGGTTTCGGGCACAAATAAATTCATATTACCAAATTTCAGCCCGATTCATTGATTCTTGCGTTAAGAAATAAAACATAGGAGACCTTTGTCTGGGGGCTTTATGAAAACATGGACCTATGGCTACCATTGTTCGTGTGAAGTTTTCCTGGTATAAATAAACACCAATTACCAATTGTCAGCCCGATTGGGTGGCATTTGTGGGCTCTATGGCGTTAAGAAGTCAAATCGGACAGATGATATATACTAATATGGCGGCTATAAGTATATCAAAATATTAACCGATATTGTCCATTTCCAACCTATGCCATGAAATTTGTCATATACGCAATATGAGCTGTATACCAGTATGGGGGATTTCATGTCAAGTGAGTCAATTTTTAAATCACCAAGTATATATCGTAGTTATGACACAATATTTCAAGGAGAAGAGTTAAGTTGTGTTGAATATTGTCATTTTGGTCAAATGGTCTTTTTCCTATCCATATAACTAATAAGCTATTGTAATGGGTGATTTTTTGGCAACATGTTCGGTTTGGCCTATAATTTAACAATGAATCGACTTACAAACGAACAACGTTTGCAGATTACTGATTTTTTTTTATCAAAATTTATGTTGGGTTATGAAAGTGCATCGTGCACTTTTGCGATTTTAGCGACAAAGCTGATTTCTGCTTTGGTGTGAAGAGCAGCCAAAAGCATTGCAATAACTGCCAATACATTCCGAAAAATGCACTGTTTGGTGTGGATTATGGGCCGGTGGCATCATTGGACAGTACTTTTTCAAAGTCGTCGAAAGCAGGAACGTTACTGTGAATGGCGAGCGCTACCATGCGATGATTACATACCTTTTTTTGCCCAAAATAGCAGAGCAGGACTTCGAGGCGAGTTCGGTGAACAGTTCATTTCACGTTTGGGGCCGGTCAATTGGCCGCCTTGATCGTGCGATTTAACGCTTTTGTGGGGCTATGTTAAGGCTCATGTCTATAGGTACAAGCCCGCTACCCTACACCACACTGTGGTACAGGGTATTATAACTTTGTGCATTTGTTTGTAACACCCAAAAGGAGAAGAAATAGACCCATCGTTTATTATACCGATCGACTTAGAATCACTTTCTGAGTTGATTTAGCTATGTCCGTCTGTCCGTCTGTCCGTCTGTCTGTCCGTCTGTCTGTCCGTCTGTCTGTCCGTCTGTCTGTCCGTCTGTCCGTCTGTCTGTCCGTCTGTCTGTCTGTCCGTCTGCCTGTCCGTCTGTGCATGTATTCTTGTAATCAAAGTACAGGTCGCAATTATGGTCCGATCGCGACGGAACTTTACACATATCATTTGATTGGCCCAAGGACGATCCCTATTGAATTTGGTTAAAATCGGTTCAGATTTAGATATAGCCCCCATATATATGTTACCCCCAATTTGACATGTAAGCGCTGTAAAAACTTTATTTTATATCCGATCAGTATGAAATTCGGCAGAAAGAGGTTTCTTATTACATGAAGGAATACTGCTAAATTCGAAAAAATCGGTTCAGATTTAGATATAGCCCCCATATATATGTAACCCTCGATTTGACATGTAAGCTCTGTAGAAACTGTATTTTATATCCGATGAGTGCGAAATTCGGCAGAAAGAGGTCTCTTATTACATGAAGGAATACTGCCAAATTCGGAGAAAATCCGTTCAGATTTAGATAAAGCCCCCATATATATGTTAGCCCGATTTGACATGTAAGCGCTGTAAAAACTTTATTTTATATTCGACTAGCGGACCCGGCGAACTTCGCGTCGCCCCAATTTAACGCCTTCAGATAAACTCCAGAGTGATAATAAAACACAGATAGTTAAAATTTTAATGCGATTTGTTTAAAAGGAATCGAAATCAGTAGAGATAAATCGAATCAGATGATAAACAACAAACAACGAAGACAGAAGACAGGCAACGTACAGATGACCGTGCAAAAAACAGGGAAATTCGAGATTAATTCCACAGACTTCCTACGATTGGTTTTGAGATTTATTGATTGTCATCGCAAAAGCCAATCGTACAGGGAACTGAATCCGCTTGAATTGGAATGAAAGATCAGTTGGAATAATCGGAATTCGTGGGATAAGGACTTCCTCTCCTTTGAATTTTCCCTTGATGATCGTCGCCTGAATCACATTGTCCATCAGTTTCATAATGGACAACCGCGAACTATGCACAATTTCGGATGATTCAGATTCCGCAACATGATTATGATCGATTCCACCTTCAGCTGTAAATTATGCGGCGGAGCTCCTGGCACATCAAGCGAGTTCGATTTTACTTTGAATAATAAAATTCATGCTATCGACGTCCTTATTCTTAGCTGCTAATATTGCCCATTCACTAATCTAATCGAGATTTGGAAACACTTTGGTGATGAGTTCCTCGTTCGACGATGTGAACTCGCAAAAATTTGCCGGGAACAATATCAATGCAGTGGAAACATCAATAGTAATTTGGCCATTGCCAAGCGCCAACAGTTGTTTCGAGAATTCAAGAGCCGATGAGTCGTTCTGCAACGCGACTCTCATGTTCGTGGTCAATTTCAACTTCTTCAAAAATTTGCCGGGAACAATATCAATGCAGTGGAAACATCAATAGTAATTTGGCCATTGCCAAGCGCCAACAGTTGTTTCGAGAATTCAAGAGCCGATGAGTCGTTCTGCAACGCGACTCTCATGTTCGTGGTCAATTTCAACTTCTTGACATAACTTCTTGACATGCAGCCACAAAGACCACTATTTCAGGCATGCATTAATTTCATCGGCAGTAGATTTCGGGATGACGGGAAGCGTTTGACGAAAATCTCCGGAGAGCAATATCAGACTCACCAAATTGTCTCAAATCACGTCGTAAATCCATCATCGTTCGGTCAATTGCCTCCAGAGCTCGTTTATGCGCCATCGTGTATTCATCCGAAATTATGATTTTGCAATGCCCGCAATCCAATAAGATAACCTTACCTCTTATACTCAAACTTATTATCTGAAAAAATGTTCGAATTGATAAATATCGTGAATTTTAATTGATCGTAATGCTTGTACCGTTTGCCGATGTGATACGCGAAATCAGTGTAACAATACGCAAAACTCGAATGAATTGCACCAAGAAAAATAGCACATACTCGTACATATGTTTAATAGAAAACTTTTTTGTTTAATAGAAAATTAATAAAAAAATTTGGATTGAAAAAGAGAGCAGTAGATAGGAACAGTAGGAATCTCGGAAGAAATAACAGTAGATAGGAACAGTAGGAATCTCGCAAGAAATAGCAATTTTCGATTTTCCCAATTTTCCGACTTTTCCGGAGGGTTTTCCCAAAATTTTCTTTCGTAACAACCTTCTCCAGGCAAATACGAACAACTGAAAAAAAAATTGAGCCAAATCGCTCCAGCCGTTCTGACGTGATGCCATTACACAGATGGACCGTTTCATTTTTATATATATAGATTAGTATAAAATTCGGCAGAAAGAGGTTTCTTATTACATGAAGGAATACTGCTAAATTCGAAGAAAATCGGTTCAGATTTAGATATAGCCCCCATATATATGTAACCCCCGATTTGACATGTAAGCGCTGTAAAAACATTATTTTATATTCGATTAGTATGAAATTCGGCAGAAAGAGGTCTCTTATTACGTGAAGGAATACTGCCAAATTCGGAGAAAATCGGTTCGGATTTAGATATAGCCCCCATATATATGTTACCCCCGATTTCACATGTAAGCGCTGTAAAAACTGTATTTTATATCCGATCAATATGAAATTCGTCAGAAAGAGGTTTCCTATTATATGAATGAACACTTTTAAATTTGGAAGAAATCGGTTCAGATTTGGATATAGCCCCCATATATACGTTACCCCTGATTTGACATGTGAGCGCTGTAAAAATGTTATTTTATATCCGATCAGTGCGAAAGTCGGCAAAAAGAGGTTTCTTTCTACATAAAGGAATACTGCTAAATTCGGAGAAAATCGGTTCAGATTTAGATATAGCCCCCATATATATGTTACCCCCGATTTGAAATGTAAGCGCTGTAAAAACTGTATTTTATATCCGATCAGTGCGAAATTCGGCAGAAAGAGGCTTCATATTACATGAAGGAATACTGCCAAATTCGGAGAAAATCGGTTCAGATTTAGATATAGCTCCCATATATATGTTACCCCCGATTTGACATGTAAGCGCTGTAGAGACTGTATTTTATATCCGATTAGTAGGAAGATCGGTTCAGATTTATAATAAAGCTCCATATATATGTGTTGTATGTTACTTCCGATCATTAAAATTTTCCAGAAAGATCTTTCTCAATTTAGGAACGAATATTACTTAATTCAGCGATTATAGTTTTACATAATATGTTCCTACCCATTTACCAATTATTCCAAATTATTATGGCAACGACCCTTATCGCATTGTTAGGGAGGTGTAGGGTATTATATAGTCGGCCCCGCCCGACTTTCTGCTTTTCCTTACTGGTTTTAAAATAAATCCGAAAGCTCTTAAAAAATCTCTCTTTAAAATGTTGCCCAAGCAGTTTTCTATAGCTTTTTCTTCAATCCATATTTTGTTTTTGCACTCTTTATAAGAAAATAAAAAAAGTCGAAAAAATATTTGTTTGTGTTTTTTTGCGAAATTAGAACTTATTTGACATTTTTGTAAAAACCCATATGATTATTTTTGATTGGTCAAACTAAAGCTTAGGTCATTTCCTTTAAGTACTTAGTGCTCTTTTAATGGGATGGGACCAGATAAACCCCCAAAAAAATTAGATTCAACAATTATGACAAATGTATATACATTTGTCATAATTGGTTCAGTGATTTAAATAATACAAAATTATCTAGCCGTCATTTTCTTTTTATATAATTTCTTCATACCACCGGCGGTTTTAAAGATATTCAAAATAACTAACCTCTCTGATTTCTTTGCAAACTTTTTGGACGCAGACTGTTCTCTGGTTGAACTGTCGAATTAGTTTCATTTTCAATTCCTCCCACTGTGCTCTGTATAGTATGTCATATCGAATTATGGAAAAATATATCTTCAGTCAACAGTTCATTAAATAAGGTTACGAAACCATCGGCAATCATTGCTTAACTCTCGGCAATCATTGCATAACTCTCGCCGTTGGCAGTAAAGTACTCTCCTATATAATATAGGCCGTTAATGATAGGAGGCTGAAATTTTAATATGTGTAATGAGTTCTGTAAGATGTATTTTCAGATTTTAAAACCCACTACTTTGAAGAATATTCAAGGATAAAAGGAAATTTTTTATAACATTCGCCCTTGGAAATTTTTTATAAAAATTGTATTAAATAGCGGAAATTCTCCCCATTCATTTGATATGCATATTTATCAATTCACATTGTAATGAGTACAAAGCAAAATATTTCGAAAATGTCATCCTTGAAATTTTAAAAGTCCTGTAAAAGGACAAACGCTTACGAAATAGAAAACTGAGTATACCGTTTATCTACTGTTGGCCTATATTTTTACTTGTATAAAGTCTCGTTTTTGGGAGGGAAGTCGTGTCACACGGTGTTATACATATTCCGTCCACTTGCTAAACTTATTTAGATTTTATTATTTTTTTTTAAGATTAACCAATGTACTTTTTTTCAATTCGTCAATTTATATTGTTTTGCATTTCATATGTATGCCGAGTATTAGTACTGAGTGGCATTTTCCTAAACCATAATATTGTTAACTCACACCTTTGATGAAGGTTCCCCATTCCTTCCTGCTAATGGCAAATGCCAGCAGTCATCAAAGGAACAAACAGTGCGAGCATTTGTCGTAATATCATAATAGTGTCTTGAAAAGCGATATCTTCAAAAATATTTGAAGTGATAAGCACTTCTTATAGGATATTCAATAAAATCTTCCCACAGAAAAATATTAAAAAAAAGTAAAAACTCAAAGATAACAGAAAAACCTTTGAAAAATTTATGAAATTCGTTATGGCATAAAAATGAAATCCATTGCCAAAGGAGACGGTATTTGATGATAAAGGATTTAAATTCCTTTGCCATAGAATGTCTGAACAATAGCCTGGTACGAGAAATGGCAAAGAATTGAAATAAAACTACGCCCCACGCAAAGTAATCTAATAAACACCAACTAAGGATGTATGTTTGTGTTTCATGGTATAGGGGAAGGGGGTGGTTGGTAAAATGCGGATAGATTTATGATAACCTTTTCGATGATTAAATTCTATGGAATAAACCAAGGAAATCATCAACACTCTGAACACAGTGGTTTAAAAACGGTAAAATGTTCGACCAATATACACGCACTGAAGGAAAAAGATTCGTTGCAAGAATGAAGTTGTATGTTGTTTTGTGTTTCATATAGCGTTGAATAAAGTCTGCACCAGGTCGATATTGAGAGTATGTGGCTGCCATGTTGTTTTGACGGCGTCTGTCAAATCTGTTGTTTATTATTCAGATACTGATGCAAAGTCATTATATCAAGTTATTCCATAGCATGTCCAAATGATAACACTTTATTATCAAACTGAACATTCGACATTACTGTCGAATATGCGGCCCCTGTATTCTGGCAGTTGTGGAGGACTTGCAAAGTCGGTTCTCCAATGTTTGAGGACCCGTTCTGTAGACAATCAACCAAATCCCACACGTGAAGGGGAACAAGAACTCGGAATTTCGCAGACTTAAACATTGTAGATTTTACATCGGGGCTAAAGCTTGCACCTGTATTATTATATATTTCATTTTATTTTTACTCCTCCTGCCCACTGTGATATGGTCATACTGCTTGTGATGGTGAATTATCCTCGAAGCAATGGTAACGACACCACCACCACCACAATGATGATGTTGTCGGCTATCTACATGGCGACGGCGGCTATGAGTATGATGATGCCACTGCCATCAGTGGTTCGGTAGTAGGATGATAGTGGCGGTGATGTTGTTGTTGTTGGTGATGATATTGCAATTCGTCCAAGTTTCCTTTCGTTTTGTTCTCTGTGTATATGAGAATGCAAAAATTTTTGCGCAATAAAAAATGATTTATTTTTATCACTCTACATACTTTATAAAGCCTTAAATTGAGTCGCAATTTAGTGCATCCACAAAATGTCGCAAAGTCACGGCTGGGCAAGGCATTACAAGGCAGCAAGGGACAATCAGGCAAAGATGGATACCCAGAAATGTATAGGAAATAAATGCAAGTGGTGATTGTGTTTCAGTGGCCATTCGCAGTCTCGAAAAAAATTGAATATAAAAATGTGCAATGCTATTAGAATGGCTATGTTGTCTCGTTTGGAACAACACATTTTGGCGTAGTACGTCTTAGCTCCTGATGAAGGTTTATTCATGTTCGTAACTATCTGCTAACACTCTCGTACACCGCCAGTGGAGTTAATGCATTTTTTATGAATGTTTCTTCCGGAAAGAAAGGTGAGGGTTTGGAATGGATCCTCTGAATGGCCTTAAACGGAAGTAGTTATACTTAAGTATATTATCAGTTGATTTAGTGCGAAATCGCTAAGTACTCGGTGAGGAGAAAATGCATGAAATTATAAGCTGGAACGGTAATAAAATGTTCATATAAATAAAATTGCAATTTAATCGGAGGTCATGAAATTTGGCGATTTATACAATCAGTTACATAAAAACTTTTTTCTTTAAAAAGATGACATTTGTAAAGGATAATTTAATAATAATAATTTGAGAATTATAAACTAATTTAAACATTCGCACAAATAGTTTCAGATAAATTGCATCGCAAATGACATTAGTTTAAAAAATTTTTGTTGAAAAGATGTACATAACATTTTCTGGTGTAATTTGTATTAAAAAAAAATAATATGTTGTTTGTTTGCTTTTATTTGGTCTGCAAATCTTTGTGATTCTAACTAGGATATTCTCCCGGCTTCAGGACCATTTTGTTTCTATATTATTATAGAAACAAGTATTTTAGACATGGCGGTGTATAAATATGTATTAAAAATTGGCAGTACACATACTGGATCATGATTTCTGAGCCGTGACACTCGTTATCAACATTTCTGCTGCAATTGTATGGGAGATACGGAGCTCTATATGGTTGACTTCAACACGCAAGCGAATGAGAAATCTTTGTGAAACCACACTTCTCCAAAATCTTCCAAAAACAATTGTTAACCAAAGTTAATACAAAACACCAGCCATGTCCAATGAGAAGCAAATTTTGGTCCATCTAATGGAAAATTACCACACTATGCAGAAAAGCCTTTATGGTTTTTGACTGCACTAAGTGTAGTTTTGTGGTGAGTCAGAAGACTTACCTTGTTTTGCCGAGCCATGCATTCGTTATGTTGTTTGCTTGCTTTTATTTGGCCTGCAAATCTTTGTGATTCTAACTGGGATATTCTCCCTGCTTCAAGACTATTTTGTTTCTATATTATTATAGAAACAAGTTTTTTATACATGGCGGTGTATAAATATGTATTAAAAATTGGCAGCACACATACTGGATCATGATTTCTGAACCGTGACACTCGTTATCAACAGTTCTGCTGCAATTGTATGGGAGATACGGAGCTCTATATGGTTGACTTCAACACGCAAGCGAATGAGAAATCTTTGTGAAACCACACTTCTCCAAAATCTTCCAAAAACAATTGTTAACCAAAGTTAACACAAAACACCAGCCATGTCCAATGAGAAGCAAATTTTGCTCCATCTAATGGAAAATTACCACACTATGCAGAAAAGCCTTTATGGTTTTTGACTGCACTAAGTGTAGTTTGTGGTGAGTCAGAAGACTTACCTTGTTTTGCCGAGCCATGCATTCGTTATGTTGTTTGCTTGCTTTTATTTGGTCTGCAAATCTTAGTGATTCTAACTAGGATATTCTCCCGGCTTCAAGACCATTTTGTTTCAATATTATTATAGAAACAAGTATTTTATACATGACGGTGTAAAAATATGTATTAAAAATTGGCAGCACACATACTGGATCATGATTTCTGAAACAAAATGGTCTTGAAGCCGGGAGAATATCCTAGTTAGAATCACAAAGATTTGCAGACCAAATAAAAGCAAGCAAACAACATAACGAATGCATGGCTCGGCAAAACAAGGTGAGTCTTCTGACTCACCACAAACAAACACACTTAGTGCAGTCAAAAACCATAAAGGCTTTTCTGCATAGTGTGGTAATTTTCCATTAGATGGAGCAAAATTTGCTTCTCATTGGACATGGCTGGTGTTTTGTATTAACTTTGGTTAACGATTGTTTTTGGAAGATTTTGGAGAAGTGTGGTTTCACAAAGATTTCTCATTCGCTTGCGTGTTGAAGTCAACCATATAGAGCTCCATATCTCCCATACAATTGCAGCAGAACTGTTGATAACGAGTGTCACGGCTCAGAAATCATGATCCAGTATGTGTGCAGCCAATTTTTAATACATATTTATACACCGACATGTATAAAATACTTGTTTCTATAATAATATAGAAACAAAATGGTCTTGAAGCCGGGAGAATATCCTAGTTAGAATAAAAAAAATAATATTAAAAATATTTTTTAATTTTATTTAATTTTAATTTTCTTGGAAATATAGTATTCGGACTATATTTTGTGAAGTATAATCAAAGTATAGTCACACCGCCATTACGGTAGTTATTTGGGCTACAAATGTTACACATTTCACTTTACGTAGAAACTTTGTTTTAGTAACAGTCATCAAAAATATGAAAAAAAAAATATATTTGTTTGAAAAAAATTCAGAAAAAATCTTAAACAAAATATTAAAAAAATGTATACCATATTTTAAAATCTAGAATGCTAGCAAAGAATGCAATACATATTTGAAGAAATCTATGGATAAGTTAAAAGTACGGCAAATTAAAAAAAATCATTTTTCATAGGTTTTATTTTTACCATTCAGATTGGTGGTACAATAAGGGGTATTGAAATACGCCCTTCATACCCTCCACCATCGGATGGGGGATATATTCTTTTTGACACTCCGTTAGAAACACCTCTAGATATTAATCTGAGACCCCAAACAGTACATATACGTATATGTTCTTAATCGTCGTAAAATTCTAAAACGATTTAGTCCGTTCGACTGTCTGTTGTAATCACGCTACAGTCTACAGTACGTCGTTTTAATGATATGTTGGTCCGTACGCCATTTTTTTTTGAGTTATGAGTTGACAATAATGGTTTCCAGCATCCTCTTTCAGAATTTATTTTCGTATCTCGTCTAGTTTTCGAGATGTTTATAGGGTAAATCGATTGAACTCTGATTTACGGGAAATAGTTATGATATTATTTCTACCGCCCTATATTTCGTACCCACTATTTTACCTTCTTTCGATCACAATATGTAAACTACTCTGCATCAACACCGACCCTCTTTTTTTGGTCCATGTAATACAAATACGAAAAAATATTAAAACAAACTGGATATGGACCAAAATGCCATATAGATCTATTTTCATAACTTGCTTATTTTTGAATTTAATGGCAGAGAAATGCATGAGAATCATACAAACACTGTTTGACTTCGTAACGCCACAATAATGAATTTATTTGTACCCGAAACCATTCACATACGATCCATGATGGATTGTATATATACATAATTCGGCATGACCGAACTTAACTCGTTTACTTGTTTTGTCACTCTGTTTGTAACACCTCTAAATAAGACCCTATGGATACACCTATTTCGAGCATACTGAATCAGGTGTTATTAGCCCTTTTTCTAGGACAGCTCTTGTTTTCGTAATATTCGACCACAAAGATTACTAGGAAATCAGATTTTCAGTGGTGATTTTGAAATGGAATACTTCGGAATATGCTTCAGTCCAAAGAACAAAATAAAAGTAACCTTTGAAGAATTATTATGTCATAAAACACCCCCCTTCTCCTCACACCGTTAATGTCATACAAATCGTCAACATTTTTAGATATTCGTTGCGAAAAATTATTTATTATTATATTTATGAACAAGTAAGAAAGTTTCTGTCGGGTAAACCGACTAAGGTTTGTGAGTAATGTAATATGGAATATCATACGAATTAATCTGTCAATTTGTGTGGGAGGTAACAGAAGGGGCTTAAGAAATACACCTATTTTTCGCTGAACAGTAGATACCTAAAATACATTGCCCTGTGCTGAATTATACGCTTTTATGTGCAATGGTATGTTAACTTTATGAACTATTCAATTTTGATATGATTTGGCCATTTTGTGTGGGAGGTATAAAAAGGGGCGTGACGATAATGCCAATTTTTCATAGGGGTACTCGTATATGTTCGTGGAATGGTACTCTCACTATAAGCAGTTAACTTTTTGTACAAAATGTTACCTTGGGTGGGAGGTACCAAAACAGGCTTAGCAATAACGGCCATTTTTTCTGAACTGTAGTCACCATAAACCCATTACACTGTACAAAATTTCAAGTATTTGTATACACTAGTATTAAAGTAATAAGCTGCTAATTTTGGCGCTAAATAGTCAATTTTTGTGGGAGGTACCAAAAAGAGCGTGTCAATAACACCAATTTTTCAATGGACAGTATGCACTATAAAAACATTACACTGTACAAAATTTGAAGTGTTTTTGTTCACTGGTATTAAAGTTATAAGATTTTAACTTTTGGTGTAAAATGATTCATTTGTGTGGGAGGTACCAAAAGGGGCGTAGCAATAACACCCATTTCCCACTGGACTGTAGGCACTGTAAAAGCATTATGCACCGGTATTAATGTTATAGGCTGTTAACTTTTGGTTCAAAATATTCCATTTGTGTGAGAGATTCCAAAGGGGTGTGGCAACTTCGCCCATTTTTCTGGAGGTGATAGCTGCTAATACACTAATACTATGTGTGAAATTTCAGAAGATACGAGTAACTAGTATAGAAGTTATTAAAGAATCAATATTTCACTATATGTTAACACTTTGTGTGGGAGGTACTGGAAGGAGTGGACCAATATGGCCCATCTTCGAACTTAGCCGGAGATAGAAAAAAATATTAAGGCATACCAAATTTGAAGTCAATCGATTACTCCTTTCGAGAGTTATCGTGTGCACCAATCAGTAGACAGACAGACAGACGGACGGACGGACATTGCTCACTCGACTTAAAATTTGGGGTTATAAACCTCAACAGTTTCAATAAATCATAGGTTTTGTCAGTTAGCTTTATAATTTCCCTAGACCCTAACAGAAAAATAATTTACAAAAATTTATTAAGATATAACCAAATATTTTCTGCTATGAGTAGAAAAATATACAAATTATGTTATAGTTCCAAATCAGCTTATTTCTCATAAAAGCGTTTAGAATTTTCATAGAATAACAAATCTTCAATTCAGTCCAAAGAACGAAATAGAGAGCACCCTTTATTTCGTTCTTTGGACTGAAGAGTGTATTTATTACGAAGTCTTAAACTTAAAAATCACCAACAAGGATTGCTAATGGGCCATATCGGCCAATGTTTTGATATAGTTCCCCTATAAAGGTCGCTCCAAAATACGGTATTTGAACCGTAGATACCATTTTTATACCCTCACTTTAGTGTGACGAGGGTATATATCATTTGCTACGGAAAAAAGTGTAACACATCGAAGGAGTGATCTAAGACCCTAAGTATGTTCGGAGGAAATCCGTTTTGGGTCATTTTAAGTCGAATGAGCAATGTCCGTCCGTCTGTCTGTCTGTCTGTCTGTCTGTCTGTCTGTCTGTCTGTCTGTCTGCCTGTCTGTCTGTGTGTCTGCTGGCTGGTGCGCACGATAACTCTCGAAAGGATTAACCGATTGACTTCAAATTTGGTATGTGGTAATATTTTGATCTATCTCCTGATGAGTTCGAAGATGGGCCATATTGGTCTACTCCTTCTGGTACCTCCCACACAAAGGGTTAAAATTTAGTGAAATATTGATTCTTTAATAACTTCTATACTACTTATTCGAATCTTTTGAAATTCTGCACATAATATTAGTATATTAGTCGCTATTAACTCGAGAAAAATGAGTGAAGTTGGCATGCCCCTTTTGGTACCTCCCACACAAATGGACCATTTTGCATCAAAATTTAACTGCTTATAACGTTAATACAAGTGCATAAAAATGCTTGAAATTTTCTACAGTATAATGTTTTTGTAGCGCCTATAGTCCGGTAAAAAATGGGCATTATTGTAGAGCCCCTTTTGGTACATCCCACACAAATGGACCGTTTCGTACCAAAAGTAAACGGCTTGTAACTTTAATACCAGTGCATACAAATACTTGAAATTTTGTACAGTGTAATGCTGTTATAGTGCCTATAGTCCTGTAAAAAGTGGGCGTTATCACCCCGCCCCTTTTTGTACCTCCCACACAAAATGACCAAATCATACCAAAATTACATAGCTCGTAACTTTAATATACCAGTGCACATAAACGCTTATAGTTCAGCACAATGCAATGTATTTAAGAATGTACTGTTTACCGAAAAATATGTGTATTTGGAGAACCCCTTCTGGTACCTCCCACACAAATTGACAGATTTATTGGTGTAATGTTATATATTACATCACTCACAAAGTGAGGGTATACCTTAGTCGGTTTACCCGACTGAAACTTTCTTACTTGTTTTGAAGCAATTTAACAGAAACTTCTCACTTTGTATTCTTATTTGACAAGCATTCATCACAGCAAAAATTTTACAAATCTGCTAATTGTTATAGGTACCTTATAGAGGTCGCTCAAAAATATACATATTTAAGCTTTGCAGTTTGTATTCTATTGTGGCAGGAATTCATCTCATTAAATTTATACAATTCAACGTTTATTATGTTGCTGTACCCTTGTAATGGGTAGTTAAATTCTAAGGGCAGATGTTGATTATGAATAAAACACAAATTATTTAGGAAATTATTGTCATTTCTTTTTATTATGATAATATTGGTATGGTTCAATTATGTATGGAACAAAATATCGGACAAATGGCCGCCGCGACTTCGGCTGCACACCTCCATCCAATGGTCCAAATTTTCGATGACGCTGAGGCATAACTGAGGTTCTATGCCGTTAGCTCTTGAATTGTTGCTGGCTTATCGACGTACACTTTTCTTTCAAATAACCCCAAAGAAAGAAGTCCAACTGTGTCAAATCACATGATCTTGGTGGCCAATTGACATCGCCACGACGTGAGATAACACGGCCATTGAATTTGTAGCGCAAAAGAGCCATTGTTTCGTTAGCTGTGTGGCTAGTGGCACCGTCCTGTTGAAACCGCATATTGTCCACATTCATATCTTCCAATTCGGCCATAATAAGTTCGTTATCATCTCACGATAACGAACACCATTCACAGTAACTGCCTGACCGGCCTTATTTCGAAGAAGTATGGCCCGATGACGTCACCAGCCCATTAGCCGCACCAAACGAACTGGGCGAGCATGCACAGGTGTTTTCACATCTCCCACAGACCCGGCTTGCTGAAATTTGCGCACAATTCTCCCGATTGTGGACAAATTTGGTCGATTATGCTGATATAAAAAACATCACGACGTGCACGAAATGCATTTTGATTTGAACGCCCATTTTCGTAAAAGGCTTAAAAACCCTTAACGCGTTGCTCGATTGTGTATCTTCCCATGGTTCAAATTGAGTTAGTCTTAAATTGAGAAATGTCAAATGAAATGCAGAAAAAACTTGACGTTTAGATGTGGTTCACATTCAACATTGGCCCTTACAATTTAAACACCCTTTAGATGTAGCTCTCAAAAATATGTTAAGCCATAAATACGAGTATCACATCAGGTGAAGAGTTTGGCTGAAGTATTTGCTGCCTAAAATCTGTCTAAAAATTCCAGCGTTCGTTATTAAAATAATTTTTTTAAACAAAAATGGTCGTTTCATGATTTGCTCCATATCCAAAGATTTTTCCGGTAATACAATTGAATCCAATCCATGGTGGAGGGTATTTACGATTCGGCATTGCCGAACTTAACACTTTTACTTGTTTCTCAATGGACTATGTGTGCTATAAAAGCTTTAAACAGTCAAACTATTTACATCGACTGTAACATTTAGATTATCCTCATTGTTGAAGAAATAGGGACCAATGACTCCACCAGCCCATAAACCATACCAAACCGTTGTTTTTAGTGGGTGTAATGATAGCTCTTGGTACTCTTCGGGTTGCTCATCAGCCGAAATACCGCAATTTTGTTTGTTTAGCCAGAAATGTGCTTCATCACTGAACAAAATTTCACGATAAAATGCAGCATTTTCATTTGGAGCAATTTTTAACAATACTCAACAAAAATTAAAAAGCAGTTTGATACTTTGAAGGGTACAAAATAGATATTCATGAATATTTATTCTTATACTTTTTGAAAAAATACAAATACGATATTTTTTGAACATACCTCGTATAATAAAAGTGATATGAAGTACAATCGATACAATTAAGTTGTAAATAAAACGTCATTCAAATGGAATTCGATGAACCCAATATTCGAGCACTTTTTCCACAAAATCAAGTCGAATATCATGAATGGCACGTTCAATGACTTGTAAAGCTTGAAGAGAGTCTGGTTTATTTAGAAAGACCAATGACTTCAAATAACCCCACAAGAAATAATCTAATGGTGTTAAATCACAACTTCTTGGAGGCCATTCAATATCACAATTTCTTGAAATAATCGAATCTCCAAACTTTTCTCGTAACAATTCAATTGTTTCATTTGCTGTGTGTCACGTAGCCACAATCGGTCAATGGAAAAAAAGATAGCTCTTAATGAGAGCTAAAATATTGCTCATGGGTGCCAAGGTTGTAGGTCGACTGGAAAGTGTTTTTTTGGGGTTTTAAAAAAACGTGGACTTAGCATCATTTTCAAATGTGAACGGAAAGTTTATTTTTGCTCTAGCTCCTTAACGGTACGTCGGATCGTGAATGGGTTAATGGCAAAAATATAGGTCTTAACGATAGCTAAAATATAGCTGAAGCTCATATGTCGACTCGATTTTTTTTTTTTATTTAAAAAATAGACTTAGCGCACGAAAAGTTGCAATTGGAGAACGATTATTTTGATAATAAAACGGAATAAATTGTAAACGTTGTTCTTGCGTATATCTCTCCATGATGAAATTGTAAACACTGCTTAATACAGTGAAAAACAAATGACAGATCATGACATATTACAAAAGGGCCGAAACGTCACTTCAATCATATCATCCCCATTGAAAACCCCGTTATTATAGCTAAGCGTCCCTGGTAAAAATGGGAACTTCGGTTCATGTTTCGGTATAGCCCACATATAAAGGTCCCACCGATGTCACTTCTTGACGCTATAGAGGAAGGATTCTTCAATTGTTCATGTTAAAATTTGAGAACTCATGGTTAATGTTAGACCTAATCGTTCATAGTGGAAATGGGATACAACGGTCCATATTTTGATATTGCTCCCATATAAAGGTCCCTTCCGATTAGACTTCTTAGCGTTCTGCGGAAATTTAAGCTTTTGTAGTTT
Source organism: Eudasyphora cyanicolor (assembly GCA_963930755.1). NCBI lineage: Eukaryota > Metazoa > Arthropoda > Insecta > Diptera > Muscidae > Eudasyphora > Eudasyphora cyanicolor. The sequence goes on from OZ005737.1 coordinate 244,926,480, forward strand.
ATAGTGAATTAAATCGTCTCTAGTGAAAATGGAGTATATCGATCCATGTTTTGATAAGTTTAAGCCCCTCATTAAGTTCAAGTTTTTTAACCTGTGTATCTGGAAATTAGAAATGTACTCTTTTTGACCTGTAACTTTTAATAGTTATAATGGTTCTCCGTGCATTTACTGGCAAACAGTGGTTATTATACAGTCGGCCCGCCCGACTTCAGCATTTCCTTACTGGTTTGTTTTTTTTTTGTGTACATCCATATAAATGCAGATTATTATCAATATAAATAGTTTTGCTCTAGGAATCGCATACCATAACAGGCCTGGGAGAAAACATGTGGCTAATGTATACGGTAGTATCATTTGCAGGTAAAATAAGCATCTGAATGAACACTTTGAATTTTCCTTCCCGCTTTTTAAAGCTTTTTTGAACAACGTATTTGTTGTCTTTTACATTGTTTGTGTTCTAAATGTGTCACCTTTCCCTTGAGTCAGTGTAGTGAACGAAAAATAAAGTGACAACGATATTAGCGAATCAGACGTATTACAGATTGATGTTAATTTATTTTTAAAATTTCGCCAACAATTTGCCTTTGTAATCGAGTTAACATTCGTAATGAAATCTGCAGTCCAGTCACAAATAATGAGATTTTGATTACGCCGTTTGAATTAAATAAAAATGCCACTTATACGAGTGTCGCTTTTGTCTTGTAATCAGCTCATGTCAATTTGCTAAAGCTAAACTTCTTTAAATGTGACTGACTTTGCTTAACTAATTCTTAAATATATTTAATGAAACAATGACTATTTTTCAACAGCTTTCACTTAGTGAAATCCCCAGATAGAATGCCCCCAACCTAGTTTCTGGGGGCAGATGGAATAGTGAACGTTTCAGTAAACAGCCTTCGAAGAAAACAATTTTTCTCACAGCTCCAAGGAATACGTTGACAAAGAGAACATTAATAGAATAAGTCTGAAACATTGTCATATATTTTAAGGATTAACAATAAAACATTGACATAAAGAAGATACCCAGAGCCAGCAAAAACACAGATACAAACGTAAGTGCTGTGACAACTACAACTATAGGCACACTTACCCAGATAAATCGCAGAGTATGGAATGTAAGGGGTTATATTGCCTTTAATTAGGCCTTGGAGAAATGACCATTTTAGTAAATATATTTTTTATCAGAAATTTCAACTAGATAGGCTGAAATCTGGTATTTTAATCGGATTTTAATTTTAAAGGGGAGGTAAAATTTTTAGAAATAGGCTTATTTTATACTTGATTGATCAGGCTTTACGATAAAGTAATACAAATATAACTGTTATGCACTTGTCGATGTTTTTATTACGTTTTTATTAAAATTCATTCAAATTTTCTGAAAAATATGATTTGTGCGCAATATCTTGTAACATATCTCCAAGACCGCTGAGCAGAGCAAAAAATGCTGTTAGGAGAAGTTGAAGGCTTTTTAATTCTCGATTCTTGAAACTATAAAAATTTGCTACAATTGTTTTTTCTCGAGAAATAGAGTCAATTAAAAGAAACAATCTTATAGGCTGATAACTGCATTATCCCACATATACCAATCGTTTACAAAATCGTATGCCCCAAAAAAATGTTGACCGGTGTTATTGATGAGGTCGTATTAAAATTATTCTTATTAAATAAGGCCCTCTTCACTTCTCGACGATATTTGTTTAACAGGCCTGACTGTGTGTGTGTGTGCCTGTGCGAACGACTATAGTCAACCAACACTACTACCACAAATCCTGACGCCTTTAACAAAGCCAAAGAAAAATTATAAACATTAAATATGAATAAGAAGAGGAAATAAATATGGAGACAAGACAGTAGCAAAGGAAAGAACAACGCAAATGAAAAAAAAACAACAGCGGCCATGACGAAAGAGAGAAACTCAAGAAATCACAAACACCATTCATTGTTTCTTCATATTCGAAACAAAGGGAATGATGATGACAACACCACCAATATCTACGGCATTAATAAAAGAACGTTTAAAAAAGGGAATTTACACTGAAATGATTGAAACTGGAAAACAAATTGAAAATAAATAGAGTGAGCTTTAGTTACTTTTTATATTCCCAATTTATTGGAGGAGGGTTTTTCTCACCAAAACGTCTAAAAAGATAAAAACCCGAAACAACATAATTCAAACGGGTTCTTCGTGGGGTGCCAATCTCTCATGTTTGCAAATTTCTGCGCTATCTCTGGTTTTCTTTGCGGCTGAATACGGAAGTCCAGTATGCCTAAATAGCCGTCATCCTCAAAAATTCGACACTCAATTGAATATAACTATGAGCTGATATCAGGAACATTACGTCCAAACGCTACTGAATGGTTGCCGAAGCTCTGTAATATCGCTCCACCACAGCTAAGATTCTTAGTAATGATCACATTCCGCTAATAACTGATTTAAATAATCCCCAACGACAACGACTTATATCAAGGAACGCACCCATGAAGCTAGCCAAAATGCTAAAAGATGAAAAATTTGAGATTGACATGCCTTTGAAAATGACTGGTCCGATTCAGGAACGTCCAGTCCGCTCTTTAATGGACGTAGCAGTAACAACGACCTTTAACTTTCACGGAAAGCTTGGTGTAACCTCAACAGACTCAGAACTGGTACTGGCAGAACCCAAAATACCCTACACACATGGGGTCTTGTAAATGACCCTATTTGCACATGCGGGGCCCGTCGACAAACCATCGATCACATCCTTAGATAGTGTCCTACCCTAGGATATGAAGGCCAAATAAGCGACAAAATCAATTTAATACCAGACGATGTATCGTGGCTAGAATCGCTGGATCTTTAATGAGTTATTTAACTTGGTACACATTTTATATATGCTATTCTTTCGATTGTAATGATTTTCCATACGCTAAATAAATAAAAAAAAATCTCCAAATGTTTCCTTTAACACGAGTTTAAAAAATGTATAATTTCTTTTTATAGCTTTCTCGATATCTCCTTAATACTACACATATATAGCTCTTTCGGAAAAAATACAAAAATACCAATTTTTGGAAAAAATATAAAGTGTTTTGGCCATAACTTTTGTCTCAGTTGGTGCATCTGACCGAAAGTTTTTGCATTATATAGCAAATTTTGTCAGTTCAGAAAATATGCGAGGGTGATATATTCTGCGAGTGATATTAACAACATACTAGGGCAGAGTCATAAAAAAGCGAAAAAATAAATTTAAAAGTCAATCTAACAATTCCCAAAATAAAGTTTACTTTAGGATGAATATAAAAATGTTGTTCTTTTTTATATAACTTTTTCTATACCTTCAAAATACGATATACGTTTTTTGGGGAAAATACCAAAAAATGACTTTTTTGAAAATATAAAATAAATTGTTTGTTACTAGATAAGTTAATGTGGAAAATTGGTATATATTCTGCCCTGACATTAACAAAATAAAAGGAAATTGTTAGGAAAAAAGGAGAAATTAAATTTTCGATTGTAGATATCTCGGGAACTTTACGATATATGTACATATCTATTAGTTTTAAAAGACGTTTTATAAACCTCTGCTAATAGAATTCACACAAATTCTATTCGAATCAGCCTCCAAATAAAAAATGTACACGCGCTTAAACATTTTCTATACTCAAGGTGGGCAACTTTGATGCCCTGTATTTACTCCGATAACTTTAGAACTTAAATGCTTTAAGACCTATTCTACAAGCGCGTCAAGTTTTTTTTGTCTAGTAAAGAAACGGTGGAATTATTTTCAAAGGGGATGGTCTTACTAGAATTTTAACTAGATTAAGATAAAAACTAGATTAAGAAAAAATGGAATTTCATGAAAATCGGCAACGACGACCTCCTGCAGCCCACCGCCCTATAAACCAAATAGTTTTTTCTCCTAAAATGTTTTCATTTCCAAGCAAAAGTCTACAAATTTGGTATATACACTTTTTAGAATAAAGAAAAAAATGCAGGATGAGTTTCATCAAAATTGGTCACGTCCCTACCATCAAAATCGTTTTTTTTTTCTTTTACAGTTTCCATCGACAACCTCATTGTGTTCCACTGCCACGAAAATTTATATAGCCAACCGACATCATTGTATTTCAATACTTACTTGTCGAGCATATAACAATAAAGGGAATTTTCCTACACTAAACAAAAACACTTTCAAAACACTTTCTTGACATACGCGGGCCAAAAGTGTAACGGAATTGTGACCTAAGACCCAAAGTAAATTTTAAGTAATTTGAGCAATGTCCCGCCGTTAATGTTTCTGTCCGGCCAAGTTCCAATTTTTTATATAGTAATATTTTGGCTATTTCGTTCTATATTCTAAGATGGGCCAAATTTGTATATATTTTTGAAGTACCTACTTCTAAGCGAAATGTAGGCGTATGTTTTAAACCCATTCTGGTCGCCCCACACTAACTGAAAGATTTATTCGAAAATGATGTATCTACAACTTGTGTAGCAATCACATAAAATGTTTTCGTAATATAATGTATATTTTTATGCAAAACTATATCACCCCACCGACGAATCATCCTATAGAGAGAAGGAGTGAGTGAAATTTCAAGGCCTATACTCAGATCACAACAAAGGGGGAAAACAAAAAAACTTTCGCACACACAAAAGCACAACACCAAACAACAACATCCGTTATTTCCCATTCTCAGAAAAGCATAAGGGAAGCCATGAACCAATGACTGGAACAAAATAGCACCCTCCCACCATCTGACTGACTGACTGACAGTCCCGGTACAAAACAATATCGGAGGGAGATGCGTAATTAATAGGGACATAAAACCAAGTGACTTGTAAATATATTGTAACGAAAAGAATTCTATAAAGGCCCATAGATATATACTCGTATATCCTTTGATACGAACGAAGTACAAACAAACTTATATTAAATATACATTTCTTTATACTTTCCTTTGTTTTCCTCACCGTCTTTATTGGTCTCTGAATATCATACGGAATTTCTTGTGTTTTTTTTTCATTGTTCTTCCTCAAAGGACCAAAGACGTTATCCTTGACACAACGATAAACATAAAGTCTATGTCACTATATCAGTCCACATCCTCAATACGACGAAACGAATGTTGGTTGGCATAGTTTCCCATAGTGTGGCTTAGTGACTATAACAATGTTCATAATACTGATGATAGGGATAGAATAAGCTAATTCAGACCATGGAAAAGAGTTGGGCTATTAAGGAGTCGTTATAAGTATTTAAGTTGGACAATTTCAAATGTCAATATCAACAAAAAATGTACTAGTATTAGAAGTATACGAAATTTATTTGATTTATGTGAAGGAAATTGTAAAGATAGAAACATTTTAATTTAAACTAACCACCTCACAGCCACGTAGGATTTTTACGACGATTAAGCCGATTATGATAGAGGGTATAAACAACGGCTTCGTTTTGACATATAAGCGCAATGACATAAATGGCAAAATATGCCCCCATTATAACGTTTTCAGAAAATATACATTTGGCCGAAGAACGAATACAGTAGAATTTGAAGAAAATCGATTCATATTTAAACATGTTTTGATATGTTTGAAATATATATGGAACACAAATTTTTAAATACGTTATATTTCTGGGCAAATAAATTTTATTTGAAAATCAATAAAATTTATTTATTTTTATTAAGACAATATATTTGCATACAAATTTTATCAAATAAAATATTTGTTTATATACAAACAAAATTATTTCATTGATTTCGAGTTATTCCTACAATTTAAAATGGCATACGTATCAATAGCTTTATATATTTATTTATAACGGAAATTATATTTATTCCAAGTCGTAGTTTGTTGTCAACCCATCATTTAAATTTTAAAGAAATTTTGCGAACATTTAAAATTTATGAAAAAATTAACCTTAAATACTGAAAAGCAGAGTTTAGTCTTAACATTAAGGTACTGATATACTTAAAGAAAAATAAATAAATATTTGTTTCGTAAATAAAAGTCGCAAATAAAAAAAAGAATTACATTAGAGTCCCCCAGTAGATAAGTTGGCAGCGTACTCGCCTATGTGTTTGTGGGACGTGGGTTCGATTCCCGCCACAGGCTCGGGTCTGTCGCTGCAAAATAATAAAAAAATTAGAAAATAAATTTACTTTTTTAAAACAAAACCAGTAAGGAAAGGCTAAAGTCGGGCTGGGCCGACAATATAATACCCTACACCACTCTCGTAATATTGAATAACTCTGATATATAAATTTTGTAATTCATGTATAAATTGTTTACATAAATTTACTTTTGGGACATTTTATACTTAAATAATACCCTGTACCACAGTGTGGTGTAGGGTATAAAAACGATTGGTTCTAAAGAGCCAAATCGGTTGAAACATATATATGGGAGCTATAGCTAAACAGATTTTCTTCAAATTCGGCAATGGAGGTTCATGGATCAAGAAACTCTACCATTCTAAATTTAGAAACGATTGGATGTAAAATATAGCTTATATAGAACTAAAGGGCCAATTCGGACGAAACATATACATATATGGGAGCTATAGCTAAATCTTAACCGATTTTCTTCAAATTGGGTAGTGTTGGTTCATGGATCAAGAAACTCTACCATTCTAAATTTCAAAATGATTGGATGTAAAATACAGCTTCTACAGGACTAAAAAGCAAAATCGGACGAAACATATATATGAGAGCTATATCTAAATCTTAACCAATTTTCTTCAAATTCGGAAGTGTTGGCTCATGGGTCAAGAAACTCTACCATTCTAAATTTCAAAACGATTGGATGTAACATACAGCTTCTATAGGACTAAAGGGCCAAATCGGAAGAAAGATATATATGGGAGCTATATCTAAATCTGAACCGATTTCAACCAAATTCAATAGGGATCTTTACAGCTGCGAAATACTCTATACTGCAAAATTTCAGAACGATCGGAGTGAAATTGCGACCTGTAGTCGACGAACAACTTTACATGGACAGACGGACGGACGGACAGACATGGTCAAATCGACTCAGCTAGTGATTCTGAGTCGATCGGTATACTTTAAGGTGGGTCTAGCTGTGTTATTTTCAGGTGTTACAAACATCTGCCGTGAAACAAACAAACCTGTACCACAGTGTGATGTAGGGTATAAAAATTAAATAATTCACCCGTTTTCCAACCAGACAACCGATAGCGACAAAATTTATTTATCTTAAGTTTCATTTTTGGGCTCCCTATGGTATACAAAGGCGGAGATACAGGACCTCAACTTTGGCCAATTGACATTTTTCGTCTGATTCAAATTTTTTTTGTGTGCATACTCAAGGGTTTTCCATTAAGGACATAACATATCGGAGAAGTTTCGGCGTCTCAAATGATCAAGAGGCTTTAGTTCTTGAATCCGTTTGATCTCATAATGATGAATACCAAGATCTTTTCCCAAAATACGCCACAGTGTGGGTTTAGAGATGCGCAATTCCTGAGAACGACGTGGTATCAACTTATTTGGTTCATTGTGAACGGATACACTTCGAGCGGAACATGCAAAAGTGAAAATTTGGATTAAAATGTATCCACTATAGCACGCACAGCCTGTCGGGTGGGACGATTGTTACGGCCGAAAATTGGAGTAAGCGCTCTTAAAGTTTCGGCCACCGTAATTTTTAATGATTTCCAAACGTTGCACGTAAGTGAACTTTACCATGATGAAAGTGTTGACTTCGACTAACATTCTGACACTGAAAGATCATTAATCAGTAAGGAAAGGCAGAAAGTCGGGCGGACCGCCTATATAATACTCTACACCTCCATAACAATGCGATGAATTGAGAAACATCTTTCTGGAGAATTTTGTAATGATCGGAAGTAAAGTACAACTTCTATAGCGCTTTGTAACCAAATCAGGAGGAACATATATATGGATGTTATAAGGGTCCGCCATCTAATGTTTTTTTTCAACTAGTGCTTATTCGTGAATGGTAACACTTAGCTCATGTCTGATTTGACAGATAATTAGTTTTATCCTTCCGCTGAAAGAATATGTGTATATTGCGTGGTAATGTTGCAAAATGTGTGCGAAAATTGCGTACGGATTTTGGAAGAAGAGAAGCACCGTCAGCTCCGTATGCTCGTTATCTTGTGGAAAAAGTGAAGGAAACTGGCATCCTCATCGATAAACCAAAGCGTGAAAAGCCAAAAACAGTGCGTACACCCGAGAATATTGCTGCTGTGGCAGAAAGTGTGAGTGAAGCGCCATCAACATCAATTCACCGTCGTTCTCAACATTGAACATTTCGGAGACATCATTGAGACGAATTTTGCATAAAGACCTTGGTATGACGCCATACAAAGTCCAATTGGTTCAGGATTGGAGCCAACTGACCATCCAATGCGTTTTCAGTAGTTTTTTTTATAGCATTTTCAAAAAAAAAAGTTATTTGGCGGACCCTTTATATGTGAGCTATATGTAAATCTGAACCGATTTTAACCAATTTCAATAGGGATCGTCCTTGGGCCTAAAGAAAGATATGTGCAAAGTTTCGTTGAGATCCGACCATAATTGCGACCTGTACTTTGATTACAAGAATACATCTACAGACAGACGGACATAGCCAAATCGATTCAGAAAGTTATTACAAGTCGATCGGTATAATAAACAATGGGTCTATCTCTTCTCCTTTTGAGTGTTATAAACATATGCACAAAGTCATAATATCATGTACCACATTGTGGTATAGGGTACAAAAATGTTTGAGGGTGCGTTGACATAAAGATACGAAGTTGTTATGTCCCTGTTAGAAAACCCGACACATATATTATCTTAAAGGAAATTTCCTAGGTTTGGTAAGGTTTTGGACTTTTTACTGCCAAGGGATGTTGGAGACCGGCTTTTGGTATAGTAGATATATTTGGGAAAATGCAAAAAATTGAATGCGCAGAGAAAAATAATTTTGGAATTAGACGAAAAAGACGAATGTTACACGCGCTTCAACATTTTGTTCATCTGATGTGGCCAACTTTGAAGGCCTGTTGCTCCGGCCCTGTATACCATAGGGGCCCAAACCTTAAACCAAAAAAAAACATATATATGGGTACTATATCTAAATCTGAACCGATTTCCCTCAAATTTGGCAGTATTAATTCATGTAATAAGAAACCTCTTTCTGCCGAATTTCGTACTGATCGGATTAAAAATACATTTTTTACAGCATTTTTTTTATACATTTTTTTAAAATCGGGGGAAACATATATTGGGGCTATATCTAAATCTGAACCGATTTTATCCGAATTTGGCAGTATTCCTTCATGTAATAAGAAACCTCTTTCTGCCGAATTTCACACTGATCGGTTATAAAATAAATTTTTTACGGCGCTTACATGTGAAGTCGGGGGTAACGTATATATGGGGGCTATATTTAAATCTGAACCAAATTTAACAGTGTTCATTCATATAATAAGATACCTCTTTCTGCTGAATTTCATACTGATCGGATATAAAATGAAGTTTTTACAGCGCTTACATGTCAAATCGGGGCTAACATATATATGGGGGCTATATCCAAATCTGAACCGATTTTAACCAAATTAAATAGAGATCGTCCTTGGGCCAAAAAAAATATGTGTAAAGTTTCGTCAAGATCGGGCCATAATTGCGACCTGTACTTTGATTACAAGAATACATCTACAGACAGACAGACGGACAGACAGACATACAGACGGACAGACAGACAGACTGACAGACAGACGGACATAGCTAAATCGACTCAGTGATTACAAGTCGATCGGTATAATAAACAATGGGCCTATCTCTTCTCCTTTTGGGTGTTACAAACAAATGCACAAAGTCATAATACCCTGTACCACAGTGTGGTGTAGGATATAAAAATAAAAAACATTAGGATGGAAACAAAGATTTGCTTAGAACAACGTTTTCTTCAATATATCGTCATCAGAAACTAAAAAGGGCCTATCATCATGTTTGAAATTTACAGGAGAAGCAAAAACTAAGCAAAATAAAAAGTGCTGCCGTTAGAAAAATTTGGTTTTCAGGATAATATCTAAACATAATGATGCATATATAAAATCACACAAACTTGATTTAAAACTTGTTAGTAAAAATTGCGTGAAATAGGATTTTTAACTAGGAAAAAAGAAATAATTAGATGTAGACCATTTTGAATTTCGTTAATAAATTCGCCATTTTTAATATTACGCCGCTCAAAAACTTTATTTCCCTTTTTCTTGTTGTTACGCCCTTTTTCGTTTCTGATGACGATATATAATATGTATTTGTTTGAGCCAAAACTTTCGAGTTTTTCCTAAAAATATATATATTTTAAGCATAATATGTTTGTGACAATATACTACAGGAGCTATATTTTTCAGCGTGTATGTATGCCTATTCCGATTAAGCTTGCAAGAGTTATAAACATTGTGGCACGTTTTTCTCTTTGAGGAAAAATATTGCCATTAAATATATCCGCTGAGACAATGTTTAAACATTGTTTTCTAAAACATTTTTTTGTATATTTGAGAAAGAATATTTTTGTAAAGCGTGACTTCAAATGACCACAACATTTGTCTCGGAATAGACTTAAATTTTTTCTCTTTGATAAAAAAAATATTTCCAATAGAAATAACTGTTATTGAAAATATTTTTTTATCAAAGAGAAAAAATTGAATTCTATTCAGAAAAGATAATGAGGGAGGAGTCGGCATATATCCGGATGTAATATATACCGATTCGCAGGAAAGGATCGGGAAAAAGCAGTAAGGACAGACAAAAGTCCGGCGGAGCCGACAATATGATACCCTACGCCATCTTGATAGAGCAGAATAAGTACGCATATATTTGATCTAATTTTGAAACCAATACATTGAAATTAGTACTATCCCTTAGAAGCTATATCGTAAGGAACATATTTAGGGGGACTATATCTAAATCTGAACCGATTTCCACTACTTTTAGTAGTCTTTATTAATGAGTGAAGGAACTTGTCTCTGCCTTTTTTCCTCGAACACAATGCAGACTTACTACCTTTTACCGATTGTCCAAATTCACAACGATTTTGATTTCATAGGGTGCCCAAGTTGGTCACCTACAACATTTTATTACAAATTTTGCCTTTTTTAAGTCTAGATAACTTTTGAACGGAATTAAGATTTGAATGATATAAGTACCATTGGAAAGAATTTAACATCCTCTCTAAGAATTATAAATTAAGTATATAATTGTTGTCTATATCCTTGATTATGCTGAAAAACATATATTTTTCATTTTATTTTTATAATTACCCACGTATTTTACCACAAAATAAAAAAAAAATCAGCGTGAGTCCTTCTTGGGTTAAAAAATTATGAATTACTTAGTGTCCGTCCGTCTGTCTGGCCGACTGAATGGTGCTAACAATAACTCTGAAAGGGAGTGACCGAATGGCTTAAAATTTCGTACGTTATAATATTTTATTGAAACCCAGTTTATGTTTGATGGACGGCCTACTTCTTGTTTTGCCTCCCCAAGAAATGGTTAACATTTTGTGACATGTTAAAGCTCTTATAACTTCTATACTACTGATGGGTATCCTGTAAAATTGCATACATAGTAATCATGTTACACCCTCTATACGCTGAACAAAAATCGGCGAAAATGCATCGCCCCTTTTGGTACCTCTCACACAAAGGGAACAATTTGTACAAAATGTACACCGCTTATAATATTAAAACAAATAATTTAAATTTTGTACAGTATAATATTTTTATAGTACCTACAATCCAGTACAAAGTGGGTGTTATTGCCACGCCCCTTCTAGTACCTCTCATACAAATGGTAACAATTTTGCGAAATGTTAAAAAATGAGAAATTCATTGAAGTAATTATTTAAACAAAAAGCTTTAACATTTCACACAACTGTTACCATTTGTGAGAGGTACTAGAAGGGCCGTGGCAATTACGAAATCTAAATCCATAAATATTCGGACTGGGTCGGTTTCCTTTGAAATTACCCATACGCCATCTAAACGCCTTTGAAACCAAATCGGAAGGAACATATATTAATAGATCTGAACCGAGTTCCACTAAATTTAGTAGTCTTTATTAATGGGTGAAGAGACATGTCTCTGCCAATTTTTACCTCGATCCGGTGTAAATACACATTCTATAGTCCTTAGAAGCCAAATTGAAAGGAGCAATTATATGGGCGCTATATCTAAATCGATTTTCACCTACTTCAATAGGGATCTCTGGGCTAAAAACGTGCTATGCGCTAAATTTCATCACAATCGAACCATAATTAGGACCTGAACTTTGATTACATGGAGACATCTACAGACGGACGTACGAACAGACATGGTTAAATCAACTTAGGAAGTGATTCCAAGTCGATAGGTATAAAAAACGATGGGCCTATCTCTTCTCCCTTTGGGCGTTACAAAGTCATAATAACCTGGACAACAGTGTGGTGTAGGGCATAAAAAGTGTTCAAACGAAGATAGAAAATTAATTAGTCCTCAAAATATTCAAAAAAAAAAAAATGTTCGTTCCTTTTTTTTTGAGTAATTAGTACGTGTTGACACCTAGGAACGCACAACGGGCCGAATAACTGGTTTAAGTGTATGTACATGCGATGTTTGAACGTCTTCTATCTTCAACCCAATCTAACCTAACCTAACGTATTGACACCAGAAATCGAGGCAAATTCTAACATTATTATATCAAAATCGATTTTATTAAAAGCCTGGCTCAAAAATCACTTTTTCAGTTTACTGCGTAAGATTTTACTGCATATAAAAATGGTTAAGGTATTAACATTCTAGGTTTGCGATTGCCGAAAATGTGACCAAGTTTTACAATTTTCGTAAAAAATTGTGTAATTTAAAAGAGCGTGGCAACACCATTAACAAAAATCGTTGACACATTACATATTTTCCCAAAACACTTACGAATGAAACGTCCCCAACCCAGGATTTGCCCATTTATACACGCTGAAAAAAAAATCGCTTCTGTAGTATAGTGTCACAAATATATTCGGCTTGAAACATTTTACATTTTACTCTAAAAATATAATATTTGGTACCCACAGGTATTATCTATTTGGGAAGATGTTGGTCTGAACAAATCGTTGTGTCGATCCTAAAATGTTTTTATTTTGAAATATTATTTCCTAAACAAAGATTTACTTGCATTTAAGTATTCAGAAAATATACCGATACCTTAAAGTTTTTAAGCAATTCAAAGTTAATATTTTAGAAATGTTTAATGTTTCTAAAAATATTTTATAATTGAAATCGTATAATTTTGGAAAACAATAAATTACTCGCAGGATTTACAAAAAATGATGACTGGGAACAACAGAAGTTAATGCTGTATATGCCATTTTTAATTGGGAGGTAAAATTCGAAATTAAGGAAAAATTAAAAGTGAAGTTCAAAAAGTCAGCAAAATTTTGAAAACCTTTTTTAAATTAAATATATTTGGGAAAATTCCTAAACAATAATATTAGGAATATTATTGTACATAAAAACATATTTTATTTTAGAAAACTAGTTTGCAAATACATTTTGTTGTAATATATTAATATATGCGTTCCAAATAAATTGTATTGATTTTCAAATAAAATTTGTTTGCTCAAAAATATTAAAAATATGATATTTAAAAATTTGTTTTCCAGATATATGTTCTTTCTATTAAAACATATATGTATATACATATTTATACGTATAGATATAGCCACAACTTAAGAGAGTATATCCGACCGCAATTATTTACATTGTCAATTCAGAAAAGTTGAAGTGAGAGATTCCGCTGTATATTCTGCACTGATATTAACAGAATGCTGGGACAGGGGCAGAGTCGGGTAAAAACGAAAATTGATTTTGCACACCGACAGAAATTTGATAAAGCCTTAAAATATTTAAAAATTTATATATTTTAATAAAATATTTTGGATTTTGTAGGTGTTGACATCAGAAATCAAAAGGAATGCGCGAATCATTACATTTGCAAAAGTCAATCCTCAAAAACGTCAGGCTCAAAAATCCCCTTTTCAGATTACCATGTAATATTTTACTGCATATCAAAAACGTAAAAGTATTTATATTCTAGCTTTGCGATTGTCGAAAATGTACCAAATTTGAAATTTTCGTAAACAATGGTGTGATTCGGAATATAAATATGTTATAATTTATTTTTATATTTTCCCTTATATCTCCAATATAATATATACACCTTTTCGTAATAAAATGAATTTTTTTTAAATAAATTTATATGGCCTTAAATTTTTTTCTCAGTGGGTACATCCGACCGAAATATTAAGTGTTTATTTTTAAATTTCAGCCAGAACTATTGAAAAATGTGTTCCTAGAGTGTCAAGAAGTAACATCGGTGAGTACACGGGGCAAAATCGCCTTTTTTGATATGTTTGAATCGAAAGAAAATATATTTGGAACACAAATTTTTAAATATTATATATTTCTTAGCAAATAAATTTTATTTGAAAATCAATAAAATATATTTGGAACGCATATATTAATATATTACAACAAATTATATTTGCAAACTAAATTTCTCAAATAAAATATGTGTTTAAATACAAATAAAATTATTATTTAGGAATGTTTCCAAATATATTTTATTTAAAAAATATTTCCAAAACTTTTGCTGAGTTTTTCATATTTCAGTTTCAATTTTTCTTGGGTTTCGAATTGTACCTCCCAGTTATGATACCATATGCAGCATTACCATCTGTTTTAAATCAATCATTTCAAATTTCTGAGTATTCCAAGCCATCATTAGTTGTCAATCCTCTAAGTACTTTATATTGATCCAAGATTATATGATTTCAATTATTATTTTTTACGAACATTAAAAATTTCTAAAAATTTAACTATGAATTACTGAAAAATTTGACACAATTTATGTATTTTATGAATACTTAAATGCAAATAAATATTTGTTTCGGAAATAATGGTCCCAAATAAAAACATATTGGAATGTAAACAAATATTTGTTTAGAACAACATCTTCCCAAATACACAATTTTTGTGTGTACCAAATATTACATGCTTAGGGTCTACCCCAAACATATATATGTTTCAAGCCGAATATGTTTGGGACAATATACTACAGAAGCTATTTTTTTTCAGCGTGTACCTTTCTATGATGACCAATGTAAATTAAATTAAATATCAGCCCTCAAAGAGAGAACATTGCCATACAAGAATATTAAAATAATTTGGTTCTCAGCGAATATTTTCACAAATATCTACTCAATTTATAACGCATCATGCGACAATAACCAACATCAAATATATCAACTCATATTCCATTCTATCACATTTATACACAGAGACTTGGCACAATAATACCGCTCGTGTTCGGTCTTTAAATCTTGAAACTTTATTGCCAAAAATTTATGACCAGAAACTTACCATCCATCCGTTCGTCTTACTGTCCACCCATTCAAACAAAAATTCATCACCAAGTAGAGCTATGCTCTGCTCTTCTGGTGATTTTCTTTGTTATCTCTGCGCATATGAAACCACATAATTTATTAAACGGAGAAAACAAAAGATTTAAATTATAAATTGTTTAATACAATGGTAGAGACCACATATAGCAGTTAAAACGCATATAAACAAATTATAAGTATGTGCATATAACAATAAATAATGGCAAACAGGACGAGAGTCCTCCGTTCGCTCGTTCGTTCGTTCGGTAGATGAGAACTACCGACAACATCAGCAGCCAAATAAACTAATTTTTGGTACAACGTCCTGCAGAAGATATACTATATTCCTGCAATGATACAGTGATGCCAGACGGACGTTAAATGTAGAAGGGGAGAGTTCAGCGCCGACAATCAGACAAGTCGACATACAGACAAAGAGGCGGACAGGACCGTCTATGACAAGACACAGAGAAATATTTTGTAAAGAACAAAAGAGAATTCGCAAGAAAAAGCCCCGACCACAGCCACGGAAGCTATGCAATCATGTTTATATTAAAATTATACACATCCATATCCGTCATAAGCAAAAACCCAAGGAAAGACCGATGGGGAAAACAGCATCGCCAACAAAACAGCCCCGGCAGCAGCAATAGCAGAAGCTTTAAGGCAGCTGCAACAGCACCAACATTCTGTTGCAAGCAGCGGATGAGACAAATGCAAAACAGTGGTTTATGATGTCCACGACTCGAACAGACTTCAAAGATAAATATATTTGAAAAGTTCTTAATCCTCAATTGCTATGGTATATACCAGAATTTTTAATATCCTTCAATTGAAACACATCAAGATAATTTGAACAGGAATTACGGAGCAATAATGTGTGTGTGCATTTGTAAATTTTTGTGAGATGTAACCGAACTACATAATAGATAAGCCAATTTTACAATATATTGCATTATTATCTGTTTATTATGGAGGCCCCCGAAATAGATATTTTCTTTAATAACACTAATTAAAAAAAAAAATTCTGCTGTTTCCTTTATACATGTATGGATAGTCCTTTCTCAAGTGTCACAGCCCAGAAATTAGATATTTCTCAAATTCCCAGAAAATGTTGCCCTAGTACGCCGCTGTAATGACCAACAATATTTAAAAATGTAACTGAAAATTGTCCGCAGGAGGCGATGTCAAATTTTAGAAAAAGTGATATTTTTTCCTGCAATTGTTTTTTCAAGCTAATTTTAATGAAACTAGACATAAGAAATTAAATTTCTGGTGGACTTTTCATATAAAATAAAAATTTTAACTTTATTATATATTTTCGCTTACTTTTTGCGAAAAAAAATTAAAATTACAGATGAATTTTTGGTTTTTAAGAAATTTGTAATTGCAGAAACCATTTCGACAATGGTTTGAAAGAGACCATAATGGGCAATTGTTGTGGATTTTTTTTAAATTTATATTTTTTTTTTATTTAATTGCTTTATAAACATTAATTTAAAAAAAATATCTCCCCCTTCTTTTTTTCTTTTTTTTCAAGAAGAAGAAATATGAGAAAAGTTCACAGACCCGCCATAGTTTTTGCCCATAACATTTGCAATTATTGAGTCCCCAAAATCCAATTACTGTTTTGGATTTGTGAGAGTCTGGTGAATATTCTGTCTTCATTTGAAAAAGATCAAAAAGGGGTAAATAAAAAAATTACCAAAAAAATTTAAGATATGTTCGCTTTCAAACGAGGTTATATTTAAAAAAATCGTTTAAGTCGTTCAAGAGTAATTAAATGATTAGAAATATCCAACATTTTTTTTTTAATTTAGAGAATTTGAAATCCCCATAAAATTTTAAATTTTTTGGAATAAATAGTTAATAGCGAGATCTTATTTGACTATTTAGCAGCTTCTTAGATACAACAAAAATGGATCAATTAATGTTAAATATTCTGAATCAAACATATATGAATGGCTCATATCAATGGCAATCAAGTGCATTAACTTTAAAATTTCGAAAAAAAACTGATTTAATCGATCTGGCATTTGAGCCATTCTTATGCTGACTTTGCTGAATGTCTTAATCCAGTCAGAGCAAAATGGGAGGAATTAAAAAACCAGTAAGGAAAGGCTAAAGTAGGGCGGGGCCGACCATATAATACCCTACACCACTCTCATAATATTGAATAACTCTGATATATAAATTTTGTAATTCATGTATAAATTGTTTATATAAATTTACTTTTGGGACATTTTATACTTAAATAATACCCTTTACCACAGTGTGGTGTAGGGTATAAAAACGATTGGATCTAAAGAGCCAAATCGGATGAAATATATATATGGGAGCTATAGCTAAATCTTAACCGATTTTCATCAAATTCGGTAGTGTTGGCTCATGGGTCAAGAAACTCTACCATTCTAAATTTCAAAACGATTGGATGTAAAATACAGCTTCTATAGGACTAAAGTTAAATCGACTCAGCTAGTGATTCTGAGTCGATCGGTATACTTTAAGGTGGGTCTAGCTGTGTTATTTTCAGGTGTTACAAACATCTGCCGTGAAACAAACTTATAATACCCTGTACCACAGTGTGGTGTAGGGTATAAAAATTAAATAATTCACCCGTTTCCCAACCAGACAACCGATAGCGACAAAATTTATTTATCTTAAGTTTCATTTTTGGGCTCCCTATGGTATACAAAGGCGGAGATACAGGACCTCAACTTTGGCCAGTTGGTATTTTTCGTCTGATTCCAATTTTTTGTGTGCATACTCAAGGGTTTTCCATTAAGGACATAACATAAACTTTGCCAGAGCCTAATTTAAGAAGTTTCGGCGTTTCAAATGATCAAGAGGCTTTAGTCCTTGAATCCGTTTGATCTTATAATGATGAAGACCAAGATCATTTCCCAAAATACGCCACAGTGTGGGTTTAGAGATGCCCAATTCCTGAGAACGACGTTGTATCAACTTATTTGGTTCATTGTGAACGGATACAATTCGAGCGGAACATGCAAAAGTGAAAATTTGGATTAAAATGTATCCACTATAGCACGCACAGCCTTTCGGGTGGGACGATTGTTACGGCCCAAAATTGGAGTAAGCGCTCTTAAAGTTTCGGCCACCGTAATTTTTAATGATTTCCAAACGTTGCATGTAAGTGAACTTTACCATGATGAAAGTGTTGACTTCGACTAACATTCTGACACTGAAAGATCATTAATCAGTAAGGAAAGGCAGAAAGTCGGGCGGCCCGCCTATACATATAATACTCTACACCTCCCTAACAATGCGATGAATTGAGAAACATATTTCTGGAGAATTTTGTAATGATCGGAAGTAAAGTACAACTTCTATAGCGCTTTGTAACCAAATCAGGAGGAACATATATATGGAGGTTATATATAAATCTGAACCGATTTTCCCTGAATACTCATTCATGTAAAAAGACCTCTTTCTGTAGAATTTCGTACTGATCGGATATAAAATACAGTCTCTACAGCGCTTACATTTCAAATCGGTGGTAACATATATATGGGGGCTATATCTAAATCTGAACCGATTTCTTCCAAATTTGACAGTGTTCATTCATATAACAGGAGACCTCTTTCTGCTGAATTTCATACTGATCGGATATAAAATAAAGTTTTTACAGCGCTTACATGTCAAATCGGGGTAACATATATATGTGGGCTATATCCAAATCTGAACCGATTTTAACCAAATTAAATAGGGATCGTCCGTAAAAAAAGATATGTGTAAAGTTTTGTCAAGATCGGGCCATAATTGCGACCTGTACTTTGATTACAAGAATACATCTACAGACAGACGGACAGACAGACAGACGAACATTGCTAAATCGACTCAGAAAGTGATTACAAGTCGATCGGTATAATAAACAATGGATCTATCTCTTCTCCTTTTGGGTGTTACAAACAAATGCACAAAGTCATAATACCCTGTACCACAGTGTGGTACGGGTAAATGGGCGCTTAGCTAACTCGGATATGAGCTACAACGAGAGGCATCCAAAAATTTTACCGGAAACTTCAAGATTCTGTAAACTGTTTATCGAGTTCACGCACAAAACACTGTTGCATGCTGAACACCAAATTATGTTACGAGCAATTCGTCAAGAATTTTACGTCATCCGACTAAAAAATGCTGTGAAACACTGTATTCGAAACTGCAGAGACTGTACAATTTACAAACACAGCGTGCGCAGTCAAATAATGACAGCTCTACCGCCCGAACGATGTACCTTTTCTCTGACTTTCACCAATACAGGATTGGACTTTGCTGGTCCCTTCGAGATAAAGACCTCTAAGCTCCGATATGCTAAACTCCAAAAGGGATACGCTGCTATTTTTGTTTGCTTGTCGATCCGGGCTATTCACTTGGAAGTCTGTTCCGATCTTACAACGGAAGCATTTCTGTCCGCTTTCAATCGCTTCGTAGGACGAAGAGGGTTTCCGAACAAAATGTTCTCCGACAATGGAACCAACTTTGTTGGGGCTAGTCGGTCGCTGGCTCATGAGTACAAGAAAATTCTTAGATCGGCAGAAACCTATATTGTCGATAAATATAACCTACATGTCTTCACTTGGCACTACATTCCGCCACATGCTCCGCACATGGGGGGAATGTGGGAGGCTGCCGTCAAGAGTATGAAGACTCACTTATGCAAAGTTGCATCGAATCTCAAATTTACTTTCGAAGAATTCTCCACCCTGTTAATGAGAATCGAAAGCATTCTAAATTCCCGGCCTTTATCACCACTCAGCGAGGATCCCTCAGAACTGATTCCCTTAACTCCTGGTCACCTGCTACGCGGAGCAGCAATGCTTGCCATTCCTGAGGAGTATTCTGACAACCTGTCCTTAAAGAACCGCTGGCAACGACTAAAAGCGTTGCAAATACAATTCGCAAAACGCTGGAAGAACGAGTACATCTGTGAACTCCAGAAGAGGTACAAATGGAAGGCTGTACAGCACAATTTGAAGGAGGATGACTTTGTCATCATCAAGGAAGATAATTTTCCTCCTAGTGAATGGTGCTTATGTGGGTAATCAAAGTTTTCAAGGGTAAAGATTCTAACGTACGGGTTGCGGAAATCCGCACACAAAATGGTATCGTCACCCGCCCCCTGGTCAAGCTCTGTATACTTCCCAACGCATAGAACCAATCTGTAGCCAATCTGTTTGTTCACTTAATAACCTTCACATTTCAGCTCAAACTCTAGTGTACCAAAATGCCGTATCTGTCAGGAGAGGCATTTCTTGCGTTCCTATCCCGAATTCCAAAGGATGTCTGTTGCGGAACGACGGACGGCGATCAAAGACAAGGGCTTTTGCTTCAACTGTCTCTGTACGGCTCACACACGGAACTTTTGTCCTTCTAGGAACAAATGCATCGTGTGTGAGCGTAACCACCATACACTGATCCATGTGGATGAAACGCCCCGCTCAAACTCATCGCGTCATCATTCAAACAAACCGAAGCCAAAAAAGTTCTCCGTCCAAAATCGCCTCCGTCGTTCCCCTTCCGCTGTTTCCACAACTTCCAATGAAGATACCGCACCCCGATCTCGTCCTAGGCTACCATCCATGTCCCCTGAGCCACGTCCATCTTAATCGCAACGTCGTTGGTCCACCGCCTCAAATTCGACTGCTAGTAGCAGAACTACGTCACGCATCACTTAGCCCCTGAGTCGTCGTTCACGGACCCACGTCTTTATATCTACAGCGTTGGCGCGTGTCCTCACCTCGAACGGCCCCGAGAAGCCGCGAATGATGAGTTCAGGAGAGGCTCAGACGCTAGTGATGGAGAGTTTAGTGGAGTGACTAACACTACCAACAACAAAGAAGGGTGGAAAAGAGTACTGCACTCTTAATTTACAGTCCTACCATGACCCATCAATAAAACTTCAGGTGGTAGGGATGGTAAATCTAAACTACCCACTAGCATACCGAAGGCTACAACAGACAAGAAGCTACAGGCTGTATACGAACATCTCCCCGATTTAGCAGACCCACACTTCTTCAACCCGACCAATGTGGAGATCTTGATGGCAAACGATCATCTTCCTAGAGTGTTGCGAGCAGGACTCATTCAGACTTCCTCCAACCAACCCATCGCACAAAGCACGATTTTTGGCTGGACCATTTCCGGAATGAATTTGTACATTACTTTTAATATTATTGTTTACGAAAAAATGGATTACTATGAATTTCCCCTGTATCCTTTAATTTATTGTCACTTTCATCTAGATGGCAACTCTTTATCCGTTCCCTGCCATGAAGGCAAAAAGCTTTGACTCAAATGGATAAAGAGTTGCCATCTTCTATGTTCATTCCAATGTAATTTGGCTGAATTGCCAAAAATCCAGGGTTTTTCTCTATCTTCGCTCTGCACCAACTTTTCACTTTTGCGGCATCATCTGTAGCGGTAAGCAGCAGCGACTCCCATTAAATAAAATCTGTTTTCAACTAAATTAAATCTGTGCCTTTTCTTTCTGTTTCCTTTTCCCCATTACAAACTGTTCGGAGTTCAATTGATATTAAACTACAGTCCACTCCACAGAAGGAACTCCCGAGATTGTACAGTGAGTTTTATAGGTTCATATTTACTTGTAGATACAGTCGCCATATATATATGTAAATTAATCTTCTGATTTTCTGCAAAAACTACTAACTAACGATCCTACAATGTACAAATATGGTGAACTTCTATCAACATATGTTGGGCGCATGTGTAACAACATAATAAAACCCGGAATAAAATGTACTATAATTGTAACATTATTTTCCTTGTCTATTTCAGAATGAATTCGAAACCACTGTACAATATATGAAAAAGTACTATGGCAAAGGATATGTTTAAGCTTTAAGCGCACACATATCCATACATAAGAGCTCACACATGCCCGTAAAAAGACCACACGATCAACATAGAACACACAACCATAAGCTAAAATCCTAGCAAAAGGACAGCAAAGTCCTTTCGCTGGTGTTGTTGTAGATGCTGCAACTGCTGTTGTTGCCATGATATGTAAGAATAAGAGCAGCTGCAGCTTCAGTTGTGGTTGTGATGAGAAAGTAAGCTTGATGCGTTACACTTACATACATACGTACTTAGGTCCTCGCATTTATATAAAGTGCATGGATTTATTTAAGAGGCCACCACTGACAGACGGTAAGCAAGGAATTTTGCAGCAGCAGCACAACCAGCAGAAGTGTGTCACATGCAGCTGTATATCCTGAAGGCTGTGGTTAAAAAAACCACTAATTTGATTGCAACTCGCAATGGGTCCTTATCTTGCCCTGGATGTACGCCCAATAAAATATGAATATAAAAGGATTTCCTGTGACAGAATTCGATGCGTACTATTTGGCTGTCCCTTTAAAATAACAGAGACTGCAGTTGAGGAAATACGGTTTGTAAACATTCCAAGAAATTATTAGATATTGCTTTCGTTTCTAATGCTAATAAAATTAGTCGGATACAACTCGTCTTATAGAACTTCGGACGTATATTGAAAAAGTCTTTGATACGATTTAACATATAACAAAGCTAATTTGCTATTTAATTCGATCATTCAACAAATTTTACTACTTCATAGTGATTGTCTTGGAATTATTTATATAAGATACTAGCATTTAAATACCCGGCCTTGCCCGGGTTGTCTTTTTCCACCGTGATCCAAACTTCGTAAGCATGCAGATATTCTAATAAAATTTTCGATTAAAAGGATAACTTTAAAAATTTCAGATTACTACTATTACATGGGTTCAATGGTCAAGAGATCATCAAACGCGTGGCGGAGAAATTAATGCTTAATATGTTAGTATTTTCCAAATTTCAATCAAATCTGATTAGTCATGATAATAGGAATCATATCACCCAATTCAAAACCTGATCACGTGCATACATATTGACTACACTAAAAATTAGCTACATTTTTGTAAAATATTTTACCGCTGTAATTGAAGGGTTATATATTACAAAAAGAATTTTGAAACAAGTAAGAAAGTTTCAGTCGGGTAAACCGACTAAGGTATACCCTCACTTTGTGAGTAATGTAATATTGAATATTACACAAATTATTCTGTCAATTTTTGTGGGAGGTACCAGAAGGGGTTTAAGAAATACACCTATATTTCGCTGAACAGTAGATACTTTAAATACATTGCACTGTGCCGAATTGTAACCGTTTATATGTACTGGTATATTAACGTTGAGATATTAAATTGTGGTATAATTTGGCCATTTTGAGTGGGGGGTACAAAAAGAGGCGTGGTGATAACGCTCATTTTCACTGGACTATAGGCATTATAAAAGCATTACACTGTACAAAATTTCAAGTAATTGTATACACTGATATTAATGTTATAAACTGTTAACTTTTTGTGCAAAATGGTGCCTTTGTGTGGGAGGTACCAAAAGGGGAGCGGCAATAACGCCCATTTTTCACTGGACTGTAATCACTATAAAAGCATTACACTGTACAAAATTTCAAGTATTTCTAAACACTGGTATTAATGTTATAAGCTTTTAACTTTTAGTGCAAAATGGTGCATTTGTGTGGGAGATACCAAAACGGGCGTGGCAATTTCGACCATTTTCCTCGAGTTGATAGCGACTAACAAACTAATACTATGTGTGGAATTTCAGAAGATTCGAATACGTATAATAGCAGTTATTAAAGAATCAATATTTCACAACATGTTAACCCTTTGTGGGGGAGGTACCAGAAGGAGTGGACCAATATGGCCCATCTTCGAACTTAGCCGGAGATAGAACAAAATATTACCACATACGAAATTTGAAGTCAATCGGTTACTCCTTTCGAGAGTTATCGTGCGCACCAGCCAGCAGACAGACAGACACACAGACAGACAGACGGACGGACGGACGGACGGACATTGCTCATTCGTCTTAAAACGAATATCCGCCGAACATACTTAGGGTCTTAGATCACTCCTTCGATGTGTTACACTTTTTTTCGTAGCAAATGATATATACCCTCGTCACACTAAAGTGAGGGTATAAAAAAATTGGTTGCGGTCGTGTCCATCTTGACCTCAAGTCGGATAACTCATTCCCTTAAAGCTCGGTATATGAACATATACTCGTACATATGTGTAGCTCTTCAAAAAAAAACTCTTAAAGAATTTTTAAATGCACTGAAAGAATGAAAATTTCTTTTGGTCACTGTTAAACTGGCCACAAAAAAGCCAAAAATCGATTATGTATATAGCTCGTGGGTTACACTACACTCGAGTATATACATAAGCAACATTTCTAGCTTTCTACCTCTTAAAGGAGTCGCAACGGTCAAGCGGTCACAATTTGCTTGGTATAAAATCGCTTCCGTTGGTGATCAGTATATACATATGTATATAAGTATATAAGTTAGTAGGATAAAAGCTCATAAGTAGACCTCGGATTTTTGCATATCTTTCAATTTTCATCCTATTTAAACTAAAATTTGTATTTAGACGATTCATCACTCAAATTTAAATAATTTGAGTGCATATCAAAAATATGCAAAATATATGCACACAATATGCAAAAATATGCAAAAAAAATGGGGTAATTCCAAATGAAACCGAACCACTCTGAATATTTACATATGTTTGGAAGCAATATACTAAAGACACGCGTATACTAAAAGATAATGCGGAATTAAGGCCTTTTACCGTTTGACCAATTTCATAGTGGTTTAGATTTTACAGTGAGCCAAAGTTGGTTACACTGTGCAACAGTGAAAAAAATACACGGACTGGACAGTATGGTTCGATTCTACCACCAAAGGGCGAAATTGGTGACCATTTATTTTTATGGACCTCCAAAGTTTCTGCATCTGCAGTGGGCCAATAGAAAAAGGTGTCTTCAGCTTTGGTCCAATATCTAATTCAGTCCTGGTGCTAAACTATATTTGGCAATAATATAGCTAAGAATATGCTGAACAAAGTTTCTTAAAATTTTTTGCGAAAACATTTTTTCCGGTACTTTTTTTGAAGAAGTGAAGGAGAAAAATATTTTTATTTACCTTTTTCAGCATAACTTTCAGGTCTGTCAAGTCTGTGTATTTTTCAAAAAGTTTTCATTTGTTGCATAGTGTTATCTAATTTTTTTTTTACAAATTTAGTTATTTTGAAGTCGAGTTATGTCGAACGGAATATCTGATTTTAATGATATAAGTACCATTTGAAAGATTTTAACATGCTCTCTAAGAATTATCAAAAAAACTCTTTATTTATATATTTACTTCAATGAGTTTCTCATTTTTAACATTTCACAAAATTGTTACCATTTGTGTGAGAGGTACTGGAAGGGGCATGGCACTAACTCCCACTTTGTACTGGACTGTAGGCACTATAAAAACATTACACTGCACACAATTTAAAGTATTTGTATGCACTGGTAATAATGTTATAAACTTTAATTTTTTGTACCAATTGGTCACTATGTGTCCAATTTTTTGTCCAGCTTATAGGGACGGTAAAATGATTACAATGTATGAAATTTTACAGTATTCCCATGAGTAGTTTAGAAGTTATAAGATGTCCAAAAATTTAAACCATTTGTGGGGGAGGTACCATAAAGAGTAGGCCAAAATCGTTGTCCATCAAACATTAACTGGGATTGAATAACATATTACAACGTGCGAAATTGTAAGTCATTCGCTCACTCCTTTCCAGGGTTATCGTAAGCACTTTTCAGGATAATCCAGGATTAAGGAAATTATCGACCTTTTGATGTTCTTATTACACAAAAATTGGTTACTTAATTTATAATTCGTAGAGAGGATGGTGAAATCTTTAAAATGGCACTTACAGTATCGGACAACACATATTGGACTAACTTCATACTTCTGTTCAGTCGCCAAAATCTGAAAACTATCTATGATATATTCCATACATATTATCCAAGAAATTGCACCAATTTAACAAAAACCAGTAAGGAAAGGCAGAAAGTCGGGCGGGGCCGACTATATAATACCCTACACCTCCCTAACAATGCGATAAAGGTCATTGCGATAATAATTTGGAATAATTGAAAATCGGCAGCAACATATTATCTAATTCTGAGCCGATAATCGCTAAATTAAGAAATATTTGTTCCTAAATTGAGAACATCTTTCCGGAAAATATTAATGATCGGAAGTAAAGTACAACTTCTATAGCGCTTTGATACCAAATCAGGAGGAACATATATATGGAGGTTATATATAAATCTGAACCGATTTTCCCTGAATACTCATTCATGTAAAAAGACCTCTTTCTGTAGAATTTCGTACTGATCGGATATAAAATATGTCTCTACAGCACTTACATGTCAAATCGGTGGTAACATACATATGGGTCCTTTATCTAAATCTGAACCGATTTTCTCCGAATTTGGCAGTATTCCTTCGAGTAATAAGAAACCTCTCTCTGCCGAATTTCGCACTGATCGGATATAAAATACAGTTTCTACAGCATTTACATGTCAAATCGGGAGTAACATATATATGGGGGCTATATCTAAATCTGAACCGATTTCCCTCAAATTTTGCAGTGTTAATTCACGTAATGAGAAACCTCTTTCTGCCAATTTTTTTACTGATCGGATATAAAATACAGTTTCTACAGCGCTTATATGTTAAATCGGGAGTAACATATATATGTGGGCTATATCTAAATCTCAACCGATTTCCCTCAAATTTGGTAGTATTAATTCATGTAATAAGAAACCTCTTTCTGCCGAATTTCGTACTGATCGGATTAAAAATACACTTTTTACAGCGCTTACATGTAAAATCGGGGGTAACATATATATGGGGGCTATATCTAAATCTGAACCGATTTTCTCCGAATTTGGCAGTATTCCTTCATGTAATAAGAAACCTCTTTCTGCCGAATTTCACACTGATCGGTTATAAAATAAATTTTTTACGGCGCTTACATGTGAAATCGGGGATAACGTATATATGGGGGCTATATCTAAATCTGAACCGATTTCTTCCAAATTTAACAGTGTTCATTAATATAATAAGAGACCTCTTTCTGCTGAATTTCATACTGATCGGATATAAAATAAAGTTTTTACAGCGCTTACATGTCAAATCGGGGCTAACATATATATGGGGGCTATATCCAAATCTGAACCGATTTTAACCAAATTAAATAGGGATCGTCCTTGGGCCAAAAAAA
The DNA here is from genome assembly GCA_963930755.1 of Eudasyphora cyanicolor. Lineage (NCBI taxonomy): Eukaryota > Metazoa > Arthropoda > Insecta > Diptera > Muscidae > Eudasyphora > Eudasyphora cyanicolor. Next base: position 244,954,107 of record OZ005737.1, read on the forward strand.
AGATATGTGTAAAGTTTCGTCTAGATCGGACCATAATTGCGACCAGTACTTTGATTACAAGAATACATGCACAGACAGACGGACAGACGGACAGACAGACAGACGGACATAGCCAAATCAACTCAGAAAGTGATTCTAAGTCGATCGGTATAATAAACAATGGGTCTATTTCTTCTCCTTTTGGGTGTTACAAACAAATGCACAAAGTTATAATACCCTGTACCACAGTGTGGTGTAGGGTATAAAAATGGCAATTTGGCTGCTTAAATTATTGGAAATTAAAAATTTATTTCACAAAAAAACAAAAAGGTTTAAAATTCGCTCGACAACACATATTGGACTATGCATTTCTACTAAGATTTTGTGGGAAACCATATATTATCAAGGACGGCGTTGCTTCTTTTTGCATGGAATTAATACGATTTCTTGTTATCTTTGTAACTATGGAGTTCCAAGCATCTGCAATAGCCGGAAATAACTTATTTTTATCTCCACCTATGCTTTCTACATTTTTCTTTTAGTTGACAATTTCCCAATAATTTTTAATGGGATTCAAGTGTACGGTTGAGCTGGCCACTCCATAACGTTAACCCCTTCATTTCTAACTGAATCATTGAAACATTTCGTGGTATTATTCGGGTGTTTGTCGTGTTGAAATTGCCGTAAAAGAGCAACATTCCACTCAGCATAGGGATACATTGAATTCTCCAAGATTAGTACATACAAGCAGTACATAAGCCTGTTCATAATTCCGTTTATTGTATAGAGGCGTCCAACCACATTACCGGATAAGCATCCACAGACCATGACATTGCTGTCTCCATGATTTACAGACCGTTTATAGTATAAGGGGTCCAATATTTTATTAATTATTTTATACCGTACTAGCTGACCCCAGCAGACGTTGTCCTGCCCGTTCTGTTTGGGATGTACTGGTTTGTTATTCATGTATATTTCGTTAACAAATGCATACATCCCGAGTTTCAAGAAAAAATCATCAACAAAATGTTGATTGGCCATAAGTGCATTATATCGCCATCTACCGGTTAGAATCATACATACAGACTATTATCAAGGCAAACCACACATACATTTTAAATTTCAGCCAAATCGCTCTGGAAATGCGAATTTTGCGAATATCTTGACCACTTCGCCATTTATCACGTTGAAAATAATTCTAAAACACAGATGAACCTATTGACAAATTTTTAGCACATTCGCTCTTATGGTTTCGGAGATCATGCGTTACTAACAAACGTACAAAGGATTTTATATACATATAAAGAAGATATGATTCAAATCTGATATTCAGTTAAAAAGTTATATCGACTTCAAAATAGCTAAATTTATAAAAAAATGTTTAGATGGCCAATTTGGCACCCTATAAACCCTAAACTACTTGGAATTTGGCCGTAATTCCGTATTATCTTGTAGTATACACGTACAAAATTGCATCCAAATCTAAATTCATAAACATTCAGAGTGCGTCGGTTTCCTTTGGAATTACCCCACACTTTCCATATATTTATGCACTTTTTTGGTTGATTTTTGAAATCATCCATTTTTGTGTCATGCTTTTTATACCCTACACCACACTGTGGTACAGGGTATTATAACTTTGTGCATTTGTTTGTAACACCCAAAAGGAGAAGAAATAGACCCATCGTTTATTATACCGATCGACTTAGAATCACTTTCTGAGTTGATTTAGCTATGTCCGTCTGTCTGTCTGTCCGTCTGTCCGTCTGTCCGTCTGTCCCTCTGTGCATGTATTCTTGTAATCAAAGTACAGGTCGCAATTATGGTCTGATCGCGACGAAACTTTACACATATCATTTGTTTTGCCCAAGGACGATCCCTATTGAATTTGGTTAAAATCGGTTCAGATTTAGATATAGCCCCCATATATATGTTACCCCCGATTTGACATGTAAGCGCTGTAAAAACTTTATTTTATATCCGATCAGTATGAAATTCGGCAGAAAGAGGTTTCTTATTACATGAGGGAATACTGCTAAATTCGGAGAAAATCGGTTCAGATTTAGATATAGCCCCCATATATATGTAAGTCCCGATTTGGCATGTAAGCGCTGTAGAAACTGTATTTATACCCTACACCACACTGTGGTACAGGGTATTATAACTTTGTGCATTTGTTTGTAACACCCAAAAGGAGAAGAAATAGACCCATCGTTTATTATACCGATCGACTTAGAATCACTTTCTGAGTCGATTTAGCTATGTCCGTCTGTCCGTCTGTCTGTCTGTCTGTCCGTCTGTCTGTCCGTCTGTCTGTGCATGTATTCTTGTAATCAAAGTACAGGTCGCAATTATGGTCCGATCTCGACGAAACTTTACACATATCTTATTTTTGGCCCAAGGACGATCCCTATTGAATTTGGTTAAAATCGGTTCAGATTTAGATATATCCCCCATATATATGTTAGCCCCGATTTGACATGTAAGCGCTGTAAAAACTTTATTTTATACCCGATCAGTATGAAATTCGGCAGGAAAAGGTTTCTTATTACATGAATGAACTCTGTTAAATTTGGAAGAAATCGGTTCAGATTTAGATATAGCCCCCATATATACATTACCCCCGATTTGACATATAAGCGCTGTAAAAATGTTATTTTATATCCGATCAGTGCGAAATTCGGCAAAGAGAGGTTTCTTATTACATGAAGGAATACTGCTAAATTCGGAGACAATCGGTTCAGATTCAGATATAGCCCCCATATATATGTTACCCCCGATTTGACATGTAAGCGCTGTAAAAACTGTATTTTATATCCGATCAGTGCAAAATTTGGCAGAAAGAGGTTTCTTATAACATAAAGGAATACTGCTAAATTTGGCTTGTAAGCGCTGTAAAAATTTTATTTTATATCCGATCAGTATGAAATTCTGCAGAAAGAGGTTTCTTATTATATGAATGAACACTGTTAAATTTGGAAGAAATCGGTTCAGATTTAGATATAGCCCCCCATATATACGTTACTCCCGATATGACCAAATTATTATGGCAATGACCCTTATCGCATTGTTAGGGAGGTGTAGGGTATTATATAGTCGGCCCCGCCCGACTTTCTGCCTTTCCTTACTGGTTTATATCCGATCAGTGCGAATTTCGGCAGAAAGAATTATCTTATTACATGAAGGAATACTGCCAAATTCGGAGAAAATCGGTTCAGATTTAGATATAGTCCCCATATATATGTTACCACCGATTTGATATGTTAGCGCTGTAAAAACTGCATTTTATATCCGATCAGTATGAAATTCGGCAGAAAAAGGTTTCATATTATATGAATGAACACTTTTAAATTTGGAAGAAATCGGTTCAGATTTAGATATAGCCCCCATATATAAGTTACCCCGATTTGACATGTAAGCCCTGTAAAAATGTTATTTTATATCCGATCAGTGTCTGTATTTTATATCTGATCAGAACGAAATTCGACAGAAAGAGGTCTGTTTACATGAATGAGTATTCAGGGAAATCGGTTCAGATTTAAATATAACCTCCATATATGATTTGGTGTCCAAGCGCTATATAAGTTATACTTTACTTCCGATCATTTAAATTTTCAAGAAAGATGTTTCCCAATTTAGGAACGAATATTGCTAAATTTCGCGATTATCGGTTTAGAATTAGATAATATGTTCCTACCTATTTACCAATTATTCCAAATTATTATCGCAATGACCCTTATCGCATTGTTATGGAGGTGTAGGGTATTATATAGTCGGCCCCGCCCGACTTTCTGCCTTTCCTTACTGGTTTTAAATAGTATTGACATACCCTTCTAAAATTTCGCATTTTTGATTCATATATCGCAACTTTTTTTGCATATTTTTTGAATATTTTGCATATATTTTGCATATTACAAATATACAAAAAAAAAATAAAAATATGCACCTGTTTTTCGATTCCTTTTCCTTTGAAACCAATTTTGGTCCAGTCAAAATTTTTGTATCAATCTGCAAAAAAAAAAAAGTAAGAAAGTTCAGTCGGGTAAACCGACTAATGAATCCCCTCACCTTGAGTACAAAAAATATTAGTAAATTAATTTATTTTTTGTTGTTTTTTTCTTAAATTATTATCAATTTAAATTGCATTTAATAACTATGTATGTACTGGTATGGAAGTTAAAAGCTGTTTTCTTTTGGTAGAAAATGGTCCATTTGTGTGAGAGGTACCAAAAGGGGCATCCCAATAACGGTAATTTTTCTCTGGACTCTAGGTACTATAAAAGCATTATACTGTACAAAAATTCAAGTATTTATATGCACTGGTATTAATGTTATAAGCTGTTAACTTTTGGTGTAAAATGGCCCATTTGTGTGAGAGGTACTAAATAGGGCGTGCCAATTACGACCACTTTTCTCTAGACCCTAGGTACTGTAAAAGCATTGCACTGTACGAAATTTCAAGTATTTGTATGCACTGGTATTAAAGTTAAAAGCTGTTAACTTTTGGTACAAAAAGGTTCATTTGTGTGGGAGGTACCAAAAGGGGCGTGGCAACTTCGCCCATTTTTCTCAAGGTAATAGTGACTAATAAAGTAATACTATGTGTAGAGTTTCAGAGGATTCAAATAAGTAGTATAGAAGTTATTAAGTAATCAATATTTCACTAAATGTTAACCCTTTGAGAGGGAGGTACTAGAAGGAGTGGACCAATATGGCCCATCTTCGAACTTACCCGGAGATAGAAGAAAATATTACCACATACCAAATTTTAAGTCAATCGGACGGACTGACGGACATTGCTCATTCGGCTTAAAATGACCCAAACGGATATCCGCCAAACATACTTAGGGTCTTAGGTCACTCCTTCGATGTGTTATACTTTTGGTTCGTAGCAAATGATATATACCCTCCTCTCTAAGGTGAGGCGATAAATATGCAATTGCATATATTCCGAGGTCTACTCATAAGGGACCTTTAAAGTACAGAACGAGTGAAAATTGCTGTTAGATATGTTACGACAGTAAGTGGGAGCGATATATTTTAAGAAGGCTTAAAAAAATTTTGAGACGCGGTTTTATGGCCAGTTTGACCTCAGACTTGACATCAACTATAGGGTTTTCTGTTAAGGACATAACATTAAATGATCAAGTGGCTTTGTTCTTGAGTCAGTTTGATCTTATAAGGATAAAGGCTAAGATCTTTTCGCAAAATACGTCACTGTGTGGTTTGAGAAAAGCCCAATTCGACGTGGAATCGACTGATTAGGCTTATTTTGAACGGATACGGATTACGGCTGCGATATTTTCGTCACTTCGAGCGGTGCGGCGTCTCTTTGGCTCTGAAACATCCAAAAGTGAAAATTTGGATTCAAACGCACAGCCTGTCTACACTGACCACAGTCTGAGAATTGAAAATTAGTTTTCTCGCATACATTTGTCGTGTATGGTAGCTCACGAAATAGTAGCCAACTATAAATCTCATTTGCCGGAACTGAAATTTCATTTGTTGTGACAGAAACTTATTTCACGTAAGCAATTGTTTGTTCTGACCAAAAGAATTTCAGTCATCGTAAACGAGAATTGTAGTTGTATAATATTTCGTTTTATAGAAACGAATTTTTTCTTTGCGTGTCAGAGGTAAAAAAAATAATAATCAAGTTTCTGATAGCGCTAAAACTGCCCACTGGCAATGAAATGACTATATGAGTAGCCAGTGGTTTACACAACACTCCCGTGTAAGCGTGTGCAAAATTTCAGCTTTCTGGCTCTAACAGGAGCCTCAGCGGTCATGTGATGGAAAATAACTTGGCGAAAAATCAAAAATCGAAGCAGCCTATTTTAATTTCCGGGTATTGGTCTATCCGTTCAACAAATTTCAAGAAACTCGATCCAGCCGTTTAGACGTGATGCCGCAACAGACAAACAAACAAACAAACGATTTCATAATATTAATAGGATAAATGAAAAAACTCTATTATGTATAAATCAAGCGGTTGACCTAAAAGGGACTTAATTTGTTGTTTCCGTCCTCTCGTTTGTAGTTCTACCCCAACACTTTTATAATTTTTTACATTATTTTCAATAACGGAGCTCCACTGTACGTGGATTTCCTATAAACGTCAGCGCCGAGATGATTCCTACATGTGTGTGAGTGGGTCAGCGAATACGGATGTCTGTTAAGTCAGCATTATTCATTTCACTTCACAATAATTTCATTACAATAGCATTTGGGTCACATGTGCACTATTTAAACTCTATATCTGTAGTGGCCCATGCACACACATGGACATCGTCAGAAGTGCAAGCACACACACAAGACTCCAGGTATACTTCTTGGTCATACCCTAACGGCTTAAGGACCTCAGCACGAAACCTCGTAAACCTTCTTCTGTCCTCTATAAACCTGTAATCCAATGTTGGCCACTTTCATTTACTTTTCCAACTACACCCAACGATAATGTCACCATAACGGGGCGCACACCTGACATCCTCCGATGTTGTCAATGTTGCCTTCGTTACCATTAGCATCAACATCCTTGCAATGATGGCGATGATGATGACGATGACGATGATCATCATCATCTTTAACCGTCGTCCTTAAGGCCATCTCAATAGTGGTCGTCGCTTTGGAGTCATTGGGCCAATAGCTGCAGATGCAGTAGCAACAACAAAACAATTGTTATAGAGTAGCGGTTACGAGTATAAATCTTCATTATTATTCTTGAAAAATGTACACATCTTAAGTTTGCCATAATATTTACGGATATATGTGTGTGTATGTGAGAGAGTTCATAAATGTAATATATGTATGTGATTGTTTGAACATGCACATACGTAAGGTCTTTGGTGAAGTTCGAAGATGTCTGTATGACTGAGCAAATGCAGTTGATGGCAAAATAATAGCACCAGTAAAGGTTTTTAATTATACCAAACACCACACTGTAGTATAGGGTATTATAACTTTGTGCATTTGCTTGTAACTTCCAAAAAGAGAAGAGATAGACACATAGTTTATTATATTCATACATATGTCTGCCTATCCGTCTGTATATATATTCTTGCGATAAAAAGATGAAGCGATCTTTGTACAAAGGCATTTCTTAACCAGGAAGGAAAGGCAGAAAGTCGGGCGGGGCCGACTATATAATAACCTACACCTCCCTTACAATGCGATAAAGGTCATTGCGAAAATAATTTGGAATAATTGGTAAGTAGGCAGGAACATATTATCTAATTCTGAGCCGATTATCGCTAAATTAAGCAATATTCGTTCCTAAATTGAGAAACATCTTTCCGGAAAATATTAATGATCGAAAGTAAAGTACAACTTCTATAGCGCGTTGATACCAAATCAGGAGGAACATATATATGGAGGTTACATATAAATCTGAACCGATTTTCCCTGAATACTCATTCATGTAAAAAGACCTCTTTCTGTAGAATTTTGTACTGATCGGATATAAAATACAGCGCTTACATGTCAAATCGGGGGTAACATATATATGTGGGCTATATCTAAATCTCAACCGATTTCCCTCACATTTGGCAGTATTAATTCATGTAATAAGAAACCTCTTTCTGCCGAATTTCGTACTGATTGGATTCAATATACAATTTTTACAGCGCTTATATGTAAAATCGGGGGTAACATATAATAGGGGGGCTATATCTAAATCTGAACCGATTTATTCCGAATTTGGCAGTATTCCTTCATGTAATAAGAAACCTCTTTCTGCCGAAATTTACACTGATCGGTTATAAAATAAATTTTTTACGGCGCTTACATTTGAAATCGGGGGTAACGTATATATGGGGGCTATATCTAAATCTGAACAGATTCATTCATATAATAAGAGACCTCTTTCTGCTGAATTTCATTCTGATCGGATATAAAATAAAGTTTTTACAGCGCTTACATGTCAAATCGGGGGTAACATATATATGGGGGCTATATCCAAATCTGAACCGATTTTAACCAAATTAAATAGGGATCGTCCTTGGGCAAAAAAAAAAAGATATGCGTAAAGTTTCGTCACGATCAGGCCATAATTGCGACCTGTACTTTGATTACAAGAATACATCTACAGACAGACAGACGGACATAGCTAAATCTACTCAGAAAGTGATTACAAGTCGATCGGTATAATAAACAATGGATCTATCTCTTCTCCTTTTGGGTCTTACAAACAAATGCACAAACTCATAATACCCTGTACCACAGTGTGGTGTAGGGTATAAAAAATGGGTCTATCGTTCCACGTCTTATAGCCCCCATGTAATGGTCCCTTCCTGTTTCAGTTATTGATGCCCTAGAGAACATATTTGTCAATTGATCTAGCTGGCATGTGAGCATTTATACTTAATAGGGAACATTCGTCCATGTTCTGATATAAAACCCATATAAAGAAACCTTTCTATTAGATTTCTTGCATTAAATCAACCATAGTAAAAATTAAACATATCGAACTATGGTTTAATATGGTCCTCTTTTAACGGTCTCATTCGATCAGACCTCTAGACACTGTACATAAGAACATTTTCAGTCGACTATGCTTATATTTAAGCATTTTTAATTTGTATTGCATTAAGTTTACTTATATTAAATAACATTATGCAGCACAAAATCGTCTTTAGTAATAATGGAACACATAGTTTCATGTTTTGATGTAACCGCCGGACAGTTGGAGGAATTAAATAAAGGAAATAATTCGGCCGTTTCTTAACCAGACATTCGATTGCGACAAAACTTGACAAGCCTATAGGAAAGGCATTAGGGAAGTTACGTTTTAAATTTGTTGCCCCTACTGCATACAGACACGGAGCTACAGGGCCACCTCGGTAAGCAAAATGTGTAAGAGCGAGTATCTTTCTTCTGATTAGTAAAATCTTTTTGTGTATATTCTACTAACCGAGGTCTTCAAAAGACTTTTCTAAGGGTTATCTCGTATAGTTACAGACATATCTGGAACTGAAAAATTAATTTTTATTTTTTTGCCGCCCCTATCCTAGTAACGAAAGTTATGGCCATATCAATTTATATTTTCATAAAATAGGTAATTTTTGCATTTTATTTTGAAATCGTGCAGGTGGTATTTTGATATAGTGGAAATTATTACAAGAAAGAATAAAATATTTATAAAATAAATAAATATTTTCTTAAAAGAATTTTCTGGAGAATATTTATACCCTACACCACACTGTGGTACAGGGTATTATAACTTTGTGCATTTGTTTGTAACACCCAAAAGGAGAAGAAATAGACCCATTGTTTATTATACCGATCGACTTAGAATCACTTTCTGAGTTGATTTAGCTATGTCCGTCTGTCTGTCTGTCCGTCTGTCCGTCTGTCCGTCTGTCCGTCTGTCCGTCTGTCTGTGCATGTATTCTTGTAATCAAAGTACAGGTCGCAATTATGGTCCGATCTCGACGAAACTTTACACATATATTTTGTTTGGCCCAAGGACGATCCCTATTGAATTTGGTTAAAATCGGTTCAGATTTAGATATAGCCCCCATATATATGTTACCCCCGATTTGAAGTGTAAGCGCTGTAAAAATTTTATTTTATATCCGATCAGTATGAAATTCGGCAGAAAGAGGTTTCTTATAATATGAATGAACACTGTTAAATTTGGAAGAAATCGGTTCAGATTTAGATATAGCTCCCATATATACGTTACCCCCGATTTCACATTTAGGCGCTGTAAAAACTGTATTTTATATCCGATCAGTAGGAAATTCGGCAGAAAGAGGTTTCCTATTATTTGAATGAACACTGTTAAATTTGGAAGAAATCGGTTCAGATTTAGATATAGCCCGCATATATACGTTACCCCCGATTTGAAGTGTAAGCGCTGTAAAAATGTTATTTTATATCCGATCAGTATGAAATTCTACAGAAAGAGGTTTCTTATAATATGAATGAACACTGTTAAATTTGGAAGAAATCGGTTCAGATTTAGATATAGCTCCCATATATACGTTACCCCCGATTTCACATTTAAGCGCTGTAAAAACTGTATTTTATATCCGATCAGTAGGAAATTCGGCAGAAAGAGGTTTCCTATTATTTGAATGAACACTGTTAAATTTGGAAGAAATCGGTTCAGATTTAGATATAGCCCCATATAAACGTTACCCCCGATTTGACATTTAAGCGCTGTAAAAATGTTATTTTATATCGGATCAGTGCGAACTTCGGCAAAAAGAGGATTCCTTCTACATGAAGAAATACTGCCAAATTCGGAGAAAATCGATTCAGATTTAGATATATCCCCCATATATATGTTACCCCCGATTTGACATGTAAGCGCTGTAGAGACTGTATTTTATATCCGATCAGTACGAAATTCGACAGTAAGATGTCTTTTACATGAATGAGTATTCAGGGAAAATCGGTTCAGATTTATATATAACATCCGTATATATGTTCCTCCTGATTTGGTATCAGAGCGTTATAGAAGTTGTACTTTACTTCCGATCATTAAAATTTTCCAGAAATATGTTTCTCAATTTACGAACGAATATTGTTTAATAAGCTGTTATCGGTTCAGAATTAGATAGTATGTCCCTATCCATTTACCAATTATTCCAAATTATTATTGCAATGACCCTTATCGCATTGTTAGGGAGGTGTAGGGTATTATATAGTCGGCCCCGCCCGACTTTCTGCCTTTCCTTACTGGTTTTTAGTGAAGAATAGCTCAAAATTTTGTGTTAATAGTGTAGCTTGTCCAAATTGCACCATTTTTTACCAACATTTCAATCCTCTTTAACAACAATGGAATTTTGAGTCCGCCTTTTAAAGTAACACATTTTAGGGAAAAACTAAAAAATTAGGTTTTAAAGATTTTCGAATTTATTATGAGAATTGTGGGATTTGCGTTTACAAATAAAATAATTTTAGAATTATCCTCGATATCTGGCCAAGAAATACAAATAACATGATTGAAATATAGACCCAATTTACACGGTGCGACTTGTCCCTACGATATGAGGCTTGTGACACGGGTTTTTTGACGAAGGCTGTAGAGAAGCTTACGGGGTAGAACAAGTTTCTCGCAATGAAAATACAAGAGACAAATTGACATTTCCATTTATGAGTGACTGAATGCGAAAAACAAATTCGATGAAATAAATGAGAGTGAACGAATCAAAAACATAAATTTGTCCCCTGTTTGCTGAACAAAAAATCGCCGTCTAAACGAGCATTATTTTACGTAAGGATTTCAAAAGACAATTCCAAAACGTCGCAGGGACAAGTTGCACCGTTTAAATTGGGTCATATTAATTTTTAAATATTGTTTAAGACCTAAAACTGTTATATAAGTACATTGATGTACTCCATTGAATTACATATAAACATATTGGGATTTTTGTCTATCCAGGGACTTTTTTGAACTCCCCCAAATATTAAGGTCTGGCCGCCACTTTTTTTTTTGGAATCTTGGGGACATTTTCTTTAATTTGACTAACATTTCGCCTATCTGTGTGCATTAGGGCTTTTCGGGTTCGTTGCGCTTATTTTTATTTTATTTATTGCATTTTAGAGATTTAATTTTTTGCATTTTAGAGATCACTTCAGAGGTAGTGTTTTTTGTTTGTTTTGACATTTCCCGTTGAATTACACTTTTTCCCATATGGGTGCCCGGATAATTTGCTGAGGAGCTCCCTTCCCTTTCAACGTGCAAAACCTTTATCGTATAAAGATGATAAAGGTTTTAATATTGTAGATTATGTGGCTTACTTTTGAAATTTGTGTACAAAATGGGGTACTTTGGAGAAACTTGGCAACAATACCAGTGCATATTTTCGAACGGGTCTTGGAGAACATTCTATAGGAAGCTCCCCTTAAGATGAATACAAATATGTTATATTTTTTTAAATACGAGTAACTGTTTCTATAACCTAAAAATACGACACATACAGTTTTCCCAAAAAAAATATTACTAAATAATAATTTCAAATAGTCATAGGTATATTCCATCGCATTTTTTCATATATATATCATTTTGTTGCCAATTCAAAAACCTTAATGTGAAAAAAATCGGTGCAGATTATGTTCCAATGTTCATAAAACACTAGGACAAGGTCGGGAAATAAAACAAAAATTTAATTTTTAATTGCGGATATCTTAGTAACTATGTATGCGAGATAACTGTTAGTATCTTTTGTATACCTCAGTTAGTATAATGCACACAAAATGAATCAAGAATCAGACGAAGGTTACACGCGCTTTTAAATTTTGTTTAACCGAGGTGGCTGACATTGAGGCCCTGTAGCTCCGTCCCTGTATACTACCTCATCTACAATCGGTTGTCTAGTTTATAAACGACCGAATTATTTGCCTTTATTTATTCCTCCCACTGTGCGCCTATTCCTCCCACGAATCAGTTTCGTCAATATATCTTCGTACTGGTGACGAAAAGTTTCGTACATGCGATGTTTTTGTACGTCAATAGAACGAACACGATCATCAAGCCATGTTTTTGGTGATTTCGAAATTCGTCGAGAGAACGATAAGGTTTCATTCCCACGACTAAAAGATTTATTTGGCCATTATGTTGAAAATATGAGCAAACGAAGCAATCAAATTATAGTTTCTGCTTAAATGTACTGTTATATATGATTACCTTAGTTAAATAATTTGTTGTAAAAGATCAATGTAAAAATCTAATAATTAATGACGAACACCGTTCGTCAATAAGATTATCTATTCATCATGAGAACGATCGACTTATTCGCCCTTTACGGCAATGTCAACTCCTACAGCAAAACAAAGTAAGACATGCGACGTTGTTATGTTCGTGTTCCACGCAGCACCGATTGGTTCAAACAAACCGCACTGGCACGGCGTAACTGATGTTTGTTTAACAAAACATCAAACACATGCATACTCGTACATGCAGCTCGACAAGCTGTATTAGTGTGAAACATTTGTGTTGGCAAATACATTACTTGATGTGATTATTTTTGATTTAAAATAGCAGAAGTAATGAATACTCTCGTTTGTTTGATTTCAGCCTTAACTGATAAGAACTGCGTCTCGAAACGAATATTCACAACTGAACCTAGCAACGCAGTCAAATAATTTTATTTTCCATACCATTTTAAATGGTTTAAAACTAGAAGAACATTTATTGGAATATTTAAAATTTAAAAAGTCGTGGGCATGAATTCGTCGTGATAATGAATGAGATTCGTCGTGGTGACGAATGGAATTCGTCGTGATGATGAATGGGATTCGTCGTGGTGACGATTGGAATTCGTCGTGGTGATGAATGGAGTTCAGCATGGTGATGAATAGAGTTCGTCGTGGTGATGAATGCTATTCGTCGTGATGATGAATGGGGTTCGTCATGATGATGAATGGGGTTCGTCGTGGTGATGAATGGATCATCCTGAGGACGAAAGTTTTTGGAAACAGAAATTCGTCATGGTGACGAACAAATTTATCAAGAGGATTATTCCGTACGTTAGCTGACTTTTGACGAAACAATAATCGTGATGATGTACAAATTAATCGTCATGACGAAACTTTTTCTATCAGTGTAAGAAACCGTATAAGGAACTTACATAACGTATTTTCCAAATGATTTGGTTAATGAAAGTTTATACTTTGTTATACCCCACCTCACACTGTGGTACAGGGTATTATACGTTTGTTTTGGACCAGATGTTGGTAACTGGTTATCCCCTCACCTTAGAGAGGAGGGTATATACAGGGTTACCATAAACTTTTTTGGGAGAGGACGACTTTTGTGCCAGAAAAGGAGGAGATTTGTAACATTTACATAGAGAGTTCGGAGGACATTTAAAAAATACAGTAATAGGAAAGGATCAGCATTTTACTATGATCATAAATTAAATTTTAAAAGGTTTTGGATATAAAAAATATAAAAAATTCGGAAAGAAAATATATCGCTCACTTACTTCAAGACTTTTATAACTCAAAATTGAACATTTTTGAGGTTGAGAAATGTGAATTTTGTAAATATCTATAAATAAATCTCACCGAAATTTAGTTTATAAGTAAACAATCATATTTCGGATTATTCCACCTTTTGTAGACTTCCTATTTCATCTTATTTATCTTTTTATGCGGACTTAAAGTTACACATCTCGAAAATTTTCAATTTTGAGTTACGACAGTCTTGAAGTAAGTGAGCGATATGTGAATTTGGGTCTATATCTTAATCTGAACCGATTTTGACCAATTTCTTCCCCGGTGTGAAAGATTCTATTGTAAAATTTCAGCAATATCGGAGTGAAAATGTAACCTTTAAATGGCCAGACAGGCGGACAGACATTGTTAAATCGAATCATCAAGCGATACTTAATCGATCGGTATACTTTAAAGTGGGTCTAGCTCCAGTTTTTATAGGTGTTACAAACATCTGTCTCGAAACAAACTTATAATAAACAAGGGAAAGCGGCGTTAAGTTCGACCATGCCGAATCTTATACCATGGATCGCATGTCAATTGTTTTGGGAGCAAATAAACGGATATTACAAAGTTCAGCCCAATTCCTATGGGTGCTATATCAAAACATGGACAAGTGACTACCGTTGTTCGCGTGAAAGGTTCCGAGTAAACCCTATTTACCAATTTTTAGCCCGATCAGTAGAAATTTGTGTTAAGAAATCAAATCAGGGAGATTCTATATACATTTCAGTACCATTTTACATGCAGCTATTAGAAGTATCTGTACCAAATTTCAGCCATCTAGTTGATGACCTAACCATCCTTTGTGCAAAATGTAGTTGCAAAAGGAGGTCCTCCTTGTAACAAAAGGAGGACAAATCGAACATTTTTGAAAAAGGAGGGAACACGGGAGGACACTGTTTAAAAAGGAAAACATGTCCTCCGAAAGGATGACGTATGGTAAACCTGGGTATATATCATTTGCTACGAACCAAAAGTATAACACATCGAAGGAGTGACCTAAGACCCTAAGTAAGTTCGGCGGATATCCGTTTTGGGTCATTTTAAGTCGAATGAGCAATGTCCGTCGGGCTGTCTGTCTGTTTGTCTGTTGGTGCGCACGATAACTCTCGAAAAGAGCTACCAATTGACTTCAAATTTGGTATGAGGTAATATTTTCTTCTATCTCCGGATACGTTCGAAGATGGGCCACATTAGTCCACTCCTTCTAGTACGTCCCCCACAAAGGGTTAACATTTACTGAACTATTGATTATTTAATAACTTCTTTACTACTTATTTGATCCTTTGAAATTCTACACATAGTAGTAGTTTATTAGTCACTATTACCTCGAGAAGGATGGGCGAAGTTGCCACGCCCCTTTTGGTACCTCCCACACAAATGGACTTTTTTGTACCAAAAGTTAACAGCTTTTAACTTAAAGTACCAGTGCATCCAAATACTTGAAATTCCGTACAGTGCAATCCTTTTATAGTACCTAGAGTCTAGAGAAAAGTGGCCGTTAGTGAC
This sequence comes from Eudasyphora cyanicolor, assembly GCA_963930755.1. Lineage (NCBI taxonomy): Eukaryota > Metazoa > Arthropoda > Insecta > Diptera > Muscidae > Eudasyphora > Eudasyphora cyanicolor. Next base: position 244,969,542 of record OZ005737.1, read on the forward strand.
ACGCCCCTTTTGGTACCTCCCACACAAATGAACCATTTACACCAAAAGTTAACAGCTTATAACTGTAATACCCGTGCATATAAATACTTGAAATTGTATACAGTGTAATGCTTTTATAGTATCTAGAGTCCGCAGAAAAGTTATTGGTATGCCCCTTTTGGTAGCTCCCACACAAATGTACCATTTTGTATCAGATGTAAACAGCTTTTAAATTTAAAACCAGTACGTACTTTAAAGTTATTAAATGCAATTTAAATTGATAATAATTTACTTAAAACAAAACAAAAATAAATTCACGAGTATTTTTTGTGACGCAAGGTGAGGGGAATGAATCATAAGTCGGTTTACCCGACTGAACTTTCTTACTTGTTTTAAAACACTGGAGTAAGATCGACTCAGAATCACTAGCGGGCTCAATTTAACCATGTATGTCCGTCCGTCTGTCCATCTTAAGTCGTTCGCAAATTAAAGGTCATAATTTAACTCCTATCTAGATGGAATTTGGTGCAGAGCTCCTCATTGCATCGCGAACGAACCCTATTGAAATTGGTCAAAATCGGTTCGATAGCCTTCTTGCTTCCGATATTCATGAAAATTCACAGAAACGTGTTGTTGTTATTCATTGTGGGTCTGTGCTTTTGTTATTCAGTCAGAATTTATTTGGTTCGAGACCATATGTTTCATTTACTTTCTGTCTATAGCAAAAAAGTAATAGATACAAATACAAAAATTGGTAGAGAGTTTTAATTTTTTGATAGAATTGACTGCAGTTTCGATAGACACCATTCGCTGAAACTTTATCCTGGTCAATGATGAATTTGATTGAAAGCGGGTCCACTTCTTCACACATCCTCTGTATAGATTTTTTTAGATTTTAATTTTTTGCGTCCCATAAGCCATATAGTACAACCAATTTGGTTATAATTAGGTGGTGAGCAGTTAACTTTCTCGCAAACCATTCCTAACAAAATGGGACACGTTTTTAAATCAGTGGAGCCCGACGTATGCTACACAACACACAACTCCCTATACTTTAGGCGAATTTATTTATTAGTCCCTGTATGTTGGTCATTAGGATGGCGATGAAGAGTGGCCAACGTTCTAAGAAATGCTTAAGGTGAAACAATGGCAAAGCCTCCACACAATCACAGAAGGTCAGGAAAACTTGGATGTACTCCTGGACATGCCATGTGGTGGTTCAGATGATGCACAATTAAATTTATATTTATGTGCAGGTGTGTAAACACTACATGGATATGTGCGTAAGTATATGTGTCCATACGCACACATACTACAAATAGCATAAGAGTAGAAGAACTTATATGGAACGGAAAAATGAGTTGGTTTATTTAATACATAATAAATTAAAAGCATTATATTCTATTAAATTAAATTAATGTCCTTTATGGGAGAACAATTAGGTTATATAAGAGGGAGACAAACTGTAATCAAGGAAGTTGAATAGAGTATACGATTTAACTTAATATAATTTTTAAATTTATATGAAAGCATTTTTAGATATTTGTTTAAGGAACAATACTTTAAAAAATACGCTTGGAGAACTTGAACTTGAAGTGATTTTAAATGACCATGAGAGGCGTTTTATTATCGTCAAACAACTTATAGTATATACAAATAGGTTTCTATCTCGAAATTTGACGACATAATCGGGAAATCGCCTTTTCTGATATGTTTGCATTGGAAACAATTTATTTTGAATAAAAATTTTTAATTTTTTTAAATTATATATTTATAAATAAATAAATTTTATTTAAAAAATCAATAACATTAAATTGCAGCGCATAGTTTTATATATTACAACAAAATATATTTGGAAACAAACGTTCTCAAATTAAAGTTCTGTTTATATACAAATAACATTAGTGCTCAGGAGTTTGTCCAAATATAAATTTGTTATTTATTTGTTATTTATTTATTTGTTTTAAAAAGATTTTCGAGTTAAAACTTATAATTTAAAATGACATAAGTAGCAATAACATTTGTCTTAAAGCACTAACTTTTAATTTTCATTTATTCCAAGTCATCATGAGTTGTCAAATCATCAAGCAATGTATCATTATGCAAAATTATAGGATTTAAATTTTAAAGGAATTCTTAGAAATTTAAATTTTCTGAAAAAATAAACGTTGAATTGCTGAAAAATATACAAATTGTTTTAAAAATTAAATTAAAACAAGAAAGAAAGTTCAGTCGGGTAAACCGACTAATGAATCCCCTGGCGGAATGAAATTGGGCCCCAGGAAAATACACCCCACTATTTTTATGAATATGGGCTCCAAAAAATAAACATATCAAACAACAACAATTTTATTTGGGGCTTAATTTCATTTTTTGACTGCTTTTGGGGGTTTACTTTAATTTCTTGTCTGCTTTTTGGGGCTTATTTTTATCTATTAATTTAGAAACAGGAGAGGCTACGCATAAAAGATTTGCTCCACGTTGGCAACTTAGGATCCTGTCCATAGAAGAAAGTCTTAAACAGAGGCCGTCGGTCGACTGCAAAGGAATAGATTTATAATTAGAAAATATGTGTGTATACGTGTATTAATGAGTGCGCCCCATATTTAGGGGGTAAAATTTCTTAGTTTTTTTGGGGTTTATTGTCATTTCATGCTGTTTTCTTGATTGGGGTGTAATTTCCTAAATCAGTTTTTGTAACGAAAATAGGCCCTAAATTTGGGGCGCACTTTCATTTTCAATTTGGGGTGCATTTTCTTGGGGTCCAACTTCCGGCCGCCGAATCCCCTCACCTTGAGTCTAAAAAAATCGGTTTTTGAGGGAGGTACAGGAAGGAGTGGACCAATATGGCCCATCTTCGATCTTAGCCTTAGAAAAAAATAGTATCCCATACCATATTTGAAGTCAATCCGTTACTCCTTTCGAGAGTTACCATGCGCTCCTGCCAGACAGACAAACGGACGGACATTGCTCAAATGAAATGGCGCAAGACGGATTTCCGCCGAACATACTGTGGGTCTTAGGTCATTTCGTCGATGTGTTACACTTTTTGTCCGTAGCAAATGATATACAATCGTCACACTAAAGTGAGGGTATAAAAAGTGCTATATATCGCATATTGAAAGCTGTGTGAAAGATGGGTGCAGCGTTTGCTCAATGTTTACCGCAGTAAAGTCGAGATTTTGAGTTAATTCGTAACCACCTGAGACATAGGAACAGGCAAAGCACTGGAATGGTATAATCGTGTCCAAAGAAGCCAAAGTGTGTTCCATCTGCGGGCAGGGTCATGGCGACCGTTTTTTGGGATGTCCGTGGTATAATTGTTTATCTTCAAAAACGAAATTATCTTCAAACGATTATCTTCAAAAACAAAATGCAATCAACGGTGAGTATTAGGCAAACGTATTGCAGAGTTGAAGAGATTAAATTAAGGAAAAGGACGCATTTCACAAAAACGAAAGTGTTTCATCCAGACAATTCACTAGTTCACACATCCACTATTGCGATAGCCAAAATCAATGAATTGAAGTTCGAATTGCTTTGTCTCGTTTCTTGGTGGAATCTGCGATTGTTGGCTATTTTAAGGATGAAAAACTCTCTTTCTACAAACTGAATGCTGTTGTATATTTGAGTGGCGTAAAAAAAAGTTGGCGTTGATCAATTGGTCCAGATTTTAATGTCCAGTGGTCAATTCCTAAAAGTAATTGGACAAAATTGAACAAACTTATCGTTCAATTTATCCAATTTTTTTTGTTCTCATTAGTATAAGTCAACCTAACTTTAAGACACATTGAATTGTACTGGATTACTAGTTGTAAAAGTATTGTAATAGATTCTGAATTGCCAATTGTGAATTTTAATTCCGAAATTAACGTTATCTTAACATGTAAAGTTTACTTGGTGAGAAGAAATCTTTTTCTCGTCCACTTTGCCGATATACAATAAAGGGTGAGCATCTCGTCTCTAACAAAATCTAAGGAAACCGATTTGTAACGTAAAACGCTTGTCTTTTTCCTTTTTTCTTTTATTCCTCATTCCCTACCGGGTTACGTGAAATTATTCCTCATCACGGGAGGAATAATTCCATTAAACCGACCAACTAATTTACAGTCCACTCCAGCTGAGAATACTCCCGTCTACTCCCCTCGTTCCAAACGATCAGCCGATCTCCACATCTGACATCTTCAGTCCACAAATCATCAACCAGGGAGAATTTCAGCTACCCCCCCTCTAACGAAGCTATTCATGGTCCTCCGTTGCCGGCATAACAAGCGATAAAACGTCACCGAAAACAACACACCAGAAATATCATCCAACAACAATGAGGTAACTTCATCTCTCCCATTACTTACTGTTCTAACAGTTGTATTTTGTCGTCGGTAAGTGATTGCTCCTTTTTTAATACAACCAATACGCCGCAAACACAAATGTAAATAAAGAAAAATAAGGGATAGAAATGTCAAAGTAAAAAAGATTGGATGAAAGGTAACAAGTGGTTTTGTAAAATTAATTAAAAAAGTGAGAAAAACACGAGAAAATAAATTAAAAATTACACTAAAAGGCGCCAAAAAAGAAGTTAAAATTGGTAAAAAATGTGTAGCTAAAATCATTAAAAGTTTAAGTAAAAATTGGTTAAAATTCGTTAAAAATGTGTAGCTAAAATCATTAAAAGTTTAAGTAAAAATTGGTTAAAATTCGTTAAAAATGTCTAGCTAAAATCGGTAAAATTAAAAGTTAAAAAGGGTTAAAAAAATGTTAAAATCAGTAAAATATATAAAAGTGTATAAAATTCAAAGTCACAAAAAGTAGAAAATTTGTGTTTGCGAGCGTAAAGGCCATTTATGAAACAACTAAAATACTAATATATAAAACTACAACAAGAAAAAAAAAACGAACAAAGTGCCTAAAATAAAGTTATATCAGTGCTTTAAGTGGAAATTACGAGCTAAAAATATAAAAAAATTGCGCCAATATTGGATTCTCCCAAGTCCGTCCGTCTACCAAAATTCCACAAAAGTTTCCATAAAAAAGAAAAACAACAAAACTTGTTTTATGCAATTATTGCAAAATTGCCAATTTTCCATAAGGTTCCATAATTAGCGGAAAGCAACGGACCGGGCTGTCTGCCTTGTATATAATAGGCATAATATAACATATGTAAATACATAGCTGCATATATGTACATACATATTTGCACATTTTTGGCCACAAATTTGTTGATGAAGTATAAAGTGAAACAATAAGGAGAGCGTTAAAAAGTACTCTTTACTCTCTCTCTAAAAATTACAACATAATTCGCACGGCCTAGTACGTACAACAAAAAGGTTACCATCTCGAAATTAAAATATTTTGCACATCAAATATGAAGGTAAATGTGTTATGTATATATTTCTAAAAAGTAACAATACTCATCATATCAATCATCAGACACCATTCCACACAACAGTTTGTTATACATAATTCTTTGAGTGTACAATTGGCCGGTAAAGAAAAGCAAAGAAATAAATAAAGAGAACGACAAAATCAATGTCAATAGCTGGCATCATAACCAGACAGACATACACATATATACACACACTCATCTCAGTATACGATATCTACGACAGCACTGCCGTTAGCTGCAGTGTCGTCACTGCTCAAATAGAAAAGGAGAAGTGTCAAAAGCGAACAATAACATATGTGCATATGAAAACTCATTGTGAATGATCACGTATACACTCGAAAAAAAATATTAGTTCAAATTCGTTCGGAATTACACAAAGCAAATACGTTATGAAATAAATTGGAATAATATTTGATTATGAGAAGTTAAACAATAATCATATAATTGAGAAAATATATATACATACATACATATAACAACATGCTTAACAAAACTAACATGCATTACTAGTAATTTTTATCATTATTTAATTTTTTTACTGTTAAATTATTCTTTTTTTTACATCATATAAACAATAATATAAACAACTAGCTGGACCCGGTCCACTTCGTTGCCCCCACACTTCAGATTTCCGACAGTAGGAATCTCTTTAATCTATTCGTAGGTACGAACAGTAGGAATCTATTCGTAGATACGAACAGTAGGAATCTATTCGTAGGTACGAACAGTAGGAATCTATTCGTAGATACGAACAGTAGGAATCTATTCGTAGGTACGATCAGTAGGAATCTATTCGTAGATACGAACAGTAGGAATCTATTCGTAGATACGAACAGTAGGAATCTATTCGTAGGTACGAACAGTAGGAATCACTTAAAAAAAATTGCCTTATATATAAAATGCACCCGGTCCACTATTTGCAATTTAATTTAATTTCAATTAAAATTGAAGTCATCCACATCTTTCTCATTTGTGACAATTGCAAATTTTACCCATTATACATGGAAATTGAGTTTGAATTCGATACAAATCTAATTTGATCCACCTTTCTCCAAAATTTTGCACGGGAATTTAGTTAGAGGCCGACAACAATTTAAATTTATTCATATATCTCTCTCAATCTAGCTTGGAGCGCATTTAAAGATCAATTGTTATTGAAGTACAGCACATGTGAACTTTTTTCTCAATTTTTGGATGTAAATGGAGTTTGAATTAAATAAAAACCAAAATTTGTCTACGAAATTCTCAAAATGGATCACAAATTTTCTCTGAAATTCGACATATATCGAATTTAAGCAACTGCGCTCACAATATTAAGTAAAATAGATGGGGAATTAAATTGAAGCTGCTGATATTTCAAGTTTAAATAAATAAAAATTAAACCAATCTAAAATTCAATAAAACAAAAACAAAATATTTACTGGTTTCTCTGTTCGTAAACTAAATTAACTATAAATTCAATAAATATAATGGAATTCTCGATTCGAATCAAATTTAATTACAATTTGAAGATTATGAATTAAATATTCGATAAATATTGATTTAATTCCGTATGTCTCAATTTTTTATCAACAATGTTCTGAAAAATTCGACTGAGATCGAATTTAATCCATTCCCTTCTTAATCTTCAACCAATTTAGCTGCAACTTCTATTACGAGTTGAATTTAATCAGTTGTTTATAATTTTTTGGATCCAAACTGATTTCAAATTCAATGAATAGTGAATTGCACCTACAGATTTGTTTCCCAAATTTCAAAAATTATTTTTTCCAAAAGTTTTTAAATTTTTGCTGTCTTTCAATCTGGATATTGAAGGTGAATAAAATTAAATTACATTGCCCTTAATTTACGATATGCTCAAGTTATAATGGAAAAAGAGATAAATTATACATCCAATAAATTGAATTAAATGCACTGGAATCTCGATTTTTTGAACCAAAATTTATTTGAAAATTCGAACAAAAATTTCAATAATTTGATAATGTCATATTGATGTACGTATCGAACTCTATAAACATCGGAATAAGACGGCTGCTTTTTCAACTTTAATTAAAAATTTCTCTGAAATTCAACTTTTATCTGCTAATAATTACTGAACATATCTACTGTTTCCTGGGGAGAAATGTTAATAATATAAAATTGAATAATATGAATTGAACTGCCTGTTTATCAATTTGTCAATAAAATTGAATAATATGAATTGAACTGCCTGTTTATCAATTTGTCAATAAAATTGAATAATATGAATTGAACTGCCTGTTTATCAATTTTTCAATAAAATTGAATATAATCTAAATTTGATTTGCCGGTTTCTCAATTTGTCAATAAAATTGAAATAAGTTACATTGAGAATATAATCTAAAATAAACTCTGCCTCAAACGTATTATCAACGCAAATGGGATGGAATATGTTAAAATTCTTTAATATTTAAAAATAAGAAAAATAGAAATTAAATTCAATAAAAATTGAATTTTATTCGATATCTCATAAATTTCTGGGATCAATTTTACTTTTGCCTCAATTATATTGAATGTTATCCTTACTTCATACTTTTCGATTAAAATGTATGTTAGTTGCAATTAAAAAAAAATAAATAATAATAATTTTGCCAACTTCTGAATCATTTCTTCTTGCGAAAGGAACTCTCAGCCGAATAACGTGATTGTTGTTTTATGAGATTTTCGCAATTTATCAAAAACTTTATGCTTTTATAAAATCTGAGGGAGATAGATTTTAAATAAAGGGTAAAATTGACTTTACCTCGCCAGTATCTCGTCTCAAGTTAGTTTCAAATTGAAACTATACAAATTAATTAAATAATACAATTAAAATTCGCTTACTAATTAAATTTTTCAACTAAAATCAATTTTAATAAAAATTGATTGTCTAGTTATCAAAATATATTTCAACGCATCAAAAAATCTCTGGTAATCAACTTTAAAAATTAATTCACATTTATGCGTTACATTTAGCATTCAAGCCATTTCGCATAAAAGGAAATCCGGTTTGGAGTCCTTTATAGGAGATTTGGGCAAATTTAGTCATCAGAAGTCGAGCCTAGACAAATCTCTTCACGGGCTAAAATTTTTTCAACACAAAAAATTATTTTGGAACATTTTGTGCACAAAAATAATTTATAGTTTGTTAATTCTGTTTGCTTCATTTCGTTTTACTACGAATCAAGCTACATAATTTTATAAATTCCGTCTCTTTCGTACCCGCTACCAAATCAATTTGAACTATCATTTGGTACACGTAACCGCATTTTTTAGCACAGCTAGATTTTTGGTCCTAATAGGGGGACATATATTCTAAAAATTCTTCTCTTAAAACAGAGAGAAGTCTGTCCTAACAGGGGGGCAGATGATCTTAAAAATTCTTCTATTAAAAAGTGAGAAAGTTTGTCCTAATAGGGGGACAGATGTGCTAAAAATTCTTCTATTAGAAAGAGAGAAGGTTGGTCCTAATAGGGGGACATATATTCTAAAATTATTCTCAGGGAAAAAAAATATAAGAGGTTCGATTCTACTCTCGAAAATTGAGAAATCTGCACTTTTGTTGGCGTTTGGTTTCAAAAGAACAAGATTCTTGAAAAATTAAAGTCTCAAATATTCGAATTTCAAAAAGATTCCGTAAAATTATTTTTCATTCTGCATGATGGGCGTAGATCCACCTTCAGAAGCCTCTACGGCATCCACCAGCAAATCAGCCACCGCGGGCGTTAAAACTTCCACAGGAAGCAAAGCGCCCCCCGGTGACAAATCTTCAACTTCCTCTATACACATCTCAACAGAACATGACAAGTTTTTGTTCGATTGCGACCACTTGGTCATGTTTTGTACACAATTCGAGCAATGTGATATTTCTGACCAAACGGATACAGTTTTAGAAGTAAAATTGGAAGATTTGGAAAGTCGATGGTCAAAACTGCAGGCCACTATGAAACGTTAATGCTTTCACCAAAAACTGCAAATACCAAAGATTTTCGAGAAAACGCCAAAATAAATTTCAATGCCAGTTCAGAAGCATATTACACAGCGAGGTCGCAAATTCTCGATATTCTAAGACTGTCCAGTGGAAATGCTCGTCAAAGTTCAAGGCACAGTCTCATTCCGCCTTACATACCAAGTCAACCCATTCAAAACTCGTCTCTTGACAATACCGCCTGCATAAAGGTTCCCCCATGCGACACAGAAATATTTAAAGGTGGTTACGAAGAATGGCCGTCATTTCGTGACATGTTCACAGCGGTCTACGTAAACCACCCAAAGCTTACTCGAGCTCAAAAACTGTACCACCTACGAAATAAAACTAGAGGTGGGGCTGGGGCCATTGTAAAAAGATACACATTATGTGACGAAAATTTTGATCTCGCATGGAATGCCTTGAAGGCACGATATGAGAACAAACGTGTTTTGGTAGACAATCAGTTGAAAATATTATTCAATATTCCTGTAGCCACGGTGGAAAACAGTGAATCGATTCAGAAGATCCAATCAACAGTAAATGACTGTCTATGTACTCTGAAGACTCTGGAAGTTGATACCACAAGTTGGGACCCAATACTGATCTACTTAATTTCTACAAAATTACCAGATGAGACTCTTTCTCTCTGGGAGCAATCGCTAAAATCACACAGAGAGTTGCCAACATGGGCCCAGCTTGATGATTTCTTGATAAATAGATATGAAATAGTTGAACGCATTTCAAGCATTAGGTCAACAAAAGAAAGAAATTCGTATCAACATACTCGCTCGTCTCAAAATTCCCAGCAGCCTCAAGGTGCTCGCAAAATCCAAACTTTTCATTCACAAGAAAATCTTAACCTTTCTTGTCCCTTTTGCGATTCCAGACATTTTCTTCGATTATGCCCAGAATTTCGCAAGCTTACAGCCCAACAGCGCACGAATTTTGTGTTTAAAAATAAAATTTGCTGTAACTGCCTATCTTCCACTCACATCAAAACCAAATGCAAAAGCATTGGCACATGTGTGATATGCCACAAGCAGCATCATAGCCTTCTGCATTTAAGAAGCCATGAAGAAAATACGGATGAACAGAAACCTCTCAGGAATTCTGAGAAGATACCTCAAAATGGTCAAAATTCAGTCAACAATAAGCAAAATCGCTCGTCTCAAATGGAGACGCCCTCTACTTCTCACCAAAGCCGCACTTCGCATGTTCAAGCGAATTTTTCGTCAAACAGTGACATGATTCTGCTTCGAACAGCATTAATCCAAATCGAGCATCAAGGAGAACTCTTCCCAATAAGAGCTTTGATAGATCCTGGTTCTCAAAGAACTTTTCTTTCCGAACGAATTAGAAACCGATTACAAATTCCCACTTCGAAATCCCATTTTGATATAGTTGGTATAGGTGGACAAAAACAAACCTCTGATAAAGAATGTCAGCTGGTGATAGTCGCCAAGAAACAGAATATTCGTTTCACAATTTCCGCAATAATCTTACCTAAGGTGACAAAGAAGCTTCCTTCGGTCTCCTTTGAAATATCCAATCCTGCAGATCTTGAGGATCTAGATCTGGCAGACCCACATTTTAATAAATCGTCCCAAATAGACATGATTTTGGGCAATGATTCCGAAAGATTCATTAACATTGAGGGCATATGGAAGAATATTTGTGGTAATACGTCAGCATATAACACAATATTCGGATGGGTTCTCAGCGGTCCCATGAAAACTGAGACCATCAATTCCTTTTCAACAAATGTAATTGAGAGCGAAGAATCTTCTCTTGGTGATACTTTACGCAAATTTTGGGAACAGGAAGAAATTCCTAAGTCTCCATACATCTCTGCTGAAGATACATTTTGCGAAGAATTTTATGTAAAGACAACTTCGCGCTCAGCAGACGGACGGTACATGGTGAGACTACCATTCAAAAACGAATTTTCGGATTCATTATGTCTCGGCTCGTCTCGATTTATTGCTCTAGCGCAGTGTTCACGCATGGAGAAAAATCTTTCGAAAGATCCCGAGTTAGAATCCCAATATAACGTAGTTTTAAACGAATATATTTCGCTGAATCATGCGGAAGAAACCTCCTCTCGAGAAATAAGCTCGGATGGAAAGTTCAACTCTTTCTATCTTCCCCATCACGCCGTAGTGCGGCCAGAACATAAAACCACAAAGGTGAGAATTGTTTTTAACGCATCGCGAAAAACAAAGTCTGGTCAGTCGTTAAATGATGTCCTCTACACAGGACCCACATTACAATCAGATTTGACATCCATAATATTAAATTGGAGAAAATATCAGTACGTTTTTAGCGGGGATAACCAGAAGATGTACAGGCAGATTTTGGTACACCCGGAAGATAGGCCCTACAAGAGAATACTGTTCCGACCAACTCCTGAAAGCTCTATTAAAGACTATCAGTTAAAGACAGTGACTTTCGGAATAAATTGCGCTCCGTTTCTCGCTATACGCACTTTATTGCAGTTAGCAACGGATTCCGAAAGTCTGTACCCCAAGGTCGCAAACATATTAAGACAGGAAACGTATGTCGACGATATCTTGTCCGGAGGTTTCTCAATCGAAGAAACTATTAAATCTCAAAATGATCTCATAGCTGTGTTAAAAAGTGCAGGTCTCCCTCTAAAGAAAATGACTGCCAATGACCCAAAACTTCTGTCGCACTTGCCTCAAGAAGATCTCTATGATTCAGAATTTCTTCAGTTACAAGAATCAAGCACAACCAAAACGTTGGGGATCAAGTGGAATGCACTAACCGACACATTTAGTTATGCTCTGGGAGCCATTCAACAGAATAAAAATATGACCAAGCGTCAAGTACTCTCGGTGGTAGCACAGCTGTTCGATCCGGCAGGGTGGATAACACCTGTTGTAATAAGATCAAAAAGTCTGATGCAGCAGCTCTGGCTGGAAGGTCTGGGATGGGATGACAATCTTAGCCCAGATTCCCAGCACAAATGGGATACCCTTGTTTCCGATCTAAGACATATAGAAGAAATTTCTATACCTAGATGGGTGCAATATTGCCCCACAGATAATATTGAAATTCATGGCTTCTCAGATGCATCACAGGCAGCATTTTGCGCGTGTGTTTATATAAGATGCCAAACGAAGAAATCTGTAGTGTTCTCCAACTTATTAATAGCTAAAAGTAAAGTTGCCCCCCTCAAGCCCGTATGTCTGCCACGATTAGAGCTCAATGGAGCACATCTTCTCGCTATGTTAGTTAATTACGTCACATCAACATTTGATTTCAAAGTTAGTGGTATAACATTGTGGACGGATTCTTCAATTGTTCTTGGGTGGCTGTCAAAACCCCCATGGACATGGGAAACATACATTGCAAACAGAACCTCTCAAATACATGATCTCGTCCCAAAAGCTATTTGGCGACATGTCCCAACTCATGACAATCCAGCCGACCTCGGCACTCGTGGTTGTAGACCACAAGATCTTACACTAAACTCATTATGGTTTAATGGGCCAAGTTGGCTAACGAATCCCTCCTCAGAATGGCCTAAGAAAAATCCATTAGTTTCTCCGGAAATTGGAAAACGGTCAAAAATACAAACGCTTCATGAAATTATAGAAGAACCTGATATATTAGCCCGTTTTTCCTCATATGCTCGAGCTTTACGAGTGATCTCATATGTATTTCGCTTTTACAACAACTGCGTTAGTCGAATCAAGGGATTACAAAGATCAAACTCCGTTTCGCTCTCACAATCAGAAGTCAATTACACAAAAAATCGTTTGATATCGCTAACTCAACAAAAATATTTTGAAAATGATTACCGCATATTAATTAAGGCAGAAATATTACCAGAAAAAAGCAGTTTAAAGAATTTAAACCCATTTGTCGATTCGAACCAAGTATTACGTGTTAACGGAAGATTGGTTGATGCGCCACTTCCTTACAATGAACGGTATCCAGTCATTCTTCCCGGAAATTCTCGTCTCTGTCATTTATATCTCGGACATTTGCACAGTTTCCTTGCTCATGCTGGTTGCACACAAATGTGCAGAATGGTGCAAACCGAATACTATATCTCTCGTCTCAAACCACGGATAAAAAGCATAATACATAAATGCAAAACATGTATTCTGTACAAGCATAAACCATGCTCGCAAATAATGGCGCCTTTACCCCCAGAAAGATGTACGATTACGCCTCCATTTCATATCACTGGCATAGATTTCGCTGGACCTTTCGAACTTAAAAGTTCTTCATTACGACGGTCCCCACTCATAAAAGGATACGCATGTATTTTTATATGTTTCTCTATCAAAGCCATTCATTTGGAACCCTGTTCTGAGTTATCCTCCGCAGCATTTGAGGCGGCGTTCTCGCGTTTCGTTGGGAGGCGGGGACTACCCCGTCGGGTAGTTTCTGACAATGGAAGAAACTTTATCGGTGCAAGCCGAAATCTGCTGCAAGAGTTTTCGAAATTCATCCAAACAACCGCCAGTGATCTATCCGACAAATACTCATCTCATGGGTTTGAATGGCAATTTATTCCCCCACATGCACCTCATATGGGCGGACTTTGGGAGTCCGCTGTAAAAAGTTTTAAGCACCATTTTAAAAGAATCGCTGGTTCCCACAGATTCACCTTTGAGCAATTTGCGACCGTACTTGCCAGAATAGAAGGAGTTCTAAACTCACGCCCGATATCAGCTGTTTCCGAGGATCCATCAGACTTAACTGCCTTAACCCCTGGACATTTTCTAAAAGGAGCGCCCATCATGTCGATCCCGGAGCCAATTGCTCAGAATATATCTCTTACAAACAGATGGTTAAAATTGAAAGCTCTCCATCACAAATTTGCCCTAAGATGGAAGGAAGAATACCTGAAAGCACTTCATAAGCGTTACAAATGGAAAAATACCAGTCAAAATCTGCAGGCTGGTGATCTGGTAGTAGTCATGGATGATTTACTGCCTCCAAGTGACTGGCGTCTAGGAAGAATCGTCAAAACTCATCACGGTTCCGACACAAATATTAGGGTAGCTGATGTTCTTACTGCCTCTGGTACAATCACTAGGCCAATTGTAAAATTATGCTTCCTACCCCTATTAGATCAACACAGTTCAACGCCATAACTATATCATCTCTTTCAGCTCACCTCATATTTTCTCTCATATATTTCCATTTCACACTTTACCCCTTTATAGTAAATACAGACACTAATACCATTTTCATTTCAGAGCCGAAAGCGCAGCCCCCAGTCTCGTGAGCGAAATATACCAATGTGTCCTATGTGACCAGCGCCACTCGCTACGCTATTGCCCGGACTTTGTCCTCATGAGGGTGTCGAGCAGACGTTCGGTCATACGGACCCATCAATATTGCCGAAACTGCTTGGCCAAAAGTCATACGGTGGAGAGGTGCCACTCTAAAATTACGTGCCGGAAGTGTGGTTTTCGGCACCATACCATGTTACACCCTGAGCCAGTGGGTGATAGTTCGGCCTCGGTGCGCACCACCTCCCCGACCAGACCGGAGCGATCCAGCATTTTGGCCAGGATTGGAATACGGCCACAACCTCCCCAGCCAAGGCGCCCCGCGGCTTCCAACCAGCGCACCCAGCGCCATCGGCGCAATCGGATGGGTCGGAATCCAATAAGGTTCGATTCCCCGATTCGCCCGCCATCAAATCGCAACCAGCAAATCCACGAAGACTGGCCAGAGCTTCCCTCGCCTGTTCGGCGCTCACCAGTTCGTCGCTCACCAGTTACCCGCTCGCCTGTTCGGCGCTCACCAGTTCGTCGCTCACCAGTTCGTCGCTCACCAGTTCGCCTCAATTCACCAGTTCGCCGAAATCCGCCAGCCCATCGTCATCATTCTACTTACCAGCCGATACGCCATACAAGAAGGCCTGTCCTTCAACGGCAGCAACACCGAAACCCCGTCTCACAACAACGCCTCAGAACGCTACAGCATGCTGCACCCCCGATGACGACCCCAATGCCAAATCAGCGCATATTGTCAAAGGCCATCATATCCCTGGCATCGGTTTTGTGTGCTAGCTCTCCAATTGCACAAGTGCAAGGCCGGCGCCATGGACAAAATTGAACAAACTTATCGTTCAATTTATCCAATTTTTTTTGTTCTCATTAGTATAAGTCAACCTAACTTTAAGACACATTGAATTGTACTGGATTACTAGTTGTAAAAGTATTGTAATAGATTCTGAATTGCCAATTGTGAATTTTAATTCCGAAATTAACGTTATCTTAACATGTAAAGTTTACTTGGTGAGAAGAAATCTTTTTCTCGTCCACTTTGCCGATATACAATAAAGGGTGAGCATCTCGTCTCTAACAAAATCTAAGGAAACCGATTTGTAACGTAAAACGCTTGTCTTTTTCCTTTTTTCTTTTATTCCTCATTCCCTACCGGGTTACGTGAAATTATTCCTCATCACGGGAGGAATAATTCCATTAAACCGACCAACTAATTTACAGTCCACTCCAGCTGAGAATACTCCCGTCTACTCCCCTCGTTCCAAACGATCAGCCGATCTCCACATCTGACATCTTCAGTCCAGAAATCATCAACCAGGGAGAATTTCAGCTACCCCCCCTCTAGCGAAGCTATTCAGTAATAAAAATTGAAAATTTTATTAAGGGAACCTGATTTTCAGATGTTATTTCAAATGCGAATAGCTACTCATTTCGCTATTGCTGAAACGAAATATTTTGATAAAATACTTAAAACAAACCAAATTTTCATATAAGTTTAAGTTTTTGTGAAACGATTTAAGTTTTTGTGAAACGATGTTTTCAATTTCTTGTCATTTTCATATGACGTGAAATAACTCTAGGTCACAAATAACAAAATTTTCTCTGTTATTTGTTTCTAGCATACTTTTTCTCATTGATTTTGACCTACTAAACACGAAAATGAGTTTTAAAAATTTTTCTGTCGATTGGTTTTCGAGATACAAATTTTTGAACTTTTTTTTTAAATTTTTGGAGGTACACATACAATTTTGAGCATATCTTTCGCCTTCTTTGACGTATTTGATCCTACTACTACTCAAATTAAAGCAAATTGAGCCGTCTACAACCCATTCTCAGAAAATTTTCAAATCGGGTGAGTAGTTTTGATGTTGGCGGCTTAAAAAGGTTAAAAAACTGCGTTTTTTTAGTAAAAATGTGGCAGAAAAATTCATATAAAATATAAAACGCGATGCTAACAGCGATTTTGGTTTTTTTACGTATAGCTGGCATTTTCCCAAAGAAAATAAGCACTTACTTAACAAAATCTGACAACAAATGGCGGACTTATAATTTTTTTGGTAAAAGACCGAAATTCCGCTATTTCACGATATTTTGATTTTCATTATTTGCACAGCTTACCTACCCAACGCAAACGAATAAATACATTTTAACTTAATTTAAAATAAACAAATTAGTCTTAGTATATTATTTTTTAATTTATTTAGAGCACTACATACTCAATGTATGGCACAATTAGAAATGGATGTGCCAGGTTAGCTAAACTAACGAAATTAACCAAATCAACGCCCAAAAAAAAATGAGTAGAAACAAAGATATAACTGTACATTTTATGCCATGTGGAAAAACAGCTGACTTCTTCTTTGTTTTTTGTATTCGCTGCAATTGGTCTCACGTATTAGGGTCCAAATGTAGTCACCCATCATAGCCGTGTCATAGATGCCCTGATAGCGTCGTTCCATAGCCTTCAATTCCTGATGAAAGCGCTCGCCGTGTTCGTCGCTCACGTCTCCTAAATTCTCAGGGAAAAAATCCAAATGAGAATGCAGAAAGTGTATTTTAAGTGACATGTGCACTCCTACCCAAAAATGAAAAAAACGAGAATTAAAACGCTATTTAAATTAACATTTGTTTCAAAAAAAAACCTACCCATTTCTTCATAGTTCTTTACCAGATCCTCAACTATGTCCTTATAATTATCGCTTTTGTTGTTTCCTAAAAAGTTTTCCACAACAAGCCTGAAGGAATTCCATGCTGCGGCTTCGATGGGTGATAACAGCTTCGGGAATGTTTCATCTTTCAACATTTTTTTTATCTCGGGTCCTGCGAAGACTCCTTCTTTAATTTTTGTCAGCGAAAGGTAGGGGAAAATTGACCGTAAATAGGCAAAAGCTTCACCTTCTTTGTCCAATTTTTTGGCAAAATTTTTTATCAAACCCAATTTTATGTGCAGCGGCGGAAGTATTATATTTTCACGGTTCTCTATTAGTGGTTTGCGCTGAACATTCGCTTCTCCAACTACAGGTTTCGTTCGTTCCGGCCATTTTTTTTTTTAATATAATGCTGATCATCAGCGCGGCTATTCCAAAGGCACAGAAAACAGCAATGTCGCGTATAGCCTCCTTGGAGTCCACACAGAATGGCCACAACTTTGAGGTCGGCGCATATTTTCCAATTATATTTGCTATACTCTATGCATTTCAGCAAAATGTTCATAGTTTCATAGTTCTCCTTTGAATGAACCGCATGAGCAATAGGAAGAGATGGCTTTTCATTCCCATTATGTAAGAGAACTGCCTTCAAGCTCTCTTTGTTGCTGTCAATAAACAACCTCCATTCATTGGGGTTGTGAATTTGGTGAAGCTCTTGGAACAAGCCGGAAATGTCGCTGCAAAAACATAGGGCCTGTTTCTGTAACTTTTTTTCGTTCGTCTACTGCGAACGATCAAAAATCACTCAATTATTCCGAGAAATCTATACATCACAGAAGTTTATAATTCGTTGTGTCTGTAGAAAATCATGTAAAAAGCTTGTTCCTAAAATATTTCTAACCTGCGTTTTATAGAATTCAAGTAATAGCTGAAAGAATTTTGATCGTTCGCCGTAGACGAACGAAAATAAGTTACAGAAACAGGCCCATATTTCGTCTTTCTTTGTATAAAATTTTGCATACTGCTGGTGACGCTTCCTGTACGCTGTTACTTTCACTTCTGAATCCGCAAATCCACACTGTACCATCCGAGACGCAAAAAGTTCGGATTTCTCCTTAGTGAGACCAAAATCGCGCACCCAATCGTTTAGTTCGGCCTGTGACAGTAATTTTCGCTTTCTGCACGCCCCAAATTCGCTTGCACTTGACTCGGACTCTTGATCTGACGATTCTGCTTTTTGAAGAGATGCACCAGGGCACACTGAATATGGTACATCATTCGAATGTGGTACTGGAAGTGCAAACGATCCCACTTGAGCGCAGTTCCATTTTAAAAATCTCCCTACCCCACTGTTTGTGGTGAGGCACAAATAACAGTCTGTGTAATGGCATAGCGGGTTTTTCCACATCATTGGTGTATCGAATTTCATATGGCGCCTAAAATTAAAATAAATTACTATATTTGCTTTGCTTAATGTGTTTAAATAAACATTCTTACTTTCCGCCAGCTGCCCAGTTGGTTAGGATTATATAGCAAAGATCACATAGCGACTTAAGTGTCCATGGTTCTGTGATATTTGGTGAAATACCAAAATAATTCAAATAGTGCAATTGCACTGCTGGAGTAAACGTGTGTGCGTGATTATTCTTTATAAACTCGCCACAAACATTGCAGAAATTGTCTGGATTGTTCAAACACTCGAACACACGTAGTCTTTTACTCATTGTCTTATTTGTTGGGTAGGTATTATATGCACTTAAATTCAATTTGTTTCACTTTTTACTCGTACTACTCGCGTTCGTAGACACTTGTTGAATGACAAAAAACGATAAATGAACACCTATAAATACTAAGTATGTTACAATATTTTACTGACAGGTACTTATGAATGGGCGTATCTTTTAAGGGTGGCTATATACCTGATTCAGCAAGTGTGCGTTTCAAATTGTGGAAAAGTTTCCAAATAATGACCACTCACAAATATGGGGGGAATTTCTGTAAAAAAAATCCGATACAGGTAGCCATCGGGAAAACACACATCAATAAAAAAAGTGTAATTCCCTTTTTCCCTTTAATTGACTGTGAACGGAGTAGCAGTCATAAAGGAACACGAAGAGCGTCCACGCACATTCAGAAGCGTATATTACTCTGCAACCACAATCATAAAAATTAAATAACTATTTGTGTATTACTTATTTTTTTTAATTCTGAGAATCATAAAAATTACGTAAACGTTTTTTCCAAACAATTTTGTACATGTAAAGTGGGTTTGCCAAAATTCGTATCGTAAAATGCACCTGTGTTTCTATGTTCTGCATTTTCATTATACCATTTTCGACGAAACGTCCCTACGGTATTGTAAATAGGTTTTTTACAATTATGAAATATTTGTGTTATTAATATTAATTTAAAAATTTTATCAAAACTGCAAAGTGCTGTGACATTTGAAAAAAATTTCCAAAAAAAAAATTGCTGATTTCACTAAATTTTTGAAATTTCACGTCCCTTGTCAGAACAGAAGACATTAACCCAGGGTGGTGAAATTTTGAACAGAAGTAACTTATGTATAGGAGCAACTGTTCCGTTCTACTCCAAAAGGATTATAAAAAACTTGCTTTTTCGATCCCTCCTAGTAGGTTAGCTGTGCAAATAATGAAAATCAAAATATCGTGAAATAGCGGAATTTCGGTCTTTTACCAAAAAAATTATAAGTCCGCCATTTGTTGTCAGATTTTGTTAAGTAAGTGCTTATTTTCTTTGGAAAAATGCCAGCTATACGTAAAAAAACCAAAATCGCTGTTAGCATCGCGTTTTATATTTTATAAGAATTTTTATATGAATTTTTCTGCCACATTTTTACTAAAAAAACGCAGTTTTTTAACCTTTTTAAGCCGCCAACATCAAAACTACTACGATTTGAAAATTTTCTGAGAATGAGTTGTAGATGCTCAATTTGCTTTAATTTGAGTAGTAGTAGGATCAAATACGTCAAAGAAGACGAAAGATATGCTCAAAATTGTAAGTGTACCTCCAAAAATTTAAAAAAAAAGTTCAAAAATTTGTATCTCGAAAACCAATCGACAGAAAAATTTTTAAAACTCATTTTCGTGTTCAGTAGGTCAAAATCAATGAGAAAAACTATGCTAGAACCAAATAACAAAACGACTGTTGGCTAGTGTAATCAGGCTACAGTCAGATGTTATTCTATTAGTCCAAAAGTGCTTTAATTCTATATAAATGGGATCAAAGCACCATACTACATGTATACACTATTTCTATACTCTCCACCATAGGATGGGGGTATATTCATTTTGTCACTCCGTTTGTAACACCTCTAAATATTGATCTGAGACCCCATAAAGACCCCATATCCTTAATCGTCTCAAATTTCTAAGACGCTTTAGCCATGACCGTCTGTCCGTCCGTCTGTTGTAATCACGCTACAATCTATAATACTTGAGCTAGGTAGATTCTTGTGTATATGCGTATATACTATTGTTTTATTGGGGGGATTTACTAAAAATGTCCCAAAGTTAAGAATACCAAATAGTATCAGAACAAATATGATGTAAATACATATTTGTAAAGTTATTGCATTTTTCCTTCCGATATAAGCTTTCTTGTTTACGCTTAAGCGGAAAAATTTAAGCAAAAGGCTACCGTCAAACTTTGATGTTTCCAAATATAACTGTTGTCCTAACAAAAACATCCAGCAGCAGCATCGAGCGCAAAAAAACTTGCAGGACCATTGCAAATAGAACTCTATGCAAATAATGTAAACGCCATTCTGGCTGCAGCAATGCCAAAATCGAACATGATTTAACGACAAATGTACAAATAATGAAGATAAAATAAAACGACACTGAACTGAGGGGAGCAGCAAAAAGAGACACATGACAGTCGAGTACAACTTTGACAGTTCTCCACTCAGTTCGGTACAGTTCGGTTCGGTATGGTTAAATTTTTCCGTCATTTCCATTTTGTTGTTTGTTAGAAAACAGAACAGTACCAGAATCTGGGAACTGCAAAAAACATCAACAACGGCAACAATTTTTTGTACCCTCCCTATTTGCGCTGGTGCCTCTACTTTCTGCTTGATAACAAACAGTCGAAAAACCGACACCAAAAAACTAAAACTTCAACTCGAAAAAAAGCGAAAACAAAAAATTCAAAACACATGGCTCAAATTGACCTCAATTCTTCCATCTAGCGCAACATAACGAAAAAGAGGATAAATTAACAAAAAAAACTTCAATGTAAATTTGAGTTGCATATTTTGCCATCAGTTTCTTTGACCCCTTTCCGGCATCCACTTTTGTTGCCCTTTTGCGCATTGCATAGAAAATTGTTTGCATTTTTCAACTTATTGGTATGGCATAAGTGGCAACCCATTGTAAGTGAACCAATACAATACATTGCAATGTTATTGAGGAAGAAGAACCCAAGCCCCGACATACGCATGTACGAATGTACATACATACATATTGCAAAATGGTAAGCAGATACCACACAATATTGTTCATTTTATGTCGGGTCAGATATGTATTTTAATATCAAATTAAGGAATTGTTTTCCACAAAAAGTCTATAGATCATTGCACATTATTTGTATACAGTACAGCATATTGAGGTACATAGTATATAATTATAATTTAGCTATGTCTGACTATCTCTTAGTGGTTTGTTTCTGATATTATTGTGTTCTTCGTACAAATTTAATGAACATCGAAAGAAAATGGCTACAAATACTAAGCGAACAAACCTAAGATTGAGATACGGATTGATGGATTGACGGACAGACATGCATGGCCAAATCGATGCAACCACTGATTCAGAGTCAATCGGTATGCTTTTAGGTAGATGTAGCTAGCAACACATTCTAACCGATTTTTGTGAAAGTAGAAAGGAGGAAGTTCAGTGCGAACACTGTCTAGTTTGAAAAATGTTTAGATTTACATGTACTCCCTAAATCGCTCACTCCACATCAAACTGAACGATTTTTGAAAAAAATCTGGTCAATATTGCCGATTGTCTTTAAAATTTGTATATGAGTTTTAAAATGGAAATGAATCATTTTGTAGTTGGCGAGAAAAAGCCAAACTTTTTTCAGATATTATAAGCATCTAAAATCTGAAAAATTTTAGAAAATATCTGAACAGATGTAATTTGGAAGTTATGTACGTAATATGCAAACGCGTGGACTGAATTTTACAAATTATGGCTCATTCGTTAGGTCTTGACTTGTATTTACTTTAAAGTACACACATTACTACTGGTTAAAATAAAGTTTTTAAATGTATCAGTGGCATATCGTCATCAGAAACGAAAAAGGGCCTATCATCATATTTGAAAATTTTACAGGAGAAGCCAAAAACTAAATAAAATGAAAAGTGCTGTCGTTAGAAAAATCGTGTTTTCAGGATAATATCTAAACATAATTATGCATATATATAATCACACAAACATGATTTACAACCTGTTTGTGAAAATTGCGTGAAATAGATTTTTTTAACTATGAAAAAAGAAATAATTTGTTGTAAGGCCCTTTTGAATTTCGTTAATAAATTCGCCATTTTTAATATTACACCGCTAAACATTTTTAAGGATGTGTATTTTGTTGCAGTGTACCGAAATCCATCAAAAACTGAATTTCCATTTTTCATGTTGTTACGCCCTTTTTCGTTTCTGATGACGATATGCAACTTTATTTCGCATCTTGCACAAAAACTAACTAAATATTCTGAGAAAAATATAGTCATGTAGCCTCATTTGTCCTTAACTGACCCCACAAATTTCAAGATGGTGTTCAGCCTCGTTCTTTTGCTTACAATAGTTACAAAAAATTACAATGATTTTCCTTTATAAACTATGACAAATATTGAAATTACGAAATAGACAGAATAATTCCAATAAAAAATAATTTCCATTTCTGACATTTTTATGTAAGTAGAAATGCTATTATATAGAAACTGAAGAAAAAACCACATTACAATTTACAGGATCAGCTCAGATTAGATAGAGTTCCATGCCTATATATATTTTACATATCTACATATGTTGGTGTTTTCCTGGTCCAGAATGTAAATTAAAATTTAAAGGAAAAATAAATAACGATATATGCAAATATTGGCAAATTTTCGCATATATCGAGGATGTCCTAGTCAATAGCTCTAATTTGTATAAATCTACAAACGAGTTTTTGTAATATAACAAATGCAATATTCACATCTCAGGAGTTTCTTAATAAATATTTTTTTAAAAAAGAACGGGTCTGAAAACCATCTTCAAAATGTTCAGCGTTCACTTAGAATATATGCGTACACATACTCATAACTATATTTTTCACAGAATTTTAAGTTGGTATCATTGATGTGTAAAATGAAAATTCAATTTGCAGATGCATCGGATGCACGCTATGAAAAATAGAACTTACGACCTTTTAAATGAGGCTTCTTTTGTAAAAATCCGCCTACGCGTTCCGAGAATACAGAACTCGCTACGTACGTCCTTTGAGATTATTGTCCTATTTTCTCAGATTTGAGATGCTAATAACAACTGGAAATATTTTTTGTAATTTTTTTCGCAAACTATCAAATTTTGTTTGTTTTGAGCAGAGAATCCATATGCCGATTTATTTTGAAATCGGGAATAGTGACCCAAAAAAAGTGTTCGGTTTGACATGGAATGAACGATATATGTATGATCTAGCTTTAATCTGGTGCGCCTCGCTGCCCCCATTCTATATTTATTTTCTTTTTCTGTAAAATGGTTATATCTCCTTCTTTCAAAGACTCATAATTATTCCCTAGTGAAAACATGAAGTATTTTGTGTTCTTCTTATACAATTAAATACAAACAAGTAAAAGCGTTAAGTTCGGCCATGCCGAATCTGATATACCCTCCACCATGGATAGCAGGTGACCTCACAAAATAAGTCAAACCTAAAGAAAATAACACCGAAAACACACAAAAAATGTAGTAAGTGAGGACAGTAGGAATCACAATAAGAAAGATGCTATATATGGGAGCTATATCAAAACATTGACCGATATGGCCCATTTGCAATCCCAAACAACCTGCACCTATAAGAAGTTTTTGTACCAAATTTGATCAACCTGGCTCTATTATTGCGGACTGTAGCGTTATTACCGCAGACGTACGGATGGACGGACGGACAGACGGACATGGCTAAATCGTCTTAGACGATTAGGAATATATATATTTAATGGGGTCTCAGATCAATATTTGGAGGTGTTACAAACGGAGTGACAAAATGAATATACCCCCATCCTATTGTAGAGGGTATAAAAATTACTTTTTGTGTTATGTTCCCAGAGTTACCCTGGCATCGTAGCATCATAGCAACATTCTTTGCCCCACCGTGTCCCTGAAGGTACGAATTTGGAAAAAAACATATCCCTAGCTAAATTGCTTTCGCTTTATTATACCACATTTAGCTCTTCTGAACCACTGTAAACAACATTCTTTTTGTAGCTTTTTGCCAATCGTACCATATTTAACTTATTTGGTCCCGCGGTTACTCTAACAGTTCATATTTTGAATAAAATGTTTATCTCTGGTTTATCTTGGAAGAGCTACTCTCCCACTCTGGGTACCCATTCATTTCTTTATGCACCACTACAATATATTCAACAATTATTAATTAATTTTTGAGTGATTTTGCCATATTTAACAGCTTTTAGATCCACTATTTACCCATTCTGTTCTACTGCGCCATCCTTTTACCCTTTTTGCTCCAAAGTGCAAAACAGGTTAATGTAATGCATATATTAAAAAACATATATTTATTTTCCAAGAGTTACCCTTGCTCCCTGGGACCATATTTGTTTGCCCACTGTTTCATATTTAGAACTGTTTCCACACTGTGAACAAAGTATGGTCGCAACTATAAAACCATTTTTACGAAAATTTGTGTAGGGACATTTCTAAGGCTAAGGACGATTCCTATTGAAAGTTTGGCACATCGGACCACGTTTTAATATAACCATTATAAAGGGTGGCAAAATTGTAAGGCCCGATGTTGACTGTGAATCCACCTAAACGTCAAGTTTTCTGTATTTCATTTGACATTTCTCAATTTCAGACTAACTCAATTTGAACCATGGAAAGATACACAATCGATCAACGCGTTAAAGTTTTTTAAGCCTTTTACGAAAATGGGCGTTCAAATCAAAGTGCATTTCGCGCACCTCGTGATGTTTTTTTGATCAGCGTAATCGACCAACCGTGTCCACAATCGGGGGAATTGTGCGAAAATTTCAGCAACCCGGATATGTAGGAGATGTAAAAACACCTGTGCATGCTCGCCCAGTTCGTTTGGTGCGGCTTATGGGCTGGCGACGTCATAGGGCCATACTTCATCGAAATGAGGCCGGTCAGGCAATTACTGTGAATGGTGTTCGCTATCGTGAGATGATAACGAACTTTTTATGGCCCGAATTGGAAGATATGGATGTCGACAATATGTGGTTTCAACAGGACGGTGCCACTTGCCACACAGCTAACGAAAGAATGGCTCTTTTGCGCAAAAAAATTCAATGGCCGTGTTATCTCACGTCGTGGCGATGTCAATTGGCTGCCAAGATCATGTGATTTGACACCGTTGGACTTCTTTGTTTGGGGTTATTTGAAAGGAAAAGTGTACGTCGATAAGCCTGTCATAATACAAGAACTAAACGATGAGATAATTCGGCACATTAACGGCATAGAACCTCAATTATGACTCAGCGTCATCGAAAATTTGGACCATCGGATGGAGGTGTGCCGCCGAAGTCGCGGCGGCCATTTGGTCGATATTTTGTTCCGTACATAATTGAGCCATACCAATATTATCATAATAAAAAGAAATGACAATAATTTCCTAAATAAGTTGTGTTTTGTTCAAAATCAACATCGGCCCTTAAAATTTAAAGGTCCCTACCGCTGTCAATTCTTAACGCTCAAGATATCACATTTTTCAATTGATTTATCAGAAATTTAAGCATTTACGTATACATTATATTTCTCTAAATCGTCCCTAGTAAAAATGGAGCAGCGATTAGGTTAGACAATTATTGGCCCCAATTTGACCCAAAATCTTTAAAATGAGGGCCTACCAATTACAGTATGTAACAATAATACTGTATATTTTTTTCAAAATGTATTTGGACCAAACTTTGTTATGTAGGTACAAGATAGAGCTGTGAAATCCTTTTATTTAAATGAAGCCAGTAAGGAAAGACGGAAAGGCGGGCAGGACCGACTTTAGAATACCCTTTCCACAGCGCTTACATGTCATATCGGGAGGAACATATATATGGTGGATGTTTCTAAATTTGAACCGATTTTCTCCAAATTTGCCGGCATTCATTCATATATTAAGAAACCTCTTTCTGTTGAATTTCGTACAGATCGGATGTAAAATGCAGTTTCTACAGCGATTACATGTCAAATCGGGAGTAACATATATATCGGGGCTATATCTAAATGTGAACCGATTTACCCCAAATTTTGCAGTATTCATTCATGTAACAAAAACCTCTTGTCGAATTTCGTACTGATCGGAAATACAAATATTGTATCTACAGCGCTTACATATCAAATCGAGGGTAACGTCTCTAAGGGTGTAAAGAGACTTCACTGTGTCAATTTTTATAGAAATCCGTTCAAAACTGTTGCTTATATAATACATACATATATGCCAAATTTGAGGTACATATATATGGGAGCAATATGTAATTCTGAAACGATTTTAATCGAAGGAGTGACCTAAGAGCCTTAATATGTAGAGCCGAAATCTGTTTTATGACATTTTAAGTCATTCTGTTTGTCTATCTGTTTGGTGCGGACGGACAACAAATGTTTGTATGTGGTCATATTTTTTTCTATTTCAGGCAAGTTCGAAGATTGGCATTATTAGGGCCACTACTTCTAGTACCTCCTCCACAAAGCTTAACATTTAGTGAAATATTGAGTATCTTAAACCTAGTTTACTACATATCAGTGACTTTTGAAATTCCATATACGAGTATAGTAATAAATACCTACATATGACGCAAAAAAACAATCTAAAGTTATTTACAAAACTGTACAGGTCGATCGATTTCAATTACAAATTAAAAAAATTCATAAACTTTGATCGCCTCTCCTGAAAAACTACCTTTTAGCACTTAGCATAGTTTAGAATCGAGGTATCGATGTGTGTGTGTACATTTGATTACATACTTGTACTAGAACAACAAAGTATGTTGTTGTAAAGATGTTGAGGTTGACGTTCAAGTTGAGATCCTTACCAGTTTTGTTGGTATTGTTGATATTGTGGTGTTGAGCTTTTGATTGGTATCATTTTGGTTGCATTAACAGAATAATAAACAATCCCCCAAATGCTGTTATTACTTGTCAAACGCTTGACCAGATACACAAACAGAAGGAGAGACGGACGGTCGGTCAGTCCAATACATACACGCACATTCACACACACTCACCCACATGACACCCACAATATAAATAATTAAGTGTTATTCAAGCAAAGCAATGCCAGCCAGACGACGGACATATCCTTCTGTGTATTTTGTTGTTGTGTCCTCTTATCAATTCTGTAACGATATAAGGACAAAGAAATCAAAGGAGTCTACAAACACAGGGACTTTAAATAAGTATGTATATGCATATGTATGTATATCGTTTGTATACTATTTTGGCTTTAGTATATAAAGTCTTTATTGTATTTTCTGTGACATAAAAGATTGTCAGCACTTACATATTTTCACCTTGAATGACTTTAAGTTTAAATTACTTTGAGACTGATTGATTTTGGTCAGATGCATTACAATTAATTAATCCTGTATCATTGGGCGATAATAAGCTTCATCACTGAAAGCAAATGTTGAATATTCGCATTTACAAAGTTCTGATGGCAATGCATGTGGTTAATTGAAAAATATTATTTATCAATTAATTTTATTAGACCGCAATCAAATAAATTTACAGACTTTTGACTTAGCCACAACTGTAGTTGTGGAAAATTAATGTTTCCATATATCGGATATGAAGTACCAGCAATTCTCATACACTTTCCTTAACCACAATAATAGTGTTTCTTTCGAAAAAATTATTTCACTTTATGAGAACTTTTTAATAATCTAATATTTTATCGAACAATAAATAAAAATAAATTTGTATATTCTCGCATAACATTTTCGCAGAATTATGCTAAAAGTAGGGAATATAAATCGAGAATTTTAGTGTAAAATACTGTTTACGAGTGTGTATACTGGCTTGACTAGAATATTGTGCTTGAAATTGACATTTTAAACATGTTACACAATTGTAATTTCGTTTGCGGTAACTATACTTTTACGTTAACTCTTTCTTGTACGCTTCACTCCAAAGAACGTATAGAAGGGGATTAATGGTAGAACTATTTCTCTCAAAATAGTGGACTCCGCTTCTTTATTTTTTGCACCCTACACCACGCTGTGGTTCAGGGTATTAAAATATTGTGCATTTGTAACACCGAAAAGAAGATGAAATAGTCCCGTTCTTTATTAAACTGATTGATGTAGAATCACTTTCTTTTAACTACGGCTGCACTATTGGCGGAAATGGGAAAATGTGGCCAAAATGTTGTCAAATCTACAAAAAATGATTGGGTTTTGATGAAATATTGAATGAAGGCAAATAACACACCCTTCATTCATGTCGAGTAGAATTGTTTTTAATTTTTAAAATTTTAATCATTAAAATTCGAAAAATGCGTAATCATCATTTTATGGTAAAGTCTGATCTATCATGAATAAAATGAGACCATTCCCAAGAAGATCAATATATATTTTAAAAAGTTGTAAATAATTAAGCAAGTCAAGTCACTTAAATTTAAAAACATGTAAAAGCGTTATGTTCCGCCATGCCGAATCTTATGTACCTTCCGCCATGGATCGCACGTGAATGGTTACGGGTACTAATAAACTCATTATAACAAATTTCAGCCCAATTTGTTGAAATTTGAGGTTTTTGTGGCGTTAAGAAATCAAATCTAGGGGGACCTTTGTATGCGGGATATATTAAAACATGGACCTATGACTACCATTGCTCGTGTGAACGATACATGGTATAAATAAACCACAGTTACAAACTTTCAGCCCGATCAGTTGACATTTGTGGTCTCTATGACGTTAAAAATTCAAATCGGTGAGATGTCGTATATGGGGGCTACATCCAAAATTAGACCGATATTGCCAATTTTCAATCCCAACTTACCTGCAGATATAAGAAGTATATGTACCAAATTTCAACCACCTAGTTCAAGTATTATAGATTGTAGCGTGATTACAACAGACGGACGGACGGACAGACGGACATTTTAGAATTAGAATTTTCCGACGTTCAATAATATATATACTTTATGGGGTCTCAGATCAATATTTAGTGGTGTTACAAACGGAGTGACAAAATGAATATACCCCCCATCCTATGGTGGAGGGTATAAAAATAAGGTATAGCGCCCAAAGTGCACCGAAGGCGCAGGTGAAATTTCTTAAATCGTCTTAAAATTCTAAGACGATATAACCATGTCCGTCTGTCCGTCCGTCCGTCTGTTGTAATCACGCTACAATCTATAATACTTGAGCTAGGTGGCTGAAATTTGGTATGGGCGATATCGGTCCATATTTAGATATAGCTCCCATATATAGAATCAAACTTGCTGTGATTCCTACTGTTCTCATCTACTATATTTTTTGTGTTTTTCCGTGTTATTATACCCTACACCACTGTGTAGGGTATAATAACACTGGTACATGGTATTATAATTTTGTTTCACGGCAGATGTTTGTAACACCTGAAAATAACACAGCTAGACCCACCTTAAAGTATACCGATCGAATCAGAATCACTAGCTGAGTCGATTTAACCATGTCTGTCCGTCCGTCCGTCCGTCTGTCCATGTAAAGTTGTTCGTCGACTACAGGTCGCAATTTCACTCCGATCATTCTGAAATTTTGCAGTTTAGAGTACTTCGCAGCTGTAAAGATCCCTATTGAATTTGGTTGAAATCGGTTTAGATTTAGATATAGCTCCCATATATATCTTTCGTCCGATTTGGACCTTTAGTCCTATAGAAGCTGTATTTTACATCCAATCATTTTGAAATTTAGAACGGTAGAGTTTCTTCGTTTCGTCCGATTTGGCCCTTTAGTTCTATAGAAGCTGTATTTTACATCCAATCGTTTTGAAATTGAGAATGGTAGAGTTTCTTGATTCATGAACCAACATTGCCGAATTTGAAGCAAATCGGTTAAGATTTAGCTATAGCTCCCATATATACGTTTCATCCGATTTGGTTCTTTAGATCCAATCGTTTTTATACCCTACACCACACTGTGGTACAGGGTATTATTTAAGTATAAAATGTCCCAAAAGTAAATTTATGTAAACAATTTATACATGAATTACAAAATTTATATATCAGAGTTATTCAATATAACGAGAATGGTGTAGGGTATTATATAGTCGGCCCCGCCCGACTTTAGCCTTTCCTTGCTGGTTTTCTTTAGGTTTGAGTTATTTCGTGAGGTCACATGCTATCCATGGTGGAGGGTATATAAGATTTGGCATGGCCGAACTTAACGCTTTTACTTGTTTCAGAATAGAACAGAAGAACACCTAATGAAATACTCTAAAAAAATTTGCAGTTTTCTTCTATACAATTTTCTGTCAGCAGAAGGACTGTATTTCCATCTTAATGTTAATAACGTAAACAAATAAAAATCTTAAGCATATATATATTATTTCATACCTCAGAAAGCATGCCTTAAGTTGATGTGTATTGCGGTCCCATTAGTATCTCATTTCTATATTCTCAACATTTAAAATTTCAGCAAATTGTACCCTAAAAGCAGATTCAAGTATGTATATTAGGGCGGGTCAATTTTTTTCGTGAAGAAATATTAAATCTTATTCCGCGCCAATCGACATATACTAGGAGTCTAACTTACCCGGTTGAAAATTTAAAGAAAATGTTTTGAATATTGTATCACTTTCTATCGTGTAATTTAAAAAATAAAAAACAAAATTAGTATATATTTTGAATTTTGTATTTTATTTCATAACTGCAAAAAAATAACGTGTTGAATAAACAAATACAAATTTAATGTGTAATTTATTTTTTTTTTAATTTTTTTATAATCTGTTTGATAATTTAGAAAAAATAAAACGATTTGAACAGCTTTCCAAAATTTCCTTTTTTTATATCAATTTTTCCGAGTGTGTTTAGAAATTTGCATTTTTCTCCTGAATTTTCAACTGAAATTTCACAATTTGGTCCGAAACATGTACTTTAATTACCAACTAACCTTGAGGAAAAAATTGCAAGTTATTTTTGCACTTGCACTTTTTGAAGCACTGATTACTATATGGAATACTTTTGAGTTTTATTTCCATCATAATCAGAGAAAAACATTAACATTAAAAACATTACACTTAAAACAAAAAAATATTTAATATCGGTCAACGAAAACGTATATTTTTAATTGTGATGTGATAGAGCTTCTTTCCTTTGCCCTTGATATTATTCTGATTGATTAATAATTGACGGAGATATAGCAAGTCATGTATCAGAAGATTGAAGGCAGGCGAAATTAAGAACTTGGTCCGTGCGAAAAAACTCATTATACCCTACACCACACTGTGGTACAGGTTATTATAAGTTTGTTTCACGGCAGATGTTTGTAACACCTGAAAATAACACAGCTAGACCCACCTTAAAGTATACCGATCGACTCAGAATCACTAGCTGAGTCGGTTTAACGATGTCTGTCCGTCCGTCCGTCTGTCCATGTAAAGTTGTTCGTCGACTACAGGTCGCAGTTTCACTCCGATCGTTCTGAAATTTTGCAGTTTAGAGTATTTAGCGGCTGTTAAGATCGCTATTGAATTTGGTTGAAATCGGTTCAGATTTAGATATAGCTCCCATATATATCTTTCGTCCGATTTGGCCCTTTAGTCCTATAGAAGCTGTATTTTACATCCGATCGTTTTGGAATTTAGAATGGTAGAGTTTCTTGATCCATGAACCAACATTGCCGAATTTGAAGAAAATCGGTTCAGATTTAGATATAGCTCCCATATATATCTTTCGTCCGATTTGGTCCTTTAGTCCTATAGAAGCTGTATTTTACATCCGATCGTTTTGAAATTAAGAATAGTAGAGTTTCTTGATCCATGAACCAACATTGCCGAAGTTGAAGAAAATCGGTTCAGATTTAGATATAGCTCCCATATATATCTTTCGTCCGATTTGGTCCTTTAGTCCTATAGAAGCTGTATCTGGCATCCGATCGTTTTGAAATTTAGAATGGTAGAGTTTCTTGATCCATGAACCAACATTGCCGAATTTGAAGAAAATCGGTTAAGATTTAGCTATAGCTCCCATATATATGTTTCGTCCGATTTGGCCCTTTAGTCCTATAGAAGCTGTATTTTACATCCAATCGTTTTGAAATTTAGAATGGTAGAGTTTCTTGATCCATGAACCAACATTGCCGAATTTGAAGAAAATCGGTTAAGATTTAGCTATAGCTCCCATATATATGTTTCGTCCGATTTTGCTCTTTAGTCCTGAAGAAGCTGTATTTTACATCCAATCATTTTGAAATTTAGAATGGTAAAGTTTCTTGATCCATGAACCAATATTGCCGAATTTGAAGAAAATCGGTTAAGATTTAGCTATAACTCCCATATATATGTTTCGTCCGATTTGGCCCTTTAGTCCTATAGAAGCTGTATTTTACATCCAATCGTTTTGAAATTTAGAATGGTAGAGTTTCTTGATCCATGAACCTACATTGCCGAATTTGAAGAAAATCGGTTAAGATTTAGCTATAGCTCCCATATATATGTTTCGTCCGATTTTGCTCTTTAGTCCTGAAGAAGCTGTATTTTACATCCAATCATTTTGAAATTTAGAATGGTAAAGTTTCTTGATCCATGAACCAACACTACCGAATTTGAAGAAAATCGGTTAAGATTTAGCTATAGCTCCCATATATATGTTTCGTACGATTTGGACCTTTAGTTCTATAGAAGCTGTATTTTACATCCAATCGTTTTGAAATTTAGAATGGTAGAGTTTCTTGATCCATGAACCAACACTACCGAATTTGAAGAAAATCGGTAAAGATTTAGCTATAGATCCCATATATATATTTCATCCGATTTGGCTCTTTAGATCCAATCGTTTTTATACCCTACACCACACTGTGGTACAGGGTATTATTTAAGTATAAAATGTCCCAAAAGTAAATTTATGTAAACAATTTATACATGAATTACAAAATTTATATATCAGAGTTATTCAATAGTACGAGAGTGGTGTAGGGTATTATATAGTCGGCACCGCCCGACTTTAGCCTTTCCTTACTGGTTTTTTGTTTAAGATAGAGGTCACTTATTTTATTTTTACCACTATACGAGTATAACTTCATGTCGATTGGCGCGGATTAGGAATTAATTTTAGACCTTTGGTTCTTTCGTAAAAGATTATTAGAATTTTCCATAGATTTAATTTTTGATATGCGATTTAGTTTTTTTATATCAATTCAATTTGGCGCTCCCTAATGTATATGCCTAACTTTGGACAACCATTTAATCATCTAAATATTACACAGTTAAAATCTTTTGATTAAAACTAACGGTATATTATAGTACATATTTAGAGTGTACACTAAACATGTGCACACTTCAAGCAGAATCTGTTTAGGACAATATACTACTACTTCATATACACTACCATCCTTTAGCTATGACAGAAACCCTAATGCCAACATTGCCCTTCGACAAATATCGGAGGAGAAATCTTGAATGCCATTGAAAATTTCAAAAATTTCTCCACAGACGAAACATTGACATGGCTTTAGTCAAAGACAATCACAAAATTCGTGAGGATTCGTTCACTTGCCGGAAACGAACAATGTTTCATTGATTACCACTGTCAATAACAGAATGGGATGAACGGATGAATGAAAGGACACCAACAAGAATGCAATACCCACAACGACAGGGCAAAGATATATAGAGGCTTGTCCGCACATACTAGGGCGAGGAAAATGCGACCACACAGAGAGTAAGCAAATTTGTCAAATTCTAAAGATTGTATGTGTCGTAGAGCCTATTACATTGCCTTGGACTTGTATTTTGGCCAGTAGTGGTGTGAACAGTAGTAAAAAAAAACCCAAAGAATTCCTTTTGTTCTCTATTCGCCATCCACTAACATGGAAAAAGTGAATGAAATAAATTGCTATGTAGTGCAACTATGACACTAGCGTACATATTCCCTTTTTATTATTTTAATACTCTGTCCCACGATGTTATGACTTTGTGCAGTTGTTTTGGGGGATCTACGAATCCTATAGTCCCTTTCTATTCCCATGTTGGGAATTGGACAGTGATCCGAGATGGGTCACTAGTCCTAGACTTTTTGAAGTCTAACTGGTAGTATCTTTGGCTATGCAGTCTGATCTGAGTCTGTAATCGGGATCGCCTGGAACTTCGGTTCCAGCCTGGCTGTTGGTGCGGTCCCTTCCGGGGCATCGTGGTGGCTGTGGTTGAAACCAAAATCACTGGGAGAGTATAGTATCAAATGTGAAGTTGCAAATCAACCTTGTGCCATGACGAATAGAATGGTAAAAAGTTTTAGATGGGCTCCGCTCTTAACTCAACGAATTGATTAGTACTCTTGCATAATGTGTGTGGGGTGAATTAGGTGAAATCTAGAATACCGTCTGTGCACTTGCTAGAAACTCCCAAAGAGGAAAAAGGTAAACCCATTCTTTATTGTACCATGTATATGTACCCATGTCTGTCCGTCCGTATGACCGTCTATTTGTCAAGTGCATAATCTCCCTAGAAGAGCTTGCAAGATACCAGAGGCATGTCCACGTATTTCAGTTTCTCCTGAATATGAAAGGTAGCCCCTTGTCGCGAAAGTTCATCTGCTTTGGAATTCCCTGGTATGTCCAAGTAGTCCGGCACCCATTTCAGGTGAATATTGAACGAGTCGGCCATTTCGTTAAGATATCTTTGAAAGTCGGGCCACTTGTTTTAATATGGAGTATAATTTCCAGGGACTTAATAGCAGTCTGACCATCAGGGAAATTACTGACAGCGACGTTGGTTAGAACATTCATTTTCGGCCATTCCGCTACCTTGGTTGTTGAGATTGAAAACATCTGTATAGAATTTAATGAATCTCCTGATACGACCATCTTGGGATATGGCCATTCCTTTCTGATCTATCAGGTATAATAGTGCCTTCACTACTCTTTCCAGAAAGTTTGATTTGAAGTTAAACTTCATATCTAGTAAAATAATTAAGTATTGTACGATTTCAGAGAATGTAATTTCCTTGGACTTGCCCTTGCTGTAAGCATGCTGTTGATTGGACAGTAGCCTGTGATCAATTTTAATCCCAAGGTAACTCCCTATAAATCTCTCTAGGTTTTGAAAGAGAAATGACGTTAAACTATTTGGTCGAAATCCTTAGCTTCTGTATGGGACGAATTTCCCGCTTTCAGGATGAAAACAACATTGGTGTCTCTCCATTTTATTGGAATGTAGGCCAGATTGATAAAACATGTGTAGATCTCTCTGAGTCAGGGAGCATTTGTTTCAGCCACTGCCTGTAGCTCTGCCGGCGACACGTTGTCTTGTCCTGGCGACTTAAAAGGTTTAAAGTAACGGGTTTTCCAATAAGAGTGATATGATTTCTTTGAAAAAAACACACTTATTGTTAAGGAAATTCAATTTTTTTTATTTAATGTGAAGTACACTCGATACAATTAATTTCGAAATAAAACGTCATTCAAATGGCGTCCACGACTTCTTCTGCAGGAACGAATTCGATGAACCCAATTTTCGAGCACTTTTCCCACTAAATCATGTCGCATGTCATGAATGGCACGTTCAATATTGACTTGTAAAGCTTGAAGAGTGTCTGGTTTATTTCGAAAGACCAATGACTTAAAATAACCCCACAATAAATAGTCTAATGGTGTTAAATTACAACTTCATGGAGGCCATTCACAATTTCTTGAAATAATCGAATCTCCAAACTTTTCTCTCAACAATTCTATTGTTTCATTTTCTGTGTGGCACGTAGCCCCGTCTTGTTGGAAACAAATGTTGTCAAGATCAAATTCTTTCAATTTCGGCCATAAAAAGTTGGTTATCATCAACCTATACCGCTCTCCATTGTTAGTAACGGTGTTACCAGCTTCATTTCGAAAGAAGTACGGACCGATGATTCCACCTGAGCAAACACCACACCAAACAAAAATGTAGGTGAATGTAATTGTTTTTCATGAATAATTTGTGGATTTTCTTCGCACAAGAATCGACAGTTTCCTTTCTCAGAATCCGCCAGGTTGTGGTTTGAGACAGTCCCAATTGCTGAGAACGTCTTGGAATCGACAAATTGTTGTATTCAGCAAACACTTGCCTGAACAGCAGCAATATTTGCATTACTTCGAGCGGTTCTTCGTCTTATTGGCACTTCAACATTAAATGTAAGCTCAAAATTTTCAACAATTCGACGAATAGCGAGCACACTTGGACGATTATTACGACCATAAAATGGCAAAAGGGCACAAAAAGTTGCAATTGGAGAACGATTATTTTGATAATAAAACTGAATAATTTACCTTTAGGGCTTCGGATGAGATTTGTTAGCCATTACAGAAATCTATCCAGGATTTATTTTAACCCTCGCAATTACTTTGTTTACTGCTTGAGTTTTTTCTTATATGCGTTCCAGTCGTGTGAGCTCTAGTGGTTTTTGCCTTATTAAAGTGGTTCCTGCACCACTTGCTCAGAATACTTAATTCAGACGACCACAATAGCGGTCGTTGTTTGCCCTTTGGCTTTTGGTTTAAACACGCTTTATTCCGATACAGATTTGCATCTACATTTCAGATTTTTTGGAAGAGGGATTGTGAAAGTGCCTCTAAATTCATTCGACAATAATTTCCTAATAATTTCCGTATGAATCATCAAAATATTTTCATAATCTATATTTTAGACAACTTTTGCAATTACTATAAACTGATCGAAATCTTTCCTCTTTTCTGGCTCCCAAAAAAGTATTCCTCACAAAGCGCAGAGGGAGGAATTACAAAAAATAAAAAAATCATTTGGCCGTTTCTTAACCAGTCAACCGATTGAGACACAACTTAACATTCTTGTGAAAGAGGTATTAGGGAGTTAAGTTTTGAATTTGGGCACTTTATGGTATACAGGGCCACAAATTTGGTGACCTTGGTTGAACAAAATATTTAAGCGTGTGTAACTTTTGTAATTTGTGTCCAAAGTAAGGATATATCTTAGTCCGTTTCCTCGACTGAAGTATTCTTATTTTTTATTCATTTTTCGTGTGCGTTCGTGGTGTATTATTCCCTTCTGAAAGCTGAAAAAAAAACAAAACTGTATACTCAGTTCTTTATTTTCTGGTCGAGTTCGCGTTTATAAGGACATTAAATATTTTAGGGATATAATTATTCAAAATGTTATTGTAATTTTTTCGCCAGTCCTAGTAAGACGATATGGGTACAAAACGAAAGGGGATATTGTGGGCTATCTAAATACTATTTTGGTTTTTGAAAGTGGAATTAAAATGTTGCAAAAATAGCCCTGAAAATGTTAGTCCTCCATTTCTTTAGTTCCTTCAATCCTTTAAGTTCCATGGTAAACAATTTTGAAAAAAAAATTTATGCGGATTTTACCGTTCTGTTACTAATATCAAAATTTTTTTCATTCTGTGTTGATTAGTTTGTTTATTAGAACTATATTAATTCAAATTTTGTTCATCCATAAAATAATATAAACAATTGTGTTGAATGTTTATAACCCATTTAGATTTCTGTGAAAATGTTTAGCCAGATTGTTCAGAAAACAAGTCCTCTATGGTTTAACCAAAGATATTTTAGAGTGTCCTATATATGCAGACAATATGAAAAATTAGACAGATCTGGTAAATTTCGTTGTGCAGAATTTATGAAGATGTGAATCACAAACTTCAAAAAATATATCCAAATCATCTGGAAAATAAGGTAGTTATGAATTAAATAAGACTTCTATTCTATTAAATAAGACCGTAAAAAAATATGAACCAATTTTAATAATTTTTACTGTAATGAATTATTGTATAAATAAAATTAAACAGGAAAAGGAAAATTGCATATAAATTGTGGTATCTATGTATGGCTGAAATAGGCGTATTTTGGAGCGACCTCCATAGAGTCCTCCTATTCAACAAAACACTAACCGATTACTACAATTTTTGCTGTGATGAATTATTGTCTAAAAAGAATACAAACTACGAAGCTTCAGCTATATTGATTTAGAATTGTGTTTTTTATAGCTTAAACCCCTATTTAAAAGCTATCTTTATAGGGGAGCCATAACAAAACGCCGAAAATGTAGCCCAATTGCAATCCAAAACGACCTGCAAATATAATAAATATTTGTACCAAATGTTGTTACTTGTAATCTAGCTCTTTTATTACGGACTGTAGCGTGATTTCAACAGATAGACAGACGGACATTGCTAAATCGTCTTAGAATTTTACGACGATCAAGAATATATATGCTTTATAGGGTCACAGATCAATATTTCAAGGTGTTGCATACGGAATGACAAAGTTTGTATACCCCCATTCTAAGATGTAGGGTATAAAAACTAATCAATGTAGAATTCTTAAATTTGGATATGAAAAGCAGAACGGTAAGATCCGCAAAATATATTTTTTTCAAATATTTTTACGGTGGATCTTAAAGGACAACTTTTGATTTCCAGTTTGTAAAGAAAGTATGGCCCTTTAATTTGACACCCATATCGTCTTACTAGGACTTTCAAAAATGTTACAAACCATTAAGGGAAGGCTAAAGTCGGGCGGCGCCGACTATATAATAACCTACACCACTCTCGTAATATTGAATAACACTGAAAAATACATGTTATAATACATCTAAAAGGATGAAAAATACACCTTCTGTATGACTAAGGAGCCAAATCGGACGAAACATATATATGGAAGCTATAGCTAAATCTGAACAGATTTCTATCAAATTCGGCATGGATTGGTCCGAGGATTAAGAAACTCTACCATGCAAAATTTCAAAATATTTGGATGTAAACTACAGCTTCTATAGGGCAAATGGGCCAAATCGGAAGAAACATATATATGGGAGATCTATCTAAATCTGATTTTCTTCAAGTGGAGCAATGTTGATCCATAGATAAATAAACTCAACATATATATATACATATATATTTGAACAGATAGCTGAACCTATTTTCTTAAAATTCGACAATGTTTGTCCATGTATTAAGAAACACTAACATACAAAATTTCAAAACGATTAGATGAAAACTACTGCGTCTATAGGTCTAATGAGCCAAATTGGACGAATCTTATATTTGAGAGCTATATCCAAATCTGAACCGATTTTCTTCAGATTGAGCAAATGTTGGTTCATGGATGAAGAAACTCTACCATGCTAAATTCTTTTGTACCATGCTATAGGTCTTTTTGTTAAGTGCAGTGCTACAATATGCGCTCTCAGACTCCGAGAAGCTCGTGTGTGGCGTAACGCGGATTGGGGCCACACGGCCATTCTCATTTAGGCATTAAGAATGCTTGATCTGATGGCTCTGACAGTACCGACAGACTATTTGTCACCAGTTCAGAAATTCTCCTTAAATCTCCACCAGAACGGACTGGTCATGCGGAAACATTCCTTTGGAGGGGCATGCAATATAAACTGACGGTTCAAAGATGGATGTAGGCATAGGGGCAGGCATTTTCAGCGAATCTCTTGGCATAAATACGTCCTACAGGTTATCCGAAACCTGTAGCGTTTTCCAGGCGGAGATCTATGCTATACTGCAAGTTTTGTTTCTAGTCAGCATTCAGAATTTCGTAGACATTTTCATGACTAATATCTTTTGCACGGTGTTATGAACAGGAATAAAGTTAAACGTTAATACATAAACTTCTTGATACACCTCTAGAAGATATTTTGTAGAAATATTTTGACAACTACCCCATTGTTGTGGATTTTTGAGTGTTGAATCCTGAACAATTAACCAGTAAGGAAAGGCAGAAAGTCGGGCGGGCCGACTATATAATACCCTACACCTGCCTAACAATGCGATAAGGGTCACTGCGATAAGAATTTGGAATAATTGGTAAATTGGTAGGAACATATTATATAATTCTGAAACGATAATCGCAAAATTAAGCAATATTCGTTCCTAAATTGAGAAACATCTTTCTGGAAAATTTGAATGATCGGAAGTAAAGTACAACTTCTATAGCGATTTGATACCAAATCAGGAGGAACATATATATGGAGGTTATATATGTATAAATCTGAACCGATTTTCCCTGAATACTCATTCATGTAAAAAGACCTCTTTCTGTCGAATTTCGTACTGATCGGATATAAAATAGTCTCTTCAGCGCTTACATGTCAAATCGGGGGTAAAGTATATATGGGGGCTATATCTAAATCTGAACCGATTTCATCCAAATTTAAAATTGTTCATTCATATAATAGGAAACCTCTTTCTGCCGATTTTCGTACTGATCGGATATAAAATACAGTTTTTACAGCGCTTACATGTCAAATCGGGGGTAATGTATATATGGGGGCTATATCTAAATCTGAACCGATTTTCTCCGAATTTAGCAGTATTCCTTCATGTAATAAGAAACCTCTTTCTGCCGAATTTCGCACTGATCGGATATAAAATACGGTTTGTACAGCGCTTACATGTAAAATCGGGTGAAACATATATATGGGGGCTATATCTAAATCTGAACGGATTTTCTCCGAATTTGGTAGTGTTCATTCACGTAAACAGAAAACTCTCTCTGCCCAATTTCATACAGATCGGATATAAAATACGGTTACTATACCGCTAACATGTCAAATCGGGTGAACATATATATGGGGACTATATCTACATCTAAACCGATTTTCCCCGAATTTAGCAGTGTTCATTCATGTAATAAGGGAACTCTCTCTGCCAAATTTCGTAACGATCTGATATAAAATACAGTTTCTACAGCGCTTACATGTCAAATCGGGGGTAACATATATATGGGGGCTATATCTAAATCTGAACCGATTTTGACCAATTTCAATAGGGATCGTCCTTGGGCCAAAAAAGAGCACTGTGCAAAATATCATCACAATCGGACCATAAATACGACCTGCACTTTGATTACAAGAATACATGGACAGACAGACGGACATGGCTAAATCGACTCAAAAATTGATTCTGTGACGATCGGTATAATAAACTATGGTTCTATTTCTTGTCTTTTTGGGCGTTACAAACAAATGCACAAAGTCATAATTCCCTGTACCACAGTGTGGTGTAGGGTATAAATATACA
Source organism: Eudasyphora cyanicolor (assembly GCA_963930755.1). NCBI lineage: Eukaryota > Metazoa > Arthropoda > Insecta > Diptera > Muscidae > Eudasyphora > Eudasyphora cyanicolor. The sequence goes on from OZ005737.1 coordinate 245,011,248, forward strand.
GATTTCATAGAACAATTTTTATTTTTCTAGCGAATTTTCCCCCTATAGACTTTTGTTTCCTAAATGCAGAAATTTTGGTAACCTAGTGTAAAATTCATACAGCACAACCACCGAATATCGGAAAACAACAAGAATTTGGAGAGAAAAGAGAAGATATAAGAAGAAAAAAAAAAGAATTGACTGAATGAAATGAGACGACGAATAGAGGAAAATGTCACAAATTGACATGATGAAATCCCTGAAACGATACTATGACATGGGTTCATTTGGATATGGAGGGTTAATCAGCAGCACAAAGGATGAACAAATTTTGATATAAAGACACATCAGACTGAGAAACAGCCCACACGGACCCATTGAACGGTCTGGCTGCTGTGGACTGTTAATGTGAAACATTGGAATGTTAGAAACCCCCTATAGATTTCTTCTCAACTAATTGCTTGTTCCAACCGTCAGCGTCTTTCTTCAAAACGATCAATAGGAACTAGTAAATACCGGAATATTCCCTGACATATATGAGGCTTAAAATGACAAATTCTGTCTGTCGTCTCGATTATTTCATATGATATTTGATGGAAATTGAATTGATATGATATGGAAATTGAAATGTTAAAATTTCGTTCTATCTTTGTACAACGAAGACGATTGTGGTTATGGGATATGTCTGAGTATGTGTGTATGTGTACTTTATTATTGCAGTATACCTACATACATGTGTATGTATATATTTCTGTAGAATTTGGCATACGGAGCCGGAGCCTGGGCCACAGCCAGAACCATAAAGAGAATATTCAACTGCAGCAGCTATGGCTCGTTAAGTATTGTCAATCTTTGCCTATCAAATAGTTTCACTATTTGTTTTTTCGTTTTATTGCATTCGACTGAATCTCTTCTCATCCAGAAGCCTTTCTTGTTTCTGCTGCGGCCATTTCACTTAACACAGGCAAATGTCGATGAAAAATCAATGCAACCATTGCGAAGAGATGTAAATGCATATGTAAAAAAATGATACTTTTTCCCAAGGAGTCTTGTATAAGGCCCTTCAGGTGGTGGCTGGATACAATTTTATAGTGATCAACGAAAATATAAGGTCAATGTATGAATCAAGTTGAGTTTCCAGATGAAATTTCGAAATTTAAAGTATTTGTATGCACTGGTACTAAAATTATAAGCCGTCAACTTTTGGTATAAAACGGTCGTTAGGCAGGCACCAAAAGGGGCAGTACATTAATTCCCATTTTTTTTACCGGACTATAGGCGCTACAAAAACATTTTACTGTACAAAATTTCAAGTATTTTTGTGCAGGTGGTATTTTATCGAGGTGATAGCGACTAATAAAATAATACAATGTGTGAAATTTCAGAAGATTATAATAAGTAGTATAGAAGTTATTAAAGAATCAATATTTCACTAAATGTTAACCTTTTGTGTGGGACGTACCAGAAAAAGCAGACCAATATAGCCCATCTTCGAACTAAGCCGGAGATTGAAAAAAATATCGTGCGCACCAGCCAGCAGCCAGACAGACAGACGGACGGACATTTCTTATTCGACTTAAAATGACCCAAAATGAATATCCGCCGAACATACTTAGGGTCTTAGATCGCTCCTTGTTTTGTACTTTTGGCCCGTAGCAAATGATATATACCCTCGTATTGTGCTTGTTATGTGGGTATATATGAGGGTATAATAAGAGCTTGTTATGTGATTTCATCATGCTTTAGGTAAATATATGGTGATTTTCCCGCCTAAGATTTTGTATTGTTCGAATTGGTTACAATTTTGTTTATGACTGATGCAGGAGGTTTTTCATGAATTTCACCAAATTCAAAACTGAACTCCTTAAATATATTTTCTACAAGCATGCCAAGTTGTGTTGCAATCGGTCGACTGGTTAAGAAACGTCAGAAATTTTCCCTTTTTTAAAACAGTGACATTTTGGGGATGCATTTGACGCTTTTGGATCTCATGTGTAGTGGTATCGTTCCAAATTTCACAATTTTGTTCATTGACGTACCCATTCATCATGAAATGGGTGTCAACCCTGAAGATGATTTTTCGATGAAAATTAGTTTCTGTTTCCAACTTCTCCAACGCCCATCCGCCAATTCATAGACAACGGAATATCAGTATCAGCTGTCGAAGTTTATAAGTCTTCTTTTGGAAGACACAATCAATTGTTTTATTATATGTTTCGAGATTATAAGATTATTTAAAAAAATTGGCCCCTTATGCCGAAATAGGTTGGCTCGAGATATAATAGTCATTGCACAGAAGCTATAAAAATTCATTCAAGTGAATTTATTACAATTTGCAAATATCATTGTATTTTGCTACAACCATTGGAAGACTCGTGCACAGGAGTCATTCCAATCGGAAGAGGTACCGCCAAAAAATCGCCTAAAAATGCAAGAAAATATTCCATCTGCGAACTCATGATAAAATATCTTCTTAAGAGGGATATTCTGCACAAATAGTAATACGTTTGAAACATTTTTTTGTATTAAAGATTTGAGCAATAAACCATTTTATGTGGGCTAAAGGTCACGGTTGTAAGATATTACAATGTTACTAACTCTGTCAAAGTGCTGTCAATGTACTGATAATTGCAGATTGTTAGAAAAAGGTGAATTGTCAATTCAGGCAATTGCAAGAAACCCTATATTATATTTTTTCTTATATTTCATATTTTTTCAATATACATATTTTGTAAATACGAGTATGAATAGGCAGGGCTGCCAAAAAAAAATATGTTATAGACAGTGTTAACAATACCATGTTTCTCTGACAATAGCGCCATTGTCAAATGTATAAACTTCGCATATCGTACAGTGTACTGAAAATGACTTTTCTACCAGCGTTGCAAGATAAAATTTGTATGTTCACATGATTGCATTTTGCTGTGTGTACCAACCTTAACACATATTTCGGCCAAATTCATCAATGCTAAAATATTGGACAACGATACTCTAGATATTAAAATAATGTCATAATGATGTCAACACGCTTGATGATTCCGCCCACTGTTGACTGTTGTCGGATTTCCCTGGCGAAGTGAAATACTAGAAGATATTTGCGCCTTTTAAGTCGAAATGATGCGGTGCCTCGAATTTAATCTAACTCACGTTTTAAAATTTCCAAAATGTGTTAGGAAAGTGCAGATGTCGGGAAAAGGATAAGGAAAATGCTGAATTTTTTTCAGAAATTAAATCACCATTTATGTAAATGTTGTGCCTAAAATATAACTATGAATCAAAATAAAACTAGTAGGCAATGTTCAAAGTCGGGACCCTAAACCACTACTGCTTTGCATAATTTTCCAGCGAATGGTATTTTCTCCCAGACCGACTGTATTATGAGATAAAGCACAACGACTTTATTCGATATGGATATAAAACAAATTAAATTTTAGGGAAAAAATTACATCTGATAATCAAATATAAATAAATCAACTCGTTAGGTTCTATTATAATGGAGCAATATACAAATAAACAACGAAGATAGGATATATTTTTCTAGAAATTATTTAGGATAAATTAAACTAGTACAAATATTAATCGACTCAGAAATGTATTCTAAAACGATCGGTGCAATAAATTATGGGCGAACCACTTTTTATTTAAAGTCACAAAAGTGTAAAGTCGTCTAAAGGCGGCCCTACACACATCACTTTTGTCCTACAACATGTGTGATCCATTGATTTATCCACAGTGTAAAGAGCTGCATGATGAGTGTTCATGGATGTTGGACGAAAATCAAAACGATTTTGATATTTTCATGTTGGCTCTTGCAAATCCACAGTGTAATGGCAGGTATGACAACATTTCGTCAGTTAAAAAGAAACATTGCGGTGGAAATGCGAAAAGAGAACAATGTGCCGTCGGCAAAAAGCCATTTGATTAAGTAAGGAAGTGTAAAAGTAAAATGGAAAGAGATCGGCAATTTTGGTTGGATTTTCTGAATTATAAATAAAATAAATTTCGCTTAATTTTCCTCGAATAAATTTATTTCTATGTTGGGTTAAAGGCAATAGGCCATTTTATTTGGAAGATAAATATGTAAATAATTATTTTTCGTAGATTTTTTAAGCTTTTTTATTTAAAGAACACTTTCCTTCAATTTCCTTCAAAAATATACAGAATTTGTTTCTGTCTCTCCCAAACATACTTTTTGGTAGGCAATATTTTTTATCGCATATTTTCATTTTTGCCGACGGCATTTTGTTCTTTTTTCGCTGCACACGCACAACCGTCCGTGTTGCTGCCTCTCATAAAGTGATGTTGGCAAACAATTGTCGAACACAACATCTGAGAGAACATGATGTCGTACAACAAATCCACAGTGTAGGGTATGTTTAACGGTGTAAAATCTCATGATCGTGGCGGCCAATTGACATCGCGTGAGATAACACGGTCATTGAAAGATCAATTGTTTCATTGGCGGTGTGGTAAGTAGCACCATCCTGTTGGCACCATATATCGTTCAGGTCCATATCCTCAATTTTTGCCACAAGAGTTTCGTTATCATCTCGCTATAGCGAACACCATCACGGTAACTGTTTGGCTGCCCTCATTTTCGAAGAAGTACGGCCCAATGACGCCGCCAGCCTATAAACCGCACCAAACGGTCGCTCTCTGTGGATGAATCGGCTTTTCAACAATCACTCGTAACAATCATAATTGCCCAAATGCGGCAATTCTGCTTGTTACCAAACCCACTGTGGTGAAAGTGTCGCTGAAGATGATTTTCTTTGTAAAGCCACCCTATGCGAAAAGCATCAATGTTTTCCGCAGAACGAACTAGGCGAACATGCACAGGGGTTTTCACATCTACAAAAGGTTTGCTGAAATGTTCGCACAATTCTCCCGATTCTGGACGCATTTGGTCGATTATGCTGAACAAAAACCTCTTATAATTTTAAGTCACAAAACTATAAAACGCACCAAGTTAATTGTAAATAAAACAAAAACTTTTCAGAGAATTATCTTAATATTTTTTATTATGATAGAAAGATCTATAACATACATATGAATACAATCATCAATATTAATTCGGTGATCAGTAATGTACGTCTTTATAATTGCATTTTTCAAATACTGAAACAAGGAAATGTCAAATTAAATTGGGCAAAAAATTTACCTTAAGGTGTGCCTCACAATTAACATCGTGCATTATGGTTGGAAGAACTCTGTAATCTAAACCAGTTAATATAGATAAATTCCTCGGTGTATGAGTCTAGTTAGTATAGAGCTAAACTTCTGCAGACACCTCAAGTTAGTATAGGCCAGTGTAGAGCAAAACCAGCGTTGACGACTGTAGTCAGAATATTTGGTGGAAAACATCAATGATCGACTCTAGTTAGTATAGAACAAAACATCAGTTGTCGACTCTAGTTAGTATAGAACAAAACCTCAGTGGTCGACTCTGGAATAGAGGATGAATTCAGTGGTCGACTCTAGTGTAGAGAGCAACCTCATTGGTGGACTATATTATAGAGGACAACCTCAGTGGTCGACTTTAGTATAGAAGACAACCTCAGTGGTCGACTCTAGTATAGGGGACTGTGTGGTACTACAGAAGATTCGGATAAGTAGCATATAATTTTTTAGAGAATCAATATTTCACAAAATTTTAACGCTTTGTGAGGGAGATACTAGAAGGAGTGGACCAATATGGCCCATCTTCGAACTTAACCTAAGATAGAAAAAAATATTATCATATTCCAAGTCTGTTATTCTTTTCGCGACTTATCGTGCACTCCAGACAGACAGACATACACGCAAAGAAAAAAAAACGTTTGGGCGTCGTTAATGGCAAACATTTTTCTTTGTCTCAAACGCTCTACTTTTCCCGTAACGGTTGAAATTTTTGCGGTGAATGCAAAAGTTTATCGTAAACGTAGTTTCTCTTACTGTAAACGAACATTATTTAATTCCAAAATTTTCGTAATTTATTTTATGGTAAACGAAAAACGTTTACGGAACCATATTGTATTTAAACATGATTGAATATATTAAAGAGAGTTGAGAGAACAAAGAGCTAAACTTGTTTTCATTTTGTGACAGTGCGGTTTTATAACTTTATTATTACTTATATGACGGAATAATATGTGTAGATGTGTGTGTACAGAACTCAAAAGATGCAGATGTGTGTATACAAGACAAAAAGCGACGTTGCAGTGTTTCTGCAAAAAGAGATGTGTGTGTACAAAACACAAAAAGAAACGTTGCATACATGTTTGTCCGTGTTGCTTTATGGATACGGTGGTGGATATTTATGTAGTTATCTGCATCCCTCCCTCCGCACTGTTATACAATTTCATAACATTTGCAATCGTACTCAGCATGCGTAGAGTCGTATGCTGGTGGGCCTTTAGTTTTGTACTGGCGCTTGTGGTGTTCGGTATTTGTGCGCGTGTGTGGAAAAATTAAAAATGTTTTTATCAGTTAACGTAAAATGGTTTTATTCAAAGAATTAATTAAATCGAACAATCTAAATTATCGGAGGTGCGATATCTCGCAAATATACTGCGGACTCCAATTTAATGTGTGAAGACATGTGGGAAAATAACCAGATTGTTATTAGCAAAAAAATGGATCGAGCACTGCATGAAAATATTGAATACTTTGTGGAAAGCCGGAATAACAAAAACAATAGATTTTAACAGAAACTGAGACCATCTATTGCTTTTGTTAACGACTAACTGGTTATTTTTCCACACGCCTTAAATTGTGAATAAGCAAACTAAAATCATTAACACTCAATCATCACACAAGCTGCTAATGGTAATTGCGAAATAAATTTATTCAGGCACAATACAACTGGATACTTCTGGAAACTGCTGATATTTTCAACACTAAACAGTTAAACTTTGTTTTTTAATGACATTATGCAACACGTATTTTCACTCGAAGTTTTTCATGTTATTTTCTGATGTTGTTTAGTATTCTATTCATGGACGTGTAAACTTTTGAATTGTCAGCATTTGGGTCAGAATATTGACCTATAAAATTCACTTTTGACTAAAAGGTTTGATACATATATGGTAAGATAACATCTCGCTTTGATCCCTACAATGGACTACTACAATTTTAATATGTTCTAACATACATGCTTTCTTTTTTACAGTTTGTCTACAACTCAATTAGAAGATAGCAGCCAAATAATAGCAGAGGTGTTTGTCTGAGGTGTTTGTTGTTTTTGATTATAAACATAATATTACATAACATATTAAATAGCATAATTCAATCAAATTATTCTTTTGTGACAATCGTTTTCTTATTTATTGTTAAACTGACATTGCTTGTGACAAACATAATGATTGTTTGCAACACACGTTTTACAGGGTTTGGGATAGACAGGCATTGCTTGTGACAAACACAATAACCGTTTGCACCAAACGTTTCACAGGGTTTGTAATAAATGTAAATCATTTACGATAAGTACACTAACCGTTTGCTATAAACGTTTCTTTGGGTTTTGGGATAAACATAAATCGTTTGCGACAAACATACACCACAAACGAAATTCGTTTGTCTAATTTTTCGTTTGGGAGTAACGAATTTTTTCTTTGCGTGTACGGACACTTCTTAAATGATTTGGAGTGGCCCAAAGGGGTCTTAGGTCACTTCTTCGATGTGTTACACGTTTTTTTCCCAAACAAATGATATATAAAGTGAGGGTATGCAAATAGGTTCAGATTAAACTTATACTCGTATGTACCTTGGACTTGAGTTGTATACCCTATAGGAGCTATAAATTCCTTTTAGTATTCATGATATTTTGTGAGAAGTATCTAATTTCTGTGGATTTCTAGAATAACATAACATTTTCAGAAACCCGTTATTATATGTATTGATTGCGGAAAATATAGAATCATAAGTACATTGAAAATAATAACACAATGAAGATTCTTGATAGAAATATTTTGATACAAATTGATTGCAATTTAAATACAGGGTTTTTCAACAAGCGGTGTTATTTTGAATCACCCGGTATTTCGGAATCTGTCACTTTTGAAGCTTTTATTCTTTGGCATTTGACAAGTAGAAACTACGCACTAAAGTTATTAAAATTCACTGCAAAAATGGTGAAATCCGGAAATCCATCGAAAAACCATCTTGACTGATGAGGCCCATTTCCACTTCGGTGGCTACGTCAACAAGCAAAATTGTCGCATCTGGTTTTTGTTGAGAAGCCTCTCCATCCTCAGTGTGACAGTTTGGTGCGGTTTATGGTCCGGCGGGGTCATTGGACCTTACTTTTTCGAAAATGAGTGTGGATCAACAGTTACGGTGAATGGATTGCGCTATCGAGAGATGATTAATGATTTTTTATGGTCGGAGTTAGATGGTATAGATCTGGACAACGTTTACTTTCAACAAGACGGCGCCACGTGCCACACAAGCAACGAAACCATTGCTCTGTTGCGGGAAACGTTTCCGGACCGTGTTATCTCTCGAAGAGGTGATCACAATTGGCCACCGAGATCTTGTGACTTAACACCTTGAGACTTCTTCCTTTGGGGCCACGTGAATGATAAGGTCTACGCCAGTAGCCCAGCGTCGATTCAAGACCTCAAAGATAGAATTCGTGAGGCTGTCGAGGACATAGGGCAGCCATTTTGCGATTTGGTTATGGAAAATTTCATGAAAAGGATATGGTCCTGTAAGCGTGGTCGTGGTGGTCATTTGGCTGATGTTGTTTTTTATTATTAACGGCATATATTCCTCTTTATTATGAAATAAACATCCGATCATTTTTCTCAAAAATTGAATTTTTTTTGAATACCAAAATAAAACCTCATGTTGGAAAAACCTTTATTGTCTCCCATACTTATCGATACCTACATTCTCAACTATTCTAAGTGCAAAAAGGTAGTTTTTCAGAATAGGTGATAAAAGTTTGATGCATTTTTTAAATTTGTGTAAAATTCCTTTATGATGGAAATCGAATGCCCTGTACTGTTTTGTGAATAACTTTTGATTGGATTGACGGATAAAAACTAAATTTTTACTGCGTATAATTTGGAATATTTAGAAATTAAAAATGCAATCTCCCAAAAACATGCTAAGTCGACTTAGCATGTTTTAGAATGGAGGTATCGATAATCTCCTTCCAATAAGTCATTTAATCACTATATAAGACATATTTTAGACCTGAACATTACTAATTTGGTTAATAGGGGTTTATTGGTGGAGGAATAAACTCTGTCAAATTAGAAGAAAATCAGTTCGATCGATGTAAATTTAAAATTTTAATCGCCTATAAAAAAAGCACTGATAATTTTTTTAAATTTCTTGTTTTATTGGAATGTTTGAACTTTGTCATTTAATAATGGAACACAATATCATTCATATGACTACCACGACTGGCTCGGGAGTACCTCATCCGATCAACCTAAATTTTCAGTAGATTTTCGATTCCATGTTTCAAAGCTTCAATTGTCTCTGGATGCTTTGCGTAACATTTATCCCTAATGGCTCCCCAAAGAAAATAATTTAAAGGGCTCAAATCACGAGTCAAAGTAATCGGTAGTTCAAATTTAAAATTTTAAATGTCCCACCCTTTATTTATAAATACAGCTCCGGTATAATTTTCCTTTCCATTTGGTCTCCATGTACAACATAATTCTTTTTTATATCCAATCGTTACAAAATTTGACAGAGTTTTTAACACAGAAATGGACACAGCAATGTTTGCAGAAAATCGGTTCATTTTTTTATATTTTATTTAATTCATTTGAATACATATAATAGTAATAATTCTTATAAACAATTTGTATTACTTTAATCATACATTGATATAAAGCCCCTATATATATTAAGGATTTAAAATGCTTAGTTCCATGTACCACCCTAGCTAAGGCATCTATAAAAATCGTCCAGGGCGACATACTTTTGCACTGCACTCTTTTTATACCCTCACTTTAGTGTGACGAGGGTCATTTAAGACGAATGAGCAATGTCCGTCCGTCTGTCTGTCTATCTGTCTGTCTGTCTGTCTGTCTGTCTGCTGGCTGGTGCGCACGATAACTCTCGAAAGGAGTAACCGATTGACTTCAAATTTGGTACGTGGTAATATTTTTTTCTATCTCCGGCTAAGTTCGAAGATGGGCCGTATTGGTCCACTCCTTCTAGTACCGCCCCCACAAAGTGTAAAAATGTTGTGAAATATTGAATCTTTAATAACTGCTATACTAAAGGGTGTCCCAAGTAGAGCGCAATTTTTTAATTACTGATGCAGCAATTGAATTGTTTCTCTGGCTGTATGACATGTGGCGCCGTCTTGTTGGAAACACATGCCCTCCACATTCATTTCTTCAATTCTAGGCAAGAAAAAACTGGTTATCATTTCACGATACCGAACACCATTGACTGTTTGCGCTTGACCTGCCTCAAAGGTCCAATGATTCCTCCAGCCCAAAAACCACACCACACAGTGACACGTTGAGGATGCATTTGCTTCTCGTGAATCACTCGAGGATTTTCCGCACCCCAAATGCGACAATTCTGCCTATTGACGAAGCCATCAAGATGAAAATGGGCCTCGTCACTGAAGATGATTTTATCGGCAAAATCAGCATTTTCATGTTGTCTCTCCAATACCCAATTTACGAACTCCCTTCGCTGTCCTTCTCCATTTTTACTAACCTCGTACCTTCTACTAACAAACAATAACAATTATTCAAATGTCAAACAATGACACTTCGAATGTTGCGAGATTTAAAAATTGCGTTCTTCTTGGGACACCCTTTACTTATTCGAATCTTCTGAAATTCCACACATAGCATTAGTTTATTAGTCACTATCAACTCGAGAAAAATGGGCCATGTTGCTACGCCCTTTTTGGTACCTCCCACACAAATGCACCATTTTGCACCAAAAGTTAACAGCTATTAACTTTAATACCAGTGCATAAAAAAACTTGAAATTTTGTACAGTGTAATGCTTTCATAGTGCCTACAGTCCAGTGAAAAATGGGTGTCATATTCACGCCCCTTTTGGTACCTCTTACACAAAGGTACCATTTTGCACCAAAAGATAACAGCTTATAACATTATTACCAGTGTATAAATATACTTGAAAATATACAGTGTAATGCTTTTATAGTGTCTTTTGCACTGTGAAAAATGGACGCTATTTCCACGCCCCTTTTTGTACCTCCCACACAAAGGTACCATTTTGCACAAAAATTTAAGAGCTCACAGCATGAGTACCAATGCACGAAAATGCAACAACAGTTTGCACAGTGTAACGCTTTTGAAGTCCCTATAGCCCTGTAAAAAATGGCCGTTATCACCACGCCCCTTTTTGTACCTCCCACACAAAATGGCCAAATCATACCAAAATTTAATATTTCATAACGTTAATATACCAGTGCAAAAAGCGTTTATAATTCGGCGCAGTGTAATGTATTTAAAGAATCTACTATTCAGCGAAAAATAGGTGTATTTGTTAAACACATTCTGGTACCTCCCATACAAATTGACAGAATAATTGGTTTAATATTCCATATTACATTACTCACAAAGTGAGGGTATACCTTAGTCGGTTTACCCGACTGAAACTTTCTTACTTGTTTGAGCATACAACATAAATGATTGTTTTCGTTTATTTTTACATTTCGACGGTTGGTGATTGTGCCATGTTGACTGGTCAGAAGAGAGAAAAAGAGGTAAAAAATTCCGTTTTTTTCTCCATGTGGATATTGTGAAAATGAGGCCAATGCATACGTTGGCTCCAATAGAGATATTCATAAATATTTTTTGGAATGAGAAATGTTTGCACTTCGATGGGAATGGTTGGCATACAAATGAATATATTGCTCTGCCTCTGTTTTAAAATCATTCGCATTATTTACAATATTTTTCTGGTTTTTAATTGAAATGACCAATGAAATGTTATGGGGAAAGCGTTTTAATGGTTCACCGAAGAGTTAAAGAGTAATGTTAAGACGACGAGAAAACAAGTAAGAAAAGTTCGACAAGGTAAATCGACACAAGTATACACTCACTTTGTGAGAAGTATAAATTAGAATATTTAATTGTTGGGAGACGAAAAATTTTGCTCAATGGAGAAATATCATTATCAATTTCGGTGGGTGGTTCTAGGAGGGTCATGACAAATACTACGTTTTTTATCTGAACAATTGGTACTTCAAAATATTGTACTGTATCGAATTCTAAGTGTTTACATGGGTTGGTACTAATTTTGTGAAAAATTCAACTTTGCCACGATTTGGCCGATTTATATGCGAATTACCAAAAGGCGTTTGGTAATTGCGACCGTTTTCAACTTAACAGTAGACACTAAGATAGCAATGTAATGTTCAAAATTTGCATGTGTTTGTGAGTATTAATATTAACCCTTGGACAAACACATGGTTCTGGCCAGACCTATTCCATTGCCTGGCCAGACCCCTATACAATTTGTATGAAATAAACTATTATTATACACATTTTGGGTCGTTTTTCTGTGAATTCAATGCAGATTTTTACTTCCAGGTAGTTTCTGCGTCAATTTTTCTCTTATTTCTTTCTTTCGTTTGTGATTTTGGTTTTGAGTTCAGTTAGTTTATTATTGAATGCTGAACAAACAACATCGACAATCCAAAATATAAATTTTTTGTGCGGAAAGTAAAGTGAAATTATTACTATGATTATGGCAGAGGATTTAGAATTTGTGTACAATACGCGCTTGCGTACAGGCAGTCTTACTGACAATTTCCAACAACAACTATCATCAGTGTTACACCCTGATTTCGCACTTCACAGAGAAGCAGACGAAGAACAAGATTTATTTGAAGACCAAAGCGGTGAAAACACAGATTTTGTGCCCGAAGATTGAAGCAAATGAAATATTCGGCAGCGATGAATAATCCGAAGAAGAAAGTGAGAATGCACCAACTCAAGCTGCAGACGGTTTTTTGCTTGGAAAAGATGGTACCAAGTGGAGTACAGCTGAACCTGCTACAGTGAGATTCCGCCAGCACAACATCATGTGTTTCGGAGGTGGGCCAAAAACAAACCTGACCACTCCGCTTGAGGTGTTCAAGCTTTTCTTTTCACCGAATATTACGTTCATCATCGTAACACAAACAAATCTATATGGAGAAAAAGTTACACGCAAATGCAACGCAGAACATGCAAACTGCACACCACGAGTATGGGTTGATATGACAAGTGTTGAGCTTGACGCTTTTATTGGGATACTATTGGCTTATGATGTCAGTCATGCTCTCTACTATGCTCTCTCTCAAGATTTATGTGGCAAACTGATGCACCAATATTCCGTGCAGCCATGTCATATAACGATTTGTTACATTGATGCGCTGTATTCGATTTGACGATAGTTGTACGAGCGCATTTCGTCAACAAACCGACAAAGCTGCTCCCATTCGCGACATATGGAACTTCTTGAATAACAATCTTGCCAGTAATTTTAAACCATACGAAAGTGTAACCATCGATGAGCACCTATTTCCATACCGAGGGTGCACAAAGTCCACGCAATACATCCCATCAAAGCCCGCAAAGTATGGCATAAAAGCATGGTGGGCATGCGATGCGAAAACCAAATCTCCGTTGCAACGAAAACTGTACACTGGTCAGGAGGGAGAACAACGAGAGAGACAAACCAAGGCGTGATCATGAGTTTGGCTAATCGATACACCAACAGCGGCAGAACTATTATTGCTGATAACTTCTTTACAATATTAGACGCAGCTTTTTTTGCAACATGTTAGACGTCATGGGATTAGCCGCTTACATCATATGCAATGAAAATATAGAAGGAAGCAGAAAAGAGGAGCGATGATTGTTCTTGAACACGCTGAGTAAAGAATTGGTGCTTGCTAATACTGAAAATCGGATGAACAACAACTATATTATGGGACAACATTCAAGCCGTTTGGCCATTAAATTTTTCTTTGGAAGGTCGTTGAATATACCCAGCAACATGCTGCCTAACCAACAAAGCGGCCCTAGTACACTGAGTTCCAGAAAATATTGCAGAATTTGTTTCACGAAAGACGAAAAGCTGCGTAGGAAGACACGTTTTTACTGCATTAAATACACTAAGCCTGTGTGCCAACAACATTCTAAAGTTGATTATAATTGTTTTTCATGCATTCCACAAAATGAAAAAAAAATATTTTTTTTATTTACAAATCGGTCGAATTTTGGTATAGTCACACTATAGAGCTCGCTCCACCATACGCTTATTTAAGCCATAAATAACAAATTTTCAAAGCATTTAACCCAATATTTGCAGTTTGTATTTTATTTAGACAAGAATTGATCTCAGTAAACCTTTTTTAAAACAGTTTATATTTTGTTATAGTCGCACCAATAGATGTCGCTCCAAAAAATGCTTGTTTAAGCTATAAGCACCACATTTTCTAAGCAATTTAGCTGAAACTTTGCAGTTCGTATTCTATTTTGGCAAGAATTCATCTCGGTAAGAATTTGAGGCCTAAAATTGTCAGCGTTCGTTTTTTAATAATTTGCTCAAACAAACAGGAGCGTTCCATGATTTGCTCCATATCCAAAGATTTTTTCAGTAATAAAATTGAATGCAAGCCATGGTGGACGGTATATAAGATTCGGCATGGCCGACCGTAATGATTTTACTTGTTTTAAATCAAATGCGAAAGCTCTTAAAAATCGTTCTTTACTTTTGGTCGCCTATATAAGGTTTGAAGATGACCTCAAATAACCTTACAAACAAAATTGCGTATTTCAACGCCTGCGTAAAAACAACACTACTCTATGGAAGCGATGAACTTATGAATATGAACTTATTTGCACCAATTTTAAAATGGTTGTCTTTAAGCGAAGAAGTTCCAGTGTTCCAAAATACATCATGCTAGCACTATAAATACGTCCAGCTCTTTGATATAATGTATATATCTAGAGAGAGGCGGAGGAATGGATAGATGGACATAGTTAAATTGACTCATGGAGTGATTATACAAGGTGGCGCAAAAGTAATCCTCCTATCAGAAAATGCTATAAATTTTGCGATTGGCCCCTAATGTCAGTTCTGTTTTGACATTTGTGTAGTAAACACATGCGAAATACACGTTAATAAACAATGTTACGCTACACTGCTCCAGAACGCGGAATATTGCTGACTATTTATTTGACCAATAATCGGTCGGTGACTTTGGCACAGATTTCCTGGCCGTCCAACGCCTACTGATGAAACACTGCGACGTTTAGCCGCTCGCCTCGAAGAGACTGGCACAACACGAGATGCTGCCAGGCGTGGCAGACCCCGGAGTAGCCGTTCTGCAGAGAATATTGCTGCTGTAGCCGAGGATGTCATGGAAGCGCCGTCGACATCGAACAGACGACGTGCCACGCAAATGGGTATCAGTCGACGGTCTCTACAGCGAATTTTGGTACAAGATTTGAAGATGTTTCCGTACAAAGTCCAGACGGTGCATCAGCTGTTAGCTGCTGACCGCCAATCGCATCTAACATAACATCGAAAGGTTACTTTTGCGCCACCTGTTACATCAATTAGTGTAATTATTATTTACAACCAGATGCACAAACTCATAATATCCCCTGAACCACAGTGCATTGTAGGGTATGCAAAATATTTATAATACGTTTTCTATATCAAGCTGAATTTATCTGCCACTATAATCAACAACTCAAGCCACTATCAACTTGAGAAAAATGGGCGCAGTTTCCACGCCCCTCCTACTTAAAAGAGGTAGGTACTTTTTATCATACCAAAATTGAATAGATCATAACGGCACACACAATTTACTGATTAATTCCAATACAACTTCCCCATAAGGCCTGTGGCAATCACCTACTTATTTTCATATTCTGCATTTTACTCAAAAAGTGAGGGTGTACCTTAGCCGGTTAACGCGACGGACAAGTTCATACTGGTTTTAGTTAATTGGTGTCAGGAGAGTTGTAGAACATGAGTGTGGGTGACCGTAAGCGAAAAAAAAAAACATTTGTGTGTTATCGGGTGTGAAATAAAAAAATATTCGTGAGCGTGACTGATTATGCGTACACGCACACCGATTAAAGTTAAGGCTACAGTGAATGTGGGTAATAATACGTCATTTTCAAACGTAGTTCAAAAGAATCAATTTAAGTAAAAAATTTGTCGATTGAAATTCTAAAATTCCATGTTAAAGTCAGAATTCGTCACTATAATTTCAGAAATTCCGCATTCATCAATTGAAAATCAAAATTTCTATTTGAGATTCAGAAACCGTCAATTGAAATTTCGATTTTTTTATTTAAAATTCAGAACTCACCAATTGAAAATCAGAATTTCAATTTGAAATTCGAAAGTCATCAATTGGAATTCAGAATATCCATAAACAGAATATGTATTTCGAACTTCAAGTAAATAATTCCAAATTTCAAATCATTAGGTATCAATTTCAAGTGGAAAATCTGAATTGACGAATTCTAAATTTAAAATGGAAAATCTGAAAATCAGTTGACAAGTACTCAATTTCAAATTGAAAATCAATTTTTAAAAATTGCAATTTAATCAAATAAGCCTAGAGTTGATGACAATTGTTTATTTCTGTGTATGTTTATTTTTCCCATCTGCAAAGCACATTTGACAGTGGGCTACAAATACTGCCGTATTCTATGAATATATGACCATATATGTACACATATCTATGTACATATTTGTTTAGTTCTGTCGAACTCTTCACACACAAGAAAGGAGTAGAGGAGAAATGGAAAAAGTGAGTGAAAGGATGTTTCTAAACTGCACATATTTGTTGATTTAGGTCTACACATACACACATACAATCAGTAGTGTTGACAAGTGTGTTCGTGTGTAGGTTTTGAGGTATTTCAGCTGAACACATAAGGCCTGTATAGAGAGAGACCAGAGTTTTTCCCTCTAATTCCAACATCACTTTCATGTTCATCTCTTCATGGCCGTTTGAGCAATTTTTCTCCGGCAAATTTTTAGTTTTTTTTGCATATACAAAATGTGTTGGTCAAGGAAAAATTGCCAACCTGTTTGTTTATCCTCGCCATAGTTGAATTTTAAGTGCGGTCCTGACCACATTCTCCATCACATTCAAGGGAACCCCAAAAATATCACTATCGACAACAATAAAGAGTTTGGTCTTAGGTATGTGCATTTAGTATGTTGTGTGTCTAAGTATACGAGTACATACATGTGCCGCAGATGACCTTATTTGAGTGTAATATCATGACTGACAGGAGCTATTAATCTACAAGGACTTGGAATTAATGAGAAGTGTGGAGAATAACTTTGACATGGGGATAACCATAGCTTGAAAGGTAACAAAAATGATGTAGCTACATTATACAAATATTTACTGCCTGAACTTTATATTAAAAAATAACACCTCAATACAAGCTATAAGTATTTTTCGTAAAGGGTTTAAGAAGCATAAAGATCTTTTGCAAACACTGTGTATGATGAAGAACCAGTAAAGAAATGCTAAAAACTAACAGAGAAGACTAAATGAAATTTTGTTGCATTTTTAATAATAATTATATCCCTAAAAAATGTCATGTCTGTTTACACGCGAAAACTAAAAAACTGAGTACAAAGTTTTGTTTTGTTCCTAGTCAGCTTTCAGAATTATATAAACATTTCCATGACCAATAATTTTTTTCAATTTAGTCGCACGCTGTTAATATTCCGGCATTAAAAAGAAATTCTCACCTATAAATAAAATAGTTAAATTTTCGAAACTTATTTGAATATTCCTGCTGTGTTTTGAAAAACAATTTTATAAAAACTGCATAATATACATATTTCACTAATCCAGAGAACTATAAGCTTTCACCGGGAGTTAAACTGAAAGCCGCAGCTACCATTAGTGGGTAACGTATACATTTAATTGTCCGTGTTTTTTTACAACCACAACAAGCATCAAAGACAATGACAACAACAATCGAAAAAACCAACAACAAAAAACATAAACAACAAAGAGAAAAACGCCATCAATGGCCACGCCAGAGGCTGCTAACAATTTTAAAAATATCATTTGTTCACACAAAACCACAACATAACAAACGTTGTTTTTAAAAATACTTCATTGAATGGACCAGAGCCCGCCAAAAAAATGGAGGCCAAAAATAGCTAACAAAAAAGTCAAAAACAAATGCAACAACAAAAGAATTCCAAACCAACATTGACGGGCAACATGGCTCGAACGTCTGTGGATTATGCCACGCCAATTAGGAAGGGCCCTAAATATTTATTCCGAAATTCTTTAGAGTTATATTAAAGCGATATTCCTGAAATTTCCTGTTGATAAATGTAATGCCAAAATGCTTGATCATAACAAAACTGGACGGAATTGGATCAGTCGCTTCGCCTATATGACTCCATGGATAATGAAATATGGAAATATGTGGAGAACCATTGCACCACTAGTCTTCGCTGCTCCGATTGATATTATATGGTTACAAAGTTTCAGAAAGTGCTTCCAAGTCGACAGGTTTAATAAATGATGGGTCTCCTTCATTCATATTTTGGATGTTACAAATGCACAAAGCCATTACAAAATATATCACAGGAGAAAGTTTGGTGCAACAATATACCCAATACGTGGGCGGTCACAAAATTAGCCGATCCAACATGGCGGCGAAGTGGTCATTCTAAATTGATTGGGCTGATTCCTGAGAGAGACAATAATATTTGGCACTTCAGAAATTATGTCATACCATTCTGCCAAATAGTTATTTTTGTATAGATTATTTGAATCACATTTTAGTGAAATCTCAGTGAATTTTTAAACATGGGAAAATTTTAGTCATCGATATATAATTCAATATTTTTTATTTCAAAGGTCTCAATCAAATCAATATTTACAAGAGGCCGTACGAGCTGCCAATACGAACACAGCACACTGGGATAGCTTCATATATTTTTGTGCAAAAAACTATAAAGAGTGGTCCTTTATACTGAGAATTATATTGACTAAATTAAGAACCAAAAGTGTAATTTCATCAAATCAGCCACATCCACCGCCCATACAGTCCAAATCGATTTCTTTGCATAAAATGTTTCCTATCTAAGCAGAAGTCTTCAAATTTGCTACATACGGTTTGCAGAATAAACAAAAAATGCATCCCAAATTTCATAAAAATCGACCACACCCACCAACCATACAATGTAAATTTATTTTTTGCAGAAAATTTTTCTTATAAAACCAAAATTTGTTATAGTTCCCCTCCTGTTCCGAAAATTTCCGAGAAATAAAAGGAAAGTGGAGCTCCATTATTTTTTTCCAAAATAAGTTAATTTTTAGAGGCATACAGGTTTAGGCATGTCCTCTTTACGGTTTAGTTTATACAGTAATGCTATGTTTTTAAAATATAAGAAAATTTAATGATATTTTTAAGAAAATTATATGTAACAAGTGATCACATAAAAATTAGAGAAATTTATGAAATCTTTATTTGAGTCGATAGAACGGTTTGTATAATTCAATGTTTAAATATGATTTCATATGGCATACTCTCTCCAACATATGGGCCGGTATCTCAGTAATATATTCTGCAATATTGACTACCAGTGCGTCAACCGTTGTGGGCTTGTCCCCATAGACATGGACCTTAACATAGCCCCACAAAAAATAATCTAATGGCGTTAAATCGCAAGATCTAGGACTATTGACCGGCCCCAAAACGTGAAATAAACTATTCACCGAAATTAAAATTCAATAATCTGCAAGCGGTGTTCGTTTGTAAGTCGATTTATGGTTAAATTATATATCAAACTGAACATGTTTGATAGTAACATGTTACACGATAACAGCTGAGCTGGCAAAAACAGTGTTGCCAAAAAAATCAACCTTTATATGGAGCACTGAATTGAGTGAAAATATAAGTTACATTTTTCTAAAAAAAAACCAGTAAGGAAAGGCAGAAAGTCGGGCGGGGCCGACTATATAATACCCTACACCTCCCTAACAATGCGATAAGGTTCATTGCGATAATAATTTTGAATAATTGGTAAATGGGTAGGAACATATATGTGTATGTGGATATATATAATTCTGAACCGATAATCGCTAAATTAAGCAATATTCGTTCCTAAATTGAGAAACATATTTCTGGAAAATTTTAATGATCGGAAGTAAAGTACAACTACTACAGCGCTGTGATACCAAATCAGGAGGAACATATATACGGATGTTATATATAATTGTGAACCCATTTTCCCTGAATACTCATTCATGTAAAAAGACCTCTTTCTGTAGAATTTCGTACTGATCGGACTTAAAATACAGTCTCTACAGCGCTTACATGTCAAATCGGGGGTAACATATATATGGGGGCTATATCTAAATCTAAACCGATTTTCTCCGAATTTGGCAGTATTTCTTCATGTAGAGGGAAACGTCTCTTTGCCGAAGTTTGCATTGATCGAATATAAAATAACATTTTTACAGCGCTTACATGTCAAATCGGGGGTAACGTTTATATGCGGGCAATATCTAAATCTGAACCGATTTCTTCCACATTTGACAGTGTTCATGCAAATAATAGGAAACCTCATTCTGCCGAATTTCATACTGATCGGATATAAAATAACATTTTTACAGCGCTTACACTTCAAATCGGGGGTAATGTATATATGGGGGCTATATCTAAATCTGAACCGATTTCTTCCAAATTTAACAGTGTTCATTCATATTATAAGAAACCTCATTCTGCCGAATTTCATACTGATCGGATATAAAATAACATTTTTACAGCGCTTACACTTCCAATCAGGGGTAACGTATATATGGGGGCTATATCTAAATCTGAACCGATTTCTTCTAAATTTAACAGTGTTCATTCATATAATAAGAAACGGATCGGATATAAAATAATGTTTTTACAGCGCTTAGATGTCAAATCTGGACTACAATATATGTGCGGGCTATATCTTAATCTGAACCGATTTTAACCAAATTCAATAGGGATCGTCCTTGGGCCAAAAAAATATATGTGTAAATTTTCGTCGAGATCGGACCATAATTGCGACCTGTACTTTGATTACAAGAATACATGCACAGACGGACAGACGGACAGACAGACAGACAGACGGACAGACAGACAGACGGACGGACAGACGGACATAGCTAAATCAACTCAGAAAGTGATTCTAAGTCGATCGGTATAATAAACGATGGGTCCATTTTCTTCTCCTTTTGTGTGTTACAAACAAATGCACAAAGTTATAATACCCTGTACCACAGTGTGGTGTATGGTATAATAATACCCTGTACCACAGTGTGTTGTAGGGTATAAACATAAATGCCCATTTAAATACACAATGCAAGACAATTTTTTTTTGTGTCCGAGACCTAAAGACTTTTTTTATAGATTGAAGCATACTATTTTATGAATCCAAAACAAAATTATTTTGATGATGAAGTATTTTTTTAATTTCGTTTCTAAAATTCCAATTTCATGGTAGTTAGCTGTCGTATTGGAGCATATTTTTTGAAGTGTACGTTCGATGAAGCCCGGACGAAATTCAAATTAAAGGAAATTATGAAAAAATATTATGCCGAAAACATGACAGTCACGAAGAAAAGGAAGTTTAGCAACCGTCGATAAAACAACTACAAAAATTGATTAGCATACTTACGAAGAAAACAATGCCTATTGGCAAAAAGTCTATGGATACATGTATAAATTATGACCCATATTGTACAAATAGGGAAATGCAATAATATAAGTTTTTAAATTGGCAATTTTTTTCGGGAAGAACCAAAGGGGGCGTGGCAATAACGCCCATTTTGTAAAATACTATGGGTACTATAAAAACATTACACTATACAAAATATCAAGTGTTTGTATGAGCTTTTAACTTTTTGTGCGAAATGGTCCATTTGTATGGGAGGGGCGTGGTAATATCGCGCATTACACTCTACATATTTTGTATACCCTACACCACACTGTGGTACAGGGTATTATAACTTTGTGCATTTGTTTGTAACACACAAAAGGAGAAGAAATAGACCCATCGTTTATTATACCGATCGACTTAGAATCACTTTCTGAGTTGATTTAGCTATGTCTGTCTGTCCGTCTGTCCGTCTGTCCATCTGTCCGTCTGTCCGTTTGTCTGTCCGTCTGTCCGTCTGTCCGTCTGTGCATGTATTCTTGTAATCAAAGTACAGTTCGCAATTATGGTCCGATTTCGACGAAACTTTACACATATAATTTTTTTGGCCCAAGGACGATCCCTATTGAATTTGGTGAAAATCGGTTCAGATTAAGATATAGCCCCAACATATATTTTAGCCCAGATTTGACATGTAAGCGCTGTAAAAACTTTATTTTATATCCGATCAGTCTGAAATTCGGCAGAAAGAGCTTTCTTATTATATGAATGAACACTCTTAAATTTAGAAGAAATCGGCTCAGATTTAGATGTAGCCCCCATATACACGTTACCCCCGATTTGAAGTGTAAGTGCTGTAAAAATGTTATTTTATATCCGATCAGTATGAAATTCGGCAGAATGAGGTTTCTTATAATATAAATGAACACTGTTAAATTTGGAAGAAATCGGTTCATATTTAGATATAGCCCCCATATAAACGTTACCCCCGATTTGACATGTAAGCGCTGTAAAAATGTTATTTTATATCCGATCAATGCAAACTTCGGCAAAGAGAGGTTTCCCTCTACATGAAGAAATACTGCCAAATTCGGAGAAAATCGGTTTAGATTTAGATATAGCCCCCATATATATGTTACCCCCGTACAGTACAAGCGCTGTAAAAATGTTATTTTATATCCGATCAGTATGAAATTCGGCAGAAAGAGGTTTCCTATTATTTGAATGAACACTGTCAAATGTGGAAGAAATCGGTTCAGATTTAGATATTGCCCCCATATAAACGTTACCCCCGATTTGACATGTAAGCGCTGTAAAAATGTTATTTTATATCCGATCAATGCAAACATCGGCAAAGGGAGGTTTCCCTCTACATGAAGAAATACTGCCAAATTCGGAGAAAATCGGTTTAGATTTAGATATAGGCCCCATATATATGTTACCCCCGATTTGACATGTAAGCGCTGTAGAGACTGTAATTTAAGTCCGATCAGTACGAAATTCTACAGAAAGAGGTCTTTTTACATGAATGAGTATTCAGGGAAAATCGGTTCAGAATTATATATAACATCCGTATATATGTTACTCCTGATTTGGTATCAAAGCGCTATGGAAGTTGTACTTTACTTCCGATCATTAAAATTTTCCAGAAATATGTTTCTCAATTTAGGAACGAATATTGCTTAATTTAGCGATTATCGGTTCAGAAATAGATATATCCACATACACATATATGTTCCTACCCATTTACCAATTATTCCAAATTATTATCGCAATGAACCTTATCGCATTGTTAGGGAGGTGTAGGGTATTATATAGTCGGCCCCGCCCGACTTTCTGCCTTTCCTTACTGCTTTAATGTTAATAATATAAGTAACGTCCATTCTCTACAAATGGATATAAATCGGTTAAGTTCTTGGTGTGTTTCGAATCACTTACCGCTAAATATTTCTAAATGTTTTCACATCTCCTTTGGGAGACGTTTGAACATGTTAAACTCCATTTACTACATAAATAACCAACAACTACTTAATGTGGATAGCATTCTGGATCTTGGTGTTGTTTTCGACAATATGCTAACTTTCCAATTACACATTGACTTCACTATGCCAAAGGCTTATTCTATGCTTGCTTTTGTCAAGAGAAATAGTAATTAATTTTCTAATCCATATACACGTAAATTACTTTATGTAACGTTTGTGAGATCTAAATTGGAATATGGGTCCATAATTTGGAGCCCACTGTATGATGTGCATGGTAGTCGTATTGAACGTCTGCAAAAGAAATTTTTGAAGTTTGCTTAGGTATCTGTCCCATTTGGATCACCTCTACCCACTTATGCGGCCAGATGTAGGCTGATCCATCTAGAAACGCTTAAAAACCGTAGGTCTTAATGCTCGGTTTTGTTTATTTATAAATTAATAAATGGATATATAGATTGTCCCTCGCTTCTTAGTCTTATTGGCCTATTTTTATATCCCTTTTCATAGGAGTAACTGCTATCTTTTGAACCTGTTTTAAGGTCTTTAAAAGAGTTTAACATTATTAATAAACAATTTAACTTTAACTTTAACTTTTCGTACTCTTTAAACAAATTTTGTGAAACCTTAGATTTCATTTATTTTTACTTGCTAGTCTGTAAGGATTGTAATCCATAGACTGAATAAATAAATAAAAGGGCTTACAAACGTTGACAGTTGATACCAGCCATATTGTAGAAGCTACATTTGTCGAATTGGCTGTATTTTATTTAGTCTGTTTTCACAAATCATCGATTCATACATTTTACGATCAGGCTCAAACAAAATTGTCTAAGTTGGGACGATACCAATCAACATGGCAGCGAAAGCATCCTAAGAAAGTCACTGTCTGTTGTGGATTTTGGGTCGGCGGCGTCATTGGTGCATATATTTAAGAACTGTGATCGCTAAAGGCCTTCCTTCGGCCTGACCTGGATACAAAGGACATGTGGAATCAACAGGACGGCACTACGTTCCATACAGCCCATGCCACATTAGAGAGATCGTGTGATTTGACCTCAATGGTCGTTTTCTTGTGAGTATTTCTTAAGTCGCAGGTCTATGCGAATAAGTCACAAACTACAGCGGCCCTCAAAGTCAAAATACCCCATGCTATTGGCCAAATTCAGTACGATTTATAGCCAGATTCATGGAAAATTGTACATTTAAGATGCTCGCCAAACTGCGAAGCCGCGGCTGAAATTTTCCAGATATTATATTCCATACATGATGGCATCGATAGACCTTTTAAACGAAACGAATAAAGTTCGATGATGGGAAATATAGGAAGCACCAAATGTAAGACCCTCTGTATTTATATATGCATTCCGATTTTCATAGAAGCGCCATTAGGGTGGTGTTGGATATTATATAGTCGGATCCATGTGACTTCTTTCCTTGGTTATTTCTGTACAATTTTATTTTAGTGCAGCTATGAACAGCGGAACATAACAAAGAATGAAGTAAAGAGGCCTCGAGAGAACCGACAATGGCCAGATTTCAAATGCAGTTTATGCTGTGTGTATGTGTGTGCGAGCATGTTAGCGCTTATTTGTACATAGATCGGAATGTGAGTGCGTATGTTTTAAAATATTTGTTGAAAGCCACGAACAATAAACAATGTTTACAAAACTAACGAATGAACACAATGCATTTTTTTGTTGCTTTTCATATCCCTACTGCTGTAGTTGTCGATTGCCGATGTTGTTGTTGCTGCTGCGGCCGCCGCTGCCGTTGTTATTTTTGTGTTTTGTGGCTGAGGTTTTTTCAAAAGGACATAGGACTACAACAACAACTGCAGCAAAAATAACGACACAAAACAAAAGGGTGGTAAAAATAGCCTACACAATGGAATAGAGCAGCTATTCCGACCGAAAAACACATAGAAAAATGGAAAACACCACAGGACTCTAATACGAGGGCGAACAAAAAACTAAAACACATCAATCCAATGCCAAACTGTGGTCAATGAACCTTGTTTGGCTGTATGATGGTGTTATTGGTAGCATGTTGAAAGTGATTAATCGATTTTTGTGATAGAGTGGAAAGGACTAGCGTGGTTATTTGGAGGGAGGGCCAAAAATATGGGAATAGGAAAGCTTATAGTATGCACAATGGATAATATATGGAAATGTCCATTAATATATGTAGGGTTTAGGTTTCCGGCCATAATTTACAATAATAGTTTAACACACATAACAAGATATGATATTAGAGGAAAACCTCCCACAGTACGCTAAGCGAGTTAATAGTTTCTAGGAGAGACCTTCCAGACATTATAGCAATTAGGACAAGGACTGCGCACTAAAAACATGTTACACACTTTTTTGCAACAAAATTTTTTGAATGGACTGATAAATGGAGAATTTACGCTATTTTAAACAGAACAGTTATCATTTTTAGGATAAATTTTGAATTACATTTATTAACTATTCTTTAAAGAAAAATTTTGAGTTTTGAAGAAAACCCTGCCATTAGGATTTCAATAGTGGTGGTGTTTGGTACTTTATTAGAACATGTGACACAAATTCTTTTCAACTAAGTGCCATAATTTGCTTCTCTTTTTGTGCTCTTTAATGTTCTTTTTAACTAAGGCCGATATCTTCCGAGCAGTTAGGATTAGGAGTGTGGATTAGTCTCCTTTGGTACAAATACTAAAAAGTTATTCGTCTGGTACCACTCAATAGCCCTTTGCTATAAATAAACAGATTGGGTAGACACGTAGCATTTTCTTATAAATGGAAGTAATCCGTTTGGTAGGCATTCTTTGAGATGCCATTCAGTATTTATGGCTCCCATGGCTATGCTGTGTCGTTCTCCACATGTACAAACAGCTAGCTATTCTATAAACTTTTTCGGAAATTTTGACTTCTTTTGTATACGGAACTCTTCTGAAATATTTCCCCTACTATAAGCAATATCAAACTCCTGCCATTGTAGCATAAACAACACGTAAATGCGATCATCCATGATTCACCAATCATACTTTGACAGAAAATTCATTTGCAATTTTCGACCTATAAAGTATTGCTTCATAATTCTAAATTGAATTTCTACCTTGCACCATTTGCACTTACACATCTTCTGATCAGTCTCTTTTTTCACTTTTTTGCAAAATTTTCCGAGAAATTTGTGATATATGAATCATTTCTTCCCAAAACAACCCTTTTCTGCCACTGGCAGAATTGTTATTAAAGGATAAGTGTCTAAGTCTTAAGTCTTCTTGTGACTCTATATACATAATTCGTGACATTATTGGCTTCCTAGCAATTGTTTTTTGTGAAGAACAATAATTTTCTTGGAAATTTTTGATAATCCGTTCACGTACTTTTTATTGGCTATCCGATTTTAAATCTGTAACTGGTTAGATAATGGCGCTTTTAATAGTGGATGCATCGTTTTTTTCTTGCGCAGTCCTTATTTATCAATTTTTTTAAGTTAGAGATTTTTATATGTATACCCTTTATAATGTTAATAATACGAAGAATATTTTGAAATTTCGTAGTACATGCGCCATTATCTAACCAGTTATAGATTTAGTACAACCCTATACTCGTTTTTGCGAATATGGTGACCATTTTTTTATGGGCCTTAAAATATTCTGAAAATCAGTGGGCCACTTGAAAAAGTGTCATCAGTTTTTGTCCATCAGCTAATTTAGATACCGTTTAACTATATTTGGCAATAATGTAGCTAAAAAATGCTAAAAACATTTTATGCCAAACGATTTTTTTTTCTTCTCTTTTTTTAAACTGTAGGAAAAAATATTTTTACATATACAGTAGAGGCTCGAAAAAGTTAAGTAGTTTGTTTCAGGGGTGCTTAACTTTTTTGAATTCTTAACTTTTCCGTGATATGAAAAATTAATGTGATTATACTTGTATTTACACATTGTGTATATAATTTTTAATGTGTATTTAAGTACTATACATATGTATATATTTTTTAATGTCTTAACATTTCTTTAAAATCTTGCATTTTTCGGCGACTGTTAACCTTTTTTGCTTAAGTGCTGTTGACATTATTGCGATCAAAACAAAACTAATCCGACTGTTCTCTTAAACAAGCAACTGATGTGAACACAGATATTTACGTATGTATGTATTCACTAGCATTTTATAACGGTAAAGGTCGTTACATTTTTTTTGCTACCCATGTGTGCAGCACTACACACACTTATATAAATAGCGACATAAAAAGAGTCAAAATGAATTTAGAAATAAAAAAATTAATTGGAAACAAAGGAGACTCGAAAATGTTAAGCATCACTTAACTTTTTAGAGTCCCGTGTGATGACTAAAAGCTGCTTAACTTTTCCGTATTCTTAACTTTTTCGCGTCTTAACTTTTCCGAGCCTCTACTGTATGCACCTCCATTCTAAACTATGCTAAGTGCAAAAAGGTAGTTTTTCAGGAGAGGCGATCAAAGTTTGATGATTTTTTTAATTTGTGTGGAATTCCTTTATAATGCAAATCGAATGACCTGTACTGCTTTGTGGATAACTTTTGATTGGGTTGACGGATAAATACCAAATTCTGACTGAATATAATTTGGAATATTTGGAAGTTAAAAATGCAATTTCCCTAAAAATATGCTAAGTCGACTTAGTTTGTTTTAGAATGGAGGTATCGATATGTATATTAAGGAAGGCTCAATTTGTTTATATCTAAATGATGCAAAAGAGTTTTTCAATAATTTATACAACATGTTCTCAAGAAAAAATAAATACATTTTTTAAGTAAAGAAGGCAAAATGTTCGGCTTCAGCCGAAGCCGATTATTTGGCCGAACTCTAGTACTGGCATATACGAGGATATTGTTTCGACCAGTGGACCGTATGAATAACATTGCTGAACGAATATTCCAAAAGGGTGATTTTAACGGTGTTTGTGATAAGGTTTGGGCTTTGGAGTGCTCTGGATTATAGGCTCTTTTTTGCTCCAATGCACACCCAATTTACATACTGTTTTACACAAATTTCAAAAGCAATCCAAATTTGTTCCAATCGCAAAATTAGAATTTTAAAACCTTTACATTTTTTAGACGTTTTGTGGTGTTTGAAGTTTACCTACAAACGAAATTTGGAGCCCGGCTTTTAGTATAGTAAATATAGGGGCAAATCCAAAAAATTTAATTTTTGCAGGTTTTTTTAATTATTTTGAAATTGTGGAATTTAATATTTTTTCGGGAAATGCGTTAGATTTATGATTTCAAGACCTACAAACAACAAAATATTTCATTGAAATATGTTCATTTTTAAATATTTTATGGCGCTATTACATTTCTGTCAGCATTTGAAAATTGATTGTTCTTCTTCATTTTTTTTCATGAACCTGTTCTATCTATAAAGATGCCAAGTTTTGTCGCAATCGGTTAAGAAATGGCAGAATTATTTCCTTTTTTAATTCCTTCCACTGTGCAACGTGCTCTTTCACGACAGGGACGATATATATGTTTTATCCGATTTCGCCTATCAGTCCTTCTATAGGGTTGTATTATACATTTAAGAGTGAAGCTTCTTGATTTCTGCAACACTATGCAACAACAAATTTTTTGGAATCTTAAAAACTTTATTTGTGTTTTGAGGCACACTATTTTATAAAAGCAAACAAATTTTTAAATGTGGTAAGAATTTTTTTAATTACAATTTTCATTGATGATTTCATTGTATTCGGGACTAACTTTTTGAAGTATAACCCCGACAGAGCCATGATTAATATCGATTTCACGTAGAGGCACTCGTTTAGTAACTGTGGTTAGTTAAAACAATTAGAATTATTTTATTTTCAAAAATATCCATTTTTTCTGGCAAGAAAAAACCTTGAAAAATAAAAAATAAATCTCCAGTTTTTGAAAGCTAGCACACTAGCGAAGAAAACAATGCCAATCTGAAAAAATTTATTTGTTATTACTTATTTTTTGAGCGACATTTTGGACTTTCCTTAGAAGGGACGAGAACGAAATTTTGCTATCACTTATTTTTTCGACAAAATTTTGTATTTCCTTAGTAAAACGAAAAAGGACAATACTTCATTAATTAAGCGCCGTAGAGCTAATTTGTATCACTTATTTTTATCAACATTTTGAATTTCCTTTGGAAAATTTAAAAGGGCAATATCTTGTTAATTAAGCGCCAAAAAGCTAAAAGAACGAAATTTTGTTATCACTTTTTTTTGGTTTACATTTTCAATTTCCTTAGCAAAACTGAAAAGGCAATATCTGGTTAATTAGAAAAAATTTGAATTTCCTTACTTTATTTTTGACCAACATTTTGAATTTCCTTTGCAAAACTACAAAGAGCAATATTTCGTTAATTAAGTGTCGTAGTCATATATGGAAAAAAATTAACTCGTAGCAAAATTTGAGTCGGTTACTCCCATCGAAAGTAATCGCGCTCACCATCCAGACAGGCAGACGGGCGAATATTGCTCAAATGGCCCAAAACGGATCTCGATATATACATGGGGTCTCTTAGATTATTCCTTCGACGTGTTTCACTTTTGGTTCGCAGCAACTGATATATAATTATATATAATTTCTACTTTTTCAAATAGGCATTGTTTTCAGGCTTTCAAAACTTGGAATCAGCAAATTGTTTGCGACTGAAAGAAAGACAGCTAATTCCCTTTTGGACGACCCGTTATAGCTTTGCAGTTGACTATTGAGTAATTTGCATAAGCTTTGGAGTTTCTTGGCACAGAGTTTGTTACACTCGTAGTACAGTTAAAGAAAACTGGAATATGGAACAACAATTTCTGCGCCACAAGAAAAATTGGTAATTGATGGTGTTCGTTACAAACGTATAAAACATTAAAAAATGTTATATACATGTAGCTGTCAAACATGTTTCGTTTAATATTTTCTTTTCCGTGTATTTTAATGTGAGAATAAGAGCAGGTTGCGACAAACATAAGGAGTGCAAAATTAAGAACCGAAAAACGGAAATTTACTGCCATTTTTTGTAAAAAAAAATAATTACAAAAATACATTTAATTTTTTAAAAGTTTTTTTGTTTTAGGCCGCACGGAAGTTGTTTACACCAAACACACACTCTCCGCATCATGACTGAGCAGTCCATTGAATGGCGAACACTAGTTTATATTGTCTTGATTGACTTCAATAAAGCTTTCGACTCCATAAAACGCAGATCCGTTTAGGAAGTTCTCAAAACCAAAGGCGTACCGGCAAAAATAATTTATCTTACCCAGGAGATGTATTCCAAAACAGCCCTTCACGTATTTCACAACGGAACTACAAGCGATCTGTTTTACACAACGCCGAAGTAAACAAGAATATCTCCTCTCGCCATTTTTCTTTACAGTGGCTCTAGATGAAATCATACTAAAACTGTGCCAGAAGAAAAGAGGTATAGTATGGGACATGCACACACATCTAGAAAGTCTAGAATACGCGGTTGACATATGCTTACTGTCTCAAAAATTTTCCGACATGCAGGACAAACTAAATGAACTGGTTACCATGGCAAAGAAAAGTATTTCTGGAGGTGAATATTGGCAAAACATTTGCAATGCGCATAAACAACATTACCAATAGCAGCTTCACGATCGAAGATCACACCATTCCATTTGTAAAGAAATTTTTGTATCTGGGTTGCATGATGTCTACTGACCACGGTGTGGATGACGACGCACGATGGGAAAATATGATGAAATATGCGCGCATGGGACTTTGAAAACAACTTTCAAAAATCGGTTTTTTGGGATTGTTGTTTTATTGTGGATAGTATTTAATGAAAATGCCTTCAAATTTTATGAAAATATCTCTCAGCGATTCCGAGTTGTGGCCACTCAAAGATTGTTTTTTTACTAATTAATGCAAATAAAAATTCGATGATAAAATTTATATACTAAAATGCTTGTAGAATTCTCGTTTGTTGGTGAAATGCGACCGGACTTGTAACATATAATAAGGTTATATTCATCTTAATTTTTGTGTATAAGACGTATTTTTAACGTCTTTAAATGAAGAGATATTTCCAAGTAAAAAAAACATTTTTTTTTGTTTTTCAAAAAAAATTTACACAGTAAATGGAATACAACTTTATTGGATCACGTGTGATCACTACAATATGACATAGAGAAGATAGATGACATAGTGGTGTATCAAACAGTACCTAGTTTAAATATGTGCTTTTTTTACTTTAAATATAGAAAATATGTGTGCGAGCTACATCTATCTATGAACCGATTTTCCCGAAATGTATAGACCGATTTTCTTTGTCCAAAAAAATAACTTTTACGAAATTTCGGCAAAATCGGATAATAAATACGACCGGTACATGTCCGGCTGCATGTTTGTAGTGTCCTACGAACAAAAATAGCGATCCTATTAATACTATTAGGATTATATGTGTAATTTTTATAGTTTACTTCTTCTACAAAAAGTATAAAAGTATAGTTAAACGCTTCTGCAGTTAATGTATATTAGGGTGGACCGATTATTTTTTTTGTTTTTAATTTTACTTTTCTTTTATTAACAGCCGGCGACGCATTGTGTAAGTGCATTAGTGCAACACTTCCGCTTTCAAAAATATTGCAGACGACGGTTTTATCCTATTTATGTTTGTTTTGGTTTCAAATTCAGAAGAATTACCCGGTTTTATAGACTTTTAACGCAATGTTGACAAAAATATATTTGAACTTCAATGGTCTATATATTTAAAACGCAGCAACACACAATCAAGTAACTCAAATAGATTTTTAACTAAATCTTGTCAGCTTTAATTTAAAATCAAGATCACTGAAGTTGGTACGATATTTGATGATTCTGACTAATCTCCGCAAAGTCGTTTTTGTAGCTCCACTGTGCGATACATGGTAACAGTTAATTCTTGTTACACCAATTTCTTCTCCAAAGAATTCTCTTGAAGATAGTCCAAACCGTAGGACTCTATCTCTAACGGTATAGTCATGAGATAGAAAATACTGCTATGCGCGCGTATTTACCCCTTTTTTCCCATTGTCTCGAATCGGTTTAAGAAAGCTGGATCGGCTTTAGGTCGCTTTAATAAATCCTGGAGGCAAATATCCAAAAACCCCAAACTAAAAATCTTTAATTCATACTTAAAGTCCGCACGACGTCTCGAATCGGCTAAAGAAAGCTGGATCGGCTTTAGGTCGCTTTAATAAAACCTGGAGGCAAATATCCAAAAACACCAAACTAAAAATCTTTAATTCATACTTAAAGTTCGCACCTGTATGGGAGTGAAATATGGCTTATGTCTAAAAATATAGCCCAAAAACCCCAAAGTTTCATCAACAAATGTCTCTGAATAATATATGTGGAATGTTGGCAAAACACAATCAAAAACGTAGATCTTCATATGCAAATGGACGAAAACGCTATTACAAGGCAAATCGTTAGAAGAAAATTGAGATAGAAAGCCATCAACTAGTATTGCTTGATCTGCCCTGGAGTGGAACCCACAAGGGTCTCGACGCCCAGGCCGGCCTAAGATTCCATGGCGCAAGACTGTACTCAATGAATCAGTAAAAATAGATAAAACAATCAAAGCCATAAAAACAATTTGTATTGATAGTTTAAGTTGAAATCTTCTTGTAGAAGCCCTATGTTCCGAAATAGAATAATAAAAGAGAAAAAAATTAAAATACAATACAATATTCGCACTCATTTTAGTACAAGGCCCTCCTACTCATCAAAATATTTATTTACAATCATAAGTGAACAAAATTGCTGACAACTTTTGGTATACTCAAATTTGGTAATCAAATGAGATGATTTATTTTAGTCCTTGATAATGCATGAACAGGTACTGATACACTCAAACAAAGTAACTCCTGCTGCTGAAATATATAACACACTCATACCGTGCAAATTAAGTGCCGTGAAAACATCGTTTTCATCATTTCACAGTTTCAAACAGTGTCGAGAAATCACAAAGAACATAAAATGATTAATTGCAGTCAAGACCAGTGCTTCTCATCAGGTTTTGCGTCACGCCCCACCTCCAAGATCTGGACAACTCTGTGCACCGCCAGAAAATTTTGAAAATAGTTCAATTAAAATGCAAATGAAAGGAGATAGATTTGCCACTATTGAGAAGATGAGGGAAGAAAGGCCATACAAAGCATTTGAAAAGAATTGGAAAAATCACTGGTGGGAGAGTATTGCATTTGTGTGGGATTATTTTTATAGGAACCAAATTTTTATTCATGAATAAGCAATAAGCATTTTTCAAAAAAGATAGAAATTCGCAGTTACAGAGTTCTGAATTTTTTAAAACTTTTTTGCCCTCCAGCATAGGGTTGGGGTATATTAATTTTGTTACTCCGTTTGTAAGACCACTAAATACTGATCTTATACCCCATAAACTATATACGAGGTATGTTCAAAAAATATCGCGAATTTTTTATTTTTTCAAAAAGTATTCATTTATTCATGAATATCTATTTTGTCCCCTTCAAAGTAATTCCCCTCGGATATAATACACTTCTGCCAGCGTTTTTTCCAATCCTCGAAGCACTTCAAATAATCATTTTTTGTGATCTTGTTCAGCTCCTCCTTCGATGCCGTCTTTATCTCCTCAATCGTGGTGTAGCGTCGTCCTTTCATGGGCCTTTTCAGTTTTGGGAACAAAAATAGTCACAGGGGGCTAGGTCAGGGAATACGGTGGCTGCGGCACTATTACAGTGTTGTTTTTGGCCAAATATTCGCTCACAAGCAACGATGTGTGTGCAGGGGCGTTATCATGGTACAAAAGCCAGTTTTTGTTCTTCCACAAATCCGGGCGTTTTTGGCGGATAGCTTCGAGAAATTTGCGCAAACCTTGCTGGTAATATTCTTTACTGACCGTACTACCCTATGGCAAGAACTCATAATGCACCACGCCCCTGCAATCAAATAAAACTGTGAGCAAAACCTTTACGTTCGACCGAACTCGGGCGTCCGGACGCTGTTCGTCCTTCGCATCTTCTCGGCCCTCTAAGAACATTTTGTACCACCGATAAGCGTTGCTTTGGTCGAACGTAGCTTCACCATATGCCACAGTCAACATTCGGAATGCGTCAGCGCACTTTATTTTGTTTTTCACACAAAATTTGATGCAGATTCTTTGATCCATTTTCTGAAATAGATAAAAATCGAAGACAAGTTAAAACACATCCAAGCACAACAGCTGTCAAAAATTAACTAAACGTTCAAAATGGCCGACCTTGTCAGTATGAGTACCAACATAATGCTACAAAAATATCAAAAATCAAATACACGTAGCCCGCGGAAATTTTTAACATACCTCGTATAAGTATATTACACAGTGCGACAGTCCAAAAATCAAACACATCGAAGGAGTGACCTAAGGTGACCAGGTATGTTCGGCGGAAATCCGTTTTGGGTCATTTTAAGTCGAATGAGAAATGTCCGTCCGTCCGTCTGTCTGTCTGCTGGCTGGTGCGAACGATAACTCTCGAAAAGAGTAACCGATTGACTTCAAATTTGGTATGTTGAAATATTTGTTTCTATCTCCGGCGAAGTTCAAAGATGGGCCATATTGGTCCACTCCTTCTGGTACCTCCCCCACAAAGGACTAAAATGTTGTGAAATACTGATTCTTTAATAACTGCTATTATACTTCTTCGAATCATGTGAAATTCCACACATAGTATTAGTCGCTATCAACTCGAGAAAAATGGGCGAAGTGGCCACGTCCTTTTTGGTACCTCACACACAAATGCATCATTTTGCACCAAAAGTTAACAGCTTATAACTTTAATACCAGTGTATAAAAATACTTGAAATTCTGTACAGTGTAATGCTTTTATAATGCCTATAGCCCAGTTAGGCAGCGTTATCACCACTGCTCTTTTTGTACCCCCCACACAAAATGGTCAAATCATACCACAATTTAATATCTCATAACGTTAATATACCAGTCCACATAAACGCTTATAATTCGGCACAGTGCAATGTATTTAAAGTATCTACTGTTCAGCGAATTTATTTGTGTATTTGTTAAACCCCTTCTGATACCTTCCACACAAATTGACTGAATAATTCGTGTAATACTCAATATTATATCACTCACAAAGTGAGGGTATACCTTAGTCTGTTTAACCGACTGAATCTTTCTTACTTGTTCTTGTAGGTATTGGCAGGTAAAACAACGTTTGTTCTGCGAAACAAACCAGGATTTACGGATTTTGGAGGTGTCCGGCAGGTGTTATAGGCGTTTCGCTTGAACGCCTATAACATTGTTAGTTATTAACCGATTTTTAATCTGTAATCGAATTTGAAAGAAAAGAATTAGACCTTTCGAACGATATATATTTTGTTTAGTTAAAGCTCTAGGAATATAGGTTTATTTCCTACAAACACATTTTTTCATTTTGATTTTTTTTAAAATTCGTTACAAAATGAAAATCGGTTAATAATTAACAATGTGAAGACAATCGGGTTTTTACCCGTAAATCCGTATTTTAGGGGTGTCCGGGGAATTCCAAAAAAGGATTCGTGTTTTACTCGACAAAACCTACAGGAAAAATAGTATCACGTCATTTGCTTCTCAACTTGAGTTTATTTTGTCGCACTATGTTATTAATCGTCGTAAAATTCTAAAACGATTTAACCATGTCCGTCTGTCCGTGCATTGCAATCACGCTACAATATATGTATAATACCTGAGCTGATCAACTGATCGGGCTAAAAAGTGGTAGCTAAAGTCTATTTATAGTCATAGGTCCATGTTTTAATATAGCCCCCATACAAGGTCCCTCCAGATTTGACTTCGTAACGCCATAAAAACATCAAATTTCAAAGAATTTGGCTGAAATTTGGTAATATGAGTTCATTTGCACCCGAAACAATTCACATGTGATACATGGTGGAGGGTATATAAGATTCGGTTGCCCGAACTTTACTTATTTTTATATCAGGCCTCTTGTGCCTTGGTGCATATAAGCATTATACGACTACAAGAATTTATATTGATCATACGCTCAGGTGAGCGAATAACATACAAAAATGCAATAGGAGGAAAGAATCCCGTCCATTCCTCCTGTTTATACACCACACTGTGTATTGTTCTACATAAAATATAATACATTTTACAAAATGTCAGCCCAATTCATTGGAATTAGTGAAAATTAGTACTTTGTGATGGAGTTACTAGAAGGAGTGGACCAATATGGCTCATATTCAAACATAGCCTGACATAGAAAAAATATTACCACATACCAAATTTGAAGTCAATCTGCTACTCCTTTCGGTTATCGTGCGCTCCAACCACACAGTCAGACTGAAAAAACGATATACATACTTGTATCGGCGCTTTGTCAGACAGACAGACTGAGAGACTTATGTCACTTCATTGATGTGTTATACAATTGGCTCGTTGCAAATGATAAATACCCTCCTCCCTGTAAAGTGAGGGGACAAAAATGGATTAACAAAGTTTGAGCTATTTGTTTATATTTTTTTTCTAGGCAGCATAAAACGTTTTTATACCCTACACCACACTGTGGTACAGGGTATTATAACTTTGTGCATTTGTTTGTAACACCCAAAAGGAGAAGAAATAGACCCATCGTTTATTATACCGATCGACTTAGAATTACTTTCTGAGTTGATTTAGCTATGTCCGTCTGTCTGTGCATGTATTTTTGTAATCAAAGTACAGGTCGCAATTATGGTCCGATCTCGACGAAACTTTACACATATGTTTTATATGGCCCAAGGACGATCTCTATTGAAATTGGTTAAAATCGGTTCAGATTTAGATATAGCCCCCATATATATGTTACCCCAGATTTGACATGTAAGCGCTGTAAAAACTTTATTTTATATCCGATCATTTTGAAATTCGGCAGAAAGAGGTTTCTAATCATATGGATGAACACTGTTAAATTTGGAATAAATCGGTTCAAATTTAGATATAGCCCCCATATATACGTTACCCCCGATTTGAAGTGTACGCGCTGTAAAAATGTTATTTTATATCCGATCAGTATGAAATTCGGCAGAAAGAGGTTTCCTATTATTTGAATGAACACTGTTAAATTTTGAAGAAATCGGTTCAGATTTAGATATAGCCCCCATATAAACGTTACCCACGATTTCATATGTAAGCGCTGTAAAAATGTTATTTTATATCCGAGCAGTGCGAACTTCGGCAAAGAGGTTTCCTTCTACATGAAGAAATACTGCCAAATTCGGAGAAAATCGGTTCAGATTTAGATATAGTCCCATATATATGTTACCTCCGATTCGACATGTAAGCGCTGTAGGGATTGTATTTTATATCCGATCAGTACGAAATTCGACAGAAAGATGTCTTTTTACATGAATGAGTATTCAGGGAAAATCGGTTCAGATTTATATATAACATCCGTATATATGTTCCTCCTGATTTGGTATCAAAGCGCTATAGAAGTTGTACTTTACTTCCGATCATTAAAATTTTCCAGAAATATGTTTCTCAATTTTGGAACGAATATTGCTTAATTTAGCGATCATCGGTTCAGAATTAGATAATATGTTCCTACGCATTTACCAATTATTCCAAATTATTATCGCAATGACCCTTGTCGCATTATTGGGGAGGTGTAGGGTATTATATAGTCGGCCCCGCCCGACTTTCTGCCTTTCCTTACTGGTTTCATCTACTTTTGTCTATTTTTTTACAGACCTTTACTAAACCGCTGTTTCTACGTGAAATTGTATGCCCAACGTTTGTAGCAATCATAATTTCCTTATGATTGAACGGGTATACTGGCACTATTGAGCTTTTACTTCTTAAATTATGACCCAAATACTAAAGGTAACTTTAACGAAAAAAAAATTTAAAAAAATGTTACCATAACATATTTTTAAATGTTCTCTTCGAGTTTGGTGCAGCAATATAATTCTCACAGCTCTTCGGCAAAAAATGTGTATACTAGTGATATAGCCCTACTTATTCCTTCCTATATTGCTTTGAAAATAATGATGAAGGGATTATACCGTCTGCCCGCCCTCCCCATATGTAGGTTTTCACATGTAGCCAAAATCATTGTTGGGCCTAAAGTAGTGTATTGTATAACAAATACACACACAGCCAGAGTTTTATGTAGTAAACATTTATTATTTTTCTAACTATCGCTGCAGAAAAAATTTGTTTTTTAAAATTAACCAGTAAGGGAAGGCTAAAGTCGGTCGGTGCCGACTATATAATACCCTACACCACTCCCGTAATATTGAATAACTCTGATATATAAATTTTGTAATTCATGTATAAATTGTTTACATAAATTTACTTTTGGGACATTTTATACTTAAATAATACCCTGTACCACAGTTTGGTGTAGGGTATAAAAACAATTGGATTTAAAGAGCCAAATCGGATGAAACATATATATGGGAGCTGTAGCTAAATCTTTACCGATTTTCTTCAAATTCGGCAATGTTGGTTCATGAATCAAGAAACTCTACCATTCTAAATTTCAAAACGATTGGATGTCAAATATAGCTTCTATAGAACTAAAGGGCCAAATCGGACGAAACATATATATGGGAGTTATAGCTAAATCTTAACCGATTT
This sequence comes from Eudasyphora cyanicolor, assembly GCA_963930755.1. Taxonomy (NCBI): domain Eukaryota; kingdom Metazoa; phylum Arthropoda; class Insecta; order Diptera; family Muscidae; genus Eudasyphora; species Eudasyphora cyanicolor. The sequence continues at coordinate 245,050,424 of OZ005737.1, forward strand.
TCTTCAAATGCGGTAGTGTTGGTTCATGGATCAAGAAACTCTACCATTCTAAATTTCAAAACGATTGGATGTAAAATACAGCTTTTATAGGACTAAAGGGCTAAATCGGACGAAACATATATATGGGAGCTATAGCTAAATCTTAACCGATTTTCTTCAAATTCGGCAATGTTGGTTCATGGATCAAGAAACTCTACCATTCTAAATTTTAAAACGATCGGATGTAAAATACAGCTTCTATAGGACTAAAGGGCCAAATCGGACGAAAGATATATATGGGAGCTATATCTACATCTGAACCGATTTCAATCAAATTCAATAGCGATCTTAACAGCCGCGAAATACTCTAAACTGCAAAATTTCAGAACGATCGGAGTGAAATTGCGACCTGTAGTCGGCGAACAACTTTACATGGACAGACGGACGGACGGACGGACATCGTTAAATCGACTCAGCTAGTGATTCTGAGTCGATCGGTATACTTTAAGGTGGGTCTAGCTGTGTTATTTTCAGGTGTTACAAACATCTGCCGTGAAACAAACTTATAATACCCTGTACCACAGTGTGGTGTAGGGTATAAAAATCTCTCTAGAACTTTTTATTACTTGCATTTCCCAAACGATCATATCTATTGAAAAATTCATAATGAATAAATAACTGTTCGCAACACGGTGCCACAACATACATTCGATTTGTTTTGTTTATGGAAACGTAAACGATGTAATATATTTTTTGATGATTCAATAAATGTTTTACATTCATTTAGTTTCATGCAAAGTGCGCTTGCAGCTGTTTAAAGTGCTTTTCCAGTGTTCCTTCTCAACTTGTGCACGTTTTTTTTATTCTTCCCTCTTTTCACGGTAAATTTTCGACTGTAAAAGGTTTATGGGTTATAGCCGAAAGCGTGATGACGTTGGTTGATGGGTTTTTTTTGTTGTTGTAGTGGCCTGATGACGGCCAGGAATTATGAAGACGATGATGAAGCTCACGATGAAGTTGATGTCGACGACAATATAGGTGAATGTGAATTAAGGTAGCTGCGCTAAGATAAAGGTGTCAAGATGCTGATGGCGGTCATGATTCTCCTACCCATTGTATTTCCACATCAATGAAAGCAATAAAAAAAACTTTTGCAAATTGATTAAGATTTGAAACATTTTTCAATTTTCCTTTATTGTCATTTCGTTTTTCGTCCCGTCCTCAATCACTGTAATCAAATCAATTTTGACCCTTTTTGTTGTGGCATTCTTTAAAACAAATAATTAAAATTTATTTCTGGCATTCGTCCGTTTTTTTCTGGTCATTTCTATTTGCTCACGTACAACTTTGGCTAAGGCAGGGCACAGTGGTGGATTGTGGAAAACAAGAAAGGGCTTATAGAAAGAACAATGGACCTACTCTAATGAGCTGATCTGAAACGTAATGAATTTTTAAACACCGTCCACAAATCCCTTATAGTAAACTATAATAATAAATTGTTGAATTGTTTGTATTCCCATTCTCTTTGAAGTGCAGTCCCATATTTATTCTTGTCCCCACTTTGTGCATTTGTTTGAATCGCCAAAAATTAAGAGCGCAGAATAACTTTTTAAGTCGATTTACACATATCCGTCTGCCTGACATAAGTCTGTGGTTTTCAAACATAACAGCACGTCTCACAGTACATTTGATGGAAAAAGTCTTAAAAAAATGGATAATGATTAACTGACAATATTTATACTAAAATCCCGAAATCGAAAATTGCCACCACAAGCAGTTATTCCAGAAAACCACAGATACCAAAGATGTGACCAAAATGCAAGTTGCAAATATGAACAGGTCGTTAAGAATATGAGTACAAAAGTATGTCTTAGACTAGGGACGGCCGCTATTGAAATTTCGACACATTGGTCCATGTTTTGATACAGTCTGCCTATAAAAGTACATACCGGTTTTACTTCATCTAGGAAACATATTTTTCAATTTATTTCGATGAAATTTAAACATTTATATTTTAAATAGTCTGACGACGTGCCTTGTGAAAATGGAACATAGGGGTCCATGTTTTGATATATTCATTAATAACACCCATGTGTGCACCAAATTGTATCATCGATGAAAACAACTTACCCCACACGCTAAATCGAAAGGCTTTAGCCGTTTTTTGTCCTGTGACATCGCGTTTTCCAGATATTCGGTCACAAAGTATGCTGGGTAGACAAAGAGGTTAGTAAATGCATGCACAATTTTTATATATAAGGCTTCGGAATAGATGTTCCACGTCAAGGAATAAATTAAAGGTGGCACTTTAAGAAGTATATCTTCCAAAACACTCGACAACCCCGCAAGTCCCCTTACTAGTAAAAGTACCCCGCCAAAAATAATGCTATATCAAAAGTCTTAGAAATATGTGAATTTTTTTGGTAATATAAGTATATTCAACAAAAATATTTCTTGTAAAAAATCACTAGGTCCCCACAACACACTTTAGTGTCAACCCCATGGATGTTGGGTGTTTTAGGAGATACACTACTGAGAGTATCCCCTTTATTTGGTTCTTTGACATAAACATCTTTACTGAATCCTTCTATACTAAAATTGTGTCTGAATTTATTAAACTCTTTGTGACCAAATATCTCGCAACCACGAAGTCACAGTAAAAAACGGTTAATGTCATTCGATTTAGCGGGGTCAACATTATGCGGAGGACGTTGTTTACATCGAGGATAATTTAATTTAATAATTTAAAGTGCATTTTGCACACACAGTGTAATTTATATGTCACTAGCTGGACCCGGTCCACTTCGTTACCCCAGATTAAGATTTCCGATCCCGTCCAGTTTTGAACCAATCACGAATCCTGCCACAAAATACGTATACATAAAATAACAGCACTCTCGCTAACAAATTGTGCAAGATATCTCAATTTCAAAATGTGGCTTATATGGACGGGACCACGCCCTTTACTCTGATCTCGCCCACTTTTTAACTAATCACGTAGACTGCAACCAGAAACATATAAACAGAATTACCGTACTATCACTACTAAATTGTGCAAGATAGCTCAAATTTGGGTTACATGGGCGGGGCACACCCTTTGGTCTGATCCCGCCCACATTATACAAAATTACAGTACATATATACAAAATTACAGTGCTCTCGCAAACATATTGTGCAAAATACCTCAATTTCAAAAGGTTGCTTATATTGGCAAGGCAACACCCATTGATCCGATTCCTCCCATTTTTAAATCAATCACGTAGACTACCACCAGATACACATGCACAAAATTACAGCACTCTCTCTAACATATTGTGAAAAATATCTAAATTTAAAAATTCGGCTTATATAGGCGGTGCCAAGCCCATTATTCAGATCCCGCTCATTTTTAGAATAATCACGTAGGCCTCCACCAGACACATATATACAAAATTATAGTACAATTTCAAAATTTGGTTTATGTGGGCGGGGCCACGCCCTTTGGTCCGATCCCGGCTATTTTTGGAAAAATCTCGTAGACTACCACCAGATATATATGTACAAAATTACAGCACTCTCGCTAACAAAATTTTCAATTTAAAAATTTGACTTATATGAGCGTGGCCACGCCCATTGTTCCGATCCCGCCCATTTTTAAATCAATCAGGTAGACTACCACCAGATACACATGTACTAAATTACAGCACTCTCGCCAAAAAATTTTGGAAGATATCTCAATTCAAAATTTTTACTTATATGGACGGGGTCACGCCCATTGTTCCGATCACGCACATTTTTGAACCAATCACGTAGACTACCACCAGATACATATACACAGAATTACAACACTCTCTCTCTAACATATTGTGAAAAATATCTAAATTTAAAAATTCGGCTTATATAGGCGGTGCCAAGCCCATTAGTCAGATCCCGCCCATTTTTTAAAAAATCACGTAGACTACCACCAGATACATATGCACAAAATTACAGCACTCTCGCTAACAAATTGTGCAAGATATCTCAATTTCAAAATTTAGCTTGTATGGGCTGGGCCACACCCATTGGCCCGATTCCGCCCATTTTTGAATCAATCACGTAGACTACCACCACTCTCGCTAACAAATTGTGCAAGATATCTCAATTTCAAAATTTGGCTTGTAAGGGCGGGGCCACGCCCATTAGTCCGACCCCGCCCATTTTTGGACCAATCACGTAGACAGATATATATATATACAAAATTACAGTATGGGCTGGGCCACACCCATTGGCACGATTCCGCCCATTTTTGAATCAATCACGTAGACTACCACCACTCTCGCTAACAAATTGTGCAAGATATCTGAAATTCAAAATTTTGCTTGTATGGGCGGGGCTACGCCCATTGGTCCGATCCCGCCCATGTTTGGACCAATCACGTAGATCGCCAACAGATATATATACACAAAATTCCAGCTCCCTCGCTAATAAATTGTGCAAGCTATATAATTTTTAAAATTTGGCTTATATGGGCGGTGCCACGCCCATTGGTCCGATCCCGCCTATTTCTGGACCAATCACGTAGACTGCCATTAGATACATATGTACAAAATTACATCACTCTCGCTAACAAATTGTATATGATATCTCAATTCCAAAATTTGGCTTATATGGGCGGGGCCACGCCCATTGGTCCGATCCCGCCCATTTTTGTACCAATCACGTAGACTGCCACCAGATACATATATACAAAATTACAGCACTATCGCTAAAAAATTGTGCAAGATATCTCAATTTTAAAATTTGTCTTATATCGGCGGGGCCACGCGCACTTGATATATCGAAAATTCAAGTACCCTATTTTCACCACGCCCCACATATGTACATTCTGTGAAAATTTCAAGAAGATCGGTTCAGCCGTTTAGACGTCTATTCGGTACAAACAAACCAACAAACAAACACACATTCTTCTTTATACATATACTAGCTGGACCCGGTCCACTTCGTTGCCCCAGACTTCAGATTTCCGATACCGTTAATTTTTGGACTAATTACGTAGACTGACACCAAATATATATGCACATAATTACATTGATCTCTCTAACAAATTGCTCAAGATATATCAAACACAACATTTAATTGGCTTATATGGGCGGGGCCACTCCCATTTGTCCGACCCCGCCCATTTTTGGACCAAGCACGTAGACTGCCACCTAATATATACGCACAAAATTAGAGTAATCTCGCTAATAATTTGTGCGAGTTATGTCAATTTTTGAATTTATATTGGCGGGGCCACGTCGATTGGTCCAATCCCGCCCATTTTTGCACCAACCAATTAGACTACCACCTAATACATATGCAAAAATTACAGCACTCTCGCTAACAAATTGTGCAAGATATGACAATTTAAAATCTTTGTTTATATGGGCGGGGCCACGCCCATTCCGCCTATATTTGGACAAATCACGAAGACTACCACCAGATACATGACACAAAATTACAGCACTCTCGCTAACAAATTGTGTAAGATATCTCAATTTCAAAATTTGGCTTATATGGGCGTAACCCATATTTTTGGACCAATTTAGTAGACCACCACCTAATACATATGCACAACATTACAGCACTCTCTACTTAAAATTACAGCTCTCTCGCTAACAAATTGTGCAAGATATCTCAAATTCAAAAATTGGCTTATATGGGCGGGGCCACGCCCATTGGTCCGATTCCGTTCATTTTTGAACCAATCACGTAGAGTGCCACCAGATACATATGCACAAAATTACAGCTCTCTCGCTAACAAATTGTGTCAGATATCTCGATTTCAAAATGTGGCTTAAAGGGGCGGGGCCACGCCCATTAGTCCGACCCCGCCCATTTTTGGACCAATCACGTAGACTGCCTCCATATATATATACAAATTTCTAGTTCTCTCACTAACAAATTGTGCAAGATATCTCAAATTCAAAATTTGGCTTATATGGGCGGGGCCACGCCCATTGGTCCGATCCCGCCCATTTTTTGACCAATCACGTAAGTCACCAGCAGATATATATACACAAAATTACAGCTCTCTTGCTGACAAATTGTGCAAGATATCTCGATTTCAAAATTTAGCTTAATGGGGCGGGGCCACGCCCATTAGTCTGACCACGCCCATTTTTGGACCAATCACGTAGACTGCCTCCAGATATATATAAACAAAATTACAGTTCTCTCGCTAACAAATTGTGCAAGATATCTCAAATTCAAAATTTGGCTTATATGGCGGGGTCACGCCCATTGGTCCGATCCCGCCCATTTTTCGACCAATCACGTAGACTGCCACCAGATACATATGTACAAAATTGCAGCACTCTCACTAACAAATTGTGCAAGATATCTCAATTTTAAAATTTGTCTTATGTGGGCGGGGCCACGCCCACTTCATATATCGAAAATTCAAGTACCCTATTTTCACCACGCCCCACACATGTACATTCTGTGAAAATTTCAAGAAGATCGGTTCAGCCGTTTAGACGTCTATACGGTACAAACAAACCAACAAACAAACACACATTCTTCTTTATATATATAGATATAGATTCAATGAAAAAGGGACATAACGGTTCATGTTTTGATAAAGCACACACACAAATACAGTTTCTACAGCGCTTACATGTCAAATCGGGGGTAACATATATATGTGGGCTATATCTAAATCTCAACCGATTTACCTCAAATTTAGCAGTATTAGTTCATGTAATAAGAAACCTCTTTCTGCCGAATTTCGTACTGATCGGTTATAAAATAAATTTTTTACATGTGAAAACGTATATATATATATATATATATATATATCTAAATCTGAACCGATTTCTTCCAAATTTAACAGTGTTCATTAATATAATAAGAGACCTCTTTCTGCTGAATTTCATACTGATCGGATATAAAATAAAGTTTTTACAGCGCTTACATGTCAAATCGGGGCTAACATATATATATGGGAGCTATATCCAAATCTGAACCGATTTTAACCAAATTAAATAGGGATCGTCCTTGGGCCAATAAAAAGATATGTGTAAAGATTCGTCAAGATCGGGCCATAATTGCGACATGTACTTTGATTACAAGAATACATCTACAGACGGACAGACAGACGGACAGACAGACGGACATAGCTAAATCGACTCAGAAAGTGATTACAAGTCGATCGGTATAATAAACAATGGATCTATCTCTTCTCCTTTTGGGTGTTACAAACAAATGCACAAAGTCATAATACCCTGTACCACAGTGTGGTGTAGGGTATAAATATTTAAAAAAAACTGCCATAAAAAAGTAATTTTTCTACAGAAAATAGTATGTCTCAATCTATAAAAAAAATTTTTAGGTCTCGGACACAAACAAATTAATTTTTGTTGCATAGTGTAATTCGCTGCCAAAAGAGTTACACACCGAAGGAGTGACCTAAGACCCCATGTGTCCAGATCATGACAAAATTGAATAGGTCATCACTGTAATCACTGTACACACAAATGCTCACAATTCGGTCTGTCTTTTATGTCTTCCACATAACATTACTCACAAAGTAAGAATATACCTAAGTCGGTATATGGGCGAAAGTAAAATTGTTTTAAACTTTGGGGCTGAAAAAAGAGACTTTGTAGATAAATCTGCAAAAGAGTGTTTTGTTCAGTACTTTTTTCGAAGAACGATTCTGAAAGTGATAGATATGTTAGTTTTGCATTTATTTTATAAGGATATAATTATTTAGACTTATAACTCCCAACGGCTGCGGAAATATTGAAGAGCAACCCTCCGCTTCAGCAGTTTTAAAACAATTTTACTTTTGCCCATATCTGACTGCTTTTTTGGGTATTGGCGCATAAGTGTGTGTATGGAAAATATATTTCGTTTTTTCCAAAATTCCTCCCATTGTACAGCTTTTGGCAAAAAACCGAAATACAAACAATAATAAAATTTTTCTCTGCACCCAACAGACCACCCAGTCCAGAGTTTCTGTTGGGTTTGTTGTCACTCTTGGTTCCTGCTGCCGATGCTGATGATGGTGGTAGCGGCCTGCGGTGGCGGACTGTGGCCTGCATTACTCCCCTCCAGCAAATTCAAGTGTTTATTTTGTCATCATCATCATCGTCGCAGTTGTCGCTGAGGCCATCGTCATCATCATTGAAATGAGGAAAAAGGGTCAACTGTAAAATGTGAACTTTCCTCATCTGTCGTTTTTTTGTTCTTCTTTTTTTTTGCTGCCTGACTGGACCTGCTCTGCCTTTCAGGGCTGGGGTTGTTCTACTCTGCTGTCGTTTCGCTACGCCGTCGCATTCATATCAAACGACACACATGGGTGGTCTTCTGAGTATCACTCGGTGTAATTAGTTTTATCACAAGTTACGTGATTATAAGCAGGAAGAAGTTAAGGTTAATGTTGATGGCCAAAAACAAAACACCAGAAGAGGACAACAACCACACTGTGGAAATAAAAAATCAGGGCTAATCAAAGGTTGTCGTTGTTTCGGTGTGCGTATTTGTTTTGGGAACTCGTTTGAGACGAACTGTGATGATGCGGAAGGACAAATATATTTTTTTTTGGTTTCTGAGGGGAGAGGCTCGAGGAAGGATAATAAATTTAATTTAACTTTGTTTCCGGCGTTGACGACGAACTGGAAAGGGGGAGGGCTGTAGGTGGGTAGATGGTATGAGTTCAAAAGCACATGTGTAGGCTGACTTAACTCATGGTACATATTCCACATTAATATGGCTTTTGATGTCCTGCTCGGAAGTTCACCAGGTGGACCAGTGACAAATGACGCTTGTGTGGCACAATGTGCAAAGTTATAACACCCATATGGCTTGTCATCCTTACCCTCGGGAGACCAAGAAGTCGTGACAGACAATACGGAGAGAATTATAATGCATATTTAATATTACCAGCCTAATGGGGATGGTTATAAATATATCGCATGCAATCGAATCAGTGTATATGACATTGCTAATTTATATCAATATAGTAATTCAGTATTAAATGATGTTGTATAATTTGAACGAAAATTTATAAAAAATACACAAAATGCGTTATACAACAAGCATTTTAACCTATTTTGGGTTTCCAAAATTGAACAAAATTAAATAATGGCATACAAATTACCGGAAGTTCGATACACTAATATCATTATAATTGAATTTTCCTTTGAAAATATTTGTAGACTATTTTGCTGGCGGTGAACATTTCCCCTTCCAAACGGAAGTTATACTCGTAGGTGAGTAAAGGATTCTAAAGGGCAGCTTTAGCCTAGGTCGAACACGACCTCAATGTTACATTTGTTTGTACCACCTAAAATGAGATGATGGGGAAACCAACCGTCTATTAAACCGATCGACTTACAAGCATTTTCTATGTCCGTCTGTCTGTCATTTATATTTGCAATCAAAGTAATGTTAAAATGCGATCAAATTTAGCACGTACATTTAGTTGGATCTAAGGACGAACCCTATTGAAAGTGGTGAAAGTTACAGGCTTTACAGCGCTATTGAAGATGAACTTTACAACCGATCATTACGAAATTTAACAGAGAGAGAATTTTTGCGATATATTTCATATCTCAGATTTTTGTATTTATCTTTTTATTATTTACCACCAATATATCATAACAGAATCATATATGTGAAAAAGTCATGACGTGTTAAATGCTTTTCAAGAATATCTACACATAGGACATTTTGTTTGGAGCATTTTCAATATTAATAAAAATTACACATAGGAGTTTTGATATTTGAATGTTCACAGCGTGCGTCAAGTAATCAAAAGTTGGCCTAGATTGACGACTGCTAATGAAGGTTTGTTCAGAATCATTCCCTTTACTCAACTATGAAGAGATCGAAATCTGATCTGCTTCGCGATTTATTAATATTTATATATTATTATTTAACCAAAATACCGAACTTAATCGCGAACATTGAATCGCGGAAATTTAAAACTACAACATAATTTGCAATAGATTTGAACATATGTATAACGCTTTGTAAAGTCCGCGATATTTGCAATATTAATCTATAGCGAAATTTTTATAATCCATGAATTCGACTTACACCGCCAAATTTGTACAAAAATATTATTGCGAATTTAATAACATTAATATATTTACATTCTATGATCTCTGAGGCAGCATTCCCTCCATAAACATCCCGCGACGAATAAATTTCGAACAAAAAACATTTAAGTTCAGAATTATTTTACTATATAATGCTATTATCATGCGCACGGCCAGTCCTAGGAAATAGTGGTCAAATGATCTTTGGGAGATATGAAAAACGCGAACGACTCTTTCTATAACAAAAAATCAAATTATAATAATTTGGTAGCGATTTACAATGTGTAAAAGCATAATAAGGGAAAAGCATACAAAAGTTTTAACACCCTGTAAATCCTTACCAAATTCCTATAACTTTTTTTGTTAAAGAAGGAGTTGTAGGTCTTTGGCTTATCTCCCAAACTTCCTTTGACCACTTTACCCTAGAACTGACCGTGCGCGAGATAATAGCATTATATAGTAAAATAATTCCGAACTTGATTTTATTTTTGTTCACATTTTATACGTCGATGGATATTTATCGCTGAAAAGCTAATATCAATCTATTCCTCAGAGATCATAAAAAGCAAATATATTAATCTTTTTAAATTCTGTACAATAGACATCGCGTAAACAGTAAACAAGTAAAAGCGTTAAGTTCGGCCATACCGAATCTTATACATATACCCTCCAAAATGGATTGCATTAAATTTTATTACTGAAACCAGTAAGGAAAGGCAGAAAGTCGGGCGGGGCCGACTATATAAAAACCTACACCTCCCTAACAATGCGATGAGGGTCATTGCCATAATAATTTGGAATAATTGGTAAATGGGTAGAAACATATTATCTAATTCTGAAACGATAATAGCTATATTAAGCAATATTCGTTCCTAAATTGAGAAACATCTTTCTGGAAAATTTTAATGATCGGAAGTAAAATACAACTATTATAGCGGTTTGATACAAAATCAGGAGAAACATATATATGGAGCTTTAATATAAATCTGAACCGATCTTCCCTGAATACTCATTCATGTAAAAAGACCTCCTTCTGTCGAATTTCGTACTGATCGGATATAAAATACAGACTCTACAGCGCTTACATGTCAAATCGGGGGTAACATACTTATGGGAGCTATATCTAAATCTGAATTTTCTCCGAATTTGGCAGCATTCCTTCATGTAATAAGAAACCTCTTTCTGCCGAATTTCGCACTGATCGGATATAAAATACAGTTTTTACAGCGCTTACAGGTCAAATCGGGGGTAAGTATATATGGGGGCTATATCTAAATCTGAACGATTTCTTCCAAATTTAAAAGTGTTCATTCATATAATAGGAAACCTCTTTCTGACGAATTTCATACCGATCGGATATAAAATACAGTTTTTACAGCGCTTACATGTCAAATCGGTGGTAACATATATATGGGGGCTATATCTAAATCTGAACCGATTTCTTCCAAATTTAACAGTGTTCATTCATATAATAAGATACCTCTTTCTGCTGAATTTCATACTGATTGGATATAAAATAAAGTTTTTACAGCGCTTACATGTCAAATCGGGGGTAACATATATATGGGGCTATATCCAAATCTGAACCGATTTTAACCAAATTAAATAGGGATCGTCCTTGGGCCAAAAAAAAAGATATGTGTAAAGTTTCGTCAAGATCGGGCCATAATTGCGACCTGTACTTTGATTACAAGAATACATCTACAGACGGACAGACGGACATAGCTAAATCGACTCAGAAAGTGATTACAAGTTGATCGGTATAATAAACAATGGATCTCTCTCTTCTCCTTTTGGGTGTTACAAACAAATGCACAAAGTCATAATACCCTGTACCACAGTATGGTGTAGGGTATAACAACTTTGGATATGGAGCAAATCATAAAACGATTCTTTTTGTTTAAGTTAATTATTAAACAAGTAAGTTTAAGTCGGGTAGACCGACTAAGGTGTACCCTCACTTTGTGAGTAATCATAAATATTTTTTTTTGCTGATTCGATAGATTATGTACATAGAAATGCTGTGCAAAAGGACAAGTGGAACCGATGAGCCGTTTTCGCGGAACGCGAAGGTCGTGAATGAAAGGTCGTTACATTGCAAATGTCATATCTTCCGATTTATTTAAGATATTTTAACGTAATAAAATGCGTTGCAAAGGTAATTGCTCAAGGATTCAGAATGCGGGAAGTTTATATAAGGAAGTGTTGCGAAAATTTAACAATAATATTAATTATTTTTTATTTTTTTAACTTTTTTATATAGTGCCCATTTTGATTTTCATTTTTCTTCTTCATAAAATTAGCTCTATATGTTTATTATTAATCCCTAAAAACAAATTCATGGAATACGCCACAATTGCGCAATTATAAAAAAACATTTAAAAACATTATTTGTCAAACAAAGGTAAAAAATTAAAATAAAATTTTGCTTTATTCCAGGATTGTTTAAATCCATTTAATCTGGATAATCACAAAAAATGCAATGTGGTCCGCAATGTTCCTGAAAATATATGAAATGGTAATGGATTGTGTGAAAATGTTAAATTGTGTAACAGTTGCCCTTGAAGAATATATAAAGAAGGTTGGCCATCCAATAATATAGATTCAGCCCAAATCGAAGCAATTATACAAGACACTAAACCAGAACGAGAACTAAATGATGTTTATTCAGATCCCGACTTTTCGCCTGAATATTCGGACGCCGAATATGTACCAAAAAGAAAGAAGAAGAAGAAAAAGATTAAGATAATAATGGAAAAATCAAATACTTTATCTGACCCTGAACAAATTCTCGAGAGTTTGATCGCAAAATTTAAGCACACTGAAACAACAAAAACTCAAATGTTTCAAATACTTACGTTTATGCCGGATACATGGTACATTCGTAAAACCATGGACGTCTTTGGCTGTTCATATAGGATGGCAAGAAATGCTAAAAATCATGTAAAAATACATGGAATAATAAGAATAATGACATTGCAAACATCTCCATTCAAAAGAGGAGTTTCTGATGAAACAAAAGACTGTGATTCAAATTTCTATCTGAAAGACAAAAATAGCCGAATATTTCCAGGTAAGATGGATTTCGTATCAGTAAAACAACTTGACGGGAAACTAATTCTTCTTCAAAAACGCTTAATATTGTGTCACTTGTTTGAACTGTATGAAAGTTATTTGATAGAACACCCGGAATTCAAATTTGGTTTCTCAACTTTTGTTGGGCTTCGCCCTAAGCAATGTGTTTTTGCTGGAGGTAGTGGTACGCCTACTGTATGCGTCGGTGTTTATCATGAAAGGGAAAAACAGGGAAAGTCAAGTAGAATCCTACAAAGATTTGTTAGGGATGATGGCATGCAAAGAGCCTTCTCCGAACTGTTATTACGGGTAATGCACCTTATGCAAACGATATGTAGAGAAAATCCGTCAGTTTCTGATAAATATTCTAGACGATAATGATATCGAAACAATTCAATTTCAAACATGAAGATGCACCGACAGATCCCATTACGTAGGTAATGTAAAAGGAAGACTTTATTGAGGAACTATGTTTGAAATTAGAAACACTAAGAACCCACAATTTCATAGAAAAGCAACAGTCGATATATTAAGAATATCGAAAAATAAATTTAAAAGAAGGCGAAATATTAGTTGTAACCGATTTTGCGGAAAATCGTCCAATCGTTTCATTGGAACAACAACCAGGCATCAATTAATACGGCGGTTTTTTATTATGTTCTCAATGGTGATATTTTAGACCACTCAATGGCAGTCATTTCCGATGATTTCTCATAATACAGTTTCAGTGTATGCTTTTCAAAAAATTCTTTTTGAGACACTTAATTTTAAAAACATAAATGCTTCAAAAATAGTATATTTTACTGATGGCGCCCGCAACATTACAAAAACCGTTACAACATTACAAATTTACTGAATCACAAAAATGATTTTTGTGTGGATGCTGAATGGCATTTTCATGCTACCGCGCATAGAAAAGGTTAGAAGCACGAGCCAGTCTACGGGCTTCCTTTGAACCAGCAAATTTTAACGGAAGTCGCGTTATTCGAGTGGGCAAAATCTAATTTAACAAAAACTTTAATTTTCTTCAATCAAAGCTTGAACAAGAAAAATATAAATCATTGTTAGGTAAGAGATTCGCAGAGGCACATAGAGTTAAAGGAATTATGCAGTACCAAGCTCTATTACCAAAATAATCTAGCACCCAGATGGCAGTGAAGAAGTTCAGTTTCTCCAATACAAGCGATTTTTTTCCAAAATTAAAAAAAAAGTTGTATATATAAATTTTTTATATGTGATATTTCAAAGCAATTTTGTATCAATGTAACTATGAATTAAAATTTCCAAAATTTTATTTTGACAAATACTATTTTTATATGTTTTCTTATAATTGCGTAATGGTGGCGCATTCCATGAATTTGTTTTTAAGGATCAATAATAAATATATGGAGCTAATATTATGAAGAAGAAAAATGAAAATCAAAGGGGGCACTATATAAAAAAATTAAAAAAAAATAAAAAAGAATTAATATTTTTGTTAGATTTTCCAAACACTTCCTTATATAAACTTCTTACGGTCTGAATCCTTGAGCAATTACCTTTGCAATGCATTATATTACGTTAAAATATCTTAAATAAATCGGAAGATATGACATTTTCAATGCAACGACCTTTCGAACTCACTCCTAACTTTCACTTCGCGTTCCGCTAAAACGGCTCATCGGTTCCACTTGTCCTTTTGCACAGCATGTTCTATGCACATAATCTATCGAATCAGCAAAAAAAAGAATTATTTATGATCCGTTTTCCAGAGAATACCTCATATAAGGAGTGGACCAATATGGCCCATCATCGAACTTAGCCGGAGATAGAAAAAAATATTACCGTATACCAAATTTGAGGTCAATCGGTTACTTTTCGCACCAGCCAGTAGACAGTCAGACAGACAGGTGGACGGACGGACATTTCTCATTGGACTTAAAATGACCCAAAACAAATACAAACATACTTAGGGTCTTAGAGCACTCCTTCGATGTGTTACACTTTTGGCCCGTAGCAAATAATAAATACCCTCGTATCACTAAAGTGAGGGTATAAAAAAGAACGCTGCAATTTTTAGGCTGCAAATTCTTTAGCTAAACTCTTTACCTGAAAATTTTTGTATTTATGGCGTTAATTGCTTTTTGAGAGCTTCACGGGGCCTACGCAAAATAAAATGTAATTCGTATAAATTTTATTGAGATTAATTCTTGCCAAAATAGAATACAAACTGCAATGTTTCAACTAAATTGTTTAAAAATGTGGTGTCTATGGCTTAAATGAGTCTATTTGGAAGCGATATCTCTAGGGCGACTGTAACAAAAAAATTATTTTACGACGGTTAAGAATATATATACTTTATGGGGTCTCAGATTAATATTTAGAGGTGTTACAAACGGAGTTACAAAATAATATATTCCCCATCCTATGGTGGAGGGTATAAAAACGCTGCTAGTTACAATGAACTATACAAAAAACTTGCGGAAATTTAGAGCTGTAACACAATATCCAATAAATATGGGTAGTTGTAAGTCGTTTTACCATTTTCGCGAAATTTGAAATATCACATTATTTGAAATCTATGAAACAGCCTAACATCGCGAAGCGAAGCAAATCTGATTTTGATCTCTTCACAGTTGAGTAGAGGGGATGATCCTGAACAAAGAATCATTAACAGTTTTTGGTGTTAAACAAGGCGAACTTTTGAACCCTTGAGGCACGCTGTGTAGAAAGGTGTTTTGTATATTTATTTTCTCCAATTACAATTAGTTACGATTACAATTGTACTTACTTCATTCATGGGAGAACTATGCGAGTTTTAAATCTATCCTTTCAAATATAGATAAGGTATCGCGTTGTCGGCTCCGTTCAACTGTTATCTGTCCTTGTTGGGTTATCTATCAAATATAGTTCAGAAAAAATGCAGCAAATAAGAAAATTTCAGTCGGGTAAACCGACTAAGGTATTCCCTAACTTTGTGAGTAATGTATTGTGGAATATGGTATTTAGATTGGGAGATGCCAGCTCGCACAGTGGAAAATTTTCGTCATTTTCTGATCGAAAATCAATAACTTTGTTAATTTGAGAGATATATTTTTAAAAATTTGCACACATAATATAGACAATATTTAAAAGGAATTGTGAAAATATTTCGGATTTCGCACCACTACATATCCAGTAGTAAGCTTGCAAAATCTGTACTTTTATTTTTTTCTGAAACTGTACCACAGTTTTGACCGAATTGAAAGGTCCAAGTTGAAATATTAGTTTTTTTGGAATTTGGTATGCAATTTGCATCTTTAATGGTTAATTAAAATCAATTCATTTATAAGGATAAATTAAAATTATGAGAAAATAAAGTTGAAACACAATTTTATTTTTTTGTGAAAAAAGCACAATATTTTTATAAATTAAAATTGTCTGTGTGGGGCATTTTCAATAACAACACCGCGTCTTGATCAAGATCTCTACAGGCTTTGCGTGTTTCTTTTCTGATGCTAGATATATAAGGATCTGAAGTACATAAAAGTCTCTTAAATACATCCTCATTTGTCGCTATCCTTGAATTTTTTCTGGAATGATTCAATCGGTAGTTTTTATAATCTTTGTTACGCGATTCTTGGGCATCTTCTGACAAATGACCCATTGGCAACATAGAGAAATGATTTAGAATGCTTTTTCCATGTATTAATAATTTATGGACAGAAGATGGCATATAATACCACTTATATTTTTCCACATATAGATTTGCTATTTGGAGAGCATACTTGTTATAATTTTCGCCATCTATCATGACACCGCATGATAAAGCTTGTAGAATATTGTACAACATTCGCATTTGACAATAAATGCGTCGGCTGCTATTAGGAATAATATATTGTTAAAAAAATATTTCGGAAAATACTATGTTAAACCAATTTTTTGCACACCGTTTGAAAAGGAGCAAAAAGGAGCAGCCAATTTTTTGCCACAACTTAGGTCAGGAACGTAGCTTTGAAATTATGCAAAAGTTTGAACCTAGGCAAACGGAGCTAACAACTAAAACCTTAGCTGAAGTTGTTGAATTCAAGAAACATTTACATAAATAGTATATTGCATACAGCGAATATTCGCTGTTAACATTTTGCTACTGAATCCGATTCGTTAGAATATTTCCTACACATAAATCCGCAATTTATGTATGTTACACGCCGGGTACATGTATTTTTATATGAGTGTTCAGAATTTTTATATATTTTTAACAATCAAAAGATCTGTAAATAGTGGTACTTTTAACGCCTTTTCCGATGAAAATGTTCGGAAATGTTTGCAGATAATCATGACGTGATGTCTTACCTCTGAAATAGTATTAAAAAATTTAATAATTTCAATGTTTGTGAAAAGTTTTTTTGATCAGGCCTTACACTACCATTTTCCACCGTGGCTCGGTCCAAAAGTGTCCATTCCTTGTCAGACAATAGTCATTAGAAATGTTTTTAAAATACGGGATATGAAAACATTTTTTTAATTTTTGTAAGCGTGCAAAAACCGTTGTAGTGAATTAATTTAATGGCCGCGAAAGTTGTGGCGGTTCCAAATTGAAATTTAAAAAAATTCTATAAAATGCAATTTTCGTCGGAATTAAGAAAACTAATCTTACATAAGCCAAAATTCTGTGTGCCTTCATTGTTTGCAAAAATATGGCGAATCAAAACATTTTTCAATTTAAATTTTAAATAATTTAACGAATCCCGCGAAGTATAAAAATCGGAAAAATATATGAAAAACTAGCCGCAATCATCAAAAATTATATCTCTATTATTTAAAAATGTATATTTGTTATTCAGTCAGAATTAATTTTGGACCATATGTTTCAGTTACTTTCTGTCTATTGCAAAAAAGTAATAGTAACAAATACAAAAATTGGTAGAGAGTTTTAATTGCTTGGTAGAATTGACTGCAGTTTCGATAGACACCACTGTATCATCTTCAGAATTCAGTAGCAATAGTGTATTTATTTAACTTAAATCAGCTGAAATACTTATGGAAGCAGTAAATTGAATTTAACAATAACTGCTAACCAAACCCGTATTTTGCCGAACTAAGTCAACATACTAAAACTCTCATACAAATACATTTTTGTTTTTTGCTTGGGTTCGCATCGCGAACCACGAAAACAAATGTGGTTTTGTCAACGGCTAATTCCGACGTCATTGTTCCTCATGTGTTTGTATATAAATAACAACAACACAATTTATATTTGTTTTAAAATATGAAGTCTATATCTTTTGTGTTTTATTTTAATACAAAATTCCAATGTATTGATTGGAGTTAAATGCTAACGTCTTTTTGTGTGTATTTTTTTTTGACATCTTTATTTTAAATTTGAACTATCAATTACTTTGTCACAAGCCCTTTGGACTATTTTCTGTGGGGAGCCATAAAAAATAAGTGTTACGTAAAGCATCCAGAGACACTTGAAGCGTCGAAACATGAAATCGAAGTTGCCATTGAAGAGATTCGACCCGAAACAATCGAAAATGTACAGAAAAATTGGGTAGATCGGATGGAGTACTCCTGAGCCCGTCGTGGTAGTCATATGAATGATATTGTGTCCATTATTAAATGACAAAGTTCAACTGTTCTAGTAAAACCAGAAATTTGAAATAAATATCAGTTCTTCTATTTATAGCCTATTCAAATTGAAAATTTGAAACGAAACACCCGTACCAAAGTCCATTCCTAAAATTCTCAATAGCCGAGCCAGTCGTGGCAGTCATACGAATGATATGGTGTTCCATTATTAAATTACAAAGTTCAACCTTTCCAATTAAAACCAGAAATTTGAAAATAATTATCAGTACTTTTTTATAGCATAAAAATAAGATTACGCCCCTACGATTTCGATATAGATCGTAAATAATCCTTTTAATTCATACACAATTCCGCCATATCTGTACCGCGCACTGGGTGTGCTTTGACGATCAGCTCGGACACAAAAGTGTCTGGTTCTTCGCGTGCAAGACTTCAGAGTAGGGCATATAAAAGCTAAGAGTGAAACACATCGAAGGAGGGACCTAAGAACCCAAGTATGTTTGGAGGAAATTCGATTTGTGTAATTTAAAGTTATTTAACCCGAATTGTACCCGTGTGTCCATATGGACACATAAATTGGCTGTTGCTAGACAATCCAGCAAACGTGAACGAATTATCCTATAACAACGGTGCAAGTTGTTTTTGCATCCTCAGGCAATGAACTTTATTGGTATTCAACGCAAGATCTGTTGGTGAATATCTGTTGACCCCAGCGGGTCTGTAAAATATTGAAAATTAAAAAGATAATAATAAAACGGGAAATTCTCAAATGAAAAAGGAAGTATTGTGCTACGTTGTGTTTTATATTGATAAAATTGTAAATACTTTAGTGAATTGGAGAGCCGATCAATTGTAAATAACAATACTATTTTAAGGTTTTAAAATGTTTGCTTCTACATATAGTGTATATTTTTGAAGAATTATGTAGGTGTGTCCATATGGACACACGGGTACAGACACAGGGACTTTTTTTATAATCATCGTATAATTCATAATGTGATTTTTTTTTTAATTTTTAAGAAAAACAACTCTGAAAGAGGTCCTGGACTAAATTGAGGAGTTAAATGATGCAACGATAGCAAGGATAATATGATTCATATATTTCCCGACGCAAATTATGAATACTGGAGGGGCGTCAAATCGCACGACCTTTTTGAAAATACTTTGATAATTAACTATTGGAACTGACAGTCGACCAATCGAGCAAATATGGAGTTTTTTGACACCAAAAAAATCCGGCTATTACAATGGCGAAGATATGAACATTTATCGGGATTACCCTGATAAGCGGATATAATTATTACATAAGTATGTGAAACATCTGATCGAATGATGAATATTTGCGAAACAGTTTAGTCTGTGACAGTTTGCAAAAAAAACTGTTCTATGGAAATATTGAAGTGCTTTCATTTTGCTGAAAATGGCACACACATGGTTCTACTCAAAAGCCACTACGTTTTGGATACAAGGTTTGGTCTTTATGCACTCCATCAGGTTACTTAATAAATTTCGAAATATATCAGGTGAAAACCCCACGCTCATAATCTGTTTGAGAAAATGAATATATATGGTAAATGTGCAGCACCTCTTAGTATGATCGAGGATTTTGCTGAAGCAACTAAGCGACTGCCATTCACCTGAAGTCACGTGGTTATAGTGGAACCGGAAACATACGAGATAATCGTATTACACGCGACTCGCCATTAGCAACAAAGAAGGAACTGAAAAAAGAGGAACGCGGGTTTTGTATAGCTGCAACTGAAGAAAATAATGATATACGTCTTATGAAATGGGTGAGCGTTGCTTCCTATTTATTTGGCAATCTCGACAAATGCATTCCGTTAATGAAAGTCAGCATTTCTCATCCTTCTGCCATTACAAACTACAACTAATTTATATGTGGTGTTGATCGAATGTACCAAAATGTGTTTCTTTATCGGATTGCATATGAAGAAAAAAACGGTGGCTATCAATTTTCACGTGCCTAGTGGATGTTTGCGTTCAGAAAGCTTGGCAACTTTTTCGAAAAGAACACCCAAGCATGTCAAAACTCGAGTTCAGAAGACAACTTGCGGGAAATCTCAATGTCCAGGACCATCAGTAAATCAAAGGAAAGACAACTCCAATGTAGTTGCGGACACTTTCCGTTATGATGGATATGGCCATTATGTTGAACCAATAGACAAGAAACGGTGATCTGCCTGGGAATATTGCAAATCGGTTGGTCGAACTGCTTGCGTTAGAAATATAGTAAGCAACAAATTAAAATAATTTCATAATTTCATCGTTAATTTATCATAAAATTAATATTGTTTTAAAGTGCCACTGTTTGTAACCGTGTAGCCATATGGACACACCTATTTTCTCCTAAACTACACATCAGAATGTCGGCAAACAAGTATTTCTAATATTTACACTCTACACTAAAAAAAAAGCGTACTGAAATTCAATGAATTTTTCGTAAAGTTTAAGATTTCGGCAATGATTTCGAGCCAAAGATAATCGCTATAAAAATAAGAAGGTTTTATAGTTAATTTAAAGACGTGAATACTTGTTTTGAGGATGCATTTCATAGAATTAAGAATTTTGGGTAATAAAACTAATTAGGTTTGGTCTTAAAATAAGCACATTTTTGCGTAAATTTAAGTATGGCGCGTGCTTATTTTTAGTAAAATATCATATAATTTAAAACATTATCGTAATAAAATTTAAAATGTTTGTCCTTGATATAAGAATATACTGGTAATTAATTTAAGGCATACATGAATTTAAATACAGTTTTTTTTAAATATGTATGGAAAATTCGTTACATTATATTGATTATAATGTTACTCTTTTTAATGAATCATTTTTTTGAAGTCATTTACTATTCATAGAAAATTCAATAACACAACACTTTATCTTTCTAAATAAATAGTTTATTTGTTATATTTCATATTGGAAAATACAAAAATAATATAATACATATTACGGATAACCTTAAAACAATATGTAATTGTATAAAGACAAATCGGCCAACACACTATGAAGTTTGACTTTTATTCGAATATTGTATTGTTATGTATCGATTCTATAGCGGGATTCGTTTCTCTATTTGTTTTCCATGAACAATTTTTATCGGAACCGACCTTAATGATTTTTAACCTAGAATTTGGCTGGAATTTAAATAGAAATTATATAAAACAAATATTATATTATTATATCATATAGTTTGGATGCTCACTCATTTCCTGCAATTTGTAAATGTTTAATTCCCCACTGCATTTTTCATATATCCAAATAAAGTTCAATTGCGCGAACTAAAAAAAAATAATTTGAATAGAAATCAAACGGAATGATTTATATACGATAAAGTATTAAAATAAATTTTATCATATAACTGTCACAAAATGTTGAAAGATAAGAGATATATTAAAATCTTTGGAATATACTTACTTACACTGAAATATTTAGTCACTCTTCTACGACACAAATTCTCATAATAGATCCATACAAAATTTGCTGTACTAAAAGTTAAAAAAAATATTTATGTAAAATATTATTAGTAATAGAAACTGATTGTTTTGAAAGTGGCGAAAGTGACATTTTTCATATAAATTGAGTTATCAAAAATAATTTTCACAAAAAAATCAATCGTGACTTAGATTTTAAAATCTTAGGTTTTGTTGGCAAACAAAACTACAAAAACTTATTAAAAATTACTTCTGTAAAACAAAAGCTAATGCTGCTTATGACACTCTTAACCCTGGTGTTAGATTAGCAAATCTGTACGAATCCTAGATTAAGAGTCCATTTGGTCAACATTAAATTTTTCATATAAAATGAATATGGAAGACAATATTCTATATTTATTTTTATTAAATACTTCGTGAAAAGAAAGCAGCTTATTTACAATTATTTTTGAGAAAAACGCTTATTATTTTGATTTTAGTAAAACAAAAATATTCCTTGGACCAAATTATAAGGCAATATATATACTTATATATATTACCGTTTATAAAGGAAACGATACAAAAATTGGTCCAAATGTGCCTAATCTTACAGCAGGTTTAATTATGAAGTACTTATGAAGCAATTATGAACACGAAATCGAGGAAAAATTTAAACTAAAATTAAAAAAAGGAAAAATCTTTTTAAATAAATTATGTATATTTGGAAAAC
The DNA here is from genome assembly GCA_963930755.1 of Eudasyphora cyanicolor. Taxonomy (NCBI): domain Eukaryota; kingdom Metazoa; phylum Arthropoda; class Insecta; order Diptera; family Muscidae; genus Eudasyphora; species Eudasyphora cyanicolor. Next base: position 245,073,238 of record OZ005737.1, read on the forward strand.
TTTTTAACAATAACTTTGTTTGTGTGAAAACACGTATTTTGTATGTGAACGTCAGTTCGCAAATATATTTTGTTCTAATACATTAATATATGTGTTCCAAATTAAATTTCTTGATTTTAAAATAAAATATATTTGTTCAGAAATACATAATACTTACAAATATTGTTTCCAAATCTATTTCCTTTCAATTCAAACATTCCCATGTAGGTGTATGCTCACTTATTTTTTGCAAGTTAGAAATGGCATTCAGCACTGCATTTTTCATATATCCATCACATTTATCTTCAAATATTGCGTGATCTAAAATTAAAATAATTAATTTTTTTCTGAAAATAAATCAAATAAAAATATCTATAAACAAAAAAAATGCAAATGAATTTTATCATATCACAATTGGAAAACGCTGAAAAGTAAGAGAAATATTTCAACCGTTCATATATAATACTTACGTTGAAATATTTTGTAAAATTTGCCACTCTTCTCACAAAAGACCCATTCTAAAATTGTTTTACTAAAAAAATTAAAAAAGATAGTTATATGTGTAACATATTATTAATAATAAATTTCTATATTGCCACAAATAATTTTACATTTCTGCATTATGCGCTGGTATTTTTAATAAATAAATACTTTCAATTAAAATGTGTTTTGTTAATTTTGTAATTGCCAATAAGATGTTTATTTCAGGATAATAATATTATTCTTCACGTACCTAAACATTTTCCCATTGTCTCTTTCAGTATTACAAAATCTATTACTCAAATTTTTGTCATCCATTTGGCACAAATCTCTTCACAGGACTTACAAACAAGATCTCCTTTAAAAACGCATGTACATCGCCATAAATAACATACAGCAAAAATAACTATGACACACGCACTCCCTTATTACAGAGATCGATGGTGACGCCGACGGCATAACCACATGTACACGACGGTTTCATTTGTTGTTGTTGCTATGCTTTAGCAAAAATAACTGTTAACAGCCCATATTAAAATTATTATCGGTGCAATATGCACGTATACTTACATATTCACAGCAACCAAATTTTTTCACAATCCGCGTCCCGAAAACAGACAACCGCTTCCTTCCATCGCTTGTAAATAACTGACGATTTAAAAGAAAACGAACAACAGAACTGTTCTCTATTTTCTCTTCTAACATTCCATAACAATTATTGATTCATACATTACCAAACAAAACTGATTCTCCGAGCGAGAAAGGGAGGGAGAAATTGTATAATTCTCTCTTATGTATTCTTAAAAATAATGACAATAGTCATAAAATTTATTACCAAGACAGCCTTTCCTTTAAGGGGAGCATAACCTTAAATTTATTACTCAAATATCTCATACTGTTAATTAAGTCCGATTCGGCATTAAAACTATGGCATGTCTACGTCATAGTGTTAATGTAGAAAATCCTTAAAAGTATTGAAATATTACTTAAAATAATGCGGATTGGAACAAAAATAATGATTTTTTTCTTTAATTTAAATGCGTACATTTAAAGAAGCGCGTATACCAAACTAATGATTAGATAGTCATTAATTCAAATTCAAAAAACTTTATATTAAGGAAAATTTCGTAAAAGACGTGTAAATTTTCATTATTTTAATGAAAATTGTCATTGAATTAATGCCGAGGTAGCATACTTAATATAAGAATGTGTCATCATTAGTTTTATTACTATTTTTTTTTTCAGTGTACAGATTCCATTTATATGACAAAAATTTAAATTCCGAACAAAAAAAATTATGGTACAATTAGGGTTAAGCAATGCCCGTCTGTCCATCCGTCAGTCTGTCTGTCTGCTGGCTGGTACCCACGACAGCTCTCGAAAGGAGTGACCGATTGGCTTTAAATATGGTATGCGGTAATAATTTTTCTCCCCCACAAAGGGTTAACATTTACTAAAATATTGATTGAGTTGGCACGCCCGTTTTAGTAGCTCCCATACAAATGGGCCATTGTTCACCAAAAGAAAAACGCTAATAGCTTTAATATCAATTCATACAAATACTTCAAATTTTGTACAGTGTAATTTGTCTAAAACTCTTGAGAAGACATCTGAGCACAGCATTTCCAATTATTAAAACAAATCTGTTTTTTTATTTTTCTACAAATACTTCGGAAGGATTGTGGTCAAATTTTACTTACGGCAAACATGTGTGCTTGAGGATTTGTTTTACTCATCAGGTTTATCCTCAACCGCAAAATGTGTGGCATAGCGTAATCGGAATGAAGTTTTTGCACCTAATGTTTGTATATTTATACCCCACCACACTGTGGTACAGCGTTTTATAAGTTTGTTTTATGGCAGATATTTGTAACACCTAGAAATACTACGGCTTGATCCACCTTAACGTATACCGATCGACGCAGAAACACTAGCTGAGTCTCTTTATCCATGTCTGTCCGTCCATCAGTCTGCCCATCTTACGTTGTTCGATGAGTACATGTCGCAATTTCATTCCGATCGTACTGAAATTATGCACTTACATGTCTTTCGCACCTGGAAAGAAGCCTAGGGAGATTGTTTGAAATCGGTTCAGATTTAGATATAACTTATTTATATATATATATATATATTTATTCCGATTTTGCACCTTAGCTGTAGTTAACATCCAATCGTTTTAAAATTCAGCATGGTACAGTTTGTTGATCCATGGATCAATTTGAAAAAAAATCGCTTCAGATTTAATTATAGTTGCCATATATATGTTTCGTTCGATTTGACTACAGAGACAGAGACGTACTAAATGTAATTTGTGTAAAAAAATTTTAGTTGAAGTATACATTGGATATTTCAGTGCTATCCAATCTTACCACGGTGGTGTAGGGTAATATATAGTCGGCTCCGCCCGACTTCAGTCGTTTCTTTCTGGTTTGGCATTAAAGTACTCCCTCGGAACATTCAGGAAAATAAGCTTTGTCACCGTTCACTCACAATTCTTGAAGCTGTAGAGGTCGAAGAGAATATCAAAATTACCAGTAATTATATACTGATTTTCCATTGGACTTTTACTATTTTTTGTATGCCACAACCTAACATTTCTGCTTTTTTGTACTCCATTAGAGTTTTCCGAAAAATAGGATTTGTCCCAATTCACACATTATGGTTTAAGCTGCAGAGGGCAAAGGAATATGTCAAAATTACAATTTATTTGTAAACTAAAAATTGTTTATTCAATGAAATGTGCATTTTACAGAAAAATTGCGTTCTTTGTATCATAAATAATTTTTTTAATATTAACCACGAACGCAATCTTCTAAACTAAACACCCGTATGAAAGTTACTCACGCGAGCAACATTAGGATTCTTAATCATCACACAAACAATGGTCATACTACTGCGATTTAATTTAAAAAAAATTTACTATCTGATAATGAGAGAGAATGATACTTAAAAAGTATACATAATACATGGCTTCGCAACCAATCTAGATCATAATTGACAGGCATCAGCAACACTTTTGAACAGGTTTCTATTTTTTTAATTGTTAGTATAGTTTTTCCCTTGGGAGCAACTGTCTAATTGCCACAAATTTATATTGTTAAATTTTGTTAAACAACTGATTCAATACCCGCCAAAACACTGCGTTGTATTGCTTTTCGGTCTCAAATATTTTTGCAATAGAACTAAATTGATGAAATGAAATTTGTCAACACATACTCGTATAAGCAAAACATCCTAAATAGTTTTGTTAGAAATAAAATGTATTAGTTTTAGGCCAGCAGCAGCAAAAATGTTTTTTTTTTTGTTTCAAATAGCTCTACACATACATATACTACTAAATACTATGTCCGTGTATTTGAATTTGGGACAGGCTATATATAAAAATCTTTGGTTTCGGAATAACCGCCTATATCAAAAGCACATGAGGCAAAAATCTTTTTCAGTCGTAGAACACTTGCCAAAGGCGTAGGCTGTTACATCCTGGACAGAAAAAAATATTCATAACTAGCATTGATATATACTTAACTATTATCAATGATTAGCTGAATCCATTTATGTAAAAATCACAACATTTAATTTCTGACTTAGGTTGTTGTTCCAGAAATCACACATATTTTTGAACGTTAGGATTTTTTTGTCGTAATTTGTATTATGATCTTTAAATGAAAACATTCTCCAAATATTGTTATTCCCATATAAAAGTACAGCGTAATATGGACATATTAAACAGAATTTATGCAAAACAACCCGCGTCATCTCACACATTGCATCTAAATCTACACCTACTCACACATTCGCATTTAAGTATGCAAAATCTGAGTGACTACGTATTTATTCAAAAAGCTTTTCTAACCAAATAAAGAGCTAAATATACAGTTAGTTAAGCACAACACTCTTTTCAAAATGTATATTTTTTTCGTTCCAAAAAAGTAGGCACATTTGGTTTCGCATTACGTTTGTAACAATTTCAACTTAATCGCAAAATGGAGATATAATTTTCTAACCACGTAATGCGAAACACATTTGGTTTCGCATTACGTTTGTAACAATTTCAACTTAATCGCAAAATGGAGAGATAATTTTCTAACCACTTTAACAGAAAATTATGTCAAAATTAAATTCATTGAAATATTGAAATATTTTCTTGCAATTTTCATAATATTGTAAATTTTGTTAAAATATACCTTTTACACCATATTTTATTAAAAATGCATTTTTTAGAACATTTTCTCGAATATAGATTTTCTTTTAAATTGTATTTCTTTATACATGGTGGCGCAGAATGAGCTATATGGTTTGAATTGTTTATAACTTTTTTAATTATTATTCTTTCTTTGTTTTTTCAGCATTTTGTGAAGGAGAGTTGGGGAATTAATTATGAATCGAACAACGTACAAAACTAATCGAATTTTTGCGAAATTTTTAGTTCGTTTCATATCCCCCACTTCTTGAAAAAGTTATAATAAAGTTTGTCGCAGAATGAGCTATATGGTTTGAATTCTTTATAAGTTTTTTAATTATTATTCTTTCTTTGTTTTTTCAGAATTTTGTGAAGGAGACTTGGGGATTTAATTATGAATCGAACAACGTGCAAAAATAATTGAATTTTTCGGAAATTTTGCACAAAGTTATGGAAAATATGCTAAAAAGAGCACGTATGTGCGAAGCAGAAAATGGACATCACGTACAGTATATCATTTTTCAAAGCTAATTGCAAAAAATTCCCCAATAATATGAAAATAAATATAATAATCGCATAATTAAAAAAGTTATAAACCACTTAAACCATATAGCTTATTCTGCGCAGCCCTGTATAATCTTGTTGAAAATTGCATTTTTTCTAAAAAGTGTCGTCGAAATCGCAATTTTTCTGAAAAATTTTTTGCAAAATATTTTTTCTAGAAATTTTAAATTTCCACACAATTTTCTATAAAATTTAGATTTATATTAAGTTTTCTAGAAAAATTGTATATGAACAGAATTTGTTTAGAAACATTAAATTACAACATATTTTCTTGGAGAAATACAATTTCAACGAAATTTTTTTGAATAAATTCAATTTCAATGACATTTTAAAGAAAAATGCTGTTTCAACAAAAGTTTGTGAGCAAATGCAATTTTTATGGATTTTCCAGAAAAACGATTTTGTAAAAAATGCAATTTCGATGTGATTTTCTAATAAAATACTACTTAAACGAAAATTTAATTTTATCAAAATTTTATAGAAAAGAGTAATTTTCTAAAAAAATTTAGTAAAATTCAGTTCTAATGTATATTCCAGAAAACGTTTGTAGAGCAATGCAATTTAAAAGAAAATTTAAAAAAAAGCAATTTTAAAATTTTTTTTGATAAAATTACAATTTTCATTAAATTTTTTAAAAAAGTAGTCAGAATTTATTTTGGATCACTTACATTCTGCCTATTGCAAAAAGATTAATAAAAACAAATACAACAAATGGAAGTGAGCTTCAATTGCTGGATAAAATTGATTGAAGTTTCGATAGACACCACTATATCATCATCAGAATTTATTTATTAAAAAAAATTTGTAAAAAATTCAATTCCATCGTAATTTTTTAGAGAAATGTAATTTTATCGAAATTTTCTAAAAACAAAGAAATCAACGAATTCCATTAATCTACAAAAAATTCTTTGAAATAGAATTGTTTCTCTAAATTTTCTTCGAAATTAGATTTTTTAAAATGTAGATTTTCCCCGAAAAATTTGATAAAACTTATTTTTTTTTAGAAAATTTCGATGATTTTTTTTTTAAAAATGTAACTACAATGCATTTATTTATAAACTGCCGAACATTATTAAATTTTCTACAAAAATGATATTTCAACAGAATTTCGTAGTGAAATTCTGTTCCAACGTTATTTCTTCTAAAAGTGCAATGTCAACGAAATTTTCTTGAAAAAGTTAGTTTTGATGAATTTTTCAAGAAAAATGCAATTTCAAGAAATTCTGGACGAAATAATCGATTTAGATGGATTTTTCAGAAAATGATGAATGAAGAAAAATGCAATTTCAACACAATTCTTTAGAAAATTTAATTTTACATTTTTTTTTAGAAAATTGTGCATTTTTAAGAATTTTTTTTATGAAATTGTAATTTTGATGATATTTTCAAGAAAAATGCGACTTTAACCAAATTTTATACCAAAATTCATCTTGATTTTTGACAAAAGCTATATTTTAATGGATTCTCTAGAAAATCTTTCTGTAGAAAAAATAACTTTAAATACAATTTTCTGGGAAATAAGTTTTTATAAAATTGCACTTTTCATTAAATATTTAAAAAAAATAATTTTAATGAAATTTTTTAAAAATCTTATTTCTAAAAAATGAAATTTCAACGAATTTTTGTAGAAAATTGCAATAAAATTTTCTGGAACAATACAATTACAAGTTTTGTAGTAAAAGGCAATTCCAACTAATGTTGGTTAAAAAATTCAATTTAGATGGATTTTCCCGAAAACGATTATGTAGAAAAATTCAATTTCAAAATTCTCATAAAAATTTCATCAGAAAATTCTATAAAAAAATTAAATTTTTGAGCAATTTTTGAGAAAAATGCAATTTAACTGAAATTTTGTAGAAGAAATATTCTTATGAAATTAAAATTTTCTTTACAACTGTGATGACTTTTTCAAGAAAAATGCTATATCAACCAAATTTAAGAGAACTATTCTATTTATACAAAATTTTCTAGAAAAATTAAATTTTGATGGACTTTCCAGAAAATGGTTTTGTAGAAAAAAATTGTTATCCAAATTTCAAGGAAATTTGGATAAAAATTTAATTTCAACAAAATTTTCCGGAAAAATGTAATTTTGAGGCAATTTTGTAGAAAAATTCAATTCAAACAAAATTTTCTAGTAAAAACGCAATTTCAGCAAATTGATTTAAACTGCGGCAATTTTCTAGAAAAATTAAATTTTATTAAACATTTTAAACCAAAATGCAATTTCAAAAATTTTTGTACAAAAGTTAGATTTTTATGTATATCCTCAGAAAACGTTTTTGACATTTTCTAGAAATGATTTTTTATAAAATTGCAATATTCTAAAAGTTTTATTCGAACAAAATTGTGTATAAATTCAATTCCACAGTATTTTTTTAGATAAACGGAATTTCAACAGAATTTACTAAAAACAAAAATATCAACGAATTCTTGTAAAAAAGATTAATTTCGAAGAAAATTTCTAGGACAATGCAATTTCTACGAAGTTTTCTAGAAAAATAGTTGATGAAAGTTTGCAGCAAAATGCAATTCAACATAAAACACAAAATGCTATTTAAACGAATATTTGTAGTAAAATTTAATTACAATGCAATTTTTTATAAACTACCGAATTTTATTACATTTTCTACATAGAAAAATTTAGTTTCAACGTAATTTCTTAAATAAATGCCATTTCAGAAAAATTATATTTCAACAAAATTTTTCATAACAAAAAAAAAAATAGGATTTCAACAACATTTTTTAGAATAATGTAATTTTTATGTATTTTCCAGAAAACCATTTTGTAGAAAAATTCATTTTGATAAAAATTTAATTTCAAGGAAATTTTAAAAGATATCAATTTCAGCAAAATTTTTTGGGAAAATAATTGAAAAATTATCTGGGAAAAACGCAATTTCAGCGAAATATTTTATAAATAAATAAAATTTCTAGTAAAATTCTTTTCTAACCAAATTTTGTAAAAAAATGCAATTTCCAAAATTTTCCACAAAAGTTTTTGTAGAGAAATGCAGTTTAAAGTAAATTTTCTAGAAAATATTTTTTTATAAAATAGCAACTTTCATACAATTTTCTAAAAATGTTGTAAAAAATTCAATCTTGTAGCTATTTTTAGAGAAATGCAATTTCAAGGAAATTTTTTAAAAACAAACATTTTAAATGAGCTCTTGTTAAAAAGGAAATTTTGTAGAAAAATTGTTAATAAAAGTTTGTAAAAAATATAATTTCGAAGACATTTTCAAGAAAGATGAACTTTCAACCAAATTTTGTAGAAAAAAAAAATGTTTGACGGTTATTTGTGATAATATGATTTTTATACAAAAACTTGTAGAAAGTGAATTTTTTTAATAAATCTCGTTTTTATAGATAATGGTGTCCATATTTATGTTATAAAAATTTTCTTCAAAATTACATTTCGCTATATAATTTTGTTGAAATATGCATTTTTCTACTAAATTTCTTCTAAAATGAATTTTTCTAAAATCGAAATAAAAATTAAATATATTTATATTTTTGTTTTTGTTGGCTTGAGGTCATTAATAAAACAAATTAATTATGAATTTATTGTTTTATTTTTAAAATTGTTATTTTCCCGATATTTCGACCGACTTCGTCGATCATTTTCAAGGGTTACACTAAACAAAGAGACATAAATTACAATCGTTTTACATAAATATTAACAAAGTGAAAAATAATTACATTTATTGGAAAACAAAACAAAGTAAACGCTCCTGCTTCTCTCGAAAGTTAATGTCAACTAATTTTATTTTTGAGTATTGTATTTCTGTATATGTGAGCACATTTGTCAGTGTCTGTTTTATAATTTAATCTTCTCTCAGTAGGGACGTCCTTGATGTAAAGCATTTCCATCGTGTATCTTCTATTATACAGTCTCTCTTCTGCTAGTATTTCGACGTCGTCAAAGTTTGCTTGATGTCCTGTCAAAACACAGTGGGCGGCTAGTGCAGTTTTTTGCTCCAATGGTTTGTCAATAGCTTTTTGGTCTGATTTATGCGACGAAAGTCTTGTCTTTAGTTTTGTTCCTGTAGTGCCAACATATACTTTATTGCATAAGTTGGACTTGTCCCCATTGCACTTGATCCTGTAGATTACGTCAGATTTGTCTACCTTTTTTCGGTTTGACTTTGTGTTGCTAAATAATTTGTTAACCGTATTGTTTGATTTTTGAGCCAATTCATATTTTTCCTTGTTGTATATGTCAGAATATTTGAACCTTTCTGTGAACCCTGGAACATATGTCACAGACTTGTATATTTTTGGCAGTTTTTCCTCCTTACGTGGTTGTTGTTTTCGTACATAATTTATTAGATCGTTTATAGTTTTTAAAGAGAAATCATTTCGAAGAAGAATGTTTTTGATTTTGATAATATTAGCAGTATGAAAACTCTCGTCGCTTATGTTGAGTACTCTCCTGATGAAATTCGTCGCCGTGTTTATTATCGTCCTTCTTTGATGTTTCGAATGAAAATTCACTAATCGTCCTGAGGCTGTAGGTTTTTGATACCAGTCCAATTTTAGCAGGTTGCCTTGTCTATGTACTACTGAATCTAGGTAGGGTAGTTTATTGTCATTTTCTTGTTCTATTGTGAATTGTATTTGTCTGTTATACGCGTTTAATATCTGAAGTGTTTTGTCCACTTCCGATCTCTTCAAGATCGCAAAAAGATCATCCACATATTTTGTAACCTGTCTGGGTTTTACAGTCATCTTCTATAGAGAGGTGTCAAGTAGTTGTTCCATTATAATGTCCGCGATGATGGGGGAAGCTGGAGATCCCATTGGCATGCCTTTCCTCTGTTCATATACACTATCTTCATATTTAAAATATATGGTGTCCTTTATGCAGAATGTCACAATCTCGATGAATAGTTCCCTAGGTATAGCTGTGTGTGTTGCTATCAAACTCCATTTTTCTTCTATTGCCTTTATTGCTAGATTTACAGGGATGCTTGGAAACAAAGAAATTACGTCAAAAGATATTAGTATTTCGTCCTCGTCAATATTAGTATTGTTAATCCTTGTTTTGAATTCACTGGCGTCTTTGAAATGATTTCTCTTTAAAAACTATAAACGATCTAACAAATTATGTACGAAAACAACAACCACGTAAGGAGGAAAAACTGCCAAAAATATACAAGTCTGTGACATATGTTCCAGGGTTCACAGAAAGGTTCAAATATTCTGACATATACAACAAGGAAAAATATGAATTGGCTCAAAAATCAAACAATACGGTTAACAAATTATTTAGTAACACAAAGTCAAAACGAAAAAAGGAAGACAAATCTGACGTAATCTACAGGATCAAGTGCAATGGGGACAAGTCCAACTTATGCAATAAAGTATATGTTGGCACTACAGGAACAAAACTAAAGACAAGACTTTCGTCGCATAAATCAGACCAAAAAGCTATTGACAAACCATTGGAGCAAAAAACTGCACTAGCCGCCCACTGTGTTTTGACAGGACATCAAGCAAACTTTGAAGACGTCGACATACTAGCAGAAGAGAGACTGTATAATAGAAGATACACGATGGAAATGCTTTACATCAAGGACGTCCCTACTGAGAGAAGATTAAATTATAAAACAGACACTGACAAATGTGCTCACATATACAGAAATACAATACTCAAAAATAAAATTAGTTGACATTAACTTTCGAGAGAAGCAGGAGCGTTTACTTTGTTTTGTTTTCCAATAAATGTAAATATTTTTCACTTTGTTAATATTTATGTAAAACGATTGTAATTTATGTCTCTTTGTTTAGTGGAACCCTTGAAAATGATCGACGAAGTCGGTCGAAATATCGGGAAAATAACAATTTTAAAAATAAAACAATAAATTCATAATTAATTTGTTTTATTAATGACCTCAAGCCAACAAAAACAAAAATATAATCAATTATAAAGGTCAACTATACACAATAAAAATAATTAAATATAATTTCAACAACATTTTTTAGAAAAGTGCAATTTCGAGGTGATTTTGTAAAAAAATACTACTTAATGAAATTTTCTTGAAAAAATGCAATTTCATCGAATACTAATATAATAATATACAATTGTAGTTTTCATTAAATATTCTAAAAAAAACGAAAATTAAAAAAAATTTAATTTCAAGAAAAATTGAATTTAAACAACGTGTTATAGAAAAAAGTAATTTATAAAAAAAATTTGTTAAAATTCAGTTCTGATGGATTTTCCAGAAAACGTTTCTGTTGATAAATACAATTTCAAAGAAAGTTTGTAGATTAATGCAATTTAAAGAAAAATTTGCAAAAAAAGGCATTTTTAAAGTTTGTTTTATATAAAATTAAAATTTTCATTAAATTTTCTAAAAATTCAGTCAGAATTTATTTTAGTTCAGTTATCTTTAGAGAAATGAAATTTCAAGGACATTTTTAAAAACAAAAATGTTCAATGAGTTCTTGTAAAAAAATTTAGTTTCGATGAAATTTGCTATATCAATGCAATTCCAACGAAATTTTGTAGCAAAATTGTTGATAAAAGTTTGTAAAAAAAATAGAATTTCGAAGGCATTTTCAAGAAAATGAAATTTCAACCAAATTTTGTAGAAAAATAAAATTTTGACGGGCATTTGTGATAATGTGATTTTTATAAAAAACTTTTAGAAAATGGATTTTCGTTTAAATTTTTTTATAAATCTCGTTTTTATAGAAAATTGTGTCGATATTTATCTTATAAAAATTTTCTTCAAAATTACATTTCTCTATATAATTTTGTTGAAATTTGCATTTTTTAGAAAAATAAAATTTCGAGGACATTTTGTAAAAAAAAATGTTAAATAAAGAAATTGTCTACAAAAAATTCAATTTTAACGAATATAGCTTTCATTAAAATCTCTACAAAAAAATTTAATTGTCAAGGAAAATTTTACTTTAGTAATTTTTTAGAGTAAAACAATTTCAACAAAGTTTTCAAAGGCAAAAAAATCAAACAGTTCTTGTAGACAAAAAATTTTGAAGAAAATGTCTAGAACAATGAAAAATTTCAAAAATTTTCTAGAAAAATAGCTGATGAAAATTTGCAAAAAATTTAGTCCAAGGCATTTTTTTTGAGAAAATTAATTTCGATGAAATTTAAAAACTGCAATTTCAACCAAATTTTGTTGAAAGTTAAATATTGCTTTTTTAATGGATTTTTTAGAAAAATGGAATATGAACCAAATTTTTTATGAAAATAAAATTTTGACTGGATTTTCCAAGCAAAATACGATTTCAACGAAATTAAATTTCGAGTCATAAACGCGAAAAAGACGTAAGTAGCGTGATCTATTTTAATTTTTTGATGAAGTTCGATTATTTAAGACTATTTGCATTATCATCTCATCTCAATTTTTTTATAATTTTTCATTTAAACACAAAATAATCACCAAAAACCTACTTCAGCAAAAATTGGCGCTTATATATTTTTGGCGGTTATGGCTCCATTATTTAATCATATTAAAATCGCAATATAATTATATAATAATTTTTTGAGGAAAGGGAAATTGAAATCAAGCTTGCAATATATTTCACCACATGCTAATTTTAAGCCATCCGGTCCTCAAAAAGTTATCGTGTGCACCAGCTTGGCAGACAGGCATACATAGGTCAATACTAAGACACATTTTCTCCTATCGTAAAGCTATAAAAATATACATCTTACCATTCTGATATACAGTAAGGAGCTACAAGGTCAACTCAAAAGGAATTTAGAGCATGGCACACATTACACTTTTCTGGTAGCAAATGATATATGATCTCATCACTTTAAAATTAAGGTATAATTAATTGAATCTCTTTAGATTTCTCATTTACTCTTTGACTTTTAATTAGGGTTATTACAGATTCGGTTCAACTGAAATTAATGCCATTTAATGTTGTCTATTCAAAAACCAGCCCCTGGCATTTGTTTTAGGTTTGCATGAATTCTAGTCATATGGATCCAATGGGTCGTTGTGGCGATGCGCGTACATACATACATATCATGCATGGCATGAATGAACAAATGCATGACTGAATGTGTGTCAGTCACTGGAATGGACTAAAGTGGTTTGTGTGGTTCTTTGTGAATCTGTGTGTGTGCTGCTGGTCCAAATATATTATACCTATGTATGTGTGAACATTTATACAATGGTATATGTATACCAAATAATTTTTATAATTCGTATATTTAGATGACCAAAAAAAAGTGATGTACTCACACTGATATACGAGTATATTGGCCTGATTGTATTAGGGGGTCCGTGTCAATAGAAAAATAATATCGATCAATAAAGATGTAAGCGCCATCGTGAAATATTAAAATTTTTTTTAAGAAAATCGATTATTTAGACCGTTAGCATTTTGGCTCAATAATGTCCGATTTTTTGTTATTAACCCATGAAATTTATTTTTACCTAAAATCTTTATAAAAATTAGCTAAGAAAAATAAAATATCGCTCCATTTATTATTCGAAAAACTTTTTATGGGGATTTGATGTTTTACAAAACTGAGAAAATATCATTTTAGCTTTTACGAAATTTGTAATTGCTTTTGAACGGCCGAACATAACGGGCCATTTTTTTGAATTGTTTTTTAAACTTTTTTATCGATTTTTTTTTAACTTTATTAAAAAAAATGCTCCCCCTTTGACAAAAGAAAAGAGTTCAACATTGCCAGACAGATAATAGTACTTTGTTCATAAATTTCACAAATAAATAGATTATCTGTTGGAAGGAGCAAATATATTAAAATTTTGTTTTAAACAAATGGGTAAAAACAATTCTAAATTAAAAAGTCTATAAAAAATGGTCTCTATAAAAAATGGTCTCTCTTTCAAACGACGTAAATTTTGTAAGAATAAGTTCAGCCGTTCATTAACAGTTAGCAAATTTCCTAAAATCCAAAAAAGATTTTTTCTCAATTTTATAAAATTTCAGATCCCCATAAAATTTAGGAACATTTTTTTTTAAAAAAATAAATGATAACGAATTCTTATTTTACCATTTAGCAACATTTTATAAACTTTTTAGGCAAACATACAATTTATAGGTTAATATTTCACAATAATATGCATTTAGGTTAGGTTAGGTTAGGTTGAAGAGAGGAGACGTTTAAACGTCTCATGTCCATGGACATACACTTAAGCCAGTGGTTCGGCCTGTTGTGCGCTCCTTATTTATGATCTTTTTATACCTCACGAGTTACAGAAAATCGGTACTAGACACGAATTTTCTCAGTATCTTCCAGTCATATTCTCTGAGATGAGTCAAGTCTGGTAATATGTCGGACCCGAAATGTTGGGATCTTGCATGTGTGAAAGCCGGGCAGTGACACAGAAAATGTTCCATCGTTTCGATGTTTTCTCTGCATGCCCTGCATTCGTCGTTTCCTGCTAGTCCTATGCGATGAAGATGTGCTTGTAAGCTTGAGTGTCCCGTTAGAACACTCATCATCTTACTAATATCGATCTTGTTTAGTTTCAGAAGACTTCTTGTTTTCTTTTCATTTGGGTCACCCCACAGTATCTTTGCAGTTGATCCTACTGTTGCGCTATTCCACACAGTTTTATGAGCCATCACTGCCCAGTGCTTCAACTCATTTTTCGTGGCTTCGAAAGGTTTCAAATTTTCCACATTTATTACTCGAAGTTATCTGCCCTTTGAAGCCAAGCTGTTTGCCCGTTCATTTCCAATCACTCCGTTGTGTCCTGGTACCCAGCAAATACGCAATTTACCATGGGCTGAGTAATCATTTATCGTTCTTTTACAGTCCAACACAGTTCTGGATTTGACCCTTTCCGATGTTATTGCTTGAATCGCCATTTGGCTATCTGTGAAGATGTTGGCATATTTAGGCTTTGTCGTGTTACTCAGCCAGTTCACACACTCCGTGATTGCTCGAACTTCTGCTTGAAATACCGTGTTATGGTCAGGGAGGCGGAAGTGAAGTTCGACTTCTGGTTCATCAATAAAAAGTCCCAGACCCGTCCTTCCTCCTCGCTTGGACCCATCCGTGTAGCAGCTGGTTCCCACTGACACATGGGCCAAAGTTCCATTTTCCCAGGAGCGTCTGTCTGGCACAAACGTATCACAGGTAGCTGTAAGGCGCACTTCAGGAATGCGGTCCGAGATTTCTGGCGTTTGAATGTGACCAACTAGATATTCTAAAATCTTCTGATGTTACGACTTGTGGTCTCGATTTATCCATTCACCCATCACTTGTAGACGTCTTGCTGTAAGGGCTGCCTCATACTTTATACGGATGTCTATTGGTTGGATGTGCAGTATAGTCTCCAACGCTTTTGTTGGTGCAGTTCTAAATGCCCCGCTTATGCCTAGACAGCACATACGTTGAATTTTTTGCAAAGGTATTACGTTACACTTCTTGTCCATTGATGTCCACCACACTACAGAGGCGTAGGTGATTATTGGTCTAATGACGCTCATGTAAAGCCAGTGAGAAAATTGGACGTAGTCCCCATTTTAAACCTATAGCTCTTCTGCACAACGACCAACATCTGTGTGCCTTTGTAACTCTTTCTTCAAGATGATCTTTCCAGTACAGTTTCTGATCCAAGATAACTCCCAAGTATTTTACCTTTTTAGTTATAGCAATTGTCTTATTCAGGAATCGAGGCGGGGTAAAACGTGGGATCTTCGTTTTCCTTGTAAATATGCATTTAGACAATTAAACTTCTTCAGTAAAAATTTGTGTTTGACGCTTACATCCTTTTGGCTTTTATGGCTCGATATAATCGAAGTATTCAAGTTTATTTTTCAATAGAAAATTAAGCATATGTAGTTGACATTATATTTGAATATAATTAGCGAAGATACAAACCATACATACTGTCTAAGACGATTTTGGAGCCACCTACATGTGACGTTATGCCAAAAAACGGCATAGTAATGTTTCATTTGAAGCAAATAGGGAAATTGTTGATCTAAATAAGACTCTTTCTCCGTGCTTTATCCGAATAGGATAGCCAGAACTTCCAGCAGATCTTCTGAGACCCAGTATTTGAACTTTTGTGAAAATTGCACTAAGTGCACCCAGAAAAAAACATCTGGCAAAAAAATATATTAGCCAGATTTTGCTATAAATTTGATAGATCCAGCATTTTCCTTTTAGACACAGTGCGTTGAAAAGTTACAGACGCATTTCCATAAGAGTTTTCCGACGTATAGAATGCTCTTTGCATATTATTGTATTCAAATAAATCTTAAAAGTTTACCATCCACAGCACACCCTAATATTTGTATATGCCCTCCATTTGTGCTTCTCGGAGCAAGAAAAAAGAGAACAACCAGGATTTCCGAGCAAAATTTCTATTTTAAAATTCATATAACGTATTTTTTGTGGAAAATTTATGGCAGCCGTATTAAGTGGGACTTTGGTTGACCGTAATATGTACACCAGAGATGGATGGATAGTTGTGATGTCCAAAGAATTCACAACGACACGCTCGCACACAGCAATTCACACACACATATTCAAAGCAATGCACATACACAATCATATAAATGTGGTACAGAAATCCATTAAAGCCATTTAAGCATTAAAGTGGTACAGATTTATGAAATTCGATGTGGAAATAGTATCCATTAGAAAACAAATAAATCTAAGGTAACAGTGAGTAACTTCGTGCTACGGGTCGGGCCAACTTTTTATAGACACTGAGCTAAAAAAAAACTATGAAGTTACACACATGAAGCAATTAAATATAATAAGTTGTGTTGTAAATACGAGTATTCTAAGAAATAAACAACATTGTGCTTGAAATGGACACTTTGAAATGTAACAGAAAGTACTATGAATATACCTATTTCGACCATGCTGAATACGAGGTTAGCTCTTAGAACTTTTAAAAAATGATTTCCCTCAAAACAATCGTCCACAATACTCATATTCTACAATATGATAAGATTTTATTACATTTTTTAATGCGTAACTCACTGCAGTGATTCTCATTTATTTCCCAGTAAACTTTGTGGCCGAATATCTGTCAAACTGGATCTAACTTAGAACCAGTAAGGAAAGGCTAAAGTCGGGCGGGGCCGACTATATAATACCCTACACCACTCTCGTAATATTGAATAACTCTAATATACAAATTTTGTAATTCATGTATAAATTGTTTACATAAATTTACTTTTGGGACATTTTATACTTAAATAATACCCTGTACCACAGTGTGGTGTAGGTTATAAAAACGATTGGATCTAAAGAGCCAAATCGGATGAAACATATATATGGGAGCTATAGCTAAATCTTTACCGATTTTCTTCAAATTCGGTAGTGTTGGTTCATGGATCAAGAAACTCTACCATTCTAAATTTCAAAACGATTGGATGTAAAATACAGCTTTTATAGAACTAAAGGGCCAAATCGGACGAAACATATATATGGGAGCTATAGCTAAATCTTTACCGATTTTCCTCAAATTCGGCAATGTTGGTTCGTGAATCAAGAAACTCTACCATTCTAAATTTCAAAACGATTGGATGTAAAATATAGCTTCTATAGAACTAAAGGGCCAAATCGGACGAAACATATATATGGGAGCTATAGCTAAATCTTAACCGATTTTCTTCAAATTCGGTAGTGTTGGTTCATGGATCAAGAAACTCTACCATTCTAAATTTCAAAACGATTGGATGTAAAATACAGCTTTTATAGGATTAAAGGGCCAAATCCAACGAAACATATATATGGAAGCTATAGCTAAATCTTAACCGATTTAACAAATTCGGCAGTGTTGGTTCATGGATCAAGAAACTCTACCATTCTAAATTTCAAAATGATTGAATGTAAAATACAGCTTCTATAGAACTAAAGGGCCAAATAAATCGGACGAAACATATATATGGGAGCTATAGCTAAATCTTAACCGATTTTCTTCAAATTCGGTAGTGTTGGTTCATGGATCAAGAAACCCTACCATTCTATATTTCAAAATGATTGGATGTAAAATACAGCTTCTTCAGGACTAAAGAGCAAAATCGGACGAAACATATATATGGGAGATATAGCTAAATCTTAACCGATTTTCTTCAAATTCGGTAGTGTTGGTTCATGGATCAAGAAACTCTACTATTCTAAATTTCAAAACGATTGGATGTAAAATACAGCTTTTATAGGACTAAATGGCCAAATCGGAGGAAACATATATATGGGCGCTATATCTTAATCTGAACCGATTTCAACCAAATTCAATAGCGATCTTAACAGCCGCGAAATACTCTAAACCGCAAAATTTCAGAACGATCGGAGTGAAATTGCGACCTGTAGTCGACGAACAACTTTACATGGACAGACGGACGGACGGACGGACATCGTTAAATCGACTCAGCTGGTGATTCTGAGTCGATCGGTATACTTTAAGGTGGGTCTAGCTGTGTTATTTTCAGGTGTTACAAACATCTGCCGTGAAACAAACTTATAATACCCTGTACCACAGTTGGTGTAGGGTATAAAAATGGATAGCACCATTGGATTTTAGCTTGTTCAAAATAGGTCTATTTATAGGGTCTCCTTTCAGTTAAATTTTTGGACTAGCATAGTGAAACAAGCAATACTCGTAGTGTGATTTCGTTAAAATAAGTGTGATAAAAGCAATATGATCCCTTAAATATGACAATTGTCGAAAATGATAAAAGGCCTAACTCAAAAAATGTTGAAATTCCAGATGGAAAACAAACAGCTGTATTTTAAATAATCATTGTTTTTATAGCATCAATCATAGCGGTTACTCTCGAATGGAGTACCGGATTGACTTCAAATTTGGTATTGAATAATATTTTGTTTCTATCTCAGGCTAAGTTTGAAGATGAGCCATAGTGGTCCACTCCTTCTAGTACCTCCCTCACAAAAGGTTAAAATTTAGTGAAATATTGATTACGGTATGGCAGTTTTAGTATGCTGACTTAGTTCTGCAAAATATGGGTTTGGTTAGTAATTCTTGTTACATTCAATTTACTACTTCCATAAGTTTTCAGCTGATTCAAGTTAAAAACATAAAATATTGCTATTGAATTCTGAAGATGATAGAGTGGTTTCTATCGAAACTGTAGTCAATTCTACCCTGTAATTAAAACTCCCTACCAATTTTAGTATTTGTTTATTAAATTTTTGCAATAGACAGAAAGTAACTAAAACATATGGTTTTAAACCGAATAAATTCTGAATGAATAACAAAAGCAACAATAACCAGTAAGGAAAGGCTAAAGTCGGGCTGTATAATACCCTACACCACTCTCGTTATATTGAATAACTCTGACATATAAATTTTGTAATTCATGTATAAATTGTTTACATAAATTTACTTTTGGGACATTTTATACTTAAATAATACCCTGTACCACAGTGTGGTGTAGGGTATAAAAAACGATTGGATCTAAAGAGCCAAATCGGATGAAACATATATATGGGAGCTATAGCTAAATCTTTACCGATTTTCTTCAAATTCGGCAATGTTGGTTCATGAATCAAGAAACTCTACCATTCTAAATTTCAAAACGATTGGATGTAAAATATAGCTTCTATAGAACTAAAGGGCCAAATCGGACGAAACATATATATGGGAGCTATAGCTAAATCTTAACCGATTTTCTTCAAATTCGGTAGTGTTGGTTCATGGATCAAGAAACTCTACCATTCTAAATTTCAAAACGATTTGATGTAAAATACACCTTTTATAGGACTAAAGGGCCAAATCGGACGAAACATATATATGGGAGCTATAGCTAAATCTTAACCGATTTTCTTCAAATTCGGCAATATTGGTTCATGGATCAAGAAACTCTACCATTCTAAATTTCAAAACTATTGGATGTAAAATACAGCTTTTATAGGACTAAATGGCCAAATCGGACGAAACATATATATGGGAGCTATAGCTAAATCTTAACCGATTTTTTTCAAATTCGGTAGTGTTGGTTTGTGGATCAAGAAACTCTACCATTCTAAATTTCAAAACGATTGGATGTAAAATACAGCTTTTATAGGACTAAATGGCCAAATCGGACGAAACATATATATGGGAGCTATAGCTAAATCTTAACCGATTTTCTTCAAATTCGGTAGTGTTGGTTCATGGATAAAGAAACTCTACCATTCTAAATTTCAAAATGATTGGATGTAAAATACAGCTTCTACAGGACTAAAGAGCAAAATCGGACGAAACATATATATGGGAGCTATAGCTAAATCTTAACCGATTTTCTTCAAATTCGGCAGTGTTGGTTCATGGATCAAGAAACTCTACCATTCTCAATTTCAAAACGATCGGATGTAAAATACAGCTTCTATATGACTAAAGGCGCAAATCGGACGAAACATATATATGGGAGCTATAGCTAAATCTTAACCGATTTTTTTCAAATTTGGCAATGTTGGTTCATGGATCAAGAACCATTCTAAATTTCAAAACGATCGGATGTAAAATACAGCTTCTATAGGACTAAATGACCAAATCGGACGAAAGATATATATGGGAGCTATATCTAAATCTAAACCGATTTCAACCAAATTCAATAGCGATCTTAACAGCCGCGAAATACTGTAAACTGCAAAATTTCAGAACGATCGGAGTGAAATTGCGACCTGTAGTCGACGAACAACTTTACATGGACAGACGGACGGACGGACGGACGGACAGACATCGTTCAATCGACTCAGCTAGTGATTCTGAGTCGATCGGTATACTTTAAGGTGGGTCTAGCTATAGTATTTTCAGGTGTTACAAACATCTGCCATGAAACAAACTTATAATACCCTGTACCACAGTGTGGTGTAGGGTATAAATATTAACAACACAAAAAAAATTGAATTTTTGTGTGCGATTTTTAAGTTTAAAAATTTATATGCCATTTTTTAAATTGATTGTACTCTCCGATTTTGTAATTTTTTTTAATTTTATTAATTTTCCAACCCGATATCTTTCACACGAACAACGGTAGTCGTAGGTCCATGTTGTGATATAGCCCCCATACAAAGTTCCTTCTAGATTTAACTTCGTAACTTTACAAAAACTTAAAATTTCAAGGAATTAGGCTATATTTTTTACCACATATAAAAATAGTAAAGGTTTCAATATTCTAGCTCTCCTAAATTTTTGTAAAAAATGGTGTAAATTGGAGAAGCTTGGCAACAATACAAGTTAATATTTTTGACCCGTTCTTTCTTCGAAAACATTCTCTAGGAAGTTTCCTTTATGATGAATGTAATCCTGAAATAAATGAAATAAATCCTTTTTATAAAAAACTTCTTCTATAACTTCAAAAAAGACATACACTTTTCCCCAAAAAACTACAATAACTTAATTTTTTTTCTTCTTGAGTATATAGGATCAGTTGGTATAGCCCCAATACAAAGTTCCTTCTAGATTTGGTTTCATTATACCAAGAACAGCCACAAATTTCAACGAATTGGTATGAAATTTGGTATAATGAGTTAATTTGCACCTGAAACCATTCACATGCGATCCATGGCGGAGGGTATATAAGATTCGGCATGGCCGAACTTAATCCATCTTTACTTGTTTGATATAGCCCCAACTAAAGGGTGGTTAAATTTTAAGGGCCGATGTTTATTTTGAATAAAACACAAATTATTGTATTTTTTTTATTTTGATAATATTGGTATGGTTCAATTATGTATGGAACAAAATAGGGGCCAAATGGCCGCCGCGACCTCGGCGGTACATCTTCATCCGATGGTCCAATTTTTCGATGACGGTGAGGCATAATTGATGTTCTATGCCGTTAAGGTGCCGAATTATCTCATCCTTTAGCTCTTGAATTGTTACTGGCTTATCGACGTACACCTTTTCTTTCAAATAACCCCAAAGAAAGAAGTCCAACGGTGTCAAATCATATGATCTTGGCGGCCAATTGACATCGCCACGACGTGAGATAACACGGCCATTGAATTTGTTGCGCAAAAGAGCCATTGTTTCGTTAGCCATATCTTCCAATTCGGGCCATAAAAAGTTCGTTATCATCTCACGATAGCGAACACCATTCACAGTAACTGTCTCATTTTGGAAAAAATACGGCCAGATGATGCCGCCAGCCCATAAACCGCACCAAAAAGTCACTCTTTGTAGGTGCATTTGTTTTTCGACAATCGCTCTTGGATTATCATGCCCCCAAATGCGGCAATTCTGCTTATTGACGAATCCACTAAGGTGAAAATGTGCCTCATCGCCGAAGATGATTTTCTACGAAAATTGATCATCCACTGTTGCCATTTCTTGCCACCATTCTGACCATTGACGACGTTTGGAATGGTCAAGCGGCTTTACTTCTTGAGTCAGTTGCACTTTGTAAGCGTGTAAATGCAAGTCTTTATGCGCAATGTTCATCAACGACGAGCGTGAGAGGTGTAATTGTTGGGCACGACGACGAGTTGAGGTGGACGGCTCTTCAGCCACACTATCGCGAACAGCAGCAATATTTTCTGCAGTACGAGCTGTACGAGCATGCACTGGTGTTTTCACATCTCTACAGACCCGGTTTCCTAAAATTTTTGCACGATTTTTCCGATTGTACGCACATTTGGACGATTAAATTGACCGATAAAATCACGAAGTACACGATATACATTTTGATTTGAACGTCCATTTTCAGAAAAAGCCTGAATAACTTTAACGCGTTGCTCGATTGTGTATCTTTCCATGGTTCAAATTGAGTTAGTCTGAAATTGAGAAATTTCAAATGAAATGCAGAAAATAAACAGGACGTTTAGGTGTGGTTCTCATTCAACATCGGCCCTTAAAATTTAACCACCCTTTATAGAATCTCCCCGATTTGACTTCTTAAAGCCATAGATACCATAAATGTCAAAAGTTCTGGCTAAAAATTGGGAACTGGCGTTTATTTATACCCGGAATTATTCACACGAACAACGGTAGTAATAGCTCAATGTTTTGATATATCCCTCATACATAGGTAAATTGACTTCGTTATGCCACAAAAACCTCAAATTTCAACGAACTAGACTGAAATTTGGTATGGACTGAGTATAAATATTTAAGTGGTTTTAAAAAATATTTCGATTCTGCGATTGCTCAATTAATTAGGAGCTATTCGCGATCAAAATGACATCAAAAAAAATAGGCTTTTAATGAATACCTTTGGCTGTGCTTTTTTTCTGAAATTGACTATAAGACAATAAAAACCGATCGGGCATCAAGAAAAAATTTTAAAATATTTCAATATGAAGGTTACTCTTCACGTTTTTAATGCATTTTTTATAAATCGGAAATAACTTCTACACTATTGGTCTGATATTCTCTTTCCATGGCTCGTCAAAAAATGCTGATCTCCAAATTTAATTTTTATAAAAAATGCACCCTCTCAAGGCCGTGAAATTATTGTTTGGTTGTTGTTACCAAATGGGTTAAAGCGAATTGATTGTCATACAAAAATATCCTACAAGCATTACTTCAATATCAAAATCTATATAGTCGGTTTGCACGATTAACATTTTCGTACTTGTTTTAATTACAGTATACCATGCAGCGAAACCACAACTTGAATGGATCACAAATATATTTCCTCTCACAATAAAGGTAGATAGATTATAATATATCCGAATACGGCCAAATTTTTTTCGCAATAATGTTTTCTCCTTTAATGTTTTAACAAAAACCAGAAATGGTTGACATGCAGTTAAACCTATACACAATACTACACGACCCGCATTCCGTCCGTAATCTGTTCGCACACCGCAAACTGGAACAAAAAAAGTGAACAAATCGATGAAGAGAAATTGGAGCGTGCATATATTCCAAAAATTGCTTGATATGTTACCAAGAAAAGGAATACATCGAGGGAAAAAAATCTGATTGGAATAAATGCGAAATATGCAGCAGCGCAATTCAGACGTTTTACGAGGATAATTTGTTAAATGAAGTCACAAGTACAAATAGATCATAAAAATAGGGTAGCAGAAACAAATATCGTATACACACATGCTACTCCAAAGCAAGGAACAGATATATGAAAACCAAGATTTTCAGATCAGATTTAATCAGCTATTTGTGTCTCATCAAAATCGGATTTTGTTTTAGAAATGCCAGATTTATTTTCAACATGGGGTATTCTTTTTTCATCACTCTATAATACCACAAAATATTCAGTAGCGAGAACAAAAAGTGTATATCGTCATCAGAAACGAAAAAGGGCCTATCATCATGTTTGAAAATTTTACAGGAGAAGCAAAAAACTAAATAA
Organism: Eudasyphora cyanicolor; assembly: GCA_963930755.1. Classification (NCBI taxonomy): domain Eukaryota; kingdom Metazoa; phylum Arthropoda; class Insecta; order Diptera; family Muscidae; genus Eudasyphora; species Eudasyphora cyanicolor. The sequence goes on from OZ005737.1 coordinate 245,097,692, forward strand.
AATGAAAAGTGTTGCCGTTAGAAAAACGTTGTTTTCAGGATAATAAAATTAATTTCTAAACATAATGATGCATATATAAAATCACACAAACATGATTTATAACTTGTTTGCGTGAAATAGGATTTTTTTAACTATGAAAAAAGAAATAATTTGTTGTTAGGCCTTTTTGAATTTCTTTAATAAATTCGCCATTTTTAATATTACGCCGCTAAAAATTTATCAGGATGTGTATTTTGATGCAGGGTACCGAAATCCATCATAAACTGAGTTTCCATTTTTCTTGTTGTTACGCCCTTTTTCGTTTCTGATGACGATATGAGTTTTTACATCAATAGCTTTGATTGCTTCTTATACAGGGTAGCGCAGAATGAGCTATATGGTTTAAGTTCTTTATAACTTTTTTAATTATTATTCTTTCTTTGTTTTTCAGCATTTTGTGAAGGAGACTTGGGGAATTAATTATGAATTGAACAACGTACAAAAATAATTGAATTTTTGCGAAATTTTTCGTTCGTTTCATATCCCCCACTTCTTTGAAATGTTATAATACAGGGTGGCGCAGAATGAGCCATATTGTTTTAATTACTTATAACTTTTTTAATTATTATTCTTTCTTTGTTTTTATACCCTACACCACACTATGGTACAGGGTATTATGACTTTGTGCATTTGTTTGTAACACCCAAAAAGAGAAGAAATAGAACCATAGTTTATTATACCGATCGTCATAGAATCAATTTTTGAGTCGATTTAGCCATGTCCGCCTGTCTGTCCGTCTGTCTGTCCATGTATTCTTCTAATCAAAGTGCAGGTCGTATTTATGGTCCGATTGGGATTAAATTTAGCACAGTGCTCTGTTTGGCCCAAGGACGATCCCTATTGAAATTGGTTAAAATCGGTTCAGATTTAGATATAGCCCCCATATATATGTTACCCCCGATTTGACATGTAAGCGCTGTAGTATGAAATTTGGCAGAGAGAGTTCCCCTATTACATGAATGAACACTGCTAAATTCGGGGAAAATCGGTTCAGATTTAGATATAGTCCCCATATATATGTTACCCCCGATTAGAAATTCAAGCACTGTAGAAATTGTATTTTATATCCGATCAGAGCGAAATTCGGCAGAAAGAGGTTTCTTATTACATGAAGGAATACTGTCAAATTCGGAGGAAATCGGTTCAGATTTAGATATATCCCCCATATATATGTTACCCCCGATTTGAAATTAACGCGCTGTAGAAACTGTACTTTATATCCGATCAGAACGAAATTCGGCAGAAGAGGTTTCTTATTACATGAAGGAATGCTGCCAAATTCGGAGAAAATCCGTTCAGATTAAATACAGTCCCCATATATATGTTACCCCCAATTTGAAATTCAAGCGCTGTAGAAACTGTATTTTATATCCGATCACAGCGTCGTCAATTACAATTCGACAGAAAGAGGTTTCTTATTACATGAAGGAATACTGCCAAATTCGGAGATAATCGGTTCAGATTTAGATATAGCCCCATACGAAATTCGACAGAAAGAGGTTTTTATTTTACATGAATGAGTCTTCAGGGAAAATCGATTCAGATTAATATATATAACCTCCATATATATGTTCCTCCTGATTTGGTTACAAAGCGCTATAGAAGTTGTACTTTACTTCCGATCATTACAAAATTCTCCAGAAAGATGTTTCTCAATTTAGGAACGAATATTGCTTAATTTAGATATATCCACATATATATGTTCTTACTCAAATACCAATTATTCCAAATTATTATCGCAATGACCCTTACCGCATTGTTAGGGAGGTGTAGGGTTTCATTAAGTCGGCCCCGCTTGACTTCCTTGCCTTTCCTTACTGGTTTTATCATCATTTTGTGAAGGAGACTTGGGGAATTAATCATCATAATTTATTTTTTTTCGAAATTTTGCGAAAAGTTTTGGAAATAATATAAAAAGAGCACGTATGTGCGAAGCAGAAGATGGACATAACTTACCGGATATAATTTTTCAAAGCTACCATGGACGCCGTACGTCCATGTAGGTTTTAGGTCGTTAGGAACAACATTGGGATTTTAGAAAGATTTCAGTCAAAAAACCTAAGATTTATTAGAAACCCCTATTGGTTCGTATCCAACAAAACCATACACAACGATTTAACAATTTCTGCTGTTGAAAACGAAATATTCTGAAAACTACTACAAAGACTAATTAATGGTGATTTCGATTCTATAAAAATGTTTCCCACCTTTTAGGTGGGAAACTTATCTCTTTTTTCAAAATTCCAAAATATGACATAAAAGTCCAGTTTTCGGGAAAGAAATCGCCTTAAGTGACCACCGCAATCCTCTGACTAACTCGCTGCTAGATGATTCCAACGAAATAAGAAGACTGAAACGAAGACTGAATTGATCTCGTATTTCGACGCACATGTGTGCGTATCACTTATATACAGTCAGGACAATGCAACACTCATACGTTCAATGTACTGGTTCTCTAAATGCGGATTTGTGTATATCCCCAAATTTCATATCGAATCTTGTTTTCATGGATTCAATTGTTTCTGGTTTATATTTACAAATTCTATAATTGCAACTGTGAAACTTGAAATTTTGGCAGAAGAAATAAACGGTATTGAACAATAATTTTTCTTAAGTAAGTTTACATTGCGTGTAATAATCGAGGATGGTGTACAAGTATCAATTACAATGGATGATAACATATAAAGAGTGGTTGAATTGTAAGGGCCGATGTTGAATGTGAACCACACCTAAACGTCAAGCTTTTTTCTGCATTTCATTTGACATTTCTCAAATTCAGACAAACTCAATTTGAACCATGGAAAGATACACAATCGAGTTAAAGTTATTCAGGCTTATTATGAAAATGGGCGTTCATCCGGGTCTGTAGGAGATGTGAAAACACCAGTACATGCTCGTACAGCTCGTACTGCAGAAAATAATGCTGCTATTCGCGATAGTGTGGCTGAAGAGCCGTCCACCTCAACTCGTCGTCGTGCCCAACACTTGCACCTCTCACGCTCCTCGTTGATGAACATTATGCATAAAGACTTGCATTTACACGCTTACAAGGTGCAATTGACCGAAGAACTAAAGCCTCTTGACCACTCCAAACGTCGTCAATGGTCAGAATGGTGGCCAGTAATGGCAACAGTGGATGATCAATTTTCGAAGAAAATCATCTTCAGTGGTGAGGCACGTTTGCACCTCAGTGAATTCGTCAATAAGCAGAATTGCCGCATTTGGGCGAATGGTCTTCCAAGAGTGATTGTCGAAAAACCAATGTACCCACAAAGAGTGACTGTTTGGTGCGGTTTATGGGCTGGCGGCATCATCGGGCCGTATTTTTTCCAAAATGAGGCCGGTCAGGCAGTTACTGTGAACGGTGTTCGCTATCGTGAGATGATAACGAACTTTTTATGGCCCGAATTGGAAGATATGGATGTGGATAATATGTGATTTCAACAGGACGGTGCCACTTGTCACACAGCTAACGAAACAATTGCTCTTTTGCGCAACAAATTCAATGGCCGTGTTTTCGCTTTGGGGGTTTTTTGAAAGAAAAGGTGTACGTCGATAAGCCAGCAACAATTCAAGAGCTAAAGGATGAGATAATTCGGCACATTAATGGCATAGAACCTCAGCGTCATCGAACATTTGAACCATCGGATGGAGGTGTGCCGCCGAGGTCGCGGCGGCCAGTTTGCCGATATTTTGTTGAACCATACCAATATTATCATAATAAAAAGAAACGACAATAATTTCCTGCATAATTTGTGTTTTATTCAAAATCAACATCGGCCCTTAAAATTTAACCACCCTTTATAAAATACAGTTTTTCGCAATGTAGTGTTTATCCAAAATCAAAGAAATAATAAAGTTATTTAGATTATACATGGTACAAGATATCTTTAACTAAATTATCATATTACCTCATCCCGTTAATTCACGTATATCGGTTTTTATATGTATGTATACACATGTGTTATTTGCACCAATGTCATACATTCATTGTTTCATTCTGATTCGAGGGAATTGTACAAAAGTTGGCCGTAATAGTCACTCACCAAAAAAAAAAAAAACACAGAGGCACGCACACATACTAGTATTACTACATAGACTTACATACACTAACATAAGGGGGCGGGGGTGGTCTTCGGCACGTTCGTAGATTGTACACGTGCCAAATAACCAATTTGTGTTTACACTTTTTATATCAGTTACAAACTGATATTTTAACAATTCCTTTATGCGATAGCACCCACTGTCATAGGGCAAAATACGACGATCTTCTTACTGACCCAGTTGGGTATTAGAACAAATAGAGTAAATTTGAAAAAGCATTTACTTGAAAACAAAATCGAGTGATTTTGGAGCAATCATGAAGTTATAGTTGTATGAAAAATTCTACAAACATGTATTATTTAGAGAATTTTAATCCTTGGTCGAAAAAGTACCAAAAAATGTGAATATATGGCCCATTTTAGAATTTTAGCTTATAATATCACATCCACAATTTGAAATAATTAAATTTTGGGAGAAATATGCCCTTTTGTGTGGGAGGTACCAAAACGAGCGTGGCACCTTTGTCAATTTATCTCGAGGTGATAGCGACTAATAAAGTAATACTATACATATGTGGAATTTCATGCAATTTCATTAAGTTTTCAAAGAATCAATATTTCACTAAATGCTAACCCTTTGTGGAAGAGGTACTAGAAGGAGTGGACCAAAATGGCCTATCTTCGAACTTAGGCTGAGATGGAAAAAAATTTTACCGTATACCAAATTTGAAGTCAATCCGTTACTCCTTTAGATAGTTATCGTGTGCAGCAGCCAGCATACAGATGGATAGACGGACATTACTCAAATTAATTGAAATAACTCAAAATCTAATTTCCACCAAAATACTTGGGGTTTAGGTCACTCCTTAGCAAATGATATAATATACACTCCTCTGAAAAATGATGGGATACGAATTAAAACCAGTAAGGAAAGACATAAAGTCGGGCGGGGCCGACTATATAATACCCTACACCTCCCTAACAACGCGAAAATGGGCATTGCGATAAGAATTTGGCAGTGTTCATTCGCGTAATAAGAAAACTCTCTATGACGAATTTCGTACAGATCGGATGTAAAATACGGGTTCTACAGCGCTTACATGTCAAATCGAGTGTAACATATATTTTGGGGCTATATGTATATAAATCTGAACGGATTTTCTCCGAATTTAATAGTGTTCATCCACGTAATAAGAAAACTCTCTCTATTGAATTTCGTACTGATCGGATATAAAATACGGGTTCTGCAGCGCTAACATGTCAAATCGGGCGAAACATATGTATGGGGGCAATATCTAAATCGAACTGATTTTCTCTAAATTTGGCAGTGTTCATGCATATAATAAGAAACCTCTCTCTGTTGAATTTCGTACTGATCGGATATAAAATACGGGTTCTACAACTCTTACATGTCAAATCGGGTGAAACATATATATGGGGGCTATATCTAAATCTAAACGGGTTTTCTTCGAATTTGGTAGTGTTCATTCATGTAAAAAAAACTCTCTCTGCCGAATTTCGTACTGATCGTATATAAAATACGGGTTCTACTGCGCTTACATGTCAAATCGGGTGTAATATACTCGTATATATGGGGACTATATCTAAATCTGAAACGATTTTCCTCCAATTCGGCAGTGTTCCTTCATTTAATAGAAGAAATCTCTCTGTAAGATTTCGTGCAGATCTGATATAAAATACAGTTCCTACATCGCTTACATGTCAAATCGGAAGTACATATATATGGGAGCTATATGTAAATCTGAACCGATTTCAACCAAATTCAATGAGGATTGTCCTTGGGCCTAAAGAAAGATGTGTTCAAAGTTTCGTGGAGATGGGACCATAATTGCGACCTGTACTTTGATTACAAGAATACATCTACAGACAGACGACAGAGAGACGGGCATAGCTAAATTGACTCAGAAAATGATTACAAGTCGATCGGTATAATAATGAATGGGTCTATTCCCTTTGGGTGTTACAAACAAATGCACATAGTCACAATACCTACATAGTCTACCTCATCTTCTTTTGGACATTACAGACAAATGCACAAAGTTATAATACCCAGTAACACAGTGTGGTGTAGGGTATAAAAACGTAAACATAAAAAACATTTTGTTTTTATACCCTTCACCATACTGTGGTACTGCGTATTATAACTTTGTGCATTTGTTTGTAATGTCCAAAAGAAGATGAGGTAGACCCATCGTTTATTATACCGATCGACTTAGAATAACTTTATGAGTCGACTTAGCTATGTCCTTCTGTCCGTATGTCCATGTACCTTTGTAATCAAAGTATCGCATTTATTGTCTGTCGCGATAAATTTTGGCACGTATATCTTAATAGGTCTAAAGACGAGCCCTATTGAAATTGGAGAAAATAGGTTCGTGTTTAGATGTAACAGCCACATATAAGTTTCTCTCGATGTGGCAGTTGTATTTTATATGAGATCATTACAAAATTTTGCAGAAAAAAATTTCTTAACTCAGAAACGTATACTGCTTAATTTGGGGGAAATCAGTTCAGATTTAGATAAAGCCCTCATATACATGTTACTCCCGATTCGATATGTAGGCGATGTAGATACCATATTTTATATCCGATCAGTAAGATATTTGGCAAAAAGATGTTTCTTAGTTCACTAACTGCCCGATTTGGTCACAAGTAATAACTGACTTGCTCGAAAATCTTGCTTCCGAGAAAAATCACTTGGGATTTCACGTAAATATAAAGTATTTTTAGTAGAATACGAGTATGATAGCATAAATAACAAAAATCTTTCTTAAGTCTAGTTAGGCGGTTATGGATAGTGACTACAAATTTATGTTCTTTCTGATTTGGTATCAAACCGTTATAGAAATGGTTTAATACCTCCGGTCATTACAAAATTTGGCAGACAGAAGTTTTTAATTTAGGAACGAATACTGCTAAACTTTGGGGAAAATCGGTTAAAATTTATATATAGCCCCCATATATATATATATATATATGTATGTTCCTGTTGATTTAGTATTTCACTCTATTTTACATTTAATTTTGCAGAAATGAGGTTTTTGATCCAAGTTGATGAAAATTTCTTCCGAATTTTGGTCAATACTTCACGTTTTAAGGATATGCTTCAGATCTATTTTATTATGATCCACATATTCAACCTCTTCTTGGAATAAGGCTTTAGGCGAAGCTAAGTACTTTCTGAACTAAAACGAAACCAATTATTCCAAATTATTATCGCTATGCCATTTGCGTATTGTTAGGGTGGTGTAGGGTATTATATAGTCGTCCCCGCCAGAATTTCTTACTGGTTGAATTTATAGAATAGTATCAATATGCATATTGTAATTTGAACATGAAGTCAAATACAATCATTAAAACGTAAAATATACAAAATTTTTAAAAATAAAAGAAAATGTTCACCGAAATAATAAATTAAAAAAATAACTTTATTCCTAATTTGCCGGTCGGGGCAAATTGCATTTTAAACATGAAATCTAGAAAACTCTGTGTGGAATCAAATCATCTATGTAATATTAATAATTCAATAATCTCAAAAATTATTTATGAAATTAAATCTTACCACTGGGAGGTTACAACCAAATTTTGAAGGTGAATAATATGCTCTGGAAAGATTTTTTTTAATTTTGCTACCTAGTGTAATCAATTGTTTCGCATTCCCCATAATGTAGTCATCTTCGTCCAGTTGATGGCATATTTTGAATACTGACATGTATATCCTCAACATTTTTCTGGAACATTCAACCCGCCGTTTATCATCTTCAACATATGACCAACTGGGAATACTCCCTCACTGGTGCATTCATGAAAGTATATACGAGTACTAGTATGCCCTCTCCTTATTTGCGGGATAGACAATGGATGAGGGGAAACAAATTCCCATTCATACTCGTACATATGTTTCTTGATTTATATTTAAAGAGTGATTGACATGTTGCTAGCAGACAGGAAATTGAATCTAGCATGTGGTGTCGGAATTTTTTTCTAGGAGTTTCGCAGTTGCTGCACAGTCATAACAGCTTTATTAAGGACATGTAATGAAAGTAATTGATGGAATTGTACACATACATATGTAGAGCTGCAGAGGAACGCAGCAATAGAGCCTTAAAGCTGTCAACTTTAAGGTTTTTAAGCGAAATAAAAAGTACCTGTATTCTGTATTGGAGTACTCACAAATTCAGATTTGTATACTCATCACAACGAACATTGACATTCCGTTTGCACCACCTTCAAACATTAATTCAGCTTTCTATTCTGTTCCGCTATATTGACAACATGCACAGACAAATTTTGTTTTAAATTTAAAGATTTGCGTCACCATTGCTTGGACCATTCTGAAATTTGGCATACATGTTGTTGGTGTAGGGGTGCAAAAGGGGGGTTCGTGTGGTAAAGAAATAAATAAATAAAAACAAACGAATTTTAGTTTTAAATATAAATAGTGGGGGATCTTTATTTGGGGTATTTTCAAATAAACAAGGATTTATTACCGTGTAAGTGGTTGGCGACAAGGCCTGTGTGCGCGAGCGTAGAGCGAAACGACAAGTGGTGAACGCAGAGGCTCGTTACAAGTGTTCGACTACCATAGATTTTGCGAATAGAGAGAGAGAGAGAAAGACCCGAAGATGAGCAAGGCAGCCACACAACAACCACCACCCATAGGCAATCCGCACTCTACACATCCGTATTAAGCGAATTAGGTCTCCGAAGAGAGGTGTAGAGGGGATTCCAGTGATGTCAATACGCAACCGGTATTGATCAGGCTCGGGAAGTTGAGACAATGCTGCGTACGTGAACATTGCCGGCCACCTTGCAACATCCGACGATGTTGTAATATAAAGGAAAGGAAATAATCTACAACTAGGATTAAATTAGTACATAATAAGGAACGTAAATTCAGTTACCTAGTGAGCATTCAAAAAAATTCAATTCGAGTTTCAATGTTATATTAAGAATATGTAAAATAATTAATATAGGCGAGGTGATGCTAAAATAGTTTTTGAGATTTCGAAATAAGTTTGAGTTTAAATAGACTACTGCGATGTGCGACGTCAATTAGTAAAATAAATTCTAGAACAATAATTTCAAGTTTCTAATTGATTTAAGACGATTCGAGTTCAAATAATTAATAAATACACGAGATGTGACCGTTTATAAAAAGCGAGGCTGGTGTCAAAATGTGACCAACAAACAAATTCAAATTGGGTTGAATTGATTACCAATTTCAAGCGAATTCAAATAGGTACGACGAAAATTACATACGAAGGGTGAGACTAGCAAGTAATAAACAAAAGCCTACGTGAAATTCGCAATTCGACTACCAGGGGAAAAGTCCACAGCTGTGCTGAGTAGCATGAGGTGGTAGTGAACCAGTTAGGATGTAACCAAATATGGTGTTCTGAGCCAGTAGTGACTTGAGAACAATCCGTGGTGGTTCACACAAAAGAATTCGCGGATAAAGATCCGCGCCAAGTAGCACATCTACAGGACCATCATCGAATGAATCAGCCAATCGAAGACTGGGGAGGCGAGATCTAAGGTTGGTAGCAACAGAAGGTGATGGCAAGTTGCCAGAAATGTTCGGAAGAACGAGGGCTACCGTTTCTAAGACGAGCGATGGACCAACAGGTGAGGAGATTTCAAGAGAGCAAATTTCTCTTGAATTCCCAAGGTGAGTACAGTTCACGCCTGACACACTAGCGTTCGTAGAACGCGTTGAAATTCCCAATCGTTTTCGAAAGCGGTCCGTAATTAAGGACGTCTCGGAAGATGGGTCAATGAGAGCTCGAGCAGGGTACGTAATACCCCGGTGAATGATATTTACGGTGGCGGTCCCCAAGAGCACATTCCTATCCTGGGTGGTATGAAATACCTGGCGATTCATAACGGTGAGATTATCCGCATTTGAAGTGGAAGCTACATTATCTAGATTATGATTAGGAGAGGTACCACTAACAACAGGGGTTGAGCTAGGCGACGAGACAGTTGAGGAGGTAGAGCTAGACGACGAACCAGTTGAAGAGGCAGAACGATGACGGCGGTGTAGGAGGGTGTGATGCCTTCCATTACACACATTACAATTATGAGTGCTAGAGCAGTCTTTAACGGAATGACCCCGTGAAAAGCAATTGAGACAACGACCTTGTTTCTTAACTTCAGCAAATTTCTTATCGAATGGAAACTTCTTGAACCGAGGACATGACAGTAGAGGGTGGATTTCATTGGGGCAAAAACTACAACAATTTTTGTAGGAAGATTTCGAATTTCCTAGAGCCGCCGTATTTGTAAAATCCGTACTGATTTTTCGAGACTTGGTGACTTTTGATGAATCGATGCCCTTGATGTCGCGAAGACACGCCAGAGTTTGAATTCTTTCCGTAAGAAAAGAATCTAATGCCTGCCAGGAGGATAACGACGACTTGTCCCTGATACTCTGTTCCCATAGAGTTAGGGTGAGCTTTGGCAATCTCTGGATACAAAGAAATACTAATATAGGGTCCCAGTGGACCGTGACTATGTCATATACGGCCATTGCCGATAGACAACCGTTGATACCACGCTGCAAAGTCTTCAAGCCAGAACTTGTCTCACTTTCTAATATTGGAAGGTCAAATAGAAGCTTGAGGTGATTATTCACCAGGATACGCTTGTTATCATACGTATCCTTCAAAGCTTTCCAAGCTAGATCAAAGCTTCGATGGGTGAGGGGAAATTTCTCCACAATTTCTCTGGCCTCACCGCACGTTTTCCGACGCAAATGACAAAGGCGTTCGATATCGCTAAGCCGAGAGTTATTCACATAAACCGCTGTAAATAAATCACGAAACGTGGGCCACGAAAGAAAATCGCCCTCAAAAACGTCAGTGTCACAAGGCGGAATCGAAATATTATGCATGACGTCACCAATTGGCCGAATTATGCCCGCATGCCTAGTACTATTTCCCAGATCTAAATTATTCGAAGGATCAACTTGAATACCGATTTCACGAGACGCGTGAGTTGAAGAACTCATATTGTTTACCGGGTCAGTAATGCGCGTGTCCCCGAAAGGTTGTTGTGCCAACGAAACTAATGAACCACTCATATTCGAACTCAGGGACGTTCTACGAGAGCGTGTGAGCATGGACAACTTCCTCTTTATAGCGGCGAGGCATTGTATGTACGTCTGATAAGACACGTCGTACTTGGTGTTCGCCAAGTCCATATCATCTTTCCCAGCGTCAGGAGATGATTGCAAATAGTCCAGACATTTCTGAAACATTTCTCGAGTTGTAGACCACATATTATCTAACTCTGTACTACGAACCTCAAGATCATAAACATCGAGGTCTTCTTCCTTCAGAATACGGAAAGACGAATCAAATTTCAATACAGCCTCCGAAGCGCTGATGAAAAAATCAAGGGGGGTAAGCGGCATTTTGAAGAAGATAAGTAAAAAGTTAACTAATTAAAATTCCCAAGAAATGTTAAACCAATTTCAGAATAACACACGAAATTGAAAATTCAAACCTGTCGCGAAGGCCCTTAAAATGAAATGGTTGTAAATTTTTCAAAAAAATCTATGAAATGGGAAGAGGAAAACGAAATCGAATCAAAATGACCAAACGCTCCAAAATAGCAAACAACAAAAGTAAATTTGCGCACAATCAAAAATTTCCGAGAAAGTCAAAAAGAATATTTTTTTTAAAACTTATGTGTGACGAGTTGACCGAGTGTAGGGTGCACTACTGCCGAATCGCGACTTAGAAAATTAAAATGCAAAAACAACACGTTCAAATAGCAAACAAAATTTCAAATATATTTTTTTCCAATCAAAAAAATAAAGACAATGTTCTTTTACGTATGTGTCAGCAAAACGGGCTGTAGGGTGCACGGAGTCAAATAGTGCCGAAATAATGTACTAACTAGCAGTACAACAAACAACAATTATCACCGAAATTAAAAAACTTCAAAAATAATATTTTTGTTTTTTCGCGATCTTTACCCGTGAGCCACAGTACCACAATCAGCCGATCCAAACTATTCACAATGGCAATCACAATATTAGTCAGCTGCTTAAGAATACTCACAATCAGAACCACACGGTAGGAATCACGTCAGCTGTTCAATAATACTCACAACAAAGCAGTAAAAGAAGGAGCGAATGGAGCGAGAATAAACATCAACCGATCGATGGTGTTATGTGTGAATGTACGTGTATGTATATGATCGCTGGTAAACAAATAAACGAAATGCAATTGGTGGTGTTCTTACATACTTCGGTTATTGACCGATGCTTCAAATTGGCGCTTAGATGATTACAAACTGCGGGCTGCAACGACGTTGTTGCTGTAATCTCAACCAAAGCAGTGGCGATTGAATGAAGAGAAAAATGAAAAAAAGGAGAAAACAAAGCAACACCTCTGAATAAAAGGACGATATACACAGTGTATAGGATCGTTAGAAACAATTTGCCAATATCCAATCGAATTCCGACGAATAAATCGATTGATTTGCAACGAAAATTAATTATCTTTATTTATAACACTATACGAACACCGTATATACTAACGAAGGGGCGATAAATTCGAACGATAGTGGACTGTATTTTAAATGATACGCTCCGTAGGGTGTTTCGAAAACGACCAGTATCACAGCAAAACAATTTATTTTATTTTCTTGTACTTGTTATTGAAAAAAAAACGAAAACGCGGTGCTCACTTTTTAACTGAGTTTACGTACCTGATGATGAAGATGAAGATGACGATGATTAGGATGGTGATGAAGTTATTGCGATGATAGTGATGGGGGGGTGTGTGATGTGCGTAAGACGACGAATCCCTTCAAAACCAAAAAAATACCACACGATTAACGATGCTAATTCCAATCCGGCTCGATACGACCAAAATGTTGGTGTAGGGGTGCAAAAGGGGGGTTCGTGTGGTAAAGAAATAAATAAATAAAAACAAACGAATTTTAGTTTTAAATATAAATAGTGGGGGATCTTTATTTGGGGTATTTTCAAATAAACAAGGATTTATTACCGTGTAAGTGGTTGGCGACAAGGCCTGTGTGCGCGAGCGTAGAGCGAAACGACAAGTGGTGAACGCAGAGGCTCGTTACAAGTGTTCGACTACCATAGATTTTGCGAATAGAGAGAGAGAGAGAAAGACCCGAAGATGAGCAAGGCAGCCACACAACAACCACCACCCATAGGCAATCCGCACTCTACACATCCGTATTAAGCGAATTAGGTCTCCGAAGAGAGGTGTAGAGGGGATTCCAGTGATGTCAATACGCAACCGGTATTGATCAGGCTCGGGAAGTTGAGACAATGCTGCGTACGTGAACACATGTGTTTCTGGGTACTTGGATGAACCCTATTAAAAATAGTGAACATCGGTTTTGATTTAGATATAGTCCCTATATATTTATGTATACCTTCGTACCTTCGGTTTAGCTTATATCCTGTATAAGAGCTATAATTTCTCTACGATACTAATGAAATTCCACGAAAAGTATATTATTTGGCCAACTAACACCTGTTATGCATATCCGATTCGTCATCTAAGCGTTATAGAAGCCGTATTTCCAATAAGTACAGAATTTTACAAATTCCCTTTAACTTTTGAATCAGAGTCGACGGTAACATATTTACGTTATTTGAGGAGCTGAATCGAATCAGGGTTTCCTTCCAACTATCGTAAGAATAAAGTATAAGACTGACACTGTGTACTGTGCACTAGTAAGGGTCGGTCCCCATACAAAAAAAAAATGTTGCCCCAGTCACCCCCTAGTTTTGAAGATTATCTAGAGACAATTCCTGGGAATCAAAAAATTTTTTTTTCTGTGCACCCTACATGACGCCCTTTTAATTTTATTATCTTGTGTCGGCATTTGATGTCCGATCGTAACGGGATGCATATCGTTGTTCGAGTTTTGGCAAGGGCTATATTTCTTCCCTTTGTTACTTTTGACTCCGAAGTCAAATTCGGTAAGTGACTCGGGTATCTCGTTTTCTACCCCCCTAAGTGGGAAATATTTTGAAGCGCTGATAAAGACCTTACAAAATAATTAAACTCTTGCCTTTGAAGAACCCATTTTTATTCATAAACAAAAAAGTTATATTGGTTTTAAAATTACAAAATACATGCAGAGGTCAAATTACACAACCTACTTTTGACGTCGTTTTCTGTCTCCCTCGCACACACATACACACAGCAAAACCCCGCTCCCACAAATGCACATCCACTATGACGGTTCGGTTCAGTGTGAATGAACTAAATTTGCGACATTCGTCCCCAAATGTTAATGCTTTCTAAGGAAGAAATTCAGAATAAAATCACTTTGCTTTGCCATGCACTCTACACTACACCAAAACAGTAATTTTGTCACTGTGTGCTTATTTGACGTATGATCTTAACGTATGATACTGCGTTAATGATCTCTTGACAATGGCTACTCTTCTTCCCTATGTCATTCAGTAATCCGTGTTCAATTTCTAGAAGTGACTTCAGTTATCAGATTTGCTACCCCTGTAAATAGTACTTCTTTTGCAAAATAGAGAGAAAGAGATGCAAAACTGCATTACAACTGTATTACCTCTATTGTTGTTTTTTGTGCATTAACTTAAATCTTCAGAAATTACCAGCAACGAAAACAACTAATTATGGGCATACGTTTCAAGTTTTTACTTGTACAGTAAATTTAATATATGTATATTAATCCTATAACACATTTGTTTAATCGTAAAATTACTTACTTAAATTACTACTTACTTGTTGCAAAATCTGATAACTGAAATCACTACTAAAAATTGAACACGGATTACTGAATGACATAGGGAAGAGGTGTATCCATTGTCAAGAGATCATAAACGAAGTATCATACGTCAAATAATCACGCAGTAACAAAATTACTGTTTGTTGGTGTAGTGTAGGGTGCATGGGAAAACAAAGTGATTTTTTTCTGAAGTATTAACATTTGGTGACGAATCACGCAAATGTAGTTCATTAATACTGAACCGAACCGTTAAAGTGGATGTGCATTTATGAGAGTTGTGTTTTTCTGTGTGTATGTGTGTGCAAAGGAGACAGAAACCGAAGTCAAAAGTAGAATGTGTAATTTGACCTGTGCGTGTATTTTGTAATTTTAAAACCAATATAACTTTTTTGTTTATGAATGAAAATGGGTTCTTCAAAAGCAAAACTTTAAATATTTTTAAAGGTCTTTATCATCGTTTCAAAATATTTCCCAATTAGGGGGGTAGAAAAAGCGATGACCGAGGTCACTTATCGAATTTGACTTCGGAGTCAAAAGTAACATAGGGACGAAATGTAGCCCTCGCCAAAACTCGAACAACGATATGCATCTTATTTCGATCGGACCTCAAATGTCAACGCAGGATAATAAAATTAAAAGGGCGTCATGTAGGGTGCACAGAAAAAAATTTTTTTTGTTGCCCCGGAATTGTCTCTACATACTCTTCAAATCTAGGGGGTGACCGGTGCAACTTTTTTTTGCGACCCACTCTACTGTGCACAAATTTATCGCAACTTGGTACGAAAATACAGACGATAAAAATAAATAGTTAGTTAAAACAAAACTGTGCTAGGAACGTGATATATTATATAACATGCCTGACATATTTTTGTAAATTTCTTTAAATAATATATGTTCTTTGTCATTCTTTAAATCAAAATCTCTGAAGATGATCCTCGAAGACGATTGAAATATCGGAAAAATATAAACAAAACATCAAAAGAAAACAACACCATCAGTTTTTATACCCTCACTTTAGTGTGACGAGGGTATATATCATTTGCTACGGAAAAAAGTGTAACACATCGAAGGAGTGATCTAAGACCCTAAGTATGTTCGGAGGAAATCCGTTTTGGGTCATTTTAAGTCGAATGAGCAATGTCCGTCCGTCTGTCTGTCTGTCTGTCTCTCTGTCTGTCTGCTGGCTGGTGCGCACGATAACTCTCGAAAGGATTAACCGATTGACTTCAAATTTGGTATGTGGTAATATTTTGATCTATCTCCGGATGAGTTCGAAGATGGGCCATATTGGTCTACTCCTTCTGGTACCTCCCACACAAAGGGTTAAAATTTAGTGAAATATTGATTCTTTAATAACTTCTATACTACTTATTCGAATCTTTTGAAATTCTGCGCATAATATTAGTATATTAGTCGCTATTAACTCGAGAAAAATGAGTGAAGTTGGCATGCCCCTTTCGGTACCTCCCACATAAATGGACCATTTTGCATCAAAATTTAACTGCTTATAACGTTAATACAAGTGCATAAAAATGCTTGAAATTTTCTACAGTATAATGTTTTTGTAGCGCCTATAGTCCGGTAAAAAATGGGCATTATTGTACAGCCCCTTTTGGTACCTCCCACACAATTGGACCGTTTCGTACCAAAAGTAAACGGCTTGTAACTTGAATACCAGTGCATACAAATACTTGAAATTTTGTACAGTGTAATGCTGTTATAGTTCCTATAGTCCTGTAAAAAGTGGGCGTTATCACCCCGCCCCTTTTTGTACCTCCCACACAAAATGACCAAATCATACCAAAATTACATAGCTCGTAACTTTAATATACCAGTGCACATAAACGCTTATAGTTCAGCACAATGCAATGTATTTAAGAATGTACTGTTTACCGAAAAATATGTGTATTTGGAAAACCCCTTCTGGTACCTCCCACACAAATTGACAGATTTATTGGTGTAATGTTATATATTACATTACTCACAAAGTGAGGGTATACCTTAGTCGGTTTACCCGACTGAAACTTTCTTACTTGTTTATTTATATATGACCATATGACCTCCTTTCGAGAGTTATCGTGCGCACCAGCCAACAGACAGATAGACGGACGGACATTGCTCAAACGACTTAAAATGACTCAGATCGAATTTCCTCCAAACATACTTAGGTCACCCCTTCAAGACTTACAATTTTGGCTCATAGTAAATGATATAAACCCTTCTCTCTAAGGTAAGGGGATTAAAATGTAAAAGGTTTTCATATCCTAGCTTTACGATTGTCAAAAAATTGGTCAACTTTTGAAACTTTCGTAAAAAATTGTGTAATTTGGAGAAGCGTGGCTTCTATTAATAATCATTAAACTTAAAACTTAAATTATCTAATACCTCTTCTACCAGCACGCCAATTTTTTTAATTTCAACCAAATTTTTTTAAATATCTTGTGTTTAGTGCAGTCTTCTCAATATTTTCAAGTTCTACATTTTAGATTAATTTTGCAAAAATTGTAAGTTCTTGTGAAGAATAGCAAACATCCCTTTAACACATATATGCAAGTGAGGATCTAATTCAGTCGGTTTACTCCAATGACAATGTTAGTCTTACTTTGATACATTTTTGCTTAAGTGTTATTTAATGGAATGTTTTTAATGTAACCATAACATAAAGTAATATACTTTGAAAGCGACAGCATTTATCGTTCCCACACACAAACATACTCGTGTGTACATTTGTTCCCATTTTCCCTTCTTCGTCGAATAATTCGAAAAACATAAGTCTTCCTTTTCCGTGTCTTTACGCTTTATTTCTTTTACTTCATTTCTTCAAATAGCAGACATAAGTAGGTTAAGTGATGGGAAAGGTTTTGCAAATGTATTGATTTGCACATATCAATATATATTACGACCGAGATGAAAGTATAGAAATCTAATAGTGTAAGACATTATTTGATTTGCTTTTCTCTTATATCGTTTAATATTGACCTACATTTACAAATTACTTGTCGATATGAGAACATTTCCTTCATTTAGCTAACCGAGTGGAAAGCCAACATTGCTCCGCCACTCCGCCATTGCCAACGCCATCGACATCATCGGCACCATTACCAATAACCAAATAACCACAATGATTATGAAGTGCACGTGTGCGTATGAGTTATATTAATTATTAGTTTTCTTTCTTCTTCTTTTTCGCTATTTGCTCTGAAAACAACAGCAACTGAACACAAATGAATAAATTTTGAAAAAAGCAAATATTTATTTATATAGTAACATGTTTTCCATGGCCAGTATATATTTAATTTACACTACAGTGCATGATTTCAATGCTTATATTCTGGCGAAAAAATCTGTTTATTTGTAAGCCACAGTTGGGAATATTAATAATGTTGCGTTTTGAGAGGTATTGTGTATTTGAGTGGATACTTTAACGCTCGATTTCAGCTGTATGTTATATTTTATTTAACTTATATATTGAGTCTATATCTAAATGTGAACGAAGTCTTTTTAAATTTGTTCGTGATACCTTTGAATCGGGAATCTCGTCCCTGCCACATTTCTGAATATTCAAATTAAAAATACAGTTTCTATTGCGCTTAGATGACACATCGAAAGAAACATATATTAACAAACTGTGCATCCATTTTCTCTTTAAATATGGTACTTTTACTTTGATTTGAATATATCAGCGAAAAAATATGTGCCGTATTTTCCAATTACCAAAAAATAATGGCTCAACAATTGTCATCAGTATCGTTGTCACGCCTCTCCACATCACAGCATTTTTTTACGAATATTTCAAAATAAGTCACCTTTCTCTAACTATCGGGCCCGTCAATAAGAGCGCTACAAACGTTTTTTTTTTAATAAAACAAAAACGGTTTTGGATATCAATGAAATTCTTTATTCCTGTGAAAGTACGTTCGATGCCATTATGTATGGAACTCGATTTCTTTTGCATGGCCACCACGTGCACGCTTGCAGAAGTCCAGACGCTGAACGCAATTTTCGACGGTTTTCAAGCATAAATCGGCCGATACTGCTGCAATTTCACGTTCGATATTCGTACGAAGTTCATCAATCGTCGCTGGCTTGTTGGCATAGACCATAGACTTGACGTAGCCCCACATGAAATAGTCTAACGAGTCAAATCGCACGACCGAGGCGGCCAATCGACTGGACCATTTCGTGAGATAACACGTTCTCCAAACATGGTTTCCAATAAATTGATTGTGGCATTCGCTGTGTGGCTTGTGGTGCCGTCCTGTTGGAACCACATGTCCTCCAAGTCCATATCATCCAATTGGGGCCAAAAATATTCGGTTATCATTGAACGGTAGCGATTCCAATTCACAGTAACGTGCCGGTCTTGATCATCACGGAAGAAGTACGGCCCAATGACGCCGCCGGCCCATAAACCGCACCAAACCGTAATTTTTTCGGGATGCAATAATGACTCATGAAGACCAATAATGCATATTTTGTTTATTGACGAAGCCATTCAGCCAGAAATGAGCCTCATCGCTGAAGATGATTTTTCGATTTTTCGCGCTCTTAACGTTGAGGCCACTGACTCCGAATTTCGGTAGTAAATTTTAATAATTTCGACTCGTTGTTGGCTCGTATATCTTTCCATCATGAAATGGCAAACCTTACTGAAGAGAAATGTCAAAAGAGCTGCAAAAAATATGGCGTCGTTTGCTGTCCCTGTCGGTATACTTTTGTAGCGTCCCTATGCTAGAATATAGAGACATCCTATTGCAGGCCCTACATACAACCGCAAGATTGGCTTCTGACAACGACCCAGTAAATGGCAAAAAGATAGCTCTTAACGAGAGCTAAAATATTGCTCATGGGTGTCAAGGTCGTAGGTAGACTGGGAAAGTGATTTTTTTGGATTTTTAAAAAAAATTGACAGCATAATTTTCAAATGTGAACGGAAAGTTTATTTTTGCACTAGCTCCTTAACCGTACGTCGGATCGCTAAAATTTTACTCATGGGTGTCAAGGTCGTTGGTCGAATGAAAAGTGTTTTTTTGGATTTAAAAAATGGACTTAGCGCACGAAAAGTTGCAATTGGAGAACGATTAGTTTGATTATAAAACTGATTAATTTGTAAACGTTGTTCTTGTGTATATCTCTCCATGATGAAATTGTTAACACTACTGAATACAATGAAAAACAAATGACAGATCATGACATATTACAAATGGCCGAAACGTCACTTCAAAATCATATCGTCCCTATTGGAAAACCCGTTAGTATATAACTGTAAAAGGGAAATAGTGACTCGCTGGGTCTGAGACGCCATATACTTTATTGGTTGTACACGGCAGTAGTCAGACCGATAATGATGTACGACATTATCGTCTGGTGGACAGCTCTGCATAAATCGACCTTTTGTGCGATACTAAAAAAAGTTCAGCGAATGGCTGCTATGTGTATCACTGGTAAGTTGAAAACGAAACCAGCTGAGGCTCACTTTATGTTATACTACATTTAATGTCGCTAGATATTATAGCAATACAATATGACGCATACACTTCTAGTATACTTAGGAAATTGTCACTATGGTTAGAAAATGGCTATGGACATAGTGTTATTCTAGACACAATGCCTGTGTTCTATGGATATGATCACAATGGAATGATCGATTCCACGACATAGGAGACCCCCAACCAAAAAAACTTAAAAAAAGTGGTGAAGATGTGATTATTGCGATCCAAAAGTACTTCTATATGTATCTTCATTTAACATGGGCTTGTCGCGCCATTTCATTCATTATTTGGCAGGTCATTCGTAACAGTGCTCATAAAGTAATGTTTGATGTTCTATTCTATTTTCTTGTAACATATTACTGTCAAACGAACAACTCTTTCAGATATTTTTATTTTATTATCAAAATGCATGCTCCGTTAAGTTCTTCCATTTTATGGCCAGTTTGGGCGACCTCCTAAATCTTGTGACTAAATTTTGCAGCAAATTTTCATTATTGGACATTAAACCATCAATACGCACACGTAGAGTGCTGGCATAGGAAAATATCGCTGGTGGCATCATTGGACTGTTCTTTTTCATAGAAGACGAAGGCAGGAACGTTACTGTGAATAGTTAGAGCTACAGTGTAATTATTATAAACTTTTTTGCCCAAATTGGAAGAGCTGGACTTGGCTGACATGTGGTTTTAACAAGGCGATGCCACATTCCACACAGCACGCGAAACAATGGCCCAATTGAGAGGTGAGTTGGGTGAACAATTTATTTCACATATAAGTCCGGTCAATTGGTCGCCTAGATCGTGCGATTTAACGCCTTTGGTATATTTTTTGGGGGTGGGGGGGGGGGTCTATGTTAAGGCTCATGTCTACAGGGACAAGCCCGCACCGGTTGACGCAATAGAAGCCAGTAGTGAAGAATTTATTCGTGTGATACCGGCCGATATAGCGTATGCCAAAATTTAAACCAGAGTATGAACCATTTGAGGCGCAGCCGCGGTCAGTATTAACGTGAAATCGTTCTTTAAACACTGAATTATATAGACCGTTCCATCGACTCAAAAAAAGATTTCATGCATTTCTCTAAATTTTATTTTTTATTTTCGTGGAATTCGAGTTATCCATTAACAAGCAGAAATCAGAGCTATTAGGTAAATAGCACAATGGCTGAAAATGAATTTGAAATTCTGACCAAAGACGGTATCAATATTATATCTAAGAGTCAGGCTGCTGTAATGTCCCTGGAAACTGTATTCCTGAATTCGAAAACTGTCCAAAAAAATGCATCTTATTTTGGTGCATTTCTTCCTTGCTCGACTAGAAAGTACCTCAAACATCCCCAGGGAAACAGGAATATGTGGACCTGCCTTTAGCGAAGCGACCTGCAAGCTCTTCTTGAGAGATAGTATCATACGAGTATCAGGCTGATGTGTCCCTGTCTTAACTCAATACGCACCAACCCCCAGCTGCCGTTATCGAGACCGACTATCTCAGCAAAAATGACTTTTGCTGAAGCTATAGAGTTGAACAAGACGAGGAATCAATAGAACACCTTATGCGTCCGTTACCCTCCTTTAGGCTAACTTTTCTTTGGGATGTTAACAGGCTTGACTGGTGCTAAAATTCTCCAACTTTTGACCTTTCTAAAGCAATCACATTACGTATGTTACTTAAATAGTAATAACACTGTCCAACAGCATTTTTTAAACAGAGTAGCGACCCTATAATTTTGATAGGGCGTGTTGAGTAGATCATTTTTGTAGAATAAACTTATGGTCCAGCTGGTCTGAGATTTTTTACAGTGGGTCAAAGTTTTAAATTTTTGGTCGAAGGGAGCATTATATTAAATGAAAAAAAATGCTGTAAGTTAATGTATTTTTTCTTATAGTCAGAGTCATATAGTGGAATTTTATGAGGATCATTTTTGTGAAAGATATTAACCCTTCCATTTTACTCGAAAACTTTGAAGCAAAAAATATATATACTATTAAAAAATTATGAAGGTATTACCAAATATTTTTCGTTATTTCTTAATAACAGTTTTAGCAACCAGACTTCATTAAACATATTTTAATTTATTACGACTTTAAATGAACTGTTAATATTTAAAGTGGCGTAAACGCTATTCTGTTTTTTATACCCTACACCACACTGTGGTACAGGGTATTAAAAGTTTGTTTTGTGGCAGATGTTTGTAACACCTGGAAATACTACATACAGCTAAAGTATATCGATCGCCTCAGAATCACTAGCTGAGTCGATCTAACCATGTCTGGGCGTATCCATCTTAAGTTGTCCGTAGAGTAAAGGTCGCAATTTTATACCGATCATGCTGAAATTTTACAGTTAGTAGTCTTTTGTAACTGTAAAGAAGACTATTGAATTTGAAGAAAATCAGTGCAGATTTAGATATAGCTCCCATATATCGTTAATTCCATGTCAAACCGAACACCTTTTTTGGGTCACCATTCCCGATTTCGAAATAAATTGGCTATCGATTCTCTGCTCAAAACAAAACATTTTATAGTTGGCAAAAAATATTACAAAAAAATTTTCCAGATGTTATTAGCAATCTGAGAAAATTGGAAAATATTCTCAAAGGGCGTATGTTTCGAGTTCTGTGTGTTCGGAACGCGTGGACGGATTTTTACAAAAGAAGGCTCATTTTAAAGGTTGTAAGTTCTATTTTTCATATCAGCGATTTACGTTCGTGTCGTTAA
The DNA here is from genome assembly GCA_963930755.1 of Eudasyphora cyanicolor. Classification (NCBI taxonomy): domain Eukaryota; kingdom Metazoa; phylum Arthropoda; class Insecta; order Diptera; family Muscidae; genus Eudasyphora; species Eudasyphora cyanicolor. The sequence goes on from OZ005737.1 coordinate 245,120,765, forward strand.
CGTTTTTGAGTGCTTCCGATGCATCTGCAAATTTAATTTGCATTTTACACATCAATGACACCAACTTAAAATTCTGTGAAAAATATAGTTATGTAGCCCCATATATTCCAAACGAATGCTGAAAATTTGAAGATGGCGTTCAGGCCCGTTCTTTTTTAAAAAAAATATTTATTGAGAAATTCCTGAGATTGCATTTGTTATATTCTAAAAATGAGTTTGTAGATTTATACAAATTAGAGCTCTTCTTGAAGCCCTTGACTAAGACATCCTCGATGTATGCGAAAATTCGCCAATATTTGCATATATCTTTATTTATTTTTCCTCTTACATTTTAAGTTGCATACTGGACCAGGAAAACACCAACATAGATATGTGAAATATATAGGCATGGATACCTATCTAATCTGAGCTGATCCTGTAAATTTAAATCTGGTGTTTTCTTCAGTTTCTATACAATAGCACTTTTACTTAAAAATTTCAGAAATGGGAATTATCTTTTATTGCAATGTGTCTATTTTGTGCTTTCAATATTGTTCATAGTTTAGGAAAAATCATTGGCTTTTTTTAGTAAATATTGTTTTAAAAAAGAACGAGGCTTAACACCATCTTGAAATTTGTAGGGTCATTTAAGGACAAATGAGGCTATGTGACTATATTTTTTCTCAGAATTTTTAGTTGGTGTCATTGATGTGCAAGATGCAAAGTAAAGTTGCATATGCAACTGTCGCATTTAAAAACCAGCATTAATTTATGTACTTAAAAGTACAAGTCAAGAACTTACGAACGAGCCATCATTTGTAAAATTCCTTCCACGGGTTTGCACAATACATAACTTCCAAAAGACACCTTCTCAGATATTTTCCCAATTTTTTCAGGTTTCAGATGCTTATAGAACCTGAACAAAAATTTTGTTCGCCAACTACAATATGATTCATTTCCATATTAAAACTCATATACAAATTTTCAAAACAATCGGCAATGTCGACCAGATTTTTTTCCAAAAATCGTTCGGTTTGATCTGGAATGAACGATATATGTTTCGTCCGATTTGACACTTTAGCCCTATAGAAGCTGTATTTTACATACATTTGTATTGAAATTTTGCATGGTAGAGTTTATTGATGATTCGACCAACATTGCTCAATTTGAAGAAAATCGGTTCAGATTTATATATATATTTCTCCCGATTTGGCCCATTAGTCCTATAGAAACTGTATTTTACACATAATTGTGTTGCAATTAGCATGATTGAATTTATTTATCTATGGATCAACATCGCCGAATTTGAAAGAAATCGGTTCAGATTTATATATAGCACCCGCATATAAATTTCGTCCGATTTGGTCCTTTTGCCCTATAAAAGCTATATTTTACATCCAATTGTTTTGAAATTCAGCATGGCAGAGTTTCTTAATACATGGACCAAGTTTGCCGAATTTGGAGAAAATCGGTTCAGATTTAGATATAGCTCCCTTATATATATTTCGTTCGATTTGGACCTTTAGCCATATAGAAGCTGTAGTTTATTGATCCTTCGACCAACATTTCCGAGTTTAAAGAAATTCGGTTCAGATTTTTTTATAGCTCCCAATATACGTATATGTTTCGTCCGATTTGGCTACAGATGCAGAGGAGACGTACCAAATGTAAATTGTGTAAATAAATTTTAGTTGATGTATACACTGGATATTTCATTGTTATCCAATCTTACTAGAGTGGTGTAGGGTATTCTTTAGAAGTTTTTCATTTTATTATAAAACTATAGTTTTAATTAATTAATTGGTTACTTCTTCTTGCTGGGATCTACATTTTCAGCACTCTCACGGGCTTGCTTGGCACGGATGCCAACAAGACGAGCATCAGTACAAGCCTTGCGCAAAGTAGCGAAAGCCTTGAAATTCTTCTCATCCTTAGTAACTTCACTGAATTCAATGACAGGTTGCTCCTTCTGAATGGGCATAACTTCACCCTTAAGCTGAGTGGCCAACTTGCATTCTTCAAGAGAAAATTCGCCCTTGCGGATCTTCTTCTCATTGATGGGTAAGAGAATCAATTTTCTCTTGTATTCCTTCAAACGTTGGATATTACGTTGACGGGATTCAATGGACTTGTTCTTGCGTCTACGATCAACAGCCGTAAAGGCTATTGTCGGCACTGCGCGACTTAAGCCTTTTCTTACTGGTTTTGAACTATGATTAGTATCGTTAAAAGGCTATGTGAATAATATATATATATTATTTACATTCAGTTCAGCTCAAGACTTCAATATTTCTATATTCACTGAAAATGTTCGTATTCTACTTTTATTGACTCTCCTTTCCTAATGGTGAATCGAGTAAGGCAGAATGGCGTTTACATTATATTATTTATTTGTATATAAATAAGTTGGCGTGTAATATTGCTAATTAAGCGTAAAGAGCTATATTTATAACATTGGTGTCTTTGGCGACCCCCACTGAAATTTTCCTGCAAAAATTTTCGTTGACTATTTTAATCTTTAAATGTTCCTTTTAAAAAGGACTTTTTTGATTTTTTCGAAAAAAGGGCCATATTGACATACTAAGAAGGGAGCTAGAGGGTTAAAATATTCGACAAAAATGATCCTCATAAAATTCCTCTATATAACTCTGACAGTGAGAAATCTCTCTGGCATTAATTTACATCGTGTTTCTTTTATTACAATTCTCACTTCGACCAAAAAATTAAAACTAAATAAACTTAGACCAGCTGGACCATAAGTTTATTCTACAAAAATTATCTACTCAACATGCCCTTTCAAATTTATAGGGTCGCTATTCTGTTTCAAAAATGCTGTTGGACAGTGTAATTATAAAATTTCAATCATTCTATTATTTCTTTATGTAGCGTCATCTATATGTGATGTCCCACATAAAAATGTTTGTTATTTATGTATGGTACTTTGATGCAGACATGAATACAACATTATTTTGACTTGCGTATATTCGTAGATTTTTCGTAATCCATAACCACCATACAATCCAGTTCATATTATTTACATAAAAGTCAATATTGGTTTAGAGTATCCAAATATGTATTATTGATCCATATGTGGGACAAATCCATACCTGTAAAAAAGAAAAGTTTGTCATATAAAATATAAACTAAATAAATAAAGGTAAAATACACATTAATTCTCAATGAGATTTGTTTAATTTTCTCATCACAATTTCATAGCGGCGTACGTAGAAACATTCATTACTTCATAAATTCATATTGTGAATGTATGTGTGGACAGTGGGACATGTATGGGAATATGCATTATTGATCCATATGTGTGACAAATCCATACCTGTAAAAAAGAAGAGTTTGTCATATAAAATATAAACTAAATAAATAAAGGTAAAATACACATTAAATGAGATTTGTATAATTTTCTCATCACAATTTCATAGTGGCATACGTAGAAACATTCATTACTTCATAAATGCATATTGTGAATGTATGTGTGGACAGTGGGACACAGCAGCATTTATACAGTTAATAATCTAAAATAGATACTCGTATAGTGTCTTCAACTATAAAATAAAAATGAATTGAAAACGAGATGTTGATATAAATTTAAACCAAAAAATCAAGCAACAAAAACTTTTTGAATTTTGTATGTTTTAGTTTCTGAAAGCTAAATCACATTTTTAAGACACAACATATTTTATACTGTCAGCAAGAACGCATTGCCATATAAGATTATATGCTTTTCATCATTGCAGAGAATCATTTTGGCCTAGAGCTAGGAAATTATTCCAGTTCAAACCATAACCGTTATAGACCATAAAAATCGAGAAACTGCCATGGCTGCAGAAATGTGTATATAAAGTAATTCTAATTTTCTATATTTCCGAATGTTTCAAAGTTACAAATATTTACCATACATCTGTCAATATATTCTATAAGGTTTGCCGTATGATCATTATCATGAGAGCAACCTCTATATAAGGAATATAACAAAATATTAACCAATTATTGTGATAAATACTTGTCAACTACCATACAAACTGCATAAATTCAGCTAAAATATTAGATTCAGCTAAACTATTAGAACTGAGTTCGGCCACGGTATAATAAGGCAAATAAAAAATATATAAAATATTCAAATAATGAAGGATCTTTGTACGGGAGCTATATCAAAACGTGAGCTCCAAGCAACCGCAGCTTTTAAAAGCTAGTGGGAACTCGGACTCTGAGTCATCAAGTGATAACAATATTACTATTGTTGAAAATCGGAAAAGAGTGTCAGGGGCACAAAGAAGGAAACTGAATAAGATGAACCGGCAGAAGATATTACAGGATGAATCTGACTCTTCTACATCTACTAAAAGAGTCAGATCTCCCGAAGAGCATAGCGATGCGAAATCAATTAAGAAGAAAAAAGCTCACCGACACCCAGCACTTCGGAGAAACCTATTCAATCTACCAAAAAAGGATTTTGTAGTCCGAATCCGTTAATGGTGGGAGGTGAAGTTGATCCTGTTGTTGAGAAGGTGATCAAGTCCACCAAATCATCCATAAGAGAGGTGGCCTCAAACAAAAAGACCCATTCTAAAGGAAAAAGCAAGGTGGCTATAAAAAGGGTAAGGAAGCACCATCTTATTCCCAAATAGCCAAAAAACGTATTCAGGACGAACTACACTATGCCATCATTGATAGCAGTAGTGCGTCTGGCAGAATTCCCGAAGATCAAAAGAGCATCTTCGAAGATTTGTTCTACACAAAGGTATTGGACCACATTCTCGAATCTAATGATGGACTAACAATCCAAGTAATGAGTTGCACGTTTGAGAGGAGCGTTTTGATGCTGAAACTGGCATCACAATGCTGTGTCGATGTCCTCGGAAAACTAGTGGAGAGCATAACCTCACCTTGGGACGGCGCAAAGCTGAAACTGGTAAGGAAAAGCGACATCCCTGTACTCATAAAAACATCTTTTTATGTCAGAGGATGGGCAAGTAAGGTACCGTCAGAGCGCATACTCAGCGTCATTGGCAAACAAGATTCGAACCCTAAAGTGGGAAACTGGGAAGTATTCCCCAGAAAAAATGATCCCGATGGTTCTCTCCTGGTGGTAGGCATAGACCCGTATTCCAGGGATAGCCTTGTCAAGACAAGGCTATCCCTTCCATTCTTTAAGGTTTTTCCATTCTTTAAGAATGGAAAAACCCCCATTGGCAGGACAGTTAAATCGAGCCCAAACACGAACGTACCGCCTGCAGTGGCAAATGAAAATAGTGAACAGAAAGAAGTGATAACATCATCAATCATCAGCAGAAAGTTCCCAGCAAAGATGGTGATAAGGATACAAAGAGGGGCACAAAAACTCCAAAAAAAGAGGGAGCGACAAAAACAACACCGCCTTCCAAGAAGTGGTCGATAACATTACCAAATTGCCGATAAGATCGCCAACTTTGCAGAATGTTCCCAGCAATATTGGTGATAGGAATAGGTACATAAAGAATCAAAACAACGAGGGAACGACAAAAAGTAACACCGCCTCCCAAAGAGGTCTACTTGAAGAGTGTGTAATAGGTAGTAAACCAAAGGATGAGAAAGACTCACTACCAAATAAGGAGGGAGTGAAAACAGATAGGATAGACGACTCCCAAAGGAAACTTTTACTGGAAAGACAATGATTGAGGTCATCCAAATAAACCTCCACCGGAGCGAAACGGCTCTGATGGACATAATAAATAAAGGCAGGGTTCATGTTGCTTTGGTCCAGGAACCGTGGACTACTAGTAACAAAGTTACTGGATTAAATCATATGAACTACAATCTTTTCTACGCCAACAAAGGTACTCGTCCATGGACTTGTATTCTGTGCCATAAAAACGTATGCTATCTTTTCTCTCCAGAGTTGTCAACATCGGACGCAACTGTGCTGATGCAAGATAATGGAAGTATGTACATGGCGTCAGTATACCTGCCATTCGATGCGCCGACATTGCCACCTACGTCGGAATTACAACGTGTGGTAAGGGAATGCAAAAATACAAGTAATGTGTTACTAGCTGATTGTGATGCCAACTCACACCATATTGCTTGGGGTAGTACTGACACCAATAAAAGGGGACAAGCCCTTATAGAATTTTTGAATACTAACGATCTCCTAACTCTCAACATAGGGAACAAGACGACCTTTGTTAACAAAATTAGGGAAGAAGTATTAGATATAACGATATGCTCGGAAAACCTCATTGATGAGATCCATGAGTGGAGGGTTTCGAATGAACACTCCTATTCGGACCACGGTTATATACGGTTTAAAATTGCACGGCCACCGCCTAACCCAATAAGTTTCCGTAGTAAGGCTAAATCCGACTGGACCAAATTCGGCAATCTACTTAGAAATCGATTGGGCCAGCCTAAACACGATTACCCAAGTACACAAGACATTGATATCAATGTGAGGAGGATTACGGAGGCTCTTGTAAAATCATTCGAAGATAGTTGCCCGCTTCGAGAAAGGAAATCTGCCTATGAGAAACCCTGGATGACAGGGCAAATTCGCTCGATTGGCAAGGATGTCCGCAGACTTTCCAACAGAGCTCGACGTTAAAAGCTATCAGTATATTGGGATGACTACCACAGAAGACTCAAAGAATACAATAACATCATTAGACTGGCGAAACGTAACTCCTGGAGGCTTTTCTGTGAGCAGGTAGACAGCATTAACAGCATGTCTAAAAATAAAGAAGTTCCTCTCAAAAACTCATATCCAAACCGAAACACTGGTGGATGAAACGGGTAAAAGGATGGAAACTATAGATGATACCGTAAGGCTATTGATGAAAACTCATTTTCCGAGTGGTAATGCTGGGCCAACAGAGAAACAGTTACAGACAGAAAATGTAATGCACCAAGTACCTATTACGGATGCTATGGTTAAAGAAGCAATAAAAAGCTTTTCTCCTTTTAAGGCTACGGGACCGGACGAAATATTTTCAGCGCTTCTTCAGAATGAGGTGGATCTGGTATCAACTCATCTGGTTGGAGTTTTTACTGCATGCCTAACTTATGCATATACCCCAAAAAATTTGCAGGAATCAAGGGTGGTCTTCATACCTAAGCCTGGCAAGGCGGGTTGTACGATCCCAAAGGCTTATCGACCTATTAGCTTAACTTCTTTGCTGTTAAAAACAATGGAGCGAATAATTGACGACATGATCAAAAGTAAGATAGCCGATGACAAGCTAAAATTCAAGCAACACGCATATGTTAAAGGAAGATCCGTGGAAACAGCTCTACATGAGGTAGTACACCACATAGAACAGTCCTTCAGTGAAGAAATGTACACACTTGCCGTTTGTATAGACATTGAGGGCGCCTTCAACAATGTTCAGACCGATACGCTTATCCAGTCCTTAGACAAGTTTCAGGTTGACCGGGCGTTGATAAACTGTATCAACAATATGCTAAGGAATAGGTGGATTATTTGTGGGTCATATGACGTAAAAATCAGAGACAAGGTAAATCGTGGTATATCTCAGGGGGCATTTTATCGCCTCTCCTATGGGTTACGACGATACACAGTCTTCTTAAAGCCCTCACCAATGAAGGATTCAAACCAGTCTGTTATGCAGACGACGTTATAATACTTCTAAGGGGCACACATCCAAACCAACTATGCAGAAGAGCTGAGGAGGCACTTAACATAGCATATAACTGGGCAGAACCAAGGGGACTAAATATCAACCCAGACAAAACAGAAATATGTCTATTTACAAGGAAAAGGAAGATTCATCCGTTTACCGTGCCTCGTTTCCTGGATACGAATATTGCCATATCAAAAAAGGTAAAATATTTGGGAGTAATCTTGGATCAGAAACTGTACTGGAAAGATCATATTGAAGAAAGAGTTACAAAGGCCCACATATGTTGGTCATTGTGCAGAAGAGCTATAGGTTCAAAATGGGGACTACCTCCAAATATGACACATTGTCTTTACATGAGTGTGATTAGACCAATAATAACCTACGCCTCTGGAGCGTGGTGGACATCAATGAACAAAAAGTATAACGTAATACCATTGCAAAAAGTGCAACGTATGTGCTGTCTAGGCATAAGCGGGGCAATTATAACCGCACCAACAAGAGCGTCCAACCAATAGATATCCGTATAAAGTATGAGGCAGCCCTCACAGCAAGACGTCTTCAAGTGAATGGATAAATCGAGACCACAAGTCGTACCATCAGAAGATATTACAATCACTGGTCGGTCATATTCAAACAACGGAAATCTCCGACCGCATTCCTGAAGTGCGGCTTACAGCTACCTGTGATTCTTTCGTGCCAGACAGACGCTCCTGGGAAAACGGAACAATAGCTCATGCGCCAGTGGGAACCAGCTGCTACACTGATGGGTCCAGGCTAGAAGGAAGGAAAGGTCTTGGGCTTTTTATTGATGAACCAGAAGTCGAACTTTACTTCCGCCTCCCAGACCATAACACAGTATTTCAAGCAGAAGTTCGAGCAATCACGGAGTGTGTTAACTGGCTCAGTAATACCACAAAGCCTAAATATGCCAACATATTCACAGATAGCCGAATGGCGATCAAAGCAATAACATCGGAGAAGGTCAAATCCAGAACAGTGTCAGACTGTAAAAGAACGATAAATAATTACTCAGTCCATGGTCAACTGCGTATATTCTGGGAATCGGGACACAATGGAGTGATTGGAAATGAACGAGCAAACAGCTTGGCTTCAAAGGGCAGAGAACTTCGAGTAATAAACTTGGAAACCTTTCGAAGCCACGAAGGATGAGTTGAAACACTGGGCAGTGATGGCTCACAAAACTTTGCACAAAATATTTTTGGTGATTTTTTTTATTTTTTTAAAAGCATTAAAGAAACAGCTTTTAGTGCGAGATCTAAACTTGTTTTTGCATTATTGTCTAAAATCATATTTTTTAAACCCTACACCACACTGTGGTACAGGGTTTTATAGCTTTGTGCATTTGTTTGTAGCACCCAAAAGGAGCAGAAATTAACTCGTCGTCTATTATACCGATCGACTCAGAATTATATTCTGAGTTGAATTAGCTATGCCCGTCCGTCCGTCTGTAGTATTGTAATTAAAGTACGGCTGAATGAAGATGGGCCCCAGGAAAATACATCCCAATATTTTTATGAATATGGGCCCCAAAAAATAACATGTCAAACAACAACAATTTTTTTGACTTAATTTAATTTTTTGCTTGCTTTTTGGGGTTCAATTTAATTTGCTATCTGCTTTTTGGTGCTTATTTTCATCTATAAATTTAGAAACAGGAGAGGCGCATAACAGATTTGCTCCACGTTGCTAACTTTGAATCATGTATAAAGGAGAAAGTCTTAAACAGAGGCCGCAGGCCGACCGAGCGGGAACAGATTTATAATTAAAAAATAGGTTATACGAACCTATGTGTAATATCTGTGGTCACAAGGCATAACCGCATATGTCTGTTTTTAAAACTTTTCAGGAGTGAACTTTAAAGGTTTGTTGCGAAAAACAATCCATTTGTAATGTAGTGACACAGTGAGATATGCTGCCTTATATAGATAACTGAAAGAGGGATCATCACCAAAATGTGTCACATTATGTAATCGAAGATGGGGAACATTATGGCATTAATAACTCAGTTTAAGCATAACTCGAGTTATGCTGTTATGCCTTGTGACCACAGATATTACGTACTGCCCAGATTTATGAAGGTAAAATATCTTAGGTTTTTTGGTGTTTATTTTCATTTCATGCTGTTTTCTTGATGGGGGTGTAGCTTCCTAAATCAGTTTTTGTAATAAAAATTTTTAACAAGTACGATCCATATTGAATTTCTGTCCGTCTGTTGTGATCACGCTAAAATAATACTTGAGCTAGGTAGCTGAAATTTGGTACATATATTTCTTATATCTGCAGGTATGTTGGGACTGGAAATGGGCAATATCGGTCCATTTTTTGATATAGCCTCCATATATAGCATTTCTCCGATTTGATTTCTTAACGCCACAGAGAATTTTAACTGATCGGACTGAAAATTGGTAGCTAGGGTTTACTTATACCCGGAATCCTCCACACAGACACCGCCTGCCATAGTTCCATGTTTTGATATAGCCCCCATTCGAAGGGCCCTCTAGATTTGACTTAACGCCATAAATACCTCAAATTTCAACGAAGTGGGCTGAGAATTGGTATAATGAGTTTTTTAGTACCCATTCACGTGCGATACATGGTGGAGAGTATATAAGATTCGGCATAGCCGAACTTAAGGCATTTACTTGTTATTTAATTAATATTACAATTCTTTCAAAATTGAATTATGATACACATTTCAACAATCACTGCATTTGTTATACCCTACACCACACTGAGGTACAGGGTATTATAACCTAGTGTAGTCGTTTGTAACACCCAAAAGGACCGATCAACTTAGAATCACTTTCTGAGTAGATTTAGTCCGTCTGTCTATCTGTGCATGTATTCTTGTAATCAAAGTACAGGTCGCAAATATGGTCCGATCTCGGAGAAACTTTACACATGTCTTTTTCAGATTTAGATATGTATGTTAGCCCCGATTTGATATGTAAGTGCTGTAAAACTTGTATTTTATACCCCATCAGTTGAAATTCGATAGAAAGAGGTTTCTTATTATATAAATGAACATTGTTAGATTTGGAAGACATCGGTTCAGATTCAGATATAGTCCCCATATATACGCTACCCCCGATTTGACATGTAAGCGCCGTAAAAAATTTATTTTATATCCTATCAGTATGGAATTCTGCAGAAAAAGGTTCCTTATTATATGAACACTGTTAAATTTGGAAGAAATTGGTTCAGATTTAGATCTAGCCCCCATATATACGCTACCCCCGATTTGACATGTAAACGCTGTAAAAATGTTATTTTATATCCGATCAGTGCAAAATTCCGCAAAAAGAGGTTTCTTTCCACAAGAAGGAATACTGACAACCCCCCATTTGACACGTAAGCGCTGTAGGGACTGTATTTTATATCCGATCAGTACGAAATTGGACAGAAAGAGGTCGTTTTACATGAATGAGTATTCAGGGAAAATCGGTTCATATTTATGTATAAACCCCATATATATGTTCCTCCTGATTTGGTATCAAAGCGCTATAAAATTTGTACTTTACTTCCGATCATTAAAATTTTCCAGAAAGATGTTTCTCACGAATATTGTAGGAACGAATATTGCTTAATTTACCGATTATCGGTTCAGAATTACATAATATGTTTCTACCCATTTACCAATTATTACAGATTATTATCGCAATGACCCTTATCGCTTAGGGAGGTGTAGTGTATTATATAGTCGGCCCCGCCCGACTTTCTGCCTTTCCTTACTGGTTTGAATATACCGCAATTTTTGGAAATTAGGTTCTCTTCAGGCAAACATTTTGTTCATTAGTTATTATACTCTACACAGCACTATGGTACAGGGAGATTTGTAATAAATACTACCGATAGACCCATCTTAAAATATATCGTTCGACTCCGAATCACTAGCTGTCCATCGTAAGTTGTTCGTTGAGTACAGGTCGAAATTTCACTTCGATCCTGGTGAAATTTGGCAATAAGAACTCTTTCACGCCAAGGAGGAAAACTATTGCAATTGGTCAAAATCGGTTCAGATCGATATTGCCCCTACACTGAAAAAAATTGTTCATAAAATTAAAGAATTGCCCCAAAGACGTCATTAGTTTTTAAAATAAGTACATTTTGTACTTAAAATATAGATAATTTCAATAATATTAAGTAATTTACTTAATTTTAAGTAAATTTTCTTAATTTTAAGTACAAAATTTACTTATTTTGAAGTCTAAGGACGTCTTTGGAGCATTTATTTAATTTTACGACAAATTTTTTTCAGTGTAGATATAAACGTTTCTATAGATTTGTCCTTTTAGCGCTATGTGAGCTGTATTCCACATTCAATCATTTTGAAATTTAGTAGGGTAGAGTTTATTTATGCAAGAACGTTTATTGTAGAATTTGAACAAATTCTGTTTAGGTTTAGATTTACAATGTAATTATTTCATATTTATATTTACTACATCTGATCTTATTCTGCTTCTGTACGATTTCATATAGTTGGCTTCGCCAGTCATTGGCCTTTCCTTAGGAATAGCGTATAGACTTGCAGAATACTCTTATTCATCTTGCTAAATTGATCACATATACATATAGTCAGTGCTTTCCTAAACCTCTCTTTACATAAAAAGTCGATAGTTTGATTGACTTTATAGATATTTTGGACATACAAAAATATTTAGTTAAAAGCTTCAAATATTTTATCCATATTTTGTAACAAAATTGTTTTCCTAAAAATTTTTGAGTGCAAAAATTCTATCACATAAATTGTACTTTTTACATTCCATCTCGAAGTCGTAGTCGACCATGTTTTTTTGACTCCGACTCCGGGCAAATATCCCCGACTCCGACTCCAAGACTTTGACTCCGACTCCACAGCCCTGCCCCCATATTGTATTTTATATCCGATCAGTACGAAGTTCGGCAGAAAGAAGTTTCTTATTGCATGAATGGACACTGCCAAATTTGAGGAAAATCGGTTCAGATTTTGATACAGGAAATAAGTTTACAATTAGATATAACACCCATATATATGTTCCTCCCGATTTTGTATCAAAGCGCTATAGAAGTTGTACTTTAGTTCCAATCATTACAAAATGTATATATCGAAGCATAATTGCGACGGACATAGCTACATCGATTCAGAAAGTGATTCTTAGTTAATCGTTATAATAAAAAAGTAAGAAAGTTCAGTCGAGTTCATCATCACATTCAGTCCCAAAAAATTTCCTAAATTTATTTATTTTTTTTTTTGTTTTAATGAAATTATTATCAATTTTATTTTAATTCAATTTAAAGTATGCACTGGTTTTAAAATTATAAGTTGTTTACTTTTGGTTCAAAATAGTCCATCAGTGCGGGAGGTACCAAAAGGGGCGTGTGAATGACGCCCATTTTTCACTGGACTGTAGGGAATTACAACAGATGATTCGGATACTTAGTATCAATCAATATTTCATTAAATGTTAACCATTTGTGAGGGAGGTACTTGAAGGAGTGACCCAATATGGCCAATCTTCGAACTTAGCCTGAGATACCTATGCTCAAATAACATAAAAAGTCCTAAAACTGAATTCCGCTGAACATATTTAGGGTCTTAGGTCACTCATTCGAGGTGTTATACTTTTGGCTTATCGCAAATGATATATACTCTCCTCCCTGTATGGCGAGGGGATAAAAATGGGTTTATTTCTTCTTCTTTTGGGTGTGACAAACAAATGCACTAACTCATAATACTCTGTACTCCAGTGTGGCGTAGGACATAAATATATTTGTGACAAAAATGTTAAAAAATACAAGTAAAAAAGTTCAGTCGGGTATACCGATTTAAGAATCCCTCATCATCGTTTCCAAAAAAATTTGTAAATTTATTTATTTTTTTTTGTTTAAATTAAAATATTATCAATTTGAATTGCATTTAATAATATGCAAGATGTTAACCAAAAGGGGCGTGCGAATAGCGCCCACTTTTCTCTGGACTCTAGGTAATGTAAAACCATTACACTGTACAAAATTGCAAGCGAACTGATATTGGTGCGATGAGCTGTTAACTTTTGGTGCAAAGTAGTAGTTTGTGTGGGAGGTACAAAAGTGGCGTGACAACTTCGCCCATTTTTCTTGAGATGTAAGCTAATAATAAACTAATTATATGTGTGGAATTACAGAAGATTCGAGTAAGTAGTATAGAAGATATTTAACAATCAATATTTCACTAAATGTTAACCCTTTGTGGGGGAGGTACTGAAAGGAGTGGATCAATATGGCCCATCTACGAACTTAGCCGGAGATAGAAAATGTTACTGCATACTTATTTGAAGACAATCGGTTAATCCTTTCGTGCGCACCAACCAGCAGACAGACACAACGACAGACGGTTGACATTGCTCAAATGACTTAAAATGACCCAAATCGATTTTCCGCCAAAAATACTTGGGGTCTTAGGTCACTCCTTCGATGTGTTACACTTTTGGCTCGTAGACAATAATATATATCCTCCTCTTTAAGGTGAGGAGACAATTATTGCGCAAACAAATTTAAATTTTTTTTTATTTTCTTTAAGATCGAAGAGAAAGCTATCGAAAGCACTTTTGACAAAAAGGTCCATTCGACCAAAATATAAAAATTCAACACCCTCCATAACCGTTCTCGTTGAAATTTTGTGTCTCAACTACTACTCAAAGGGCTAAGCATGGTGCAAGTTTCATCCGAACTAAAGACATCGGTTTCAAAAGAATTTTACATTTTTCTGTTCTGATTTACCCTAAATTTTTCAAATTCTTAGTAAATACATCCACATTACAATAACAGAGCGATATTTACAAATTTTTCAAGACAGCCTAATAAACAAAGATATTTATCCCCCATGTTTTTATCGGAAAATACAATATGTAAAATAGAGTGTTTACATTTTAATAAAACAAATAATGCATAAATAAAAAAGCTGCAAATACATCAATATCGGTGTGAGCAAAACAAATGAAAAAAGTTTAAAGCACTTTTTCTATTAATTTGAGCAAATTATGAAACAAATACTTCATTGAAATGGCAATTAATGATTGAAAAGTGTACACTAAATAAAACAACAACAAAATTAGAGCCAAAATAATAATTCTGCAAAACATACATTATTTTAATTGAATTTTAAACAAGCAACGCCAAATAACTGTAATCAATTCAAAACAAATCCCCTCTAAAACTCTATTAAAGCCCTATATTAATCTCTGGGATCTAATAAACTCTTTGCAATGTTCTAATATTCATTTTATTTCATAACATTCCAATTAACCATTTTAATAGCACGAAAAATGCTGCCATGACACAGTGTTGCCATTATTATTAATAATTAAATAGTGTCAATTGCTTTATCTATTTAGACACACTTATTATGTTTATTTTATAATATCTAATCTGCCACATTTCGGAAAACCACAGAATTGTTGGTATCGTTTAACTGTAAACCAAACATTTATGAATATGCAGCAAAAAAACAAAACAACAAAATTTTTAATTGCTTTTATTCATGAAAGCATATACACACACACACACACACACATACACATATGTATAGACATTCAGATCTGGATTATTTAACATGTAATATTCAATTAATTATGTAAATCTAGAACATTCAAAGTATTTAGTCTAATTAAAAATAATGAATAATTAAAACCAATCAGACACTGACATAAAAGTGAGAAAATGGGAGATAACAACAAATGCAATATATGTATTTGCAAAGAAAAAAATATATTTTTTAATTTCTAATGTTTTGGAATATCAATTTCAATCTGCTATGAGATACAATTTTTTAAACACTAGATAGAAACAAAATATCGTTTTTAATATAAATACTATACAAACAACAACAAACATTATTTTTTTCGTGTTCTTAAAAACTTTTTTTCAGGATTGATGGTATTTGCAATTAATACATGTAATTAAAGATAATTACGTTGACAACAAATATTATGAAACCCATTTTTATGTAAAAATAGTTTAAGTTTAGTTTAAGGATAGTGGACAAAGAATTAACGAATATGTACGATGGAGGTCCCAAAATTAACCTACCTCACATATAGATGGTGGTATTAGTTTGAAAAAAAAAAATGCTTTCGTCAAAAGTGGCAACCTTCTAGAATATACATTTTTAAGGTTCAAGGCGCCACGTTGTTTACTATTTTTTTGAGCAATCAAAAATATACGATCTCAGTGAATTTGTAAACATGGAAGAAATTGTAGGATGTAATACAATAATTTATATGTAATACAATATTTTCATTTAAAATGGAGAGTCTGCTCCTTCGTTTACACCTATAAAATATTGGGTGCCAGAGTTTAAACGGGGTCGTACGAGATGCCAAGACGAACACCGTAGTTGTCGACCAATTTAGATGTAAACACCAGAAATGGTTAAACAATTCACAAAATGGTATTGGATGACTGTCGGTTCAAGGTGCGTGAGCTAGCTGAAGTCATAGGCATTTCAAAAAGTGCTGTTCATCGCATGTTGACGGAAAATTTTATGATGAGAAAGGTGTGCGAAAGATTGGAGCCGCGTTTGCTTACAATCAAGCCAATGCACCAGTTCAATCATGCGTATAGTTCGAATTGCCAGATTTAGCTCGCTCGGACACATAGATCAGCGGAAAAAGATTTACCAGCAATGAAAAGGTGGAGGTTGCGGTTGATGGCTATTTTCAGGAGCTAAACTGTTCCTACAATAAACGCGGTATCTCGAAGCTATAGAAAATCGAGCTCAAGATTATGTTGAGAAATAAAGAATTTTGTTCCCAAATTTGTTGTGTTTCTTTGTTAGTTCGGTTAATTTTGGGACCGCCTCGTATCTAACTATATGTACATATATGGGTTAAAAAAACGTCAAAAGGCCCGATTTGTATACCCTCCACCATAGGATGGTGGTATATTCATTATGTAACACCGTTTCTAACACCTTTAAATATTGATCTGAGACCCCATAAACTATATATATTCTTAATCGCCGTAATCTTCTATGACGATTTAGCCATGTCCGTCCGTCTGTTGTAATCACGCTACAGTCCGTAATAATAGAGCTAGGTTGATAAAATTTGGTAGAAATATTTGCTATAGTTGCAGGTTGTTTGGGATTGCAAATGGGTTATATAGGTCAATGTTTTGATATAGCTCCCCTATAGAGGTCGCTCCAAAATACGGGTTTTGAGCCACAGATACCACATTTTTAAAGCAATTTAACACAAACTTTGCTGTTTGCATTCTATTTTGACAAGAATTCATCACAGCAAACATTTTACAAATCGCTCCAAATATATTTATTTAAGCCATAAATTCCATATTTTGTAAGCTTTTTAACTGAAGTTTGTATTTAATTAAGACAAGAATTCATCGCAGTACAAATTTTTGAAATCAGTTCATATTTTGTTATAGTCCACCTATAGATGTCGCTCCCAAAAAGGCTTATTTTACCCATAAACACCACATTTTCTAAAAAAATTAGCAGAAACTTTGCAGTTTGTATTCTATTTTGGCAAGAATTCATCTCAATAAAATTTATACAAATCAGTTTTTATATTGTTGTGGTCCCCGTGTAGATCTAGTTCTGAAATATGCTAATTTAAGCCATAAATACCACATTTTTAGCGTTCGTTTTTATACCCTACACCACTTGTCGTCCAGGGTATTATGAATTTGTACATTTGTTTGTAGCACCCAGAAGGAGAAGAGATGGACCCATCACTTATTATAGACGAGAACCATGTTAATTGTACACAAAAATTGCCGATGGTCTCAGATCATAATGACACTTGGAGGAAATGTTAAATATGCACCATATTTTAATATCGAATATAAATTTTTTTACGGACGGACGTAAATAGCTAAATCGTCTTAGAATTTTACGACGATTAAAAATATATATGTATACGAGTACTTTATGGAGTCTCAGATCAATATCCTATTATTAATTATTATTATTAATATTATAAAATCGTTTGTTTGTCTGTTTGTTTGTTTGTTTGTTTGTTTGTTTGTTTGTTTGTTCCAGCATCACGCCTAAACGGCTGAACCGATTTTCTTGAAACTTGGTGGACAGATAGACCAATGCCTGGGAAGTGCCATAGGCTACTTTGATTTTCGATTTTCCGCCAAGTGATTTTCGACCACTTGACCACAGAGGCTCCTGTTAAAGCAGAGAGCTGAAATTTTGCACACACATAGACTGGAGTGTTGTATAAACAACGGACTACTCGCGTAATCATATTTCGTCCAGTGGTCAGTTGTAGCGCTATCAAAAACTTGCGTTTTGTTTTTGTCGTTTCGGAATTCTCTTATAAGATACAAAGTTAAAACTTTGTATATATGAAGTACTATAAACCGCAAATATATGCGCGACAAATTATTTTGAATTATCTGAATGTGGTCAGTTTAACTGTGACCCGAACAATTTTCATTATTTCTATGATTTTAAAAGTTCTTTAAGAGCTAATGATTTACAAATTTATATATACAGACTCAATGGACATGCGAAAACAACAATTCGATGTCCAGTCTTAGGTCAAACCGGACATAAAACCGCGTCTTAAAATTTGTAAAGCCTTTTCAAAATATATCGCTCACCACTTACTGTGGTAACCTATCTAACATTGTCAATTCGGTCACTTCTCCGACTGTGGTCAGTTTAGCAGTGACCAAATCAATTTCCATACTTTCTGTACTTTAATAGTCCTTTAAGAGCTATAATCATAATAATTTATGTTTGTATACTGAACTCCAAGGCTTTAAATTTTGCTTTGGTATAGACTTGAGTGTTGTATATCCTTCGGACTATTCACACAGTCGTTTTTGACACGTAGTCAGTTGCCGCGTTATCAAAATTTTAAATATTTTTTTGTAGGTATTTCAGAAGCGCCTAAAATGATACACAAATAAAATAATATGTAGTACTATACCCGAGAAATGCAATTTTGAATTCTACGATTGTGGTCAGTTAGCAATGACCAAAACCATTTTCAATCTTTACTGGCTTTCAAGATTCTTTAAGAGTTTTTCATTCTTTCAATACATTAAAAATCCCATAAATTGCACTCTCATAGACATGAGTGTTGTATAAACCACCGGCTACTCACGTAGACATTTTTCGGCCAGTGGTCAGTTATAGCGCTATCAATTGTTTTTGTCCTTTCTGAAGCATCTTATGGGACACAAAGTTAAAAGTTTGTAAATATAATAATTTTGAATTCTCTGAATGTGGTCAGTGAAGAAGTGGCCAAAACAATGTTCACTATTTTACAGATTGTAAAACCCTAACCCCTGTTCAAAATATATCTCTCACCACATAATGTGGTAAGATATACATATATAACGTTGTCAATTCGGTTAAATCTCAGACTGTGGCCAGTGTAGCAGTGACCAATGCAATTTCCACTCTTTCTGTACTTTAAAGGGCCCAAAATGGCAATGTTAATACTAATGCAAGCGACTTTTGGCCGCTTGACCGTTGCGGCTCATATAACAGGTAGAAAGCTAGAAACTCCAGTGTGGTACAGCCTACGGACTATTAACATAGTCGTTTTTGGCCAGTGGTCAACTCTCGCGCTTAAATTATACAAAGATAAAATAATATGTAGTATACACAGGAAAAAACAATTTTGAATTCTAAGATTGTTGTCAGTAGTGACCAAAGCAATTTTCATTCTTCCACTACATTTCAAAATTCTTTAAGAATTTTTCATTCTTCCAATAAAAATCCCATAAAGATCTGTGGAGCTGCACATATATGTACATAAAACGATCTTCAAGGAAATGCGTCATCCGGCCTGAGGAAAAGAGGTACACAAAAACGGTGACATAATGTTTAAAAGTATTTTCGAAATATATCGCTCGCTATATACACCGGTAATATTTAAACAAAAATGTATACGAGTATAACGAAATTAGAAACATACATGGCATATTATGCATTTGTTTCTCAGCCACTTATTTGGTGACCTCTTGACCACTGACCCCATAAAAGTATTAATTTGAAAGTTTGCACACATATCGTACATTTGAGGTTGTGCTTTCATATTTACAGATTTTTTTACTGTTGTCAGTAAATTTGTTTGAGTTTTTGAGAGCATCTGGAGTTTGATAAACTTTCAAGTAGACTGATCCTGGATGTTAAACAAATTTTTAATGATCGGCGTGTGATCAAATATTCGAAGGTATTTGTAAACCAAAGATTTTAAATACGTATTTTTACATAAATTTTGCTATAGCCAACATTTTTTTTTAGTTTTTAGGTCCTTATTTTTTATTCAAAATCAAAAATAATACTAATGTTTGGATCACTGTTTTCAAAGGCAACCCGGGAATCGCCGGGTATTTAAATGCTAGTTAAAAATATATATACGAGTACTTTATGGAGTCTCAGATCAATATTTAGAGGTGTTACAAACGGAGCTAGATTCTACTTCGGTGAGTCAAAGATGTGGAAATTGTAATTGTCAAACCTATTATTTTTTATGATTTCTTACGTATTATAAAGTGAGTTTTCTTTAAGATTTGGACCGGAAATCTCGAAGGATTTTGATGTTCTAAATCAGAATATAAAATCCAAAAAGCAACATATTTTCGCGCTTTTGAGGTACCTTATAACTTATGCTATAAAAATGCGCTGTTCACGCTTTTCTGAAAATAGAATTTTACCAAAAAAAAATTCTGGTTTCGCAAAATAATCTTTTTCCATCTATTCCATCTACTCTGTATGCCACAGGGGGCCCACATTTAAAACCTAGCTTCTCTCCTACAAACATTCCAATGCTGTATCAGAAGTCGTAAAAATTGATGGATATTTTGGATGATGTATGTATTTATGATGTGTATAACTCCCCACAAGCACTTTAATGGTAACTCATTGTTTTTATACCCTCACTTTAGTGATACGAGTGTATATATCATTTGCTACGGGCCAAAAGTGTAACACATTTAAGGAGTAACCTAAGACCGGCGGATTTCCTCTCTGGGTCATTTTAAGTCGAATGAGCAATGCCCGTCTGTCCGTCTATCTGTCTGTCTGCTGGTTGGTGCGCACGAAAACTCCCGAAAGGAGTAACGGATTGACTCCAAATTTTGTATGTGGTAATATTTTTTTCTATCTCCGTCTAAGTTCGATGATGTGCCATATTGGTCCACACCTTCTAGTACCTCCCCCGCAAAGAGTTAATATTAAGTGAAATATTGCTTATTTAATAACTTATAAACTACTTATATGCATCTTCTGAAATTCGACACATAGTATTGCTTTGTTATTCACTATCACCTTGAGAAAAATGGGCGAAAAATGGTACCTTTCACATAAATGGACAACTTTGCACCAAAAGCTAACTGCTTATAGATTTAATATCACTTCATGGAAATACTTGACGTTTTGTATAGTGTAATGCTTTTATGGTACCTAAAGTCCAGAGAAAATAGTGCGTATTTGCCATGTCCGTTTTGGTACCTCCCACACAAATGTATTATTTTCTACCAAAAAACTACAGCCCTTTTGGTACCTTTCACATAAATGGTCAACTTTGCACCAAAAGCTAACTGCTTATAGCTTTAATATCACTTCATAGAAATACTTGAAGTTTTGTATAGTGTAATGCTTTTATAGCACCTAAAATTCAGAGAAAATAGTGCATATTTGCCATGTCCGTTTTGGTACCTCCCACACAAATGTATTATTTTCTACCGAAAATTAACAGCTTATAACTAGAATACCAGTGCATACAAAGACTTGAAATTTTGTACAGTGTAATGGTTTAACATAACCTAGAATCCAGTGAAAAATGGCGCCTTTTTTTACAGCTTGTAACTTTAATACTCGTGCCTACAAATATTACTTAAAATTTTTTACAGTTCAATGTCTTTTTAGCACCTACAGTCTGTCGAAAAATGGGCGTTATTATCACACCACTTTTGGTACCTCCCACACAAACATACCATCTTGTACAAAAAGTTAAGAGCTTATATGGTGAACAAAATTTTTGCACAGCGTATAGTTTTTAAAATTCTTACAATCCTAATAAACATGGGAGTTATGACGTCACCCGGCTTAGTACCTCCCATACAAAAAGGGCCAAGACGTACCAAAACCAGTAAGGAAAGACAGAATTCAAAAACTTTGTTTGTTGAAGTACCTTTATTTAAGAAATGGGCTTGATGATACCATGGTGGTACCTCCCACACAAAGGGACCACGTACAAAAAAGACCATGTTGCTTGTTAATTTTTGTTGCGACAGACCAGAGCCTCTGGTGTGAATCGAACCCACGACCCCCAAACTCACAGGCGATCTCGCTACCAACTCACCTATTGGGGCGCTCATACGTAGTATGTTCAAAAAATATCGTGAATTTTTAATTTCCGCTGGCTACGTGTATTTGATCATGTCCCTTACTTATGCTGACAAGGTCGGTCATTTTGAATGTTTAGCTGTTGTGCTTGGATGTGTTTTAACTTGTCTTCGATTTTTATCTATTTCAGAAAATGGATCAAAGAATCTGCATCAAATTTTGTGTGAAAAACAAAATAATGTGCGGTGACGCATTCCGAATGTTGACTGTGGCATATGGTGAAGCTACCTTGGACCAAAGCAACGTTTATCGGTGGTACAAAATGTTCTAAGAGGGCCGAGAAGATGCGAAGGACGAACAGCGTGCCGGACGCCCGAGCACGTCAACAACAGACGAAAACATTGATAAAGGGAATAAAATAATATTGGCCAATCGACGAATTACCATTAAAGAAGTTGCTGAGGATCTAAAAATATCGATTGGCTCGTGCGATTCGATTTTAACCAATGATTTGGGCATGAGTCGGGTCGCCGCTAAATTCGTGCCAAAATTGCTCAATTTGGACCAAAAACAGCATCGCGTTAACATTGCTCAGGAGATGTTGAACTCGGTCCGTGACGACCCAAATTTGCTCCAGAGGGTCATAACTGGTGACGAATCATGGATTTATGGTCGACGCGGAAACTAAAGCTCAATCATCCCAATGGAAGCTGCCGCATGAACCAAGACCGAAAAAAGCGCGCCAAGTTGGGTCGAACGTAAAGGTTTTGCTCACAGTTTTTTTTATTGCAGGGGCGTGGTGCATTGTGAGTTCTTGCCACAGGGTAGTACGGTCAATAAAGTTATGCGCAAATTGCGTGAAGCAATCCGCCAAAAACGCCCGGATTTGTGGAAGAACAAAAACTGGCTTTTGGCTCTGTCGCCCCTGCACACACATCGTTGCTTGTGCGCGAACATTTGGCCAAAAACAACACAGTAATGGTGCCGCAGCCACCGTATTCCCCTGACTTAGCCCCCTGTGACTATTTTTTGTTCCCAAAACTGAAAAGGCCCATGAAAGGACGACGCTACGCCGCGATTGAGGAGATAAAGACGGCATCGAAGGAGGAGCTGAACAATATCACAAAAAATGATTATGTGAAGTGCTTCGAGGATACGAAAAAAACTTTGCAGAAGAGTATTATATCCGAGGGGAATTACTTTGAAGGGGACAAAATAGATATTCATGAATAAATAACTACTTTTTGAAAAAATACAAAATTCGCGATATATTTGAACATACCTCGTATATATACAGGGTGGCTGATATGTAATACAACAAAGTAAAGGGCTATATTTTATTTTTTATTTTTTTTAAATTTTATTGTTCAAAAGCAAAAAATGTCGGAAATAACATAAAATTTTAGAAACAGTTTAGATTTGTTCGAATTGGCCACCTTTGGCACGAATTATGGCCTTCAAACGGCCGACAAAGCCATCACACGCTGCACGAAAGTGGCTCTGCAGTATTTTGGCCCATTCCCGGCGAAGCGCCGTCTTGAGATGATCGACACTTTGGTGTTTTTTAGTGCGAATCTTATTCTCTAAAATGCCCCAGGCGCAAAAGGCCAACGGATTGAGATCCGGAGATCTTGGTGGCCATTGTGCAGTAGAAATGAAGCGAGGAACCTCCTTTTTAAGTCATTCTTGGTTGACGCGTGCTGAGTGCGATGGTGCTGAGTCCTGTTGTAATGTCCATGGTCTGTGGCCGAAATGTTTGTCTGCCCAGGGGTTCAATACTGTCTTTTTCCCGATTTCATTTTCCCGATAATATTCGGCATTTATTTTGACCCCATGGTTGATGAATACGAGCGGGGAGCGACCATCGGCCGTTAGGGCGGCCCACACCATTACCATCGGCGGCGCTTGAGTTCTGGTGGCCAATCGAAGGTGTAAATTTTCAGCTGACCTCTTTGGCAAGTAAACCCGATCATTTTGTTTGTTCACAAACTGCTCAATTTGGAATGGCTTCTCATCGGAGAAAACCAAATTCGGTAACTGGCCACTTTCGTGCAAGCGAAGCAACTCCTTGGCTCTTTCCAGTCTAACATTTTTTTGTGCATCGGTGAGCTCTTGCACTTTTTGGAACTTCAATGGCTTTAGTCCAAGCTCATTTTTTAATATGTGTTGTATCCTTTCTCGCGATATGTTCAGCTCAATTTTTCTACCAATGCTCAATTTTTCTACCACTGCGGCGTGGATTTCGATCAAATCTGGCCTTCAATTTTCGGATCATTTCTGGTGTTGTTACCGTTTTTTTTTGTCCACTTTTTGGACGAGATGCAACACTGCCAGTATCACGGTAACGAGCAATGGTACGAGAAACAAAAGATTTATTCACATTTAAATGATAGAGGGCTCTAACGATAGCCACTTGTGTTTTTCCACCCAAATATAAAGCAATCACACTATCACGCTTGAATTCCATCACGAATAACTTTTTTTCTGAATGCAATAGATTAAAATGATTTTGCAAGCTTGTAAACAATAAAATGAACTGTCACTGAAATAAATCTGTCAGCTATCAGGTTGCAATACATATCAGCCACCCTGTATATATATATACAGTATATATTGATCACCGGTACATTGGTGTACTTTTCAAGCCTCGTCTGGTACCCCGCACAAATTGGCAGATTCATTCAAACACATCATTCACATAACTTCTGCAGCAATCATCTAAATGTTTTCATATTTTGTATTTTAGATAATTTTTCCAATGACTATAGACCGACAAAGAATGAACAATTTTTTCAACGTTCTGTCATCTCCCAGCCTACGCACACCATATTACATTACTCACAAAGTGAGGTACGCACCTTAGTCGGTTTACCCGACAGATATTTTCTTACTTGTTTTCAGTTCCCAGTGCCATCAGTGTCTCGGCTCATTTACCTCTAGCACTGCCTCTCGTTTTCGAGGTCACGCAATAAAGGCTCTAAACCCAATACAAAGTAATGTGCTGCTTTTGCATTTATCTTGTTGCGTTTAGATAATTGTTGTGTTAATTGTTGTTCTTTTAGTACTTTTTGATTACAGATTATAACTCACACATGCTTAGCAATCCAAACAACCGTTAAATGTAATAGTCAGATAAGGACACCTGTGCCACCCCCAGAGAGAGCATACGAATGCGTCTGAAATTTTCCGAGAATGTGGAAGATTCCAACCGGAAACATGGCCAAACAAAAGGAGTTTGTACGCAATTAAAGATTTACCTCAAACAAAAATGGCAACCAGACACGCAACGCAACGAACCGTAAACAAAAGAATTTCAAATGAGTTGGCAGAGTTGGTAATTATACAGAAGGTCACAATTTCAGATTAAGTGGCATTAAGTACGGCTACTTACGAGAAATGTACTGAGTGAAGGTGGAGGGTGAGGCGAGGATTGGAAAGGTGGTTGACAAAAGACACTTAGACGAAGGACAATTCGAATTGCATGTAAATAAGCAAAATTGCCCTTTTTTCTCGAGCTTACAGCATACGACATTTAAATAACCCCTTACTGTATTATACACAACTGCCAAATCTTTTTGAAATATTTTTGAAAGCCAGAGAAGGAGGTTTAATAGAAATAATGCTAATTAATATTGAAAAGGAAAGTATTTTAAGATATACTCAGATGCGTTTCTGTTTGTGCATAAAGTCGTAACTTTGTAAGCCCGCCACACAAAAAAATCTTCTGTGAAAATTGTAAAAAGGATTGCTAAGTAAAAATCCTTTATTTTGTCCTCAAATAAGAAATTATAAATCTTTAATTCATTCTGTGAGATAAGGACATATTCGTCAGTTATTCCCCTCATTCATTATTAATTGTGAAAGTGAAACAATAAAAGAACTGAAGAAATGAGATAGCTGCTTTATGCGATTTCTTACTTTGTGGTAAAAAGGCAAGATAAGTGTTTTTCTCCAGCCACTCATTACCCTGTCATTGCGGTTTCAAATCAAAGGTATTGTTATCCTCTGGTCCTGGGTAAACCACAAATATGTCTATCCTAATGCAAAAGAATTGTCTTCTTTTCGTCTTGATAAATTGCCACCAAACCACATATCTTAGCAAGACAGATTTAAATATGTCAATTTTAATTGAGGAATGGAAATCCTCGTTGCTTGGAGTAACTAATTTTCTGATGTTATGAAAGACAACAAATTTCAATAAATTTTCCATTACAGAACTGGTCACGTGAGAAGTCCTTTAAAGATAGTGACCGGTCCCCGGATTGACCCTTATATATGAAACGAATCGGTAATTTTGATATGATTTTGTCTTCCATGTGATGTGTCCGATATTGATCTAAAGGCACAAGTGTAGTATATGCTCCTACTGCAGCTATGTTATTAGCTGCAGGTTGGGTTCCATATATATATAATATGTACTTTTTGTCCCTTTTCAAGAAAAACTAAAGAAGTCGGAGAAAAAGGCTAGTATGAACTTTTAAATATAGGGGTGGTTAAATTTTAAGGGCCGATGTTGATTTTAAATAAAACACAAATTATTTATGAAATTATTGTCATTTATTTTTATTATGATAATATTGGTATGGTTCAATTATGTACGGAACAAAATATCGGCCAAATGGCTCAGCGGCACACCTCGATCCGATGGTCCAAATTTACGATGACGTTGAGACATAATTGAGGATCTATGCCGTCAATGTGCCGAATTATCTCCTCCATTAGCTTTTCAATTGTTGCTGGCTTATCGACGTACACAAATCAGAGGCCAACTAATATTTCCACGACATGAGATAACACGGCCATTGAATTTGTTGCGCAAAAGAGCCATTGTTTCGTTAGCTGTGTGGCAAGTGGCACTGTCATGTTGAAACCACGTATTGTCCACATCCATATCTTCCAATTCGAGCCATAAAAAGTTCGTTATCATCTCACGATAGCGAACACCATTTACAGTAACTGCCTGACCGGCCTCATTTCGAAGAAGAAGATGACGTCGCCAGTTAATAAGCCGCACCTTATGAAATGGGAGAGCATGCACAGGTGTTTTCACATCTCCTACAGACCCGGTTTGCTAAAATTTGCGCACAATTCTCCCGATTGTGGGCACATTTGATCGATTATGCTGATCAAAAAAACATCACGGAGAGCACGAAATGCATTTTAATTTGAATGCCCATTTTCGTAAAAGGCTTAAAAAACTTTAACGCGTTGCTCGATTGTGTATCTTTCCATGGTTCAAATTGAGTTAGTCTGAAATTGAGAAATGTCAAATGAAATGCAGAAAAAACATGACGTTTAGGTGTGGTTCACATTCAAGATTGGCCTTACAATTTAACCACCCTTTATTTGTATGAATTTGTATTAAAGTGTTATGCTGTTAACTTTTGGTGGAAAATGGTCCATTTGTGTTGGACGTGCCAATAACGCACACTTTCCACTGTCAATCGGTTACTCCATTCGAGAGTTATCGTGTGCACAAGTCATCAGTCAGACAATTTCCGCCAATCATACTTAGGTCTTAGGTCACAGCCTCAACGTTTTAGGTACAAAACATGGGGAATTTAAGAAAGAACATTCGCAGGTCTATGCGAATAAGCCACAAACCACAGCGGTCAACATGCCATCGGTCAAATTCAGCTTCATTTAGGCACCAGAGTCATACAAAATTTGACATTTCGAGCGAAGCAGCGGCGGATATTTGTACAATGTTATACTTATTCCACATATCATGGTACCGATTGGGCTTTAAAAAATAAAATTCGATGATATTTCATACACCCTTTGTTTTATTTAAATTTGAGCAATGTCCGTCAGTCTGGCTGGAGCGCACTATAACTTTAGAAAGATTAACCGATAGACTTCGAATTTAGTTTTTTGTAATATTTTCTCTATTTCAGTACATCTCTCAAAAAGAGTTATTGAAATATTGAATATCTAATAACTTCTACGCTACTTACCCGAAACTTCTATAATTCCACATAGAGAATATATATATATACATATACTACATACAAAAATTATCGATTCTTTGAATATATTATAATATCCAAGAAGAAGGTTATGTGCGATTTGATCTGACCGAACCTAATGCCGTCTTTACTTTATTTTTGGTTATCTTACGAATATATAAGGTATTCATATACTAGGGAACTACTTCTTGTAACGGGTGATCCAAGTAGAGATACTTTTTTCAATAGCCTTTTTTTGACAGAATACGTGTGAGTCGTGTCATGCTGTCATGTTATTTTTGTTAAGTATTGTTTGGCATTTCATCATGGAAAGATTTACGCCCGAACAAAGTTTACAAATCGTTCAGCTTTATTACGAAAATTCGCGTTCTGTGAGGAATGTGTTTCGTGCACTTCACTCAACATAATCGGCCTACTGAGCGTACTATTCGCAATACAGCTTGTGCAAGAACTGAAGCCGCCCGACCCTCCCAAGTGACATCGCTTCGCTCTATGGGCTCTCGAAAAGTTCCAAGAAGATCCGACGTTTCCGAGCCAAATTTTGTTCAGCGATGAGGCCCATTTCTGGCTCAATGGGTGTGAAAATAAGCAAAATTGCCGTAGACGTAGCCGCGGCCAACATGTGATAGACTTAATCTTAAAAAAATTAATGCCAAAGAATGTTCTTTCAAATGGTAATAAACATTCCCCATTCAATTTGAATTTTCTGTTTTTTTTTTTCTTAAAAAAAGTAGGGAACCTCGAAATGGATCGGACCAATGGGCGTGGGTTTTAAACTGCATTTAATAAGTTTAAAGAATGTACTGGTATTAAAGGTATAAGCTGCTAACTTTTTGTGTCAAATAGTCCATTTATGTGGGATGTACGAAAAAGGGCTTGTCAATAACTCCCACTTTTCTCTAGACTCTAGATACTATAAAAGCATTACACTGTACAAAATTGCAAAGATTTGTATGAACTGATATGAAGCTATAAGCAGTTTGGTCTATTTGTGTGGGAGGTGCCAAAAGGGCGTGGCAACTTCGCCCAGTTTCTTAAATTGTTAGCGATGGATAAACGAATACTGTGTGTAGAGTGTAAGAAAATTCGGGTAAGTAGTATAGCGGTTATTAAAGAATCAATATTTCACTAAATGTTAACCCATTAATGGGGGAGGTAATAGAAGGAGTAGTCAAATATGGCTCACCTTCGAACTATGTTATAATTATGTCTTAAATAAAAAGTTATTATGAACTCAAAGCCCTCTCGGTCATTTTGTGCCACCCTGTATAATAGGTAGTTAGTCAAATGGATGCGAAAAAAGGACAGTTTGACTAGAATGTCAATATTCAACATCATCAACTCAGACATTTTTTAACCGATATCGTTGAAATTTTGTGTCATAACCGCGTGATTCGCCCATTTTTTTCGTCTTCAGCAATGAGGCCCATTTTTAATGACGTGTACGAATTTGGGACGTTGGGACAGCACTCTGCCGATTGATTTAAGGGCACGGTCGCCTCACTTGGAGGCGATGTGAACTGCCCACCGAGATTGATCCCATTACTTATTGGGTTTTCTTCATCGCAACAAACCACAGCGGTCAACATTCATTTTAGTGATACAAAATTTGACAGCGAAGCGGTGTCGGACTTTTGCACTATGTTATACTTATTCCAAGTAGAATGGTGTCGATAGGGCTTTCAAACGAAAAAAGTTCGATGATATTTTAAACACACCTTCTGTTATTTAAATCGGGCTGGAGCAGGCAATGAAGCCGATGCGGCGCAACTCGGCGGCGCGCCGTAGCCGGCCATTTTTTCCCAGCCGGCGCCGCCGCCGATTTTAACGGCTCACATCGGCTGAAACTCAGCCGCCGAACTTTAAAGTAATACAAAAGGGTCCGAATTTTTAATAAAGTTCATGTTTGCATAAAAATTTCTAAATGGGTCTCGCTATCATTTATTTAAAAAAATCGAAAAAATTGTGTGTTTGAAATTGAAAAATGCGTTTTTACGGAAACTACAACCAAATTTTTATAAAGTCTACATCGTTTTACATAAATAAAAAATAAATTCTCTTTCACAACAAAGACTAATAAGTAGAGATAACTTTTCTTAAATGTTTGTGTTAATTTTAAGTTTTTTGATCTACACGGGGCAAAATCCCCTTTTTGGATATGTTTTAATCGAAAGAAAATAAATATTATATATTTCTGAGCAAATAAATATTATTTGAAAATCAATAAAATATATTTGGAACGCATATATTAATATATTACACAAACATATATTTTCAAACTAAATTGCCCAAATAAAATATGTGTTTAAATACAAATACAATTATAATTTAAGAATTTCTCCAAATATATTTTATTTAAAACAGATTTTCAAAATTGTTGCTGACTTTTTCGAATTTCAGTTTTAATTTTTCGTTGGTTTCAAATTGTACCTCCCCAGTTACAATACCATATGCAGCATTAACTTCTGTTTAAATCAATTATTTAAAGTTTCTGAGTATTCCAAGTAATCATTTCTTGTCAATCCTCCAAGTAATTTATTTTGGTCCAAGATTATACGATTTTAATCATTATTATTTATTATTTTTACGAATACTCAAAATTTCTAAAAAAAATAACCTTGAATTAATAAAAAATTTGTCACAATTAACGTTTTTTCTAAATTCCTAAACGCAAATAAATATTTGTTTCGGAAATAATAGTCCCAAATAAAAACATATTGGGATTTAAAGAATGATTTATTTACAACAACATCTTCTCAAATATATAATTTTTTTATGTACCAAATAATATATGTCTAGAGTGTACTCTAAACATATATATGTTTCAAGCCGAATATGTTTGGGACAATATACTAAATTTTTTTGCAGCGTGTAATTGTAAATATCTTAAAGCGCCATCTCGTTTGTTGGAACTTTATCATCTCAGCCGATTGTTAAAATTTGATCGGCTCAGCCGATCAGCCGCCGCCGCCGATCGGTATTTTTCCATGCGCCGCCGCCGCCGATAATTTTGGTCGGCTTCATTGCCTGGGCTGGAGCGCGCGCACAATAACTCTAGGAAGTTGCCGATAGACTTGATTTTGTTTGTAATATTTTCTCTATTTCAGGCTAAGTTCGAAAACTGGCCATTCCTATACTCCTTCTAGTATCTCCCCCCAAAAGAGTTATTTAAATATTGATTCCCTAATAACTTCTACGCTACTTATCCGAAACTTCTATAATTCCACACACAGTATTAGTCTGTCTGTCGCTATCACCTTGAAAATATTCTCCCACATTTAAATATATTATAAAATTCAAAAAGGATGGAATGTGATATTTAACCTAGGGTTCCATAAGTCGACTTTCGACTAATCGATTAGTCGACTTTTGGAGAATGACATTCCAATACAGTCACGTGATATTAAAAATATTGGATTAGGGTTACTTTCGGCTTATCGCCACACAAATTCCGAGCCAAATCTCTCAAAACGGCTTTAATAAGCTTATTTTTTAAGGTCAATTGATTTGAACATGTTCCGTGAATAAGTTTGAAATATTAAATGCAATTGAACTTGACAAAACAATATGTTATTATTTTGGTTTTTTCTGTTTAAGTTTTTTTGGACTTTTATGGAACGAGTTCTGCGAATTTCTGATCATCCGATCATTATCACTTTTTTTATCTTTTCCTGTATTCTACTACAAATTAATGAAGAAAACTAGAAGTATTCGCATTTTCATTAATAAAGTCTAAAAGCCGACTTCAATCGACTTTTTTATACCAAAAAGTCGACTTCTTGATTTTTTCAAATAGTCGAAAGCTATTTTTTTTTGGTTATCGTCAAGATTGTGTTAGACGAATATACAAGGTATTCATGTACCAGGGGAACTACTTATAGTTTGAGAGTGATATCTATATATCTATAGATATCTTAATTCTAATCTACTTGTAATAATGTGAACTTTAACGGGCTACAACTTCAAAAAGCAATCTTAACATTCTTCTAATGTTCACTTTAGGCGTGGCTGTCAAATTTTACACCCAACTTGCTTAGAGCTTAAAGCTAATTTCTTTTTTGCGGTTGTTTTTTTCTTTCTTCTTTTATTTCAAATAAAACAAACAAAAAAGTTGGCAAAGTTAATGATGGCGTAGTATTGGTGGTGGTTTTGCTGTAGCTTTACTTTTTTCTCAACATCTTAAGATAAGACACATTTTTACAAGCGTTTAAGACAATCTCTGCGTGGGCTATGCAAAACACCTTTAAGAGCTCTTTCAAAGTGCTTAAGTTTCAGCATTTGGCGGTTGTTGTGATTAGATTTCGGCAATCGTAAGATGACAGTCGTATTGTTATTTTATTTTTCTTTTTATACCCTACACCATGGGGCATGGGGTATACTATCTTGGTCATTCGGTTTACAACATCTAATACTGTCCGTAATACTGGAGGTAGGTTTATAAAGATTGGCAAAAATATTTCTCACAGTTGCATGACATTTGAGATTGAAAATAGATTACGTATAGGGGACGCTCTCAGATATGTTTCCCTAAGGAACAAAACTCAAATATTGAAATGAATTTGGCAGAAATTTTGGATTTTAAATTCGTTTTTGACAACAATTCATCACAATAACAATTACCCAAATACGTTCATATTTTGTTATAGACCCATATAGAGGTCGCTCTCAAATATTCCTATTTACAGACGTCACCCCTAAAAATATATACATCAAAGCCTTATATGCAACAATTTTTAAACAAATTTTTGCCAAGAATTTTCTGCTATAAAAAAATAGCCACATCGATACATGTGTTGATATAGTCAACTTATAAAGGTCGATCAAAATTTTTTTTCTTTTACCACAAAGACCAAATTCCCCAGTGGATTTTTTAGATATTTTAAAGTTTGTGTTTTATTTCTATTGAAATTCTAAACAACGAAAATTTACCCCATGGGCACTAAATAGTGAAGGGTATATAAGATGCGGCACTGCCGAACTGAGCACCGCTTCAACTTTTTATTTTGTTTTTGCTTGTCTGTATATACCCTAATCAAATAAAAGTAAGGAAAACGTATTGGTATACAATTGAAAGAGACTATATGTAATGTATAGACATTAGAGTATGTAGTCATTGATTAGAAAACCGTTTTAATGATATATCACGCTCTATTTGAGCGTGTCAAAACTAAACACATACAAATTACTAAATACAAGAACAAACTATATAATTACATACTCCATTATCTGAATACCAATTTTGGGTACTTAGGTAATTTCTTATGTCTAAAGTTATACGACTAGGATGGCTGATGTGGCAAATTTTTACAGGAATGACAATAGTTTAAAACATTTTTGTCGAGGGGATGTACATAACATATTCAGTTGTAATTTGTTATCCTTAAAAAAAATGTTTTTTTATATTTTTAAAAAAAAAATCAAAGAAAGTTGCCTCTAGTATGTGAACTTTATTTGAAGTATGTATATATCCGGTAGAGCCGGGATACGCATTAAATTTTAGGTAATTATGAGGGCTAAAAATATAGGAAATATAAACAGTGGTTTAGTAACAGTCGTTAAAAAATTAAGAAAAAAAAGTATTTCATAAAATTTTTCAATAGCCAGAATCATAGCGAAGAAAACAATACTGATTTTATTGAAATACTTATTCTGTAATAATTAATATGCTTCTTATCTGAATCTTCTGTAATTGCATTATTAGTTGGTCTGTATCTATCATCTCCAGCGATGTTAGCCACCCCTTTAAGTGCCTCCCACATAAAGGAAATATTCTGTACAAAAAGTTAACAGTTAACAGAGCATACAAATACTCGAATTTTTTGGCAGTGTAATGCTTATATATCCGGTAGAGCCGGGATACGCATTAAATTTTAGGTAATTATGAGGGCTAAAAATATAGGAAATATAAACAGTGGTTTAGTAACAGTCGTTAAAAAATTAAGAAAAAACCAGTAAGGAAAGGCAGAAAGTCGGGCGGGGCCGACTATATAATACCCTACACCTGCCTAACAATGCGGTAAGGGTCATTGCCATAATAATTTGGAATAATTGGTAAATGGGTAGGAACATATTATCTAATTCTGAAATGATAATCGCTAAATTAATTAATATTCGTTCCTAAATTGAGAAACATCTTTTTGGAAAATTTTAATGATCGGAAGTAAAATACAACTTCTATATCGGGTTAATACAAAATCAGGACGAACATATATATGGAGCTTTAATATAAATCTGAACCGATCTTCCCTGATTACTCATTCATGTAAAAAGACCTCCTTCTGTCGAATTTCG
The DNA here is from genome assembly GCA_963930755.1 of Eudasyphora cyanicolor. Classification (NCBI taxonomy): domain Eukaryota; kingdom Metazoa; phylum Arthropoda; class Insecta; order Diptera; family Muscidae; genus Eudasyphora; species Eudasyphora cyanicolor. Next base: position 245,154,946 of record OZ005737.1, read on the forward strand.
TACTGATCGGATATAAAATACAGTCTCTACAGCGCTTACATGTCAAATCGATGGTAACATATATATGGGAGCTATATCTAAATCTGAACCGATTTTCTCCGAATTTGGCAGTATTCCTTCATGTAATGACCGGATATAAACTACAGTTTTTACAGCGCTTACATGTCAAATCGATTTCTCCGAATTTGGCAGTATTCTTTCGAGTAATAAGAAACCTCTTTCTGCCGAATTTTGCACTGATCGGATATAAAATACAATTTCTACAGCGCTTACAGGTCAAATCGGGTGTAACATATATATGGGTGTTATATCTAAATCTAAACCGAGTTTCTTCCTTCATGTAGAAAGAAACCTCTTTTTGCCGACTTTCGCACTGATCGGATATAAAATAACATTTTTACAGCGCTCACATGTGAAATCGGGGGTAACGTATGTATGGGGGCTATATCAAAATCTGAACCGATTTCTTCCAAATTTAAAAGTGTTCATTCGTGTCAAATCGGGGGTAACATATATATGGGGGCTATATCTAAATCCGAACCGATTTTCTCCGAATTTGGCAGTATTCCTTCATGTAATAAGGAACCTCTTTCTGCCGAATTTCGCACTGATCGGATATAAAACACAGTTTTTACAGCGCTTACATGTCAAATCGGGGTAACATATATATGGGGGCTATATCTAAATCTGAACCGATTTTCTCCGAATTTAGCAGTATTCCTTTATGTAATAAATAACCTCTCTTTGCCGAATTTCGCACTGATCGGATATAAAATAACATTTTTACAGCGCTTACATGTCAAATCAGGGGTTACCTATATATGGGGGCTATATCTAAATCTGAACCGATTTCTTCCAAATTTAACTGTGTTCATTCATATAATAGGAAACCTCTTTCTGCTGAATTTCATACTGCTCGGCTATAAAATAAAGTTTTTACAGCGCTTTCATGTCAAATCGGGGCTAACATATATATGGGGGCTATATCTAAATCTGAACCGATTTTAACCAAATTCAATAGGGATCGTCCTTGGGCCAAAAAAAAGATATGTGTAAAGTTTCGTCGAGATCGGACCATAATTGCGACCTGTACTTTGATTACAAGAATACATGCCCAGACAGACGGACAGACAGACAGACGGACAGACGGACATAGCTAAATCAACTCAGAAAGTGATTCTAAGTCGATCGGTATAATAAACGATGGGTCTATTTCTTCTCCTTTTGGGTGTTACAAACAAATGCACAAAGTTATAATACCCTGTACCACAGTGTGGTGTAGGGTATAAAAATTATTTCATTAAATTTTTCAATAGCCAGAATCATAGCGAAGAAGACAATACTGATTTTATTGAAATACTTCCCAGCAAAATCTTGGTAAGTACCTGTCATTATTCCCTGCATTATCAAATAATGACATCTCATTATTCGCTGAATTACTTTCGGCTTATTAATAATGACTTACCAATAATAACAGAAATAAGTGATTTTTTTATCAAAGTAATTTTTGGCAAATTTTAGTGTAATGCAATTTTGGCTATATGTGGGTTATTGTAGAAGATTTCTTTATTTTCAACAAGTTTTCTAAAAATACGTGCAAATTGAATGAAAATACCAAAAATATTTACGTATATCGTATGATGTTAGACCATCGAAGAATTTTTCACATGGTGGTTTGGGTTCAGAAATTCGAAATATGCGCGACAATATGCACAAAATTACTTTCAATGGCCATCTCTACATATCTACCATATCTACTACGTATTTTGTAACTTATTGGGAATGCATTATTCAAGTACTTAAAATCGTGAAAACATAAGCACATATTTATGTGGTATGCCTATGCTACAAATAAGTACTTATTATACTACTTTACTGTATGCTTTTGGGAAGTTCTTCCCTCCAATGACATCCCCATGTTAAAATAATGAGAAAAGTGGCTAAATAATAAGTACTTACCATTATCGAACTTTGCTTACTCGTCGAATTATTTGGTAATGAGAAATTTTGCTGGGTTATTCTGTAATAACTTATATGCTTCTTATCTGAATCTTCTGTAATTGCATTAATATAGTTTGTCTTTATCTATCATCTCCAGCGATGTTATCCACCCCTTTAAGTGCCTCCCACATAAAGGAAATATTCTGTACAAAAAGTTAACAGTTAACAGAGCATACAAATATTCGAAATTTTTGGCAGTGTAATGCTTTTATAGTACCAACTGTTCGGTAAAAAATGTTTTGATATAGTTCCCATATAGAGGTCGCTTTAAATATCTGTGATAAAGCCACAGAAGCAATATTCTGTAAAAATAATTTCTAAAATTTTAAACACATAAAACAAGTAAGAAAGTTTCAGTCGGATAAACCGACTAAGGTATACCCTCACTTTGTGAGTAATGTAATATTGAATATTACACAAATTATTCTGTCAATTTTTGTGGGAGGTACCAGAAGGGGTTTAAGAAATACACCTATATTTCGCTGAACAGTAGATACTTTAAATACATTGCACTGTGCCGAATTGTAACCGTTTATATGGACTGGTATATTAACAGCATTTTAACCCTTTATGGGGGAGGTACCAGAAGGAGTGGACCAATATGACCCATCTTCGAACTTAGCCGGAGATAGAAAAAAATATTACCACGTACGAAATTTGATGTCAATCGGTTACTCCTTTCGAGAGTTATCGTGCGCACCAGCCAGCAGACAGACAGACGGACGGACATTGCTCATTCGACTTAAAATGACCCAAAACGGATTTCCGCCGAACATACTTGGGGTCTTAGGTCACTCCTTCGATGTGTTACACTTTTTTCCATAGCAAATGATATATACCCTCGTCACACTAAAGTGAGGGTATAATTAGTTAGTGTCGGACTTATCACAACGTATCAACTTATATTTGAAACAATCAAGGAAGTTCAGTCGGTTAAACCGACGTATGAATCCCCTCACCTTCAGTTCCAACAAAATATTAGTAAATTTATTTATTTTGTTGTTTTTATTAAATTGTTATCAATTTAAATTGCATTTAATAAATTTAAAGTATGTACTTGTATTAAAGTTATAAGCTGTTATCTTTTGGCACAAAATGGTCCAGGTACTCTAAAGTCATTACACTATACAAAGTTTAAAGTATTTATATGCACTGCTTTTGAAATTATAACCAGATAACTTTTGGTGCAACATGATCCATTTGTATGGGAGGCATCAAAAGGGGCGTGCCAATAAAGGCCACTTTTCTCCGGACTCAAGGCACTATAAAATCATCACACTGTACAAAATTACAAGTATTTGTATGAACTGATATTAAAGCTATAAGCAGCTAATTTTGGTGCAAAATGGTCTATTTTTGTGGGAGGACTCTCTGGACTCTGGTACTTTAAAACATTACACTGTACAAAATGTCAAGTATTTGTATGAACTTATATTAAAGCTATAAGCAGTTAACTTTTGGTGCAAAATGGACCATTTGTGTGTGAGGTACCACAAGGGATGTGGCAACTTCGCCTATTTTTCTTGAGGTGTTAGTGACTAATTAACAAATGGGTAAAAATAAAACAAGTGTGTCAACATTTTTTGGAAGGTCAAGATTTTTTTGAAATTTGTTATTAATCTGGTTGAGAATTTGAAAAAAAAATAAAACAATTTAAACCGTTTTGCAAAATTTTGATTTTTTCGCGAGATATGACCTATTAAATTTTTCCGAGTGTGTTTAGAAAACTCAAATTTTCTCCGGAAATATTGAACGGATTCGACTGAAATTTTTGCAGGTCGGTCCGAAACATTTCCTAAAATCTAAATATATGATAAACTTTAATTACAAACTGACCATATGAAAAATATTGCAAAATATTTTTTGCATATGCGAATAATTTGAAATATTTTATATTTAGAATGCGTCCTATATTGACGTCCACCAGAATCAGAAAAAACATTTTGGTAGATCGCGCTTTGTAAAAATTTACAGCAATTTTACGGACACTACCTTTTTGAAAATATTTTTGGTTCATTATTACAGGACCTCAAGGACCTTACCAATTTTGTCCAAATTTACACAATAGCTGAATCCATTAGTTCTGAGTCCAAAAACGCATTAATTTTTTTTCGGCGGATCAAGTTCTCAGCATCGCGAGCTTCCAAACTGTGGATATATAATTTGCAATATCTCCGCCAATTCCTAATCAATCTGTACAAAATCAACGACAAAAGAGACGTGAGAAAAGTCACTTTCATATCTTGTTTCCTAATATATGTTTTCTTAACCCATTAAGAGCCAATTTTTTTACATTTTGTGTTAAATGCAATGATTTTGGAAAATGCGTTATGGACTGGACTGTTCGTGCGGTGGAAGTATAATTTGGCGATTCTATTAATACAGACAACACCTTAAGCTTTATTTCAAGGTATAAATCTTCGAAACCACTATAAAATTTAGCATATTGCCTCTAAAACTTTTGTCATACATTGAAACTAAAATTATGTTAAAAATTCTAAAGTCAATTCTGTATTATTTCATTACCAAATAATAAAGTTTTGTATGGGTTACAATAAAATAGTAATATTTTATGTTCTTATGGGAAACATTGGTCATATAATAAATTGAAATAAAGCTTAAGGTGTTGTTTGTATTAATAGAATCGCCAATTTATACTTCCACCGCACGAACAGTCCAGTCCATAACGCATTTTTTTGACGTCAATATAGGACGAATTCTAAATATAAAATATTTCAAATTTCTGCTTCAGAAAGTGAAATTATTCGCATATGCAAAAAATATTTTGCAATATTTTTCATATGGTCAGTTGGTAATTAAAGTTTATGATATATTTAGATTTTAGGAAATGTTTCGGACCGACCTGCAAAAATTGCAGTCGAATCCGTTCAATATTTCCGTAGAAAAACGGAGCAAAACGGTTCAAATTGTTTTATTTTTTTCAAATTCTCAACCAGATTAATACCAAATTTCAAAAAAATCTTGACCTCCCAAAAAATGTTGACACACTTGTTTTGTGTTTACCCAAATACTATGTGTGGAATCTCAGAAGATTCGAGTATGTAGTATAGTAGTTATTAAAGAATAAACATTTCAGTAAATATTAACATTCAGTAAATATTAAACCTGTGTAGGGAGATACTAGAAGAAGTGAACCAATATGGCCCGTCTTCCAAATTAGCCGGAGATAGAGATAATATTACAAACATACATAATACAAACGTATTAGTTTATTAGTCGCTATTACCTCGAGGAAAATGGGCGAAGTTGCCACGCCCCTTTTGGTACCTCCCACACAAATAGATAATTTTGAACCAAAAGTTAAAAGCTTATAACTTTATTACCATTACATACAAAGACTTGGAATTTTGTACAGTATAATGGTTTAATAGTACCTAAGATTCAGTGAAAAATGGGCATTATTGCCCCGCTTCTTTTTAGTACCTCCCACACAAATAGACCATTTTGTACCAAAAGTTACCAGCTTATAACTTTAATACCAATACATACAAGTTCTTGAAATTTTGTACGGTGTAATGCTTTTATAGTACCTAGGGTCCAGAGAAAAATGGGCGTTATTGGCACGCCGCTTTTGGTACCTCCCACAAAAAAGGACATTTTTGTACCAAAAGTTAGCAGCTTTTAACTTTGATACCAGTGCATAAAAATACTTGAAATTTCCAGCAGTACAATGCTTTTATAGTACCTAGATTCTAGATAAAAGTGGCCGTAATCCCACCTCCCACTCAAATGGTCCATTTTACACCAAAAGTAAACAACTCATAACATTAACACCAGTGCATATAGATACTTGACATTTTGTACAGTGTAATGCTTTTATAGTGCCTAGAGTTCAGAGAAAAGTGACCGTTATTGGGACGCCCCTTTTGGCATCTCCCACATAAATGGACCATTTTGTCCCAAAAGTAAATAGCTCTTAACTTTAATACCAGTACATACTTTAGAGTTTTTAAATGCAATTTAAATTGATAATAATTTAATTAAAACAAAAAATAAATAAATTTACTAATATTGTTTTGGGACTCAAGGTGAGGGGATTCATAAGTCGGTTTACCCGACTGAACTTTCTTACTTGTTTTCGACTCAGGATACTATATACGTACAAAATTCGTGATATTTATATTTCTATTAAAATGTAATAAAGATAATTTTACTTAAACAATGTTTTTTTTGTGTCTCTTCAGCTACATTAATAATATTTATTTAGTTAAATTCTTGTACCAAATAATGCCTGTAATTAATTGCGCATTTTAGGTATTTAATCAAGTTACTCCAATCGTCTTCTCTTTGACCATTCAGTAAATGGATCATTTTGAATTCACTCAATAATGTTTTGCCAAAGTACAATAATCTAAATTATTTTAGAATTGGGCATATTCCTAGGAAGTGTTGTATATTTGCAATAGCCTGCATATTGCAGAGGCTACATAATTTATGGGTATCTTCCACTCCAAACAGGCTATCGTTCAGATTAAGTACACCGCTTCGCGCTTTGAAAATCCAAATGATGTTATCTAAAGTATATTTATCTATTATGTACGATAGACCTTTGTTATAGTCAAGGTGCTTGTACAGTTCACTTGTGTTTTTCTTTTGAATATTGTTGTGCATGTTTCTCAGTTTTAAAGCCGTTAGCATATTAACGCTGAACGTTGTCCATTGGTATACATTGTTCTGCAAATTGGGCCAATCAATGTTCAAATCTCTGAATTTATTTTTTAAGTCTTTTACCCAAAACACATTTCTATCCAGCAATATTCTCGTTAGTTGCGTTGGTAGCAGGAGTAATGATGTAATGAATTAAAACATTAGTTATGTATTTTAAGTGTAACCCATGGTATATGTATGGCTTTTTACACACACATTTATTTCTTGGTAGAAGGACACGCCCTGTTGCAAATTGTTAAAGGGTGTTCAGATTTACAGATAGCTCCCACATAAATGTACCATCAGATTCGATATTTTTGACTCCGATTTAGCGTATATCCTCTAGAGGAATAATAACTTCCCTCCGATATTTATGAAAATTCATTGATTACATTGTGTAACAGTGAAAAATACACGGACTTAGCAGTATATGTTCGATTCTGCTATCAAGGCAATTTAGGGAGCCTAGACACGTTCAGATTGTATAGATATTTTCACAAAAGTTGTTCAGATTTAGCGTGCCTGCAATTTTGCCAAATATTGTTGGTAAAAAATTATGAGTCCCTGTAAGTTATGCTGAAAAAAGTGAAACAAAATATTTTTTCCTTCACTTTTCCAAAAAGAAGTGCGGTACAAATTCGAATTAATGGGTCCGCCATCTAACGTTTTTTTCCAACTAGTGCTTATTTCGTGAATGGTAACACTTAGCTCATGTCTCATTTGACAGATAATTAATTTTATCCTTCCGCTGAACGCATATGTGTATATTGCGAATATTGCGACATTACTTTGAAAATCATGGTAATGTTGCAGAATGTGTGCGAAAATTGCGTACGGATTTTGGAGGAAGAGAAGCAAGAAGTTGTTTGAAAAAAGATGATGACACAGAATATTAGTTCGTATATTTATTTATTTAATGATTATACTTATAACTAAATTATAAGCATAACGGATAAAGCCATGACTGCAGAGGTCTTAGGCTTTAGTTCATATATACATATAGCGCCCATGTATATATTCCTTCCCATTTGGTATCAAGGAACTATATTATTTTCCATTTTATAATTTGATAGAGGGAAGATTCTTGATGTGCATCGAGAATACAGGAAAGCAGTCATAATTAAGTATATACACGGAGAAAAAACAGGAAACAAAATATGTTTGGGAGCAAAATTTCAATAAAACATTCTTTGGTGCAAATAATTTATATTTACATTGCGGAGAAAATATTCGAATTACTCTTTTATCAATATTATTTTTTTGTTGTTTTGGTGCAGATTATCTTAAAAAACGGGGAAATATTTGAAATAATTAAAGTATTTGTTTTCTGACTTATAGGAAAAAAGTTAATCTTCCCAAATTTAATATGTTTCAAGAAAATATACTTTATTTTACCCATTTTTACATTTGATCATTATTTGGCAGAGAGTAGCTTTTAGATTCATTAGAAACAGGCCAAATTTATATACAGAACCCACACAGAATATGTATACCATCAACTTTGCATCTATTCTTTAAAAAAAAATTCTTAACGTAAGCGCAACAATAAATTTGCTTAATCTGCTCTAATACGATGATGTAGGGTAGGGTACATAGTCAGCACCGACCGGCTTTTGCCTTTCCTTGCTGGTTTTTAATATAGTCGCTTTGATACATTACATATTCTCTCAATGTTGAATATTTTGTAGCTCCACTCTAATATACATCATCTACGCAATATTAGTCGGATATATGTGTGAGTGTTTGTGCGTGTTGTTTTTCCAAGTGTCGTATTGTCTGGGTGTTTTTTTGTTTTCTTTTTCCTTTGTATCCATCGAGAATAATCATCCTGAGTTCGAAAGTCAAGGTAATTTTCCTTTATTTCCACACTCAGAAGTTTCGTGCGAATGAGAACGAGCTCGAGCGTGTTTCCATTTCGACGATGCTCGATGTTGCTTACTTTGTTCTGGGCTGCTGCTGGCTGCTCCTCGAAGCTCGCAGCTTGATTCTTTTGTGCTATCTGGAAGATTTATTGAATTTCTAAACGTGCATCGAATTAGAATGTATGGTTATACAAATGACTATAATTTGTTATTGGAGGGGTGAAAGTACTCGTTCGTACACACATACATACATGCGCAGCAACAACAATAATTGTGACAGAAAAAGAACACACAACAACTCCAGTTCCATTTCCACTTCCAGTTTCAGAATCCTGACACCAGCAACCATAACGACCGAATTGAAAAGAACATTTTCTTCAAAGAGATCAGCAACTGAATCGAAACGGACGGATATACGAAAATAAAAGATTGAAAGCCGTTCACATGGAAAATAAAGGTGGCAAATGTGGAAATGATTTTCACACTGGGGGAGGGGTTGTCTTTGATTTGTCACAAACCCGTCCCCCCTTTTTTTTTGGTGAAGGGATTGTTTTTCGCGATATGGCAGTTTTATGAGTGCAATTACTTAACATCTCAATATTAAATCAAAGGATAACATTTTCTTGCTCCTTATTTTTGTCATTTCACCTTTTAGGAAGACTATTGAGTTTTTCTAAACATGCGTAAGATGCAATATAAGATAATAACGCAAAATTAGAGATACGATGTTGATACGCATTGAAATAGTTCTTCCTTCAATTAAGAATACGAGCATACATCGAATATTTGAATAGGATAAATGACACGCCAGTACAAGTATTTTTCCAATAAACTTAGTGCCTCTTAAAGTAACATTTGTTAAGTCCCAAAAGGGTAAAACGTAAAAGGAATGACCCTTGGCTCTAAGTATGTTCAGCGGAAATTCGTTTTAGAACATTTGAAATCATTTGAGCAATGTATGTGCGTCCGTCTGTCTGTCTGGTTGATGCGCATAATAACTCCCGAGAGCAACAATCGATTGACATAACATTTAATATGTTTGCCTACGTTGCCTCAGGCTAAGTTCATTGATGGGCCACTCCTTCTAGTACCTCACCCACAAAAGGTTAACATTGAGAGCAATATTAATTCTCTACTATACGTACTTATTATCCGAATCTTCAGTTTATCTGTATAAAGACAAAGCGGCCATGTTGCCACGTCTCATTTGGTACCTCCGACACAGAAGCACCATATTTTATATTATAATTTACGCTTGAGTGCGGTGCAATGTCATTTCAGCCCCTCACGCTAGAGCAATTTGATTGGTAGAGAGCCTAAGGGTGAATGCTGCCTTCTAGAGAGATCGACACTGAAGGTCTTCTACTCATTTCTCCTCCTCTTTGTCTCTACACCTACTGCAAAAGACTTTATGCAATACCTCCAATCGGTCTGCGTCCCGTGCAGTAAGGCAGTGACCCGTCATGACAGACACGATAAATGAGATGTCCTGTCTCGTGTGGTGCGTTTTGACTTAGGCCGGGCGACATCAGCCTGAAATGTATATAGGCTCCCGACTAGTGAGCACCTTTAATTTGTTGCCGTAAGGTCACTATCTCTCGAGAAGACCTTGCAGGTCACTAGAGGCGTGCCCGCCGATTCCAATTCCCCTGGAGCGTATATGGTTGCAACTAGACTTGCAAGTTCATCTGCCTTTCAGTTCCCTAGATATCAGTTGAATATTAAACTGTTCATCCAGCTCGTTAAGCGCACCAGTAATATACTCGAAAATATGAGGGCGGTCCAAAATTAACCGACCTCATAAAGAAACACAAAAAATTTGGGAGAATGTTTCTTCATTTCTCAACATAATATCTTTTTAACTCGAAACCCACTTTCGATAGCTTAGATTTTCTATTACTTCGTTACCCTATCTATAGTCAAAACATTCTGGCTCCTGAAAATAGCCATCAATGCAACATCCACCCCTTCAATGCTGGCAAAACTTTTTCCGCCAAAACAATTTTTCAAATTTGGAATAAAAAAATAATTCGTGGAACTAAATCTGGCGAATAAGGCAATTCGAACTTGAATTCATTGATTTTGGCTATCGTAATAGTGAATGTGTTAACTGGTGCATTGTCTTGATTGTGAGCAAACGCTGCACCCATCAGCGGACAGCTTTCTTATCATCAAATTTTCCGCGATGTATGTATAGCACTTTTTGAAATACCTATGACTATGTCGCTCACGAACCTTCAACCAACAGTCATCCAATACCATTTTGTGTATTTTTAACCATTTCTGACGTGGACACCTAAAGTGGTCGACCACTACGGTCATCGTCTTGACAGCACCTACGACCCGTTTATACTCTGTCACCCAATATTTGAATGTTGTAAATAAAGGAGCAGACTCCCCTAAAGTAGAATCAAGCCCTGTTTTAATATTGGCTGGACTGAGACCTGTTAAATGGAAGTATTGTACGGGTTTTCCAACAAGAGGTGTTATTTTGAATCACCCGGTATTTCGGTAGGTGTCACTTTTGAAGCTTTTATTCTTTGACATTTGACAAGTAGAAAGAACGCCATTACTAAAAATGGAACGATACACGATTCAACAACGCATTGAAATTATTAAAATTCGAAAAATCATCTTGACTGATGAGGCCTATTTCCACCTTGGTGGCTACGTCAACAAGAAAAATTGCCGTATCTGGGGGCTCGGAAAACCCAAGAGTTATTGTTGAGAAGCCTTCCATCCTCAACGTGTGACTGTTTGGTGCGGTTTATGGTCCGGCGGGATCATTGGACCTTACTTTTTCGAAAATGAGGTTGGATCAACAGTTACGGTGAATGGATTGCGCTATCAAGAGCTGATTAATGATTTTTTATGGTCGGACTTGGATGGTATTGATCTCGACAACGTTTACTTTCAACAAGACGGCGCAACGTGCCACACGAGCAACGAAACCATTGCTCTGTTACGGGAAAGGTTTCCGGACCATGTTATCTCTCGAAGAGGTGATCACAATTGGCCACCGAGATCTTGTGATTTAACACCTTGCGACTTCTTCCTTTGGGGCCACGTGAAAGATAAGGTCTACGTCAACAGCCCAAGGTCGATTCAAGACCTTAAAGATAGAATTCGTGAGGCTATCGAGGACATAGGGCAGCCACTTTGCGATTTGGTTATGGAAAATTTCATGAAAAGGATATGGGCCTGTAAGCGTGGTCGTGGTGGCCATTTGGCTGATGTTGTTTTTCATTATTAACGGCATACCTTCCTCTTTATTATGAAATAAACATCCGATCTTTTATCTCAAAAAATGGCATTTTTCTTTGAATACCAAAATAACACCTCTTGTTGGAAAACCCTTTATTACATATCGGTGACCAATTTTTTTCATGTTTACCTTAGCTAGCTGAAATGCGTATATTAATCGGAAGGTTTTGAATTGACCAAAGTATATTTCTTCCAAACCTTCAGTGTTGCTAAATCTGTAATTATAGCGGATGAAGTTATGTTATTGAAGGCCCCCTCCATATCTAATGGCGAATTCGATTCCGGAAAAAATGTTGCCCCGCTTGTGTTGCACTTTCACGTCCAATGTAATACCTCATATATAACTTGTTGTAGATATGGACAATAGCCTGTGAACAATTTTTGTCCTAAGGCAAGAATCTATTGACCTCTCCAGAATTTTAGGGAGAAATAACGTTAGAATTATTGCCCGGATTTCTTTGAGTCAGGCAGCAATTGTACCAGCTACTGCCAGCAACTACGCAGTCGAGTCATTGTCTGGTCCTGACAACTAAAAAGTTTAAATTTTTGATAGTCAAAATAATTCTAGATTCGGTTACAATCTCCCCAATTGAAGTATTTAACGCATAACGAGTAACGAGTGTTGCCCGCGAAATGTGTATCCAGTAGCACTTCCAGCAAATCTTCTTTGAATGCAGTCCAAAAACTATCATCTTTCTTGATGTACCCAATTGGTGATGGTGTTCAGCCTAAAATATTCCATGAGGCTTTCTACGCCATTACAGAAATCTATTCAGGATTATTTTGTTTTGTTAAAATTACATAAAACTAATTTCTGCCGAACATAATTAGGGTTTAAGGTCACTCCTTCGATGTGTTACTCTTTTTGCCCGTAGCAAATTATATATACCCTCGTTAACTAAAATCAGGTTATAACCACTAAGGAAAGACTAAAGTCGGGCGGGGCTGTATAATACCCACATTGTTTGCCAACAAATGAGCTCATAACCATTATTACTATTAACAGTTGCAGGTTAAATAGAGTACATTTCTAAATTCCAGGCACATATGTTATAAAACGTGATCTTCATAGGGGCTTATACTTATCAAAACACGAATCGATATACTCCATTTTCACTAACGACGATTTAATTCAACACTAAGTACAAAAGCTTAATTTTCCACGTGATGTGTTAAAAAATGCGTTCCCTATAAGGCCATGAAGTCAAATCGGAAGGGACTTTTAATGAGAGCAATATCAAAATATGGACCGATGTTTCTTATTTCTACTGGGAACGATTAAGATCAATCAATAAGAAGAATGTGTACAGTAGAGAGTGAAGAAGTGATATCGGTGGGGACCTTTAGCTGGGGGGCTAACCAAACCATGGACAAAGCTATTTTTATGGACGATTAGGTCCTATATAAAGTGTGAATGGTTAAATTACAGCCAGATCAATTGAAGAATCCGGTCTCTACAGCGTCAAGAAGTGGCATCAATGGGGACCATCGTATGTGGGCTATACCAAAACATGGACCAGACGGACATGGCAAAATCGACTCAGAAAGAGATTCTATGCCGATCCGTATAATAAACTATGGGTCTATATCCTTGTTTTTTAAACGTTACAAACAAATGCACAAAGTCACAGTCCTACAGTGTGGTGTCGGTTATAAGAAGACTCAAATTAGTATCGTAGACAGAGCGCCCCAGCAGGTGGGTCGGTCGCGTGCTCGCCTGAGATAGCCTCACGAGTTCTATCTTTGAGGTCTTGCATCGACGCTGGGCTGTTGGCGTAGACCTTATCTTTCACGTGGCCCCAAAGGAAGAAGTCGCAAGGTGTTAAATCACAAGATCTCGGTGGCCAATTGTGATCACCTCTTCGAGAGTTAACACGGTCCGGAAACTTTTCCCATTACAGAGCAATGGTTTCGTTGCTTGTGTGGCACTTAGTGCCGTCTTTTTGAAAGTAAACGTTGTCCAGATCAATACCATCCAATTCCGACCATAAAAAATCATTAATCATCTACCGATAGCGCAATCCATTCACCGTAACTGTTGATCCAACCTCTTTTTCGAAAATGTAAGGTCCAATGACCCCGCCGGACCATAAACCGCCCCAAACAATACCTTGGGTATTGTTGGGGCGGTATATCTTGGGTTTTCCGAGCTCAAGATGCGACAATTTAGCTTGTTGACGTAGCCGCCGAGGTGGAAATGGGCCTCATCAGTCAAGATGATTTTTCGATGGAATTTCGGATCATTTTCATGCATTTCAAGAACCCAATCAGCAAAGACACGACGTTGTTGATGACCGGCAGGCTTGAGTTCTTGTGTTAACTGAATTTTATAAGTCTTAAGACCCAAGTCTTTATGCAAGATATGGTGTAATGACATTTGTGGAATGCCCAATTCCAAAGAACGACGAGGAATGGACAAACCTGGGTTTTCTTCAACACTTTGGGCTACAGCGGCAATATTCTCATTTTTAGTAATGGCGTACTTTCTACTTGTCAAATGTCAGAGGATAAAAGCTTCAAACGGGACAGCTACCGAAATACCGGGTGATTCAAAATAACACCTCTTGTTGGAAAACTCTATAAATTAACTTTGTATTGTAATTTATATAAATAATTTATATAAATAAATAAATAGTGTCGTATACATAAGGGCAATTGCACAGTAAATGAGTTGAAAATCGCGAATTTTAAAAATGACCCCAAAGGGTCAAATGCTATGAACAGAACATTAATCTCTAAATGGATTGACTTAAAAAAATTTTGCAATTTTATTGAGTAAATATTATAATATTTCTTGTGTATTTATATCCTACACAACACTGTGGTACAGGATATTATAACATTGTGCATTTGTTTGTAACACCCAAAAGGTGATAAGATAGATCCATCGTTTATTATACCGATCGAAATACGAGTAGAATCACTTTCTGAGTCGATTTAGCTATTCCCGTCTACCCGTCCGCTCGTCCGTCCATGTATTCTTGCATTCAAAGTACAGTTCGCAATTATTGTCTGACCGCGATAAAATGCACGTATATTTTGTTTGGCCTAAGGACGAACCCTATTGAAATTTGGGGAAAATCGGTATGTTAATCCCGATTTGATATATAAGTGATGAAGAAACTGTTTTATATTCGATCAGTAAGAAATTCGGAATAAATTGGTAAACATTGGTAAATTGGCTCAGATTTAGATATAGCCCCTATAGATATATTACTGCTGATTTGTCATGTAAGCGCTGTAGAAACTGTATTTTATATCCGATCAGTAAGAAACGTGGCAAAAATAGTTTTATTATTATATATTTATATCTAAGAAAAGCGGATTGGAAAAAATTGTCACTTACGCTCAGTCAGAATTAAAGTAATGATGTACTCGTATACATTATGGAGTCCCTTATTTTGAGTTACTGCAATCAGAGTAACAGAATGACTGAGATTTTTCACTTGTTTTATAATACAATTTTATTATTACTGTAGTGTTTTTTACAAAAAAAATATAATATAAATGTATATTCATTTAACGTTCTATTTAATATTTCTTATGAATAAAATCGTTTAAATTCCAACAAATTTTAATAATTCATTTATTTGTGGAATAAATACATATACATATATATTTTATAGCAAAATAATACCGTCATTCAATCATTCAACCCTTTCGATTGCAATTTATTGAACTCGAATGCAATAGCACTCAATCATAAATGGCAAACAGCCTGAGTATGAGCTCTTTTTGCAGCAATTTTATTTTCCTCCTTTGGCAATTTTATTAAATTCTTCAGCCGTAACGGAATTGCTCTTATTTGGAAATGAATTCAGTGGGTGAAGGTTGATCATTGCTCCAATAAAACAGGGGGAGTTGCTAACCAAAGTTATGCAAAATGCTTGTTTTTTTAAACATATTTTTTGTTTATTTCACTTTTTTGTACTCTTCAACATAGGTACATACCAATGTTGAAGAATACAAAAAGTACGAGTGTGTATGCATTTTTATAATGCAACCAATAAACACATACAAATGTCCACACACAAATAAATATATTATTGTATTTGTGGAAAAGAAAAATGCACAGAACAAAACAAAACAGATGAAAGCGGTGTTTTAATTAAACTAAAAATGTTGGATTGTTTTTTTTTTTTTTGTTCTTCATTTTTTCTCACTCAACTCCGATTTTTATTTGTTTTAACTGGGCTATGGCTGAAATTAAAAATAGAACGGCAAATGTAGAACGTGTGGCAAATATTTATTGTTGCATTATATATATGAATGTGTGAAAAATTCTGGAAACTCAGTTTGAATAAATACATTTTACGAATGCAACTTCTCGCACACAAATATTTATATTCACAGTTTATGGAGCATTTTTTTGCTATTACTTGTAGGCAATGTTTAAATTAAAATCACACCGTACTCTCTTAACTATTAATATGAATAAAGAATGGTTATTGTACCCGGACTTCACATGGCTGATGGTAGATATTGTATGATGATAGTTGCTGCAAATAGAGTTCAAGAGTTTACGAAATTTACGAAGAATGTGCAATAAATGGTCCATATTCCATATTTGTAAATCTTGTGAGAAATACATTATAGGTGGTTCAGTTGTAGGCCTGAACCTATCTACAAGTACTTGGGCAATAAGTGATTTCAATAGGACGTGGGTACT
This sequence comes from Eudasyphora cyanicolor, assembly GCA_963930755.1. Taxonomy (NCBI): domain Eukaryota; kingdom Metazoa; phylum Arthropoda; class Insecta; order Diptera; family Muscidae; genus Eudasyphora; species Eudasyphora cyanicolor. The sequence continues at coordinate 245,171,410 of OZ005737.1, forward strand.
CTTCCCCTTGCCACACAGCGCATAAAACAATGGCCAATGAAGGCCATTTTGACCACGAGGTCAAAAAAACGATTTTTTGACTCTGCAATGGGATTTGCTAGTTAATTTTAATGGGTATATATCATTTGCTACGAGCCAAATGTGTAACACATTGAAGAAGTGATATAAGACCCTAAGTATGTTTGGCGGAAAATCGATTTGGGTCATTTTAAGTTATTTTAGCAATGTCCATCCGTTCGTATGTCTGTGAGTCTGTCTGCTGGCTGGTGGGCACGATTGCTCTCGAAAGGATTAACTGAACAACTTCAAATTTGGTACGCGGTAATATTTTTCTCTATCTCCGGCTAAGTTCGAAGATAGGCCATATTGTTTCACTCCTTCTAAAAGCTCTCCATCATCGAAACGAGATGTTTTGAGAACATTTTCCTATTTTATTAGATTCCAGATGCTAATAAAATATGGACAGAAATCTTGTATTTTTTTGCCAACTATAAAATGTTTTATTTTGACCAGAGAATCGGGAAAGGTGACCCAAAAGAAGGTGTTCGATTTTATATGGAATGAACGATATACATATATGTACATTAGGGCGGGTTGATTTTTTTTCTTTTAAATCGTATAGCAAAAATGTAAACTACATAAAATTCTAAGAAAATTCTCAGAAGAAACCATGTACCTAAAATAAAATCCTAATCCGCGCCTCTCGACTTGAAAATTTTTCCCACAAAAAAATAAATGTTAGAAAGCTTTTTTCCAAAAAAAATATAATTTTCTGAATAAAATTGTTTAGTAAGGTATTTTTTTTGCACTTTATATCTTTTCTACACCCAAAATTTGTTTTCATTAAAAAAATATTCACCCAACTAAAAAAGTTTGTATATAATTTTATACTTAATATTTGTATAAGGAACATAGATAAAAAAATGTTCTTTCATAATTTAATAAAAAAGATTGGAAATACAAAGAAATATTGCACTCAAAATTGTTTTCAGTATTTATAAAATAACCTTCTTTTGTTTCGATGAACAATTCTTATTTTATAATGCAAATATAAACGTGAAACGTGTTCTAGCGTTTATATGCACTGGTATATTAAAGTTATGATCTATTCAATTTTGGGATGATTTGGCCATTTTGTGTGGGAGGTACCAAAAGGGGCGTGGCAACATCGCCCATTTTTCACTGGATTGTATCTACTATGAACAAAAAATCACTGTACAAAATTTACTGTACAAATTAAACTGTACAAAATTTCAAGTCTTGAGCATAGGTATTCAAGTTATAAGCTGTTCAATTTTGGAGTAAAATGGTCCATTTGTGTGGAAGGTACCAAAAGGGGCGCGGTAACTTCGCCCATTTTTCTTGAGGTGATAGTGACTAATAAAATAATATTATGTGTAGAATTTCAGACGATTCAAATAAGTAGTATAGAGGTTATTAAACAATCAATAATTCACTTAATATTAACATTTTGTGGGGGAGGTACTAGAAGGAGATACCAATATTGTGATTCTCGCGATAATAGAACCAAAGATATTCACGATTTAAGAGCGAAATTTTAGGTTTTTTCATTTTTGACTTTGACTCAAATCTTAAAATGTTGAACGCATGAAAAAACTTAAAATTACGCTCTTAAATCGTGAATATCTTTGGTTCTATTACCGCGAGAATCACAATATTGGTATCGTTAGAAGCGGAGTAGCGAGTTCTAGCTGCACCCATGGAAATGCTCCCGATTGAGTCAATGATGTCCGACATTTTCAAGAAAAACATGAATTTTAGAGGTTATGTAATATCGCTCTAGCTCACTGGCGGCTCAAGATAAAGCCTACATATATTAGGGGGATATTCATTAAACAAAACAAGCTTTCATTTGAGATGCGGACAACCGCAATATTTTTTTTTTTGACGCGGCGTAATGTACAACTATTGGATTCTTGCTTTAATAAGAAAGCATTTTATCCCATTATAAACAAAAGCACCACCATAACGAGAACTTTCAACCATGTGCGCGAATTATCATTGAAAAATAACGATCAAAACAGTCACATTTCAAACACCTGCATGATATCTTTGTGATCGATGTATATTTTGTTATTGTATTTTCAAAAATGCAGTTTTGAAGCATAAGCTCGACTCATTTTCTAGTCCTTTTTCACGCGTGCAAGTGATTAATCACTTTATGGTCATCAAAGGTACTCGAATAGGACCCAGATAGATGCTTTATGACGAAACGATCTTCCATTTGCTAGGTGGGTTACTTCGTTTAGAAATTATCTGTTTGTTATTTAAACGCATGTATACTTTTTGGTACCGCACCGTACCGATAAACCGAAACCGAATCACAGTTACGTATCTATGTATTTTTTAAAGAAAAAAATCAAACTACTTCAATACAAACCACACGAATTCCATCGAGATCATACTCTTATTTGGTTTGTCTTTTCTTGCTGCGTTCGCCATTAACACACCACTTTGTTGTCACTTTGCTTTTGTTAGAGATGACTTTACGTTTTATTACTGATAAAACGTTTTATTACTGAAAAACGAAATCACTGGCGTTTGCAGAACTACTCGCGCAGCATTTCCCAGCTGTAAATGAAACGAAGTACCTAGATTATAATCAATGACATCAGTATGACATTCTAAGCGAGCGATTAAAGTACTTAGAATGTTATACGAGTGTAATGTAATAAATATAGCCCACTAATTATAACTCCAATTACAATGTAAACGAAGACTTAGATAGTGTGTATATGCCCAAAAAATTAAAAAATACCGTTATAGTGGCTTTGAAAAAAAAAGAAAAAATACGTATCGCTTTTATTGATGTTAGTTCAAAGTTGATCGTGCAACAAAAAGCTTGTTGAAATTTGTGAAAAGTAGTTAAACAAAATAATCATTATAAATAAATAAGTTTAATTTTGGTAAGATAAGTTTACATATTTTATATTTGTATTTATACCGATAAATTTAGTTTTGTTTCTTTGCAGATTCTGCTTGTGCCTTTTTTTGAAGTAAATCGAATTTATTGTGATTCTAACTAGGATTTGAATTTATTTATTTATTTATTTTTAAGTAGTTTCTTCAATGTTCGTGTATGTATTAATATAAATCGTATGTTTTTAAAAAATAAACAAATGACACATTTAAATGCATGTTTGTTAGACTTTAAATTACAAAATCATCAGGATTGCCTTACAAATCGGACTGTAATCGACGTGCATTACGTTCTAATTTGTCTGTATTTATTGACGTGTCATCAGGCTCGCTTAGAACTCCATTTAAAACGTAAGTGCAATTGAAATGACACCTACTGATGTCTCTCCTTACATTTTAGGCCAGAGCGCACCGATTAAGCAGCCTATGACACTCGTGTGTAAATGTAAGCAGCACTATAAGCGATAGAATCATCACTGATTGCTACTAAATGTTGCTTACATCAGCGATTAAATAATGGGTATTTTTACCGCTGGGTTGTTTAGAACAGAGAGAGCGAACACTCTCCTTTATACACGGATTTCTTTTCGCCATTAAAAACACTACTTTGTTGTCTGCTGTTGCTTTTGTTGGCTATGGCTTCGTTTTTTATCGATACATTGACTGGGCAACAATAACGAAATCATTGGCGTTTGCAGAGCTGCTCGCGAAGCATTTCTGAAGCACAGAGCGAACACTCTCACGCACACTCATTTATAGACACACGAATACCCAGCGGTAAAAATACCCATTATTTAATCGCTGATGTAAGCAATATTTAGTAGCAATCAGTGATGATTCTATCGCTTATATTTCTGCTTACATTTACACACGAGTGTCATAGGCTGCTTAATCGGTGCGCTCTCGCTTACAAAGTAAGGGGAGATGTCATGATGTGCCATTTCAATTGCACTGACGTTATAAGTGGAAACGCATGCATTCAATAAACGCATGCAAATTAGAATGTAATGCACGCCGATTACAGTCTGATTTGCACTTGTAAGGCAATGTTATGAGAATGTACCACTAATCCTGATGATTTTGTAATTGAACGTCTAATAAGCATGCATTTGAATGTATCATTTGTTTATTTTAATTTTACTTAAATATAAACAAATAATTTCATTTCACAACTAAACATTGGGCACATACAAAAGTTACTAAATATCACAACACAAATTCAGATTTTCAGGTTTGAAATAAAATTGTGAAAAAATTATTAAATACGATTTATTTTGCAAAATATCTATTTTTGAGTTTTTTTTAAAACAATGATGCAAATAGTTTTAATCGTCAAGCCCTCTCCCCTGACTGTTTGAAAAGTTTGAACCAATCTTACCGAAAATCGCTTAAAAACAATTATCGTATTTACCAACTTTCAACAATGTGAAAAACCTCTTTATTGCGCGATCAACATTGAACTAACATCAATGTGAAATTTCTTGTTATTTATGTATTTTTTCCAAAGCCGCTATAACGGATTTTTTTATTTCTTTGCATTTTTTTGCATATCACACGAACTAACTCTCCGCTTATATTGTAATCGGAGTTGTAATAAGTGGTCGATATTTATTAGATTACACACGTATAAAATTCTAAGTACTTAAATCGCTCGCTTAGAATGTCATACTGATGTCATTGATTATAATCTAGGTACTTCGTTTCATTTACCGCTGGGTAGTTAATACGCAAAAAGAACAACACTTTAAAATGGAGAAACAATAAATACATAACATTACATTTGGGTGATTCCACGTAAACTGACCCCATCACACATAAAAAAATAAATCAGATTTTTGCAAAAATGAATAGTTGATGAAATTTAGGAATAGTTTTTTTCATAGCAATGAGTTAGTTTTCTTTAGGTTATTATAAAATTGTTGGATGCACTAATTTTAGTGTTGAACTGACATGAGGTATTTTTCGACATATTTTTATTTTCTGAAAATTTTCTTTTGACTACAAGAAAGTACGCATCCTAAAGTGTGGTTTAGTGTACAATTCGTAACTTTTGGAAACTATTCATTGCCCGCAAACGGTTTGGTATCTTGGAGTGTTTTGTTTGTCACACCCGATACCGAAAATATACAAAAAGTTAAATTTAATACATTTTATGTAGATATGCATATATCATCTTTTGTGTATGTTAGGTCAAGGTTATATAGTATAAAGTGAATAAAAATGTTTCAGTATCATTGCAATATTTACGGTAGAATTTGCATTCTAATATTTGTCACACCCGTTACGCAAAGACCGTAAATAATGTTTATTCGATTTAAAAATTTTGTATATTTAATTTTATGTCATGTATGAAATTAAATAATAGAAAGCAGAAATTTCGGTATAAATTGAAAAAATAAATAGATGGTATAGGGGCAATCATTAAGAGAAGGATATGTGCGGCAGTGAAGGTCCATAAGGTCATTTTAAATCAGCCCATTCAATGATACAAGGTTTTGATTGGTTCTGGAATAAAAAGCATAAGAATACTTCTAAAATGGAGTTAAAAAATATCAATATATTTTAGAAAATATGTGGAAAACTAAAAAATCAAGAATAACCGACCTGAACATTATTTTGAGAAGATTTCTGCTTATAATATTCTAGCAGGACACACAGCGTATTCTAATTCAGAAACTAATTCTTTGTAGAAAATGAAAAAATAGCATTGTCATAAACATTGATACAAAAGAGAAAGAGTTTTTAATATGTCAAATTTGTTTTTGGCAACGAATTTTGTATTTGTAAGTTTTTACTCTATGTGATAAAGAATGTCGGCAATATGAATATGACTTAGTGAATAAAACGAATTCGATTTTGTTTTTCGCAGAAAAAACTAGTTTAATAGATGCATGTTGGCTAATAAATCCTGGACAATATTTCGATCTACGTATTACTCCTCCATATTGAGACTATGTCACACCCGTTACATTGGCTTGTCACACCCGTTACATATTAAAATATTTACTACAAACGGAATGATAATTTAAATTATTTGGAATGAAGTCTGCAATATACACTATACTCTCGAGATACCACAAAAGTGTTTGTTTGTTGGCAGTACATAGAAACATTTTACAGTATGCAATAAAGAAAGCAGCTGATCAAGATTTTATCAAAACCTAAGGTCACACCCGTTACGGTAATATATCAACCATATTTTTTTTATATAAAAAAAATATATTATTTAATTTCCTTGCATGTCAGTAGATAACACTTATGTATATCTACATAAACCACCCATTGTGAGTTGTCGTTATAAATTATATACATAGATCAAAATCAGGAAAATATTCAGTAACAATGTCACACTCGTTCCGTTGGAATCACCCTAAAGTCAAAAAAATCAGATCACCTGATGAACCACTGCCTTCGAAAAAGGCAAGAGGCCCTAATGTCACCATCAACAGGACACTCACCAAGCCCTTCAATGAAGTGGCGAAGGACAAATGGAGCCATGTGAAATCAGCCATTATGACTCATTACCTCGATGTCCGTAAAGAAATGCCGGGCAAACCACCAATCTGCAGGTGGCAGGATCAGGGGAGAGTAAAGCTCTTATATTTCGGTGATGGCAAATCAGTAGACCTGTATAAGGCTGCTCTGAGTCGAGCGTGTGAGGTGTGGCCGGGTGCCAAGTTGGATGTTTTCGAAAAAAACAACATCTCTAGTAACCCTAGAGCCATCACCTGGGTTACAGAAGAGCCTTCCAACCCGGCTGAAATATTAAAAATAATAAAGGATTCAAATCCTGGTCTGCCGGCCTATAATTGGCGAATCAGCAGGGTGGGTGAGGCGGATGGTAAAAAGCGGCAGGTCAATTTTATCTTAACGCTGAATTCACCTCCCATATACAACGTGTAAGTGCAACCCTACAATATGGCTTCAAGACTATAGTCTTGAAGGTATACAATCAGGATATAGCTCCCACTGCGGAAGGTGAGTCGTCCACCGTGGTTGATACACGGCTTTCTGGAAATGCGGAGGTACCCACGCCCATTATTTCTGGTAACTCCAACTCTAACAGAAGATCTGTAACGTCCTTCTCTGAGGACGAAAGCTCTACTTCTGACACAGATGGGCTGAGGGGAGTCTCTAGACTCTTTGACGCATCTGGGGGGGACACGCTTCTCGATGATACGGGCGAAGAGTTCGATAACACCCTTGTCGGGGTGGACGTTAATCTGTCAATTACCAACGATGTAAGAATTCTACAGATTAATCTCCATTTCGCTAAATCCCTACGCAGTGTGGGGAAGGGTGTGTGGTATCAGGACACCTAGCTTTAAACTACTACTTGGGGAAGGGTGTGTGGTATCAGGACACCTAGCTTTAAACTACTTGTGGCCAACTGTGAAGGCACTCCAAGAACCTGCATTTTGGCCAGGAAAGATCTAATTATCTTTCTCCTGGCTAATTTAAGTGGTAAATACCAAACATCTGCTAGTCTGGAGATCGGTAATCGCATATATTGGGTGGTATCCAGTTACTTGCCTTATGAAGCTGTAGTACAAACTGCTCTATTCAGGGAAGTAGTAGAAGAAACAACGTCTGACGAGGTCGAGCTGATTATTGGAGCAGACACTAACCTCATCATACTATCTGGGGTAGTACGGATATAAACAATAGGGGTGATTCGCTTACTGACTTTATTCTAACTACCAACCTAAGTATTTGTAACATAGATAATAAACCGACCTTTACAATTAAAGACAGACAAGAAGTACTCGACGTAACGTTTGCTACTGACCGGCTGTCAGACAAAATTATTGGGTGGAATGTACTGGACGACCACTCATTGTCAGATCACCATTATATTGGGTATTGACTCCAATGACTTCTGCAGAAGCTGTGGAGTTGAGGAAGAAGTGGAGAGCATTGAGCACTTGCTATGCGACTGCCCCGCTCTGAGTAAACGACGATCGGACATACTGGGGTCGGCTTTTGTAGACAGCCTAACAGATCTTTCCAGTGGTGTATGTTGATCGCAAACGATTTGTGTTTATCCCTAAACCCAAAGAAACGTTTATAGCAAACGGTTAGTATACTTATTTATTGATTTATATTTATTGCAAACCCTGAGAAACATTTGGTGCAAACGGTTATTGTGTTTGCAACAAGCAATGCCTGTTTATCCCAAACCCTGTAAAACGTTTGTTGCAAACGGTCATTGCATTTGTCACAAGCAATGTGAGTTTAACAAAAAAAAAATGAGGAAACGATTGTCGCAAAAGAATAATTTGATTGAATTATGATATTTAATATGTTTTATAAAATTATGTTTATAATAAAAAATTTCACAATTTTTAGTAAAATGTACCCGGGAGCTCCCCGACAAACACCTCTGCAATTATTTGGCTGCTATCTTCTAATTGATTTGTAGACAAACTGTAAATAAGAAAGCATGTACTCGTGTGTAAGACAGATTAAAAATGTAGTAGTCTATTGTATGGATCAAAGCGAGATTGTATCTTACCATACATATATCAAACTTTTTAGTCAAAAGTGAATTTTATAGGTCAGTATGCTGACCCAAATGCTGACAATTCAAAAGTTTTCACGTCCATGAATGGAATACTAAACTACATCAGAGAATAACATGAAAAACTTCGGGTGAAAAATCGTGTTGCATAGTGTCAGTAAAAAACAAAGTTTAACTGTTTAGTGTTGAAAATATCAGCAGTTTCCAGAACTATTCAGTTGTATTGTGCCTGAATAAATTTATTTCACAATTACCATTAGAAGCTTCAGTACCTTAACGTGTGACGATTGATTGTTAATGATTTTAATTTGCTTATTCCCAATATAAGGTGTGAAAAATAACCAGTTAGTCGTTAACAAAAACAATAGATGGTCTCAATTTCAGTTACAAAGTATTCAAAATGTTCATGCAGTGCTCTATCCATTTTTTTGCTATTATCTATCTTGTTATTTTCCCACATGTCTTCACTTCATTTACCATTTACCTATAACATTAAATTGGTGTCCGCAGTATATTTGTGAGATATCGCACCTCCGATAATATAGATTCTTTGATTTAATTAATTCTTTGAAAGAAATCATTTTGAGTTCACAGATAAAAATATTTTTAATATTGCCACACACGCGCACAAATACCGAACACCACAAGCGCCAGTACAAAACTAAAGGCCCACCAGCATACGGTGGGCCTTCAATGGTTCGCATGCTGAGTACGAATGCAAATGTTAGGAAATTCTATAACAGTGCCGAGGGAGGGATGCAGATAAATAAATTTCCACCACCGTCTGTTAATAAAGCAACGCGGACAAACATGTATGCAACGTTGCAACGTTTCTTTTTGTGTACACATCTCCATCTTTTTGCAGAAACGGTGCAACGTCGCTTTTTGTGTTGTATACATACACATCTGCATCTTTTGAGTTCTGTACACTTCTTATTCCGTCAAATAAATAATAAAAAAGTTATAAAACCGCACTCTGACAAAATGAAAACAAGTTTAGCTCTTTGTTCTCTCAACTCTCTTTAATATATTCAATCATGTTTAGATACAATATGGTTCCGTAAACGGTTCGTTTGCCAAACAAGTAAATTACGAAAATTTTGGAATGGAAGAATGTTCGTTTACAGCAAGAGAAACTACGTTTTCGATCAACTTTTGCATTCACCGCAAATATTTCAACCGTTACGGGAAAAGTAGAGCGTTTGGGACAAAGAAAAATGTTTGCGATAAACGACGCCCAAACGTTTTTTTCCTTGCATGTATCGATAAATTTGTATATCAAACAGGTTGGTTTCGATGAGGGGCATTTCAGCCCGTGGTAACACTAGGGACCTAAACTGGTCTATGTAAGCTTGTAAAAAAAAATACTTCTGCCACCCTAACCTAAACCTAAACATTGGCTGCAGAATTTGCGGCCTAAAATTTGGCTAAAAATTTGAGATTTTTTTAATAATTTACTCAAACAAAAACATGATTTGCTCCACATCCAAAGATTATTCCGGTAAATGAATGCAATCCATGGTGGAGGCTATATGTATATCGATACCTCCATTATAAAACATGCTAAGTCGACATTTTTAATTTATAAATATTCCAAATTATTTTTAGTCCAAATTTGTTGTTTATCCGTCAACCCAATCAAAAGTTATACACAAAACAGTACAGTTCATTCGATTTCCTTTATAAAGGAATTCCACTCAAATTTACAAAATGTATCAATTTTTGATCGCCTCTCCTGAAAAACTACCTTTTTGTACTTAGCATAGTTTAGATTGGAGGTATCGATATAATATTTGGCATGCCTGAACTTAATCCGTCTTTACTTGTCTCTGTTGTCAGCATAATTCCAAAAATCAATGATTTATTTACCAAATGAGAATTAGCTTCGACAGTCTCATCCCTTTATAGAAATAATCGGTTAGGGAGGCAAGTAGGGAATTAGTTCGCTCAAAGCTGCTTAATTACCCACACGATTGCTCTAAGAGCGTGTAACACTCCTTACCTTATCGGAAGTCTTCAGGAGCACAACGACTCGAGCTATGAGCATTTGCACCTCAACAGAGTGCACATTTTCATCTCAACAAATTGTTAAACAAGCTAAATTATCACACCCAAAAGGAGAGCAGCAAACGTTGACACATGTACAATGTATCTGGGGGGAATTACTTTGTAGGGGACAATATTAATACTGATAAATACATAAATTTTTTTTGAAAAATAAATAAATAAATAAAATATTAAAATAAATAAAAGCAGTGGGCAACCAAAATTTTAGAACTAGCTATAAAGCAACCATTTCAATAATTGAACTTGAAATTTTTTCATTTCAGAAGAAAGGCATAAACGATACAAATTGTTGAAGACCTTTAACTTTTTCACAGAATTTCTTAAAAAAAAGTTATTGTTAGTTTATACCAATGGTTTATGTATGACCCTAATTGTTTTCATATTATTTATTTAATTCTCTGAAATATGCTTAAAGTTCGAATAAAAAAAAATATGAAAATATTTTCAATCAACCATTATTACATTTATAGCATTTTCACTCGAACTGATGACCATTAAATGCAATTGATTAATAAATCATCTTTTTTAAAAATGCATTTGTCACTCAGAAAAACTGTTGCAGTTAGTTAATATCAATTTATATCAAATAATATATTGGTTTGAATATCTCACATGATAAGCGGTGGCGGGAATAAAAAATTACATTCGTGGTTTCGCACAAATATTAAATATGCCCATCACACTTTAATATTTCATTTAAAATCCTTGTGATTGAAAAGAGACTAATAAAAAACGGTTAGTGTTCACAGTGTTTCGAAGATGCATAATAAATGCTATACTAAATGTTTGGATTTGAAGAAAATTTGAATTAAAGAACTGCAAATATAATCACTAGAAAATATTTTATTATCACTTAGCATTAATTAAGTCTATACCTTTATTAAGATTTTAATTATTTGCCATCCAAAAAACACTGTTCACATGTTTTTCTGATATATACTTTTTTCTACTACTGCTATTTGTTTTTAATAATAAAACAGAAAATTTGAAATGAATGTTATTGACGGCTGAAGGTTTTTTTCAAACACGTAAATCACCGCATCCAATATTGTATTGGCACAAAAAATGTGAAAACATGATCCAAGGACAATGAAAAGTGTTATAAACAATTGTATACTGATTCAGAGTGCTTTGTTTCATTACAAGTCCATTGTTACTCAATGCAACAGTATCTCGCTCAATGGCTGGGTTATTGATGCCACCCTGATCCAATTGTGGAAGGAAGTATATACATATATTTTTCCGACTTAGTTGTGTTTTCGGATTTCGTTTTAATCTGAAAAAGTTAAAAAAAAATCATTTCAACGAAATGGACTTTTAACCAAGCGGAGCAGGAATATATTGCATTAAAAACAAGTAAAGGCGGTGTTAAGTTCGACACTAGGGACGATAAGATCGAATGTAAAGTACAAATTATTAAATTTCAGCCAGTTGAAAAATATGTTCTGTAGAGCATCATGAAATGACATCGGTTGGGAACTTTTATGGGGCATATGATAAAACATGGATCGATTTACCCCATTTTTATTGGGGACGATTACAACCAATATAAAATAGAAATTCTTAAATTTCGGACAGATCAACTGAAAAATGTGTCTTCTAGAGCGTCAAGAAGTGACATATATGGGGCTATATCAAAACATGGACCGATATGTCCAATTTTCAATGGAGGTCCCTTGTCTAAGAAATGTCTCTGCACCAATTTTCGTAAAGATCGCTTCCTATTTGCGACCTGCACTTTGATCACAAGAATACATGGACATACAAATGGACAGGGCTAAATCGACTCAAAAAGTGCTGCTATGCCGATCGGTATTATAAACTATGGGTCTACGTAGTATGTTCAAAAAATATCACGAATTTTTTTTTTTCAAAAAGTATTTATTTATTCATGAATATCTATTTTGTCCAATTCAAAGTAATTCCCCTAGGATATAATACACCTATGCCAAAGTTTTTTTCCAATCCTCGAATCACTTCAAATAATCATTTTTTGTTATCTTGTTCAGCTCCTCCTTCGATGCCGTCTTTATCTCCTCAATCGTGGCGTAGCGTCGTCCTTTCATGGGCCTTTTCAGTTTTGGGAACAAAAAATAGTCACAGGGAGCTAGGTCAGGGGAATACGGTGGCTGCGGCACTATTACTGTGTTTTTTGGCCAAATATTCGCTCATAAGCAACGATGTGTGTGCAGGGGCGTTATCATGGTGCAAAAGCCAGTTTTTGTTCTTCCACAAATCCGGGCGTTTTTGGCGGATTGCTTCGCGCAATTTGCGCATAACTTGCAGGTAATATTCCTTATTGACCGTGCTACCCTGTGGCAAGAACTCATAATGCACCACGCCCATGCAATCAAAGAAAACTGTGATGTTTTCGTCTGTTGTTTACGTGCTCGGGCGTCCGGCACGCTGTTCGTCCTTCGCATCTTCTCGTCCCTCTAAGAACATTTTGTACCACCGATAAACGTTGCTGTGGTCCAAGGTAGCTTCACCATATGCCACAGTCAACATTCGGAATGCGTCAGCGCACTTTATTTTGTTTTTCACACAAAATTTGATAAAGATTCTTTGATCCATTTTCTTATCGAAGACAAGTAAAAACACATTCAAGCACAACAACTCGTCGGCTTAATGCTATTTTGGTCCATACGCCATTTTTGTGTTTTTTGAGTTAGGAGTTGATAATGTGGGTTCCAATAATGCTCTTTCAGAATCTGCAATCATTTTTTTCCTATCTCGCCTAGTTTTCGAGATATTCGTAGGGTAAATTTGTTTTACTCTGAATAACGGGAAATAATTTCGATATTTTTGTTCTATGTCTCAATTTTTCTATCGCCCTATATTTTTCACTCAGTATTTGACGTTCTTTCGATCACAATATGTAAATTAGTGTCCTTCCACACCGACCCTTTTTGTGGTCCATGTAATACAAATACGAAAAAATATTAAAATAAAAGTGGATATGGACCAAAATGCCAAGTAAAAAAATTGTTATAACTTGCTTATTTTTGGATGTAATGGCATAGAAATGCATGAGAATCATACAAACACTGTTGGGAACCCTATGAAATAAAAAGTGTGTAACTCTACAATCCCGTTTTTACTCAAACAATAAATTGCGTTTTTCTCCGATCATACAAAATGGCGTATGGAACAAAATAGCATTAAGCCGACGAACTGTCAAAAATTAACTAAATATTCAAAATGGCCGACCTTGTCAGCATAAGTAAGGGACATGAGTACCAACATAACGCTACAAAAATATTAAAAATCAAATACACATAGCCCGAGGAAATTAAAAATTCGCGATATTCTTTGAACATACCTCGTATATTTCTTTTTGTAGGCGTCACAAACCAATTCAAAAAGTCGGATATAAAAAAAACTAATATTGCCTAATCAATTCCAAGTAACCTGCAGATATACGTAGTAGCTGTACCAAATTTCATCGAGCTCACTTATTCTAAACTGTACACAGAAAATAAAATGTTGTCTTAAAATTAAAGATTTGCGCCAAAGATGCCCTTAATCTTTGGAATAATTACGTTTTGTTCTTAATATTAATGAAATTATCTATATACAAACTGCAATTGTACTTGTACTTACTAAGGACATATTTTGCGCCGTTCTTTAATATTATGACAATTTTTTTCATTGTAGCATTATTATAACAGACGTAAATGACTAGATTTAGATTTGTACGTGCACTGAAACTATTAAAGCTAAAGACAACACAATCTCTAAAGAAATTATATTTTTTGTCTTTACTTCAAATACATTTGTCAGTGAAATAATGAAAATTTACTTGATATTAACCAAATATTTTTTGATTCATATGTATAAACTGTTTTTGGTTTAATGCTTCGTTCTACATAATATTGTTAACATGTTGACTTCGAAGATACGTCTTTTAATTATTAAAAAATAACATTGATCTAAAGATAAATATTATTATTTAAGTAAACATTTCAATAATCTTAACGATATTTTACTTGGAATTTTCTACGTTTCCATGTCATACATTTAAAGTCCAAATTCCTTCAACTTTCGGTACAATATTTTCATATCATCGAATTTAAAATTATATTGTCTGAGAAAGAAAGAATATCATTAAATTATAGACAAATGTCTTTGTTCATATTTTGTTCTTGCACTTATTAGGCTCAAGATCGATTTTATTGTTTTCAGTATTTGAAAACAACTTTGTTAAAAATTAAAGAAAAATTATAGTGGCATGTATTGGGGGTGGTTATAATGGTTAGATAGACAGATCTATTTCGGGTGCCACCAAACTCGAATCGATCATTAGAATATATATGCACAGCTCGAGTAAAGTTGAACGAGAACTGTTTGCTAAAAGCGCATATCTCCAAAAAAAAAGCACTAACATCCACTATCGTGAGTCTTTGTAAAAAGGATGTTGATAATGGGAGTTTGTGTGGCTCCCGAAACAGATATGTCTATCCAACCATTACAACTGACCTACAATATTGCACTGGTCGATTCGAATGGTAGCAAGCAGATATCGGGACCGATCTCGAAGGATTACGATGTTCTAAATCCGAATATAAAATCAAAAATTAAATACATATTCGCGTTTTTGAGATACGATATTAATTATGTGATAAAAATGCTGATTTCACACTTTTTTGAAAATAGAAAGGTGACTGATGGGCTTTTACCAAAAAAAAAGAATCAGATTTCGCAAAATACTCATTTTTTTATTATATCAAACTAATTAAAAGTTTATTTTATAAAAGGTCAATATCTTACACCATCTCGTATATCTCGTATATTTCGTATATCTCATATTTTGAATTTTTTTTATTTTTCCAATTGTAACTTTACTAAAAGTTCGATTTCTCCGACTAGGTTTCCCGGGTGATATTTCTGAGAAGACTTAAGATTATAACAGTTTTTGTATACTCGTTTTAATAGGAAAGCGATTATTTTCCTAATCTCGAAATTTTTATGGTAAAAGAGCGTATGTCGCGACTCTATTTTCCAAAAAGCCTTTTTATCAAATTATTAATACTCTATCTCGAAAAAGTATTTTGCTTTTTTGTTTTATATTCGGATTTAGAACATCAAAATCCTTCGAGATCGGGTCCGATATCTGCTCGCTATGGCTCGTTTTGACCAGTGCAATGTTGTAGGCCAGTGTAAAAAATGCGATGTAGATTTTTTCGAAATAAGTTTTTTTGTTGTTCTATAGCTATAGAATGCTACCATTACATTTTATTAATCGTGTTTCTGGTCCACATCTTAAAGAAAGCACACTCTATAATACGAAAGAAATTATAATAAATATGTAGGTTTGACATTGGAAGTCTCCACAACTTTTGTTGTGGTCGTCATCCCATTGCGAAAATTCATATTGTTATGGTAAACAAAATGGACTTCATTTTTGTAGTTTAAAGATATAGAATGGAAAACATAAGTCGCGAGAAAAAAAGTATGAAAATTATATATTTTTCAAACAATTGTCAGTGTACATTTTGTGCGCTTCTAAATAGCTGTTATATAAGCTACGGCTCATTTAAATCGGTCCACGTAGTCAGGAGATACAATGGTCAAAATTGCATACTTTGCCACCCTATATCTTCGTTATCTATCACACTAGGAAGCTGTATTTTTGGCACATATCATACCCATTAGGGCGGGTCGATTTAAAAAATCGCCCATTGCTCAGTGAAAATCGTATTCTAGGGATCAAAATAAGAAACTTTGCCGAAGGAACCATACCTCTAAAATGAATTCTGATGTCCCGGAAAAAATCCCACTTTGACCCATTTAGAGTGCTCCAATCGAGTTATGGTTCCTTCGGCAAAGTTTCTTATTTTGATCCCTAGAATACGATTTTAACTGAGCAATGGCGACTTTTTTTGCCTCCCCACAAATCGACCCGGTCTAATACCCATAGTACTCCTGCAACCCTACTAAGTTTTGACGCGATAAGAATAAGATTGAAAAAGTTGGCCTTTTGACATGTTTTCCCCATATATATCTAAAGTTATGATAATTCAATCGATTTACTTGACTGAGATTTTCTCACAAGTTTAAACCATCGTTGACACATATTTGATATATTTCAAGAGATAATAAATGTATTATTTTTGTTTTATATAAACAAATTCCACTAGTGGATGCACGGGTACATGTTTCATTTACAATAATTACTTATACTACACTAATAGAAAAACCTTCGTCATGATTATTTTTTCATCAAAAGTCAGCTAAAGAACAGAATAATCCTCTTGATGAATTTGTTCGTTACCATGACGAATCTCTGTTTCCAAAAACTTTCGTCCTCAGGATGATTACTTTTCTTCCCTACGACGAATCGAGTTCATTACCACGACGGTAATGCCATTCATCATCACGATGAACACTATTCATCCCTACGATGAATCGAGTTCATCACCACGACGAATCCCAATCATCACCACGAGGAATTCATGCCCCCGACTATTTTAATTTTAAAAATGTCTATAAATATTCTTCTTGTTTTAGACCAGTAAATCCGGTATCCAAAATAAAATTGCTTGACTGCCTTGCCAGGTTCAGTTGTGATTATTCGGTTCGAAACGCAGTTCTTATTAGGATAGACTTAAAGCAAACGAACGATAAGTATTCATTACTTTTGATATTTTAAATCAAAAATAATCTCATCAAGTAATACATTTGCCAACAGACGAACCCCATTCATCACCACGACGAACTCCATTCATAACCACGACGAACTCCATTCATCACCACGACGAACTCCATTCATCTCCACAACGAACTCCATTCATCACCACGACGAACCTCATTCATCATCACGACGAATAACATTCATCACCACGACGAACTCCATTAATCACCACGGCGAATTACATCATCATCACGACGAATCCCATTCATCATCACGACGAATCCCATTCATCGCCATTATTAGGTTTTTTAAATTAAACTTTTACAAGAAAATTAATAACTTAAGGTAATCAGAACGCACATAGAACAGCACAATTAAGCACAAACTAAAATATGCTTGTTTCGTTTTATCACATTTTCTGCAAAATGGTCAAATAAATCTTTTCGTCGTGGGAATGAAACCTTATCGTTCCCTGGACGAATTTCGAACTCACCAAAAACATAGGTTGATGATCGTGTTCGTTCTATTGACGTACAAAAACATTGCATGTACGAAACTTGTCGTCACCAGTACGAAGATATATTGACGAAACTGATTCGTCATGGTGACGAACGGTTTTTCTATCAGTGTAAAGAAAAATTTCTTTGTGTATAGTTTAATTAATTTTGAACACTTTACGCCTGCATTGAAAACTTTGAGATTTTTGTCCTCCCTTCTTTAGGTATTCCTTTTTAATTCTTTTCACAGTTTTGCCAAACTAGAATATGCAAAACAGTTTGAAGTAACATATTTTGAGACCAAACATTTCTTATGTTTCATATACTCGTACGTATTTCATCTTCCCGTTCCTATCATTCTAGGGGAAAAGAACTCCTACAAAGCATCATAAACATTTGCATAATTTCATGCACAAAGTATGTAAACTACTGGCATGATACCAAAGAAACCAAAAAACTCTTCTTCACAGTATTAAAAACACATTTTCAACATAACTTCCAACAGCATATTTTGCTGTGTCCCCCGAAAGTATCTTGTTGGGATTTTCATTCTTCTTTTTTTGTAACTTTCAGAATGTCCATACTTTCCCAAAGGTATGTTATTTTGCATATGACAGAGAATGCTTTGCGATAAACATTTACAGAAAGTTTTTCCTCTGTTTGCAAGGGAATAAGGCAATTAAGGTCATTCCTCTTTTACCGACAAAGGATTACAAGTTGTGAATATTGAAAATCATAATAAGTACACAAAATCTGTTAATCTTGATTGTTTTGTCATAACACACAAATTTTGTGCCTTTAATACATCGTACTATACTCGAAAAATATAAATTTGTTTATAATAATATATTGATACCGATTATATGTGAATTAAAGAGCATACAAATTAAATCAAACTGGACAAACTGGACAAGAACATAACTTGATATACAATACGATATATAAGTACTTTTGAATATAAATAAATGAACATTATAAAAAAGGCTATACTTATATACAAGTATTGAAGACTTTAGGATAAAACTAATTACAATGAGTACCGTTTCAGCAGAACCGGTTATACAATCTACCTTCTAGAACGTGATGAAGTCAAACCGGAAGGTACCATTATGATGTACCCAGATAAAAAAGGTGGAACAACTTTTAAATACATTTCGGGGAAGAGGAAAAGAAACATAAACTTTCAAATTTCAGTCGGATGGGTTGTAGGGTACTGTTATAATGGGACTGTATCTAAACATGGACCAATCTGACCGATTTTTCAGGCAAAGTTAAGTGCATACTCGGACCAAAGTGTCATCGTGGCTTTCCTTAGGCTGTTTTTAGGGTTTTCTCCTCTGTGGTATGTCCAAAGTCAACAACGCATACTAAAAAGTTACTAATTGTATAGACTAGACCGTTAAAGATTTTCTAATCTGGGTATGCCCAAAGGCGGTATGCAGGCCAAATTGTCTCTAAGTGTATGTCCTTCGGTCGGGGTTAAAAATGTTCTCCTTCGAGGTATGTCTGGCTAAGCGTATAAAAATGTCTGCGCGGAGGACACTTGGTTGGGATTACGATTTTTATACCCTCCACCATAGGATGGGGAGTATATTCATTTTGTCACTCCGTTTGTAACACCTCTAAATATTGATCTGAGACCCCATAAAGTATATATATTCTTAATCGTCGTAAAATTATAAGACGATTTAGCCATGTCCGTCCCTCCGTCCGTCTGTGGTAATCTCGCTCCAGTCCGCAATAATAAAGCTAGATTGCTCAAATTTGGTACAAATACTTCTTATAGTTGCAGGTTGTTTGGGATTGTAAATGGGTGATATCGGTCCATATTTAGATATAGCTCCCATATATATCATCTAACTTGTTGTTATTCCTACTGTTCGCATCTACCGGGTGTTTTTTTTACAGCTTTGTTTTTCGAATAGAGATAAAACTGGCATTTTGTGGTCAAATCTGGCAACTCTAATGTCATTTATGTTCAGTTTGGTTTGCCATTTCATCAATAACAGGTTGACAAAAGAACAACGCTTGCAAATCGTACACATTTATTTCGAAAATAATGGTTCTGTTCGCGAAGTTTACCGCATTTTATGGTCGACATAATCGTCCATCAGAGCAATTAATTCGGTTAACCATGGATCGTTTTCGCACTACGTTTACTCTATGTGATAATACGCATCCGCAGAGACGTCGAACAGTGCGCACCGAAGAAACAATTGCCGCTGTAGAGCAAAGTGTTGAAGAGGACCCGAATGAATCGATTCGCCACCGTGCACAGCAATTGGAGCTGTGGAGCGCTAATGGAGACCGGTATAGAGCCATGATAACCGACTATTTTGTTCCCGAATTGGATGGCATGAATGTGGATGAGTTGTGGTTCCAACAAGACGGCGCTACATGCCACACAGCGCACGTCACAATCGATTTATTGAAGGAAACATTCGATGAGCGCATAATTTCGCGGAATGGACCTGTCAATTGGCCACCAAGATCGTGTGATTTGACACCATTGGATTATTTTCTTTGGGGATATGTGAAGTCGCTCGTCTACGCCAACAAACCAGAAACGTTAGGGGAATTGGAAGCCAACATTCGTGGCGTTATTGCCGACATACGGCCCCATATGCTCGAAAAAGTGGTTGAAAATTGGACCTGTATAATTGGCTTTATTCGAGCCAGCCGCGGCGGCCACATGCCCGAAATCATATTTAAACATTAATGGCATAAAATTATCCTTCCAATAAAGCCAAATTGATGGACCTTAAAACGATTTTCTTGTGTTTTATTTCAATTCGAAGTTCTATACCCCTAAAAAAAACACCCGATACTATATGTTTCCTACTGTTCTCATCTACTATATTTTTGTGTGTGTTTTCGGTGTTATTTTCTTTAGGTTTGAGTTATTTTGTAGGTTTGAGTTTTCATGCTTTCCATGGTGGATGGTATATAAGATTCGGCATAGTTTTAGTGAGATTGCATTTTTAATTTCTAAATATTCCACGAGGATTAACGCAAACAACGATCAGCCTTTTAAAATATACAACAGCGAAATAGAAAATAGGCATGTTTTCGTTACAAGCTACCAATTTTAGTTTAGCAATTTGCAACGAAAACAATTGACTTCCACTAACTGGCACATAAGCAATATGTGGCGGATTTTCACTATCCAGTAGCAATGGTGTCATGAGTTGCGAAGAAAGAGCAGTGCGAAACAGACAAAAAATTCGTGAAAAGTATTTATAAAACATATATTTACTATTCTATGTTCAATTGTTTACACTCTTTTTGCAAATATTAAAATAATTTCCCATTTTTGTTCTTATTCTTCCCGTTAATTTACAATAATTGATAACAATCTCTCCAAAAATGGGATGCCATATTGCTAAATATAGGGTGCCCAATCTGGCAACATCATACTCGATTAAGACAGGAACACAAGCACCAAACTTCATCGGGAACTAATAGTGCTTAAAAGTGCTTAGCTCCCCATACAAATTAAGCACTTATGGTGTAACGAAAACACGCCTAATGTTGATCGTTTTTAATATCTTGTCAGCATTTTATCAACAACTGGTGGTACGATGGAGGATTTGGAAACAGAATAAAGAAAGCGCAAAGTGCATTTGCGTCTCTTCGAAATATTTGGTCATCAGAAACCATAGTCTTCAAAACAAAAATGAACATCTTCAATGCATGTGTGAAGTCTATTTTATTATACGGTTCCGAAACATGGCTTATTACCAGCACTATAACAAGCAAACTGCAAGTATTCATAAACAGATGCCTTCGAAGTATACTGAAAATTTGGTGGCCTCAAACTATATAAAATGCACGCCTATGGAATATAACATGCCAACAGGAAATAAGAATCGATATCACCAAGCGAAAGTATGGCTGGCTTGGGCACACGCTCAGAAAAAGCGAAAATTAAATCTCACACTCAGCTCTTCAATGGAATCTTCAAGGTCAGCGCAACAGGGGCAGACCAAGAAATACATGGAGAAGAACTCTAATAGCAGAAACCAACTCTTCCATTGATGAATTAAGATTTTTAGCAAATAATCTAGATAATTGGAAAGACTTTGTAAATAGACTAAGTTTGTCATATGTTAATCATATATAAACATGTCATAATAATAATAATAATAATATTCCAAATTATATTAAGTCAAAATTTGGTGTTTATCCGTCAACCCAATCAAAAGTTATTCACTAAAGAGTACAGGTCATTCGATTTCCATTACAAAGGAATTCCACACAAATTTAAAAAAATGCGCTTTTTGCACTTAGCATAGTTTATAATGGAGGTATCGAAATATCAACGACATCTGGTTCCAACAAGATGGCGCAACTTGTCATATAGCGCGCTCAACTATAGATTTATTGAAAAAAATTAATCAAAAATGGGTCTGATCGAATGGACCATGAATCGCGTTGCCGTGACGGACATATGCGGGAAATCGTATTTAAAAACTAAATACCATAAAATTATCTACCAGATCGTAATAAAACAAGTAAGAAAGTTTCAGTCGGGTAAACCGACTAAGGTATACCCTCACTTTGTGAGTAATGTAATATTGAATATTACACAAATTATTCTGTCAATTTTTGTGGGAGGTACCAGAAGGGGTTTAAGAAATACACCTATATTTCGCTGAACAGTAGATACTTTAAATACATTGCACTGTGCCGAATTGTAACCGTTTATATGGATTCGTATATTAACGTTGAGATATTAAATTGTGGTATAATTTGGCCATTTTGTGTGAGAGGTACAAAAAGGGGCGAGGTGATAACGCTCATTTTTCACTGGACTATAGGCATTATAAAAGCATTACACTGTACAAAATTTCAAGTAATTGTATACACTGATATTAATGTTATAAACTGTTAACTTTTGGTGCAAAATTGTGCCTTTGTGGGAGAGGTAACAAAAGGGGCGTGACAATAACGCCCATTTTTCAATGGACTGTAGGCACTATAAAAACATTACGCTGTACAAAATTTCAAGTATTTTTATACACTGGTATTAATTTTATTAGCTGTTAACTTTTGGTGCAAAATGGTGCATTTGTGTGGGAGGTACCAAAAGGGGAGCGGCAATAACGCCCATTTTTCACTGGACTGTAGGAACTATAAAAGCATTACACTGTACAAAATTTCAAGTATTTCTAAACACTGGTATTAATGTTATAAGCTTTTAACTTTTAGTGCAAAATGGTGCATTTGTGTGGGAGATACCAAAACGGGCGTGGCAATTTCACCCATTTTCCTCGAGTTGATAGCGACTAACAAACTAATACTATGTGTGGAATTTCAGAAGATTCGAATACGTATAATAGCAGTTATTAAAGAATCAATATTTCACAACATTTTAACCCTTTGTGGGGGAGGTACCAGAAGGAGTGGACCAATATGGCCCATCTTCGAACTTAGCCGGAGATAGACAAAATTATTACCACATACGAAATTTGAAGTCAATCGGTTACTCCTTTCAAGAGTTATCGTGCGCACCAGCCAGCAGACAGACAGACACACAGACAGACAGACAGACAGACGGACGGACATTGCTCATTCGACTTAAAATGACCCAAAACGGATTTCCGCCGAACATACTTGGGGTCTTAGGTCACTCCTTCGATGTGTTACACTTTTTTCCGTAGCAAATGATATATACCCTCGTCACACTAAAGTGAGGGTATAAAAATAGCATTCCATTAATATGTATGTCTGGTATTATCATTATAAGTTCTCAAGCTCTAAAAAACCTCATGAGTTCAATTGAACGAGTCATTGCACGTTCTGTTTCCTCAGCTGTTATGTGTAGTTGCCACATCTTATGTCATTATGAATGTAGGATTGTACATTCATCTTTTTATATTCTTTACCATATCTGAGGTATATTCAACAATTATTTTCATTTAATCATAATATAGATTTTCTGGGCCTATTTCTTTCTTTTTACTGGGACTAGCGAACTTCTGGAGCCACTTTTAGTATATTATTCATATTAGGAGTATATTCGTCATTTCTTCCGTTTGAGTACAATATTGACCATACCAGGGTCCATTTTGGGTTTCTGAGAGTCCCATGGGTCCCAGCACAAATTTTGAACAATATTTTCTTACATAATTACGGACTGTTGCGTGAATTCGATAGACAGGCGGAGAGATAGATTGACATGAGTAAATCGTCTTAGACGACGATTTAATATTTGATATAACATAATATTTAATAAAACGCAAACACAAACAAATGACGTCATAGTGACGCAAAGGAGCAAATTTTCAAATTTAGAAGACACTTATCCAATTAACCTCAAGAAAGACCTCTTCGAAGATATTGAAGATAATAATTCAATTGAAGAGGAAATAAACCAAAAACTGTAGTTTTTTTTGTAAATTGACATCCTAAACACGAAAAAAATATTGGAAAAAATGTTTGAACATTTTTTTTAATTCCAATTTTCATGCATATTTGCGTGAAAATAAAAATCGATTTGAAAAATAAATATTAGCTAAGACACAAAACACCTTATATTAACAGGGTGCTATGATAGGTGTAACAGAACAATCTTAAAATGTGCAAAATAATACTATGCTTAAAAAAATCCGAATTTTACCAAATCTGAATAATTATTTTAACAATTTACAAACAAATAAATTCCGCAGAAGTCGAATATTATGGCATGAAACAAATGCCATAAATAAATAAGCCAAAATTGTACAACTATAGGTTAATATGCACTAAATCTAAAAAAACAAATAAGAAAGTTCAGTCGGGTAAGCCGAACTATGGATCCCCTCACCTTGAGTCCCAAAAGAATATGCGTAAATTTAAAACAGCCAGCATACAGACAGACAGACGGACGGACATTTCTCAAATGTCTTAAAATGACGCCAAACGGATTTACGCCGAACATACTTAGGGTTCAAGGTCACTCCTTCGATGTGT
Source organism: Eudasyphora cyanicolor (assembly GCA_963930755.1). Lineage (NCBI taxonomy): Eukaryota > Metazoa > Arthropoda > Insecta > Diptera > Muscidae > Eudasyphora > Eudasyphora cyanicolor. Next base: position 245,196,023 of record OZ005737.1, read on the forward strand.
TACACTTTTGGCTCGTACCAAATAATATATACACTCCACTCTAAGGTGAGGGCATAAAAAGATGGAGAATACCGGTTTTCACCAAAAACTGTCAAATCGGTGCTGAACCCAATTTGTCAACGATTTTCCCCAAAAACCCCAAAATTCGAGTTATTCGATGTCAAATCAATGTTGAATCGAAATATACTAACAATTTTCTCGAAAAACCCTGAATTTAAGTTATTCAGAATTTTAATTAAAATCTTATATTTGAAAAGCCCATTTGAAAAGCCCACTATACAAAAGAAGATGGAAAATTCCAAAAACTATAAAATCGATGCTGAGTTGAACGAAATATGTTAACCATTTTCACAAAGAAACCTCAGAAATCGAGTTATTCTGAACCTTAAATTAAATTCAGTTTTTTTCTGAAAAAAGATGCATTCCGATTTTTACTAAAAACTGTAAAATCGATTCTGAATCAAAATATATTAACCATTTTCTAAAATTCAGTTTTTTTCTGAAAAAAGATGCATTCCGATTTCTACTAAAAACTGTAAAATCGATTCTGAATCAAAATATATTAACCATTTTCTAAAAAAAAAAAAACAGAAATCGAGTTGTTCATAATTTTAATTAATTTTTTTTTTTTTTGGAAATCGCCCACTTTGGCGATACGGGTTTCACCAAAACTGTCAAATCAATGTTGAATAACTGTAGCGTGATTTTCACAGACGTCAAGAGGACATGGTTAAATCATCTTCAAACCAACGAAAACAAAGGAACTTTGAACGAAAATATAAATTAAGAAAATATTTATAAATAATACGTGAAAAACATTAGTTTTTAATCACCAAACAAAATGTATGTTCTTGCTGAATAATGTTTTTAAATTTTGAAATTATTAAGAATATTATTTAAAAATATTTGTTAAATATAAACGCTCCAATTGCAACTGATTCTATGAATTCATCATAGATATTTGAAAAAATAAATCCCGACAACTTCATTCCCTGCCACATGGTGCAAATACCTCCCAATATTTGTATTCCTGCCTTCCCCTTTTGGCACATAGATACGTCCATCAATGTCGTGTAGTCATGCAAACTTCATTTATTATTCAGTCTAGATTTAGGAATACTAATGTTACTCCCCACACTCGACTTGACAGGTGTTGATTAATATTACTCCTTGAGGCATTCATTCGTTTGTCTGCTTATCTACTCATATCATGTCGATATTCACAAATGGGTGGGTCCTTCAGTTAAAGACAACAAACAATTATTTTCTCCTCATAAGTTCGAGTATATGCATATATGAGGAAAACAATAGATATTTTTGTATCTGGTTTTTGCTCAGCAGAAACTTACAGCTTCTACAGGACTAAAGAGCCAAATCGGACGAAACATATATTTATATGGGAGCTATAGCTAAATCTGAACCAATTTTCTGCAAATTCGGCAATGTTCGTCCATGGATGAAGAAACTCTACCATGCTAAATTACAAAACCATTGGATGTTAGATACAGCTTATATAGCGCTTAAGGTCCAAATCGGACGAAAAATATATATGATACCTATAGCTAAATCTTAACCGATTTTCTTCAAATTCGGCAATGTTGGTCCATGGGTCAAGAAACTCTACAATTCTAAATTTCACAACGATTGGATGTAAAATACAGCTTCTATAGGACTAAAGGGCAAAATCGGGCGAAAGATATATATGGAAGCTATATCTAAAACTGAAACGATTTCAACCAAATTCAATAGGGTCCTTTCTAGCTACAAAAGTCTTCAAACTGCAAAATTTCAGAACGATCGGAGTGAAACGGACAGACAGACGGACGGACGGACAGACATGGTTTAATCGACTCAGCTAGTTGTTCTGACGATCGGTATACTTTTAAGGTGGGTCTAGATATAAGTATTTTCAGGTATTATAGTATTTTCAGGTATTACAAATATCTGCCATGAAACAAACTTATACACGCAAAGAAAAAATTAGTTTCTGCGAAACGAAATATTAGACAACTACAATTCTCGTTTGTCGGAACTGAAATTTCGTTTTTTGTGACAGAAACTTATTTCGCGTAAGCAATTGTTTGTTCTGACCAAAATAGATTTCATCGTTGTAAACGAGAATTGTAGTTGTCTAGTATTTCGTTCGCAGAAACGAATTTTTTCTTTGCGTGTAATACCCTGCACAGTATGGTGAGGTTATTAAATGCAGACTTGTCGGAAGTGTCCTTTATATGGGAGCAATATCAAAATATAGACCGATGTTTGCCATTTCCACTAGGAATAATTAAGTGCAAAGTATAAATTCTTAAATTTCAGCCAGATTGAAAAATGTGTTCTCTAGAGCGTCAAGAAGTTACATCGGTGGGGACCTTTTTATGGGGGCTTTACCAAAGTATGTACAGAACATACCCAATTTTTACTATGGACGAAAAAGGTCCAATGTAAATTGTTAAATTGCCAATGTAAATTGTTAAATTTGAAGAATCCGTTGTCTAGCTCGTCAAGAATTGACAACGGTGGGGACCTTTATATTGGAGCTATACCAAAACATGTACCGATGTACCCCCTTACTATGGACGATCATGTCCAATATAAAATGGAAATTCTTAAACTTCGACAAGAACAATTGAAAAAAGTGTTTTCAAGAGCGTCAAGAAGTGAAATCGGTGGGGACCTTTTTTTATGGTCCATAAAAACATGGACCGAACTTCACCATTTTCACTAGGAACTATTAGGTCCAGTACTAAGTATCAATTCTTAAATTTCAGCCAGATCAAATGAAGAACCCGTTCTCTAAAGCGTCAAGAAATGACATCGGTAGGGACCCTTATATTGGGGCCAGGGCTGTGGAGTCGAGCTAAAACTACTCGACTCCGACTCCCGGAGTCGAATTTTAAAATCATTCGACTCCGACTCCGGCAGTTAAATAACATAAATTTCTGAAATTATATTTCTACTAAGACGTGAGTTCATGTTATTGAAAATAAGATATAGCTTTGTTAAAAAACCACAAAAAGTAGATATTCTACTGGTATTGAATTAAATACAATTTTATTATTTATTAATCGAGGCTTGACCTGCAAGTTGCAACTAATATGACAATTCTTTCAACATGGAATCATGATTTCATCAGTCACTGCATCTGTTTTAATATACCGCAATTTTTGGAAATTATATCCGATTCAGGCAACCAGTTTATTCGTTAGTTATTATACCCTATGGTACAGGAGGTTATAAATTATTTTTGGGATAGATTTGTAAAAAATACAACAGCTAGACACACCTTAAAATATACCGTTCTACTCAGAATCACTAGCTGTCCGTTTGTCCATCTTAAGTTGTTCGTAAAGTATTTGTACCATATTAAAATGTACCAGTATTAAAATTTGGCAATAAGAACTCTTTCAAACTAGGGAGGAATCCTTGGAATTGGTGAAAATCGGTTCAGGTCGATATTGCCCCCAAATATAAATGTTTCTTTAGATTTGGACTCGTAACGCTATGGGCTGGGGGCTAAATATTGATCTGAGACCCCATAAAGTATATACTAGTATAATCATAATCATCGTAGAATTCTAAGACGATGCCATGTCCGTCTGTTGTAATCGCGCTACAGTCCGTAATAATGGTAGAAATATTTCTTATAGTTGCAGGTTGTTTGGGATTGCAAATGGGTCATATCGGTCAATGTTTTGTTATAGCTCCCTTATATAGGTCGCTCCGAAATACGGATTTTGAGCCATAGCTACCACATTATTAAATCAATTTAGCAGAAACTTTGCAATTTGTATTCTATTTTGACAATAATTCATCAAAGCAAAAATTTTACAAATCATATTCATATTTTGTTATAGTCACCCTATAGAGGTCGCTCCAAAATATACGTATTGATGCCATAAATACCATATTTTCGAAGCATTTTAAATGAATTTATTTTGTTCTAGTCCTCGTGTAGATGTAGCTTTCAAAAGGCTAATTTAAGCCATAAATGCCACATTTTTCAGGTAAAGAGTTTGGCTAAAAAAATTGCGGCCTAAAATTGCAGCGTTCGGTTTTTTTAATAATTTACTTAAACGAAAAGGATCGTTTCATGATTTGCTCCATATCCAAAGATTTTTCCAGTAATAAAACTGAATGAAATCCATGTTGAAGGGTATATTAGATTCGTCATGGCCGAACTTAACGCTTTTACTTGTTTAAATTTAGTAGGGTAGAATTTATTTATCCAAGAACTTAGGAATATAGTTTTGCAAAAATACTTATTTTGTTAGCTAAATAACAATGGCCGATCCATTGAAAATGTGATCTCTACAGTGTCAAGAGATAACATCGGTGGGGACTTTTATATGGGGGCTATATCAAAACATGGACCAATATGCCTCATTTTCAATAGGGATAGTCTCTGGTCTAAGAAATGCTCCTGTACCGATTTTCTTAAAGATTGCTTTATATATTTACCACCTGCACTTTGATAACAAGAATACGTGGACGGACAGACACACAGACGGACATGGCTAAATCGACTCAGTAAGTGATTCTATGCCGATCGGTATAATAAACTATGGGTCTTTATCTTCTACTTTTAGGTGTTGCAAACAAATGAACACACTCATAATACCCTGCATCACATCAATCAAAGTATAGGTCGTACTTGTGGTCAGATTGTGATGAAGTTAAAACTACAGTGCGCTTTTTTGCCCCAAGGACGATCCCTATTGAAATTTATATAAGCAACATTTTTTACCCGATCTGAATAAAAATTGCCACAAAGATAAAACTAAATTTAAGAAAAATCGGTTCAGATTTAGATAGAAACCTTAGATGTGGGATCCTTATTTTATATCCTAACGGTACGAAATTCTGCAGAGATAGTTTTCTTATTACATAAATAAACACTGTCAAATTCAAGGTAAATAAGTTAAGATTTGGATATAGCCCCGTTCAGATTTAGTTTTAGATACATATATATATATTATACACGATTTGACATGTGAGCAGCGCTGCCAGTTTAGGGAATTTATCCCTAATTTGGGGATTTTTCTTTGTACATGGGGATATTTTTTTAGTTTGAGGATTCGGTAATTGTGTGTGGATTGCAATTTCTTATTATTACATAACTTAATTTTATTTTCTGTTAACTCTCTTTTTACAAAATGCGTCCGTAAAAATTGTGTCAAAAGTTCGTACAAAAAGAAGCTTTGACTAACGCTCTCGCAGTGTATGGAGTACGACTTAAATAGACAGCCTGTAGTCTTTGCAAATATGTATTTCTATAGATATTTTTAAATCTCAATGGAAAAAATGCGGTCTATAAAATGGTAAGAATTCTTCGTAGACGACATTACGAACAATTAAGCTCATTTTGGAGTAAAATTTTACTTGTATCTGGATTCTCCTGGTCCAACTCTATTTTAAATAACTTTCTTCGCTAGTATAGGGGTTTCCATTAAGAACATAACATTAGCTTTGTCAGATCCCAATCGGAGAATTTTCGGCGTTTCAAATGGTCAAGCGGCTTTAGTTCTTAAGTCACTTTTATCTTATAAGAATGAAGGCCAAGGTATTTTCGCTACTAAAGAGAATATTCTATGTTTATAGACTCACTTAATTAGCTACAACTTGTTAAATTATGCATCAATTTTCTTCGGAACGGTCTCTTTTTATACATGACCGATCAGACTTTTCGTAAAAATAGAGATTTTAAATAAAAAATCATTTAAATTTGATTGATTTTTTCTCAATATTTGTATACCCTCCACCATAGGATGGGGGGTATATTCATTTTGTCACCTCGTTTAGTAACACCTCTAAATATTGATCGGAGACCCCATAAAGTATATATATTCTTAATCGTCGTAAAATTCTAAGACGATTTAGCCATGTCCGTCTCTCCGTCCGTCTGTGGTAATCACGCTACAGTCCGCAATAATAGAGCTAGCTTGATCAAATTTGGTACAAATACTTCTTATAGTTGCAGGTTGTTTGGGATTGCAAATGGGCCATATCGGTCCATATTTAGATATAGGTCCCATATATAGCATCTAACTTGTTGTGATTCCTACTGTTCTCATCTACTATATTTTTTGTGTTTTTGTTGTTATTTTCTTTAGGTTTGAGTTATTTTGTGAGGTCACATGCTATCCATGGTGGAGGGTATATAAGATTGACGCTGATGGGATGAAAAAATGATGTTGGATGAAGATGAAGGCTACTTAATTTAGGATTCTTAAAAAAATTCCTGAACCATTTAGTATAAATCGTTCTCGAGTAGACCATTTACTATTTTTTCGGTACTGATTTCCGGGCCGAAAAAGTTTCCATTTGACCTACAAACCTCCAATAAAAAATTTGGTGCCGATTGGATAACGCTAAGGTCTGCCCAAAGTTGTTTGAAAACACAAAACTCACTTTGTGAGAAACGAAAAAGTTACAGCAGTTTTCATTTGAATTTTACGTCATGACAGGGCATGCATGCATACCGACATGGCCTCTATGTACATATGTAGACGTAAGAGCAATCACAATGCATGAAAAAAAACTACGGATTTGCATGATAGTTGATTTTTCGCATCAGTCTGACATTTTTCTACTGGTCAAATATATGGCCAAAGTCGTTCATGATACACTCATCAAATACAGGTCAAAACACTGGATCGTGAATTTTGTTGCAGAACAATTTTTTTGTTTTTATTGTTATTTTCTTTAGGTTTGAGTTATTTTGTGAGGTCACATGCTATCCATGGTGGAGGTTATATAAGATTGACGCTTTTGGGATGAAAAAATGATGTTGGATGAAGATGAAGGCTACTTAATTTAGGATTCTTAAAAAAATTCCTGAACCATTTAGTATAAATCGTTCTCGAGTAGACCATTTTTTTTTCGGTACTGATTTCCGGGCCGAAAAAGTTTCCATTTGACCTACAAACCTCCAATAAAAAATTTGGTGCCGATTGGATAACGCTAAGGTCTGCCCAAAGTTGTTTGAAAACACAAAACTCACTTTACATGAACAAAATTTGGGGTTTTATCAAATGTCACATGTTCAAGTAATTAAAAAATATTTTATTAGCATGAAAAGTTTTTAAATGGTCTTAGAATAAAATTTTCTTTCTTACAAGTCGTAAACAATCAAAATCGACCGAGAAACGAAAAAGTTACAGCAGTTTTCATTTGAATTTTACGTCATGACAGGGCATGAATGCACACCGACATGGCCTCTATGTACATATGTAGACGTAAGAGCAATCACAATGCATGAAAAAAAACTACGGATTTGCATGATAGTTGATTTTTCGCATCAGTCTGACATTTTTCTACTGGTCAAATATATGGCCAAAGTCGTTCATGATACACTCATCAAATACAGGTCAAAACACTGGATCGTGCAGTTTGTTGCAGAACAAATTAGATCGAAAATTAATCAAGTTCCCATGTTCTCATCACATGATGGAGATAGTATTGAAACATGTGTTTGATGTTAAACTTTCGGCGACTTGTGGTCCTGAAGAGCCTATTTTTAATCGTTTTGCTGCCGTTTGTGTAAGTCTCGACCACAAATCGTTTAAAAACGGACTCGAAGATCCAACTGTACGCTCGAAAATAAGTAATGCTGATTGCGAAGTCATTAAGAAATTCTACATTAAACAGCTAAATGAAACACAAATCCGAGCTGATTACAGGGAACTATTACAATTAACAATAATGTTTCTTGGTGGTGTCGGCACCAACATACCACGCAAGGTTCATGGGAAAAGGCATTTATGCCTTAAAAATATACCTATTTCGAGAGCAGTTTGCATTGACAAAACGAGAGTCCAGTGGGCTACGGAATACATTTTTTTTTTCTCGTGCGGCTGTATGTCAAAGCTTGGTTTACATGCACAAATGCCATACGAGCACCAAATCAAGATATACACTTGTTGAAAGACTCCATCGCATACGCAGAAATCGACCGAGATGTGTCTGAAGCTGTTTTGAAGAAATGGAAAAATCATTTGTGGTATTTGGCCCCAGAATCAATGGCTTTGGCATTTTTCGATTCGGATGTTTCACTCGAAGAGAAACGAAAAATGGTTAGGCATCTGCAATCAACAGAACTCGTCGTAAATCTGGAAAACGATCGAAAATTCTCCGACCCGAAACTATTGCTGTGTAATAATTTGAGCGATATCGTCTCATACAAAACCAAACATTTTTTCGGTGCTTTTGGATTGAGTACTGAATTTTTAAAGATACTCTCGATGTTTGTCGTAATCTGTTTGTTGTTAACGACACTGCTGAACGCGGTGTACAATTTATGAATGATTACAACAGAATACTTACGAAAGACGAAGAACAAAATCAATTTATATTACAGTGCACTGAAGAATATCGTAGAAAATGTCCCTCACATAACAAGTCAGATCTAATATAATATTGAATTAATTGTATTTTTGTTTTTTTTCACCGATCTTAATATTTAAAAACTATTTATTAATTAAAAATACAAAGAAATGTAATTTTACTTATTTAAACATACGATTTTTGAATAAAAAATAATTTCCCCTATAAAGTGTGTTTCCAAATTTTGAATGAACTTTGGGCAGACCCTAGGGTTATCAGATCGGCACAAAAATTTTTATGGAAGTCTTGTAGGCCAAATGGAAACTTTTTCGGTCTGGAAATCAAAGATCGCAGCAACTTTCACTTTTTGCATCATGTGCTGTAAACGGTCTATTCTCGAGTTATTCTAAAATGTGTGGTTCAACTTCTATTATTTAGGTGCCAATCTCGCGCACTCGTTTCAGCAAAATATTGAAGAGAAGAAAAAGCTATCGCAAACCATTGAGCAAAAATTTCTAAATACAATATGTAATTAGTTATATGGATGGGAAAAAAGGACCGACATGGAAAAGACATCGGTTTTAAAAATTTCCCATATATTAAATTGTTGTTGCCAAGTGTTATTGATGGTAATTCGCCTCAGACAATTCAATCAATTGTTCTCAAAAAGCCAAATACAATTATATGTATAAACCAATGTCCACACATCATCTGTTAAAGCACTCACTTCGCGAATTATCTTCGCATATTCGATGGGAGAATGAAGGAGAAAAAAAAACAATTCCGCAGAAAAAATGTGTTAAGTATCTCAAGAATTTTGAAGGACATAATAATATATCATTGTGCGATTTTTTCTCTCTGACAGACTTCGTTACTTTTTAATTTGTTTTCGATGTGCCTTTTCCATTTTCAGATATGTGTATATTACAAGTAATTCTTTAACTCAATGGAAATCCTCCAGCCGACTATACTTGCTGTTTCCCATCGTCCTTTCCCAGGGCTTAAACAGTGAAACGGCTTAAGTGTTGTGTTGTGCAAAAGTGTAATAAATTAAATTAAACTGTAATCTATTTTGATAGATATTTCAACTTTGATTTTCTTTTTCCTCCTCCGCAACTGAATATACATATACTTATTCGCTTGTCAACTCGTAAAAAGGCAAAGTCAAGTGACCATGAAATATTATTCGTATACTTCCAGTATCTGAGAAATATGCAAATAGATTTTGTTTTTTTTTTGCATATACATAATTTTATTTAAGACACAACAAAAGGAAAAATCACAAACAGAAAGTAAGAAGTGATAGATAGTGAACAAAAAAAGGAAACAATGTGATAGAATTTCCTTGAAGTAATTTCTTTGTTGTATCTACAAGTATAGAAAATTGGATTGTTTTATTTTGATTTAATCTGGGCCAAAGTAATTAAATATTTTCTCTTCAAGGTCTCTTCACAAATATGGAACAGAAAATATGTTTTTTTGCAGCTAAATTAAAAGAATTATTATTTTTTAAATATACCGCTGGATAAAATGTTTTTAAGAGTCTTATTAAATAATTAAATTCGTATTTATATTTATATGCGAGTGTCTAGTAAGAAATAGAACATTGTTAAATAGTTAAATTCTTTTTTATATTTATCTGGGAGTTTCTACAGGGTTTTCCAACAAGTGGTGTTATTTTGATTCACGCGGTATTTCGGTAGCTGTCACTTTTGAAGCTTTTATTCTTTGACATTTCACTAGTAGAACTACGCCATTACTAACCAGTAAGGAAAGGTTAAAGTCGGGCGGGGCCGACTATATAATACCCTACACCACCTCGGCAATGTACATTAAGAATTTCTTTTTGAATAGTTGGAATAATTAGTTTCCTTTCTTTTACGAAATTACTTAGCTCCCCCGCCACGTCAAGGCTTATTCCAAAGAGGAGTTTAATATAATGTGTGGAATTAAAAATTGAACTAATAATAATATTCCACATATTTGCATTTACTGTGGTTATTATTACCCTTAATTTTCATTTCCGCTGAAGCCTTTCAGGACTCTAAAATAGCGCTTATATAAAAAAATTAGGAACATCTTTGTGAAAAATTTTGATCGGAAGTAAAGTACACCTTATATAGCGCTTTGGTACCAAATCAGGAGGAACATTTATATGGAGATTATATACAGGGTTGCCCATATTCGACGGACCCATGTTTTTTTCGATGACTCGTTGGGCCCATTCCAATCGACGAGGCTTGTCCGCAGGCAACAATCTTTGCGTCAATTGAATTTTGTACGGGAACAAATGCAAATCAACGCGAATAATCCGTTGTAAAGTGGACCGAGCCATGCCCAACTGCTGAGAACGGCGTTTTTGGGATGTTCTTGGGGACCTCTCAACACTGGCTCGTACGGCAGCGATATTCTCGGCCGATCGACCAAGGCGACTTTTATTTGGCCTCTTCGGATTAGAAAGAGCCTCACCAGTCGAAAATTTTTCGTATAAACGCTTAATGGTGTTCTTAGAAGGCCACATTTTTTAATATTTTAAAAGCACGTTGAGTTTTCACAATTGACTTCTTCTGTTGAATGTAAATTTCAACTATTTCAGGCGCTCGCGTGGCGTGTATTGTTCCACGGTAAAAATCTGCTTGGACTGACGCTTCAAACGCGGTATGTCATTAAGCGATCTGACATCTCTGTCAAAAGTTATGGCGTTGCCAGATGGGTCCGTCGAATATGGGGGACCCTGTATAAATCTGAACGGATTTTCCTTGAATACTCATTCATTGAAAAATAAACTTCTTTCTGTCAAATTTCGTACTGACCGGATACAAAATACAGTCTCTACAGCACTTACATGTCCAATCGGGGGTAACAAATATATGGGGGCTATATCTAAATCTGAACCGATTTTCTCTGAATTTGGAAGTATCCCTCCATATAATACGAAACCTCTTTGTGTAGATTTTTTTACTGATCGGATATACAGATTGTACAGCGCTTAAATGTTAAATCGGGGGTAACATATATATGGGGGCTATATCTAAATCTGAACCGATTTTCTCTGAATTTGGAAGTATCCTTTCATATAATAAGAAACCACTTTGTGTAGATTTTTTTACTGATCGGATATAAAATACAGATTGTACAGCGCTTACATGTTACATCATGGGTAATGTATATATGGGGGATATATCTAAATCTGAACAGATTTCCCTCAAATTTGGCAGTGTTAACCCAGATATGCCGAGCGTACTACATGTAGTACACCTGTTATGTTCAGGTTTCTGCGTATACTGTACTTTAATTTTTGTAAACAACTTGTTGTTGTGCCACAGAATATAACGGTCAACTAAACATGCGTTGATGAGTTTTTTCTAGGGTAATAACTTATGTGCATTTTTTTGGGTCAAAGATTTCAGTTTTGTAAAATTAGCAAAAGTGTGAAGATGTCCTCTAATCGGTGAGAAAAAGTTCTGTATGCACATTTTATAATTGTTGCGTATTTATGTTTTTTTAATTATAATAGTTGTAAAAACTAATACGTAGCAACAGAATATGTGAAAAAAAATTATATGTGATCTTAGACGATGTTTTTGCTGGCGTACTACATGTAGTACGTTCGGCATTAGTGTGTAAAAATTGTGAAAACATTTTTTTGTTTTTACAGATTTTTAACATTAAATGAGATTATAAATGCCTTAGATGATAGTGATGAAGAGTTTTTACAAAATTCGTACGAAATATCAATTGTGCCCACTGAAGCTGCGAACAACTATGCAACTGATGAAGATTCAGGAGAAGAAGATGAAGTAAATTTTGAAAATTTACCACCGCTATTATTGAATGCTGGGGCTGAGCTTTTTCGACATTCGTATTCTTCTGATTCGGATAGTGAAGACGACATTCCACTTGCGTTATTGCAACAGGCCAAGAAACGTAAATGTATTAAGTCGTCAGTAAAATGGGTAAAGCGCGATCTGGAAGAAACGGAGTCTGTTGTCACAGCATGCGAAGAGGAAATTTTACCTACACCTCTTGAATTGTTCGGCAAATTTTTCGATGGTGACTTGCTAGAAGTTATTAGACTATACTCCAATGACTATGCGTCCAAACATAATTCAACTGCAAATATAACTCAAGACTCCAAAGTAATGCTCCGAAAACAATACAGCACTCAGTAGACGAGCAGATGGTTCCATACTTTGGTAGTCACGGATGTAAGCAATATATCCATGGAAAGCCTATAAGATATGGCTATAAATTTTGGGTTGGAGCAACTTATAAAGGCTACATCAGCTGGTTCGAGCCGTACCAGGGTGCAGGGACTTTCCCAAATAATACCTACAAGGAAATGGGACTTGGTCCAAGCGTAGTCTTAATGTATTGCGACATACTATCGCAAAGCCAACCTGACATTGCTCACCGATTGTATTTCGATAATTTATTTACAACAATCAACTTATTGGTTGAGTTAGAAGAACGACGCGTGAAAGGCACTGGAACAATTCGTCACAATGGGTTAGGCAACTGTCCTTTGCTAAAGAAAAAAGATCTGCAGAAAAAAGAAAAAGGGTGGTATGACCATCGCAAGATTTCTAACAAGAATATAATTGTATGTTGTTGGAACGACAGCAGTGCAGTAAACGTTGCCTCAAACGTCCATCCAGTTGAACCTTCAAAAAATATTTCACGTTGGTCTCGAAAAGAGATAAAGCGTATACATATTCAACAACCACGCCTTATTCATGAATGTAATAGCTACATGGGTGGCGTTGATCGAGCTGATGAAAATATCAGCTTGTACCGTGTATCTATTCGGGGTAAAAAATGGTATTTCCCAATATTCACACACCTCATTGATCTTGCAGAGCATAATGCGTGGCAACTGCATAGATATATGGGAGGTAAAGAGGACCATTTATCTTTTCGTCGGCACATTGCCACATTGCTAATATCTACTTGTGGGAAACCCTCAGTAACGATTCCAGGATTCGAAAAGATCATTTACTTACTGAGAACACACGTCAAGCCGATGGAAAATGTAAACAGCTTCGTTGTACTCATTGCCACAAAAAAACCACTACACGCTGCACTAAATGTGATGTGCCGCTCCATGTAAAGTGTAATGTGGAGTCACACCACCAAATAATTTGTTTATTACTTTGTTTTTTCTATACTTATGTACACAAACGTTGCTGAATAATAAACGACTTGAATTAAATCACAAAAAAACTGTCTTTTACTACCGTATGTGCCGAGCGTACTACATGTAGTACGGCCTCAAAATCCAAGATAAAATATTTTTTTTTTAATTTTTTCATCAGTTTTGTAGTATAATCTCATAGAATAAAGTTATTTTGGAAAACTATGAAGATTGCTGCACTAGTTTGCCCGTCGGCATATCTGGGTTAATTCACATAATGAGAAACCTCTTTCTGCCAATTTCTTTACTGATCGGATATAAAAAACAGTTTCTACAGCGCTTACATGTCAAATCGGGGGTAACATATATATGTGGGCTATATCTAAATCTAAACCGATTTCCCTCAAATTTGGCAGTATTAATTCATGTAATAAGAAACCTCTTTCTGCCGAATTTCGTATTGATTGGATTAAAAATACACTTTATACAGCGCTTACATGTGATATCGGGGGTAACATATATATGGGGGCTATATCTAAATCTGAACCGATTTTCTCCGAATTTAGCAGTATTCCTTCATGTAATAAGAAACCTCTTTCTGCCCAATTTCACACTGATCGGTTATAAAATCAATTTTTTACGGCGCTTACATTTGAAAACGGGGCTAACATATATATGGGGGCTATATCCAAATCTGAACCGATTTTAACCAAATTAAATAGCGATCGTCCTTGGGCCAAAGAAAGATGTGTGTAAAGTTTCTTCAAGATCGGGCCATTATTGCGACCTGTACTTTGATTACAAGAATACTTCTACAGACAGACGGACATAGCTAAATCGACTCAGAAAGTGATTACAAGTCGATCGGTATAATAAACAATGGATCTATCTCTTCTCCTTTTGGGTGTTACAAACAAATGAACAAAGTCCTAATACCCTGTACCACAGTGTGGTGTAGGGTATAAAAATGGAACGATACACGATTCAACAACGCATTGAAATTATTAAAATTCGAAAAATCATCTTGACAGATGAGGCCCATTTTCACCTTGGTGGCTACGTCAGCAAGCAAAATTGTCGCATCTGGGGCTCGGAAAACCCGAGAGTTATTGTTGAGAAGCCTCTCCATCCTCAACGTGTGACTGTTTGGTGCGCTTTATGGTCCAGCGAGGTCATTGGACCTTACTTTTTCGAAAATGAGGTTGGATCAATAGTTACGGTGAATGGATTGCGCTATCGAGAGATGATTAATGATTTTTTATGGTCGGAGTTGGATGGTATTGATCTGGAAAACGTTTACTTTCAACAAGACGGCGCTACGTGCCACACAAGCAACGAAACTATTTCTCTGTTACGGGAAAAGTTTCCGGACCGTGTTATCTCTCGATGAGGTGATCACAATTGGCCACCGAGATCTTGTGATTTATCACCTTGCGACTTCTTCCTTTGGGACCACGTGAACGATAAGGTCTACGCCCAGCGTCGATTCAAGACCTCAAAGATAGAATTCGTGAGGCTATCGAGGACATAGGCAGCCACTTTGCGATTTGGTTATGGAAAATTGCATGAGAAGGATATGGTCCTGCAAGCGTGGTCGTTGTTATTTTATAAATTTGGCCATTTGGCTGATGTTATTTTTCATTTTTAACGGCATACCTTCCTCTTTATTATGAAATAAACATCCGATCATTTATCTCATAAAATTTCATTTTTCTTTGGATACCAAAATTACACCTCTTTCCGTCCGCCCGTCTGTAATAATAGAGCAAGGTTGATTAAATATGGTAAAATTTGTTATGCAGGATGTTTCGGATTTCAAATGGGCCATATCGGTCAATGTTTTGATATAGCTCCCCTATAGAGGTCGCTTCAAAATACGGGTTTTCGCCATAAATACCACATTTATAAAGCAATTTAGCAGAAACTTTACAGTTTGTATTTTATTTTGACAAAAATTCATCACAGCAAAAATTTTACAAATCGGTTCAATTTAGTTTAAGGTTTTATTGAGCATTTTTTAAATCGTTATAATTACTCCATTGTTATTGTAATATCTTAAATTACTATAACAAATATGAAAAAAGCTCCATGCTTTTTAAATAGTACAGATATAGTGAATTTAGTATTAAATTATTAATAATAGTGTGCATAAATGTCCTTGCTCCCGGGACTACAGTGGGCTTGAGAGTATAAAATTCTCATTTAAACTTAAATATAATAAATAAACAAAGAAAAGAGTAAAAAAAATAATAATAATAAAAGTAATTAAAATTAAATTCTCTCGTACTACCCCCGGTGCGAATTCGAGAATGCTTTCTCATAGAATCCATGTCGAATACTGACGGAAATATCAAAATTTGCAGGGACTTCATTAATATAACCTTTACAAATCGGTTCATATTTTGTTATAGTCATCCTATAGAGGTCGCTTCAAAAGTATACGTATTAAGACCATAAATACCATATTTTCTAAGCATTTTAACTGAATCTTTGCAGTTTGTATTTTATTAAGACAAGAATTCATCGCAGTAAAAAATTTTTAAATCTGTTCATATTTTGTTATAGTACACTCCCTAAAAGGCTTGTTTAAGCCATAAACACCACATTTTCTAAGCAATTTAGAAGACACGTTGCATTGTGTAATCTATTTTGGTAAGAATTCATATCAATAAAATGTATACAAACAAAATTTTATTTTGATGCAGTCCCCGTGTAGATGTAGCTCTCAAAAAAGCTCTTTCAAGGCACAAATATCAAATTTTTCAGGTGATGAGTTCTGCAAAAGAATTTGCGGCCTAAAAATTGCAGCGTTCGTTTTTTAACAATTTACTTAAACAAAAAGGATTGTTTCATGATTTGCTCCATATCCAAAGATTTTTCCAGTAATAAAATTGAATGCAATCCATGGTATATACGATTCGGCATAGCCGAACTTAACGCTTTTACTTGTTTGTCCTTCATTGCATTGATTGCATACTTTATCTCATCTTTGGTGATTGGCATTCCCGTTAAATTGGTTTCTACGCCGTCATTATAAACTGACCTTTCATCTCCTGTTTAAAGTGCTTTTAGGCATTTCAGCCAAACATGCTATATTCTTAATCGTCCTAAAATTCTAAGACGATTTAGCCATGTCCGGCTATTGTAATCACGCTACAATCTATAATAATTGAGATGCATGACAGAATTTTGGTACAAACGGGTAATTCCAAAGAAAATCGACCCACTCCGAATATTTATGGATTTATATTTCAATGTGTTTTTGCACGCGTATACTAGAGGACCATGCAGACTTATCACCATTTACCGATCGTCCAAATTCATAATGGTTTAGATTTTATAGGGTGCCAAATTTGGTCACCTACAAAATTTTTTACAAATTTAGCCTTTTTTAAATCTTCATAACTTTTGAACGGAATGTCAGATTTAAAAGATATATGTACCGTTTGAAAGACTTTAACGTCCTCTCTAAGAATTGCAAATGAGCTGATCAATTTTTTTGTATTAGAAACGTCAAAAGGATGAAAATGTCCTTAATCCTTGATTCTCCTGAAAAACGTATCTTCAATTTTCTTCGTTTTATTTTTAAGAGTCAACCACTTATTTTCCCACAAAATGTAAAATTTTCAACATTGGTCCTCCATGGGTTAAATAAATATGAATAAATTAATGTCCGTCCGTCTGTCTGTTTGACTGAATGGTTCGTGCGATAACTCTTAAAATGATTGACCGAATGACTTAAAATTTCGTACGTGGTAGTATTTTCTTTAAGTCTAGTTTATATTTGATGAGTAACCATATCGGTACACTCTTTGTGGTACCTCCCCCACAAGTGGTTAGAATTTTGTGAAATTTGAAAACTCTTATAACTTCCAAACTACTAATGCGAATCTTGCGAAATTTCATACATAGTAATCATTTCACCGTCTGTAGAAGTTGAACAAAAATGGACGAAAATGTCCCGCCCCTTTTGGTGCCATTCAGTCAAATGACAGACAGACAGACGGACATTAATTTATTCATATTTTTTTAACCCATGGAGGACCCATGTTAAAAATTTTACATTTTGTGGGAAAATAAGTGGTTGATTATTAGAAATCAAACGATGAAAATTGAAGATACGCTTTTCAGGATAATCAAGGATTAAGGAGATTTTCATCCTTTTGACGTCCTTAACACAAAAAAATTTATCACTTCATTTGCAATTCTTAGAGAGCACGTTCAAATCTTTCAAATGGTACATATATAATTTAAATCTGACTTTCCGTTCAAAGTTTATGAAGACTTTAAAAAGGCTAAATTTTAAAAAAAATTTTGTAGGTGACCAAATTTGGCACCCTATAAAATCTAAACCTTTATGTATTTGAACAATCGGTAAATGGACATAAGTCTGCATGGTCCTCTAGTATATGCGTGTGAAATTTCATTGAAATCGAAAGGGTCAAATATTTAAATTGTCATTTTTCGGTCGATTTATTTTGGAATTACCCAAATAAGGTTTATAGCTGCATGTATGTTGGGTTCAAAAATTGGCAATAGCGGACCATATTTGGAAATAGCCGCCATAGCTGATTAGGCATCATAACACCATTGAGACAGCAAATTTTCACTGATCGGCCTGACATTTTGTATTTTTGATTAATTTATACCCAAAACCCTTTACACAAACACCGGTCGCCATATGTCCACGTCTTGATATGTCTTGATATAGCCCCCCATACACAGGTACCTCTAGATTAAACGCATCAAAAAATATAACGCAACAAAAATTTCAGCGAATCAGGCTGAAATTTGGTAATATGAATATATTTGTACCCGAAACCATTAACATGCGATCCATGCTCGGGGGTATACAAGATTTGTCATGACCGAACTTAAAGGTATCTTTACTTGTTACTGTCTACAATTTTTTCGTTGAGTGTAGGCAATTAATAAAAAGGATAATGACCGAGCTTCAACCATGACATGACCAAAAAAAAAGAACTCCTCCAAAAATGTAGAAAGCATGACTAGAAGCCAGTGACCTCAGCTTGTATGGTGGGAGGGCCCCTTTGTGCGTTTTGGAATAAAAAAAAACTAAATGATAGCGCGTCTGGTAAGCAAACTCAAAGGTTTTTGAGGAATATATTCTTCGCTTGTGTTAAACCATAACGTTAAGGTAAATCATTGTAAATAGCCGCATATTAAGCGTAATAATAGGTGTCTTTTGAACTTTTCGTACCCTCGTGTAGAACAAAAAGGTCAATAAGGTTATTGACGGCCATAAATCAAGTGAAAACAACACATTTTACTTCACAGGGCTAGATAGTAAAGGACGAAATATTCATATGGAATATTCGTTACAGTATGTACATGAATTGTTTATGTATACACTGAGTATACAGATATATGTAAATATATATATGTTTATGTACGTGTGAAAGTATGTAAATGTTTGAACATATACATACATTGTCTATTCACAGGACAACCAGTAACACAAACTCACATTCCCTCCCCCAACAAATGAACAGACATAAAATACTACTACCTACTCGTATTGCTGGCTGAACAGACACAATGTTTTGCAAAATTTTAGGAATTGTATTGCGAATATGTCGAAACATTTTTTTTCGCTACACACTGGGCCATTGGGAGCTGTCATATATCAACAATTGCTATTCAATACTATCCCCCGGTCTTCAGTCTTCCTGGAAATGCCACCAAAGCATATTGATATGTATTTATATACAGTCGATGATGGAATAATAGGACCATTCAATCGATTCATTGCATTCTGCTTATTTACATAATGTTAATGTATAAGTAATATTTTTGTTACGAATTTTTATTTTCGACCTAAGAAAACATTTTGTATACCAAAAAGTTGACAAATGGTTTTAGGAGCCATATGTGCTACTTATATCTAAATGTAAACAGATTCAAATTCGGCAGTCATAATAATGATACGAGTACGATGTAAACAACATCAATGGAGTTAAGATGTAAAATTGGACTTTAAATCAGAACGGATTTTTAAAAATTCTATGGTACTTATTGTTGAGCTCAAAAAATGTTAGCGTCGAGTTTCAGAAGTATAGCACTATGGGATAAATTAAAACCAGTAATGAAAGAGAGAAACTCGGGCGGGGCCGACTGTATAATACTCTACACCTCCCTAACAATGGGAAAATTGGCATTGTTAGGGAGGTTGGCTGTGTTCATACATGTAATAAGAAAACTCTCTCTGCCGAATTTCGTACCGATCGGATATAAAATACGGTTTCTTCGGCGCTTACATGTCAAATCGGGTGTAACATATATACGGGGACTATATTTAAATCTGAACCGACTTTCCCCGAATTTAACAGTTTTCATTCGTGTAATACGAAAACTCTCTTTGTTGAATTTCGTACTGATCGGATATAAAATACGAATCCTACAAAGCTTACATGTCAAATCGGGGGTAACATATATATGGGGGCTGTATCTATATCTGAACCGATTTTGACCAATATCAATAGGGATCGTTGTTGGGCCAAAAAAGGGCACTGTGTTAAGTTTCATCACAATCTGATTATAATTACGACCTTTGATTACAAGATTACATGGACAGACAGACGGACATGGCTAAATCGACTCAAAAAGTGGTTCTATGTCGATCGGTATAATAAACGTAGGTTCTATTTCATCTCTTTTTGGGCATTGTAAATGCACAAAGTCGTAATACCCTGTACCACAGTCTAGTGTAGGGTATAAAAAGGAAAAAAATGGCGTTTCTTAACCTGATTGCGACATAATTGCTTGTAGAAGGGAATTTATATTATAAGTCTTAAATTGGGGCCCTCTACAGCGGTGGAGCTCCAAGGCCTCGTATTAAGCCACCTCAGGTACACACAATTTTTAAATATTGTATCCTTTAAAAATCATCTTATGGTTTTACCATCGTTGTAGCAGATGCTATTCCACATCAACACTTCCACAAAGGTGCATTTAAACTAATTTTCTCCACTGTATCTCGCATATTGGAAGTAGAATGCTCGACATGGTTGTCTGTGAAACATGAATATAATTTAAACAATAACATACAAATTCATACATAGAGAGTTGTGCAAAAAATAAATAAACGAATATTTGTTATTTGACATTTTTGTCACCGACAAATTAACTATCAAAGGAACGACAAAGCAGACATTTTTTATTTGGGGGGTTATGGGGGAGGACACATCAACGGTTTCTCGATGCGGAGGATGATTTGGAACTCCCTACAGAGGTCATAAAAAGTCATAAACGACTTCTGTGTGACGACGAAGCCGCACATGAGTAGATCGCAACCATCAATTCAGAATTTAATATTTATGACCTCAATAAAAAATTGTCATATAAATATACATAAACGAATCAATAAACTTGTGGGGGGAAGGATAAACCAATTATTGTGGCTAACTAACAGAATATGGCTATATGTAGTACCAAATTTTTAAAAAGAAAACTTTTAATTTGCTGGGCAACCAAAAATATTTATCACTTCCTTGATGAATTTAAGGCAGAAAATATAGAAGACGCTAGGACACTTTATTATACCCTACACCACACTGTGGTACGGGGTATTATAACTTTGTGCATTTGTTTGTAACACCCAAAAGGAGAAGAAATAGACCCATCGTTTATTATACCGATCGACTTAGAATCACTTTCTGAGTCGATTTAGCTATGTCCGTCTGTCCGTCTGTCTGTCTGTCTGTCTGTCTGTCTGTCTGTCTGTCTGTCCGTCTGTCTGTCTGTCCGTCTGTCTGTCTGTCCGTCTGTCTGTCTGTCCGTCTGTGCATGTATTCTTGTAATCAAAGTACAGGTCGCAATTATGGTCCGATCTCGACGAAACTTTACACATATCTTTTTTTTCGCCCAAGGACAATCCCTATTGAATTTGGTTAAAATCGGTTCAGATTTAGATATAGCCCCCATATATATGTTAGCCCCGATTTGACATTTAAGCGCTGTAAAAACTTTATTTTATATCCGATCAGTATGAAATTCGGCAGGAAAAGGTTTCTTATTACATGAATGAACTCTGTTAAATTTGGAAGAAATCGGTTCAGATTTAGATATAGTCCCCATATATACATTACCCCCGATTTGACATATAAGCGCCGTAAAAATGTTATTTTATATCCGATCAGTGCGAAATTCGGCAAAGAGAGGTTTCTTATTACATGAAGGAATACTGCTAAATTCGGAGAAAATCGGTTCAGATTTAGATATAGCCCCCATATATACGTTACCCCCGATTTGACTTGTAAGCGCTGTAAAAATGTTATTTTATATCCGATCAGTATGAAATTCGGCAGAAAGAGGTTTCTTATTATATGAATGAACACTGTTAAATTTGGAAGAAATCGGTTCAGATTTAGATATAGCCCC
The DNA here is from genome assembly GCA_963930755.1 of Eudasyphora cyanicolor. Classification (NCBI taxonomy): domain Eukaryota; kingdom Metazoa; phylum Arthropoda; class Insecta; order Diptera; family Muscidae; genus Eudasyphora; species Eudasyphora cyanicolor. The sequence goes on from OZ005737.1 coordinate 245,217,879, forward strand.
CATATATACGTTACCCCCGATTTGACATGTAGGCGCTGTAGAGACTGTATTTTATATGCGATCAGTACGAAATTCGACAGAAGGAGGTCTTTTTACATGAATGAGTATTCAGGGAAGATCGGTGCAGATTTATATTGATTGTTCCTCCTGATTTGGTATCAAACCGCTATAGAAGTTGTATTTTACTTCCGATCATTAAAATTTTCCAGAAAGGTGTTTCTCAATTTAGGAACGAATATTGCTTAATTTAGCGATTATCGTTTCAGAATTAGATAATATGTTTCTACCCATTTACCAATTATTTCAAATTATTATGGCAATGACCCTTATCGCATTGTTAGGGAGGTGTAGGGTATTATATAGTCGGCCCCGCCCGACTTTCTGCCTTTCCTTACTGGTTTTTTTCTGTATTAGTTTGAGTGTTAGAGTGTCATCAAAAATATGATATATTAAATCGCTGAAGCCCTGTAAATTTTTTGGAAGAGTTTTTAACATAACGGTTGACAGATTTGTGTAGTAGTTAGAAATCGTCACATAGATTAATGACGTCGATGGTGTGGCAATTGGGCCGGAGCAAAGTCTACAAAACATATTACCAAGTTGGAAGTGTCCGAACGGGACTGATACTAAAGAGAAACAATTTTTGTTAGCTGTGCTACTAGGAGATATCTTGTCCTTCCCAGGCCAGGACTGCCTTATATGTATCTGTTTTTGCCTGAACAGCCATTTGCGGCTGAATGTTGCAAACTATCTACATAAGTTACTTTGTGGCCGTTTTTAGTCCACCACAACACTAACCCACATCTAATTTCATCATCGACACATAGGCTCTCGAGGAAATTTATACCGACCCCTCGCAGCCTGTACCGCCCCTGTTTTTTTATTTGTATTTCCACTGCTTACATTTAATAAGAAAATAAGAACAACAAACATTTGTGAAACATTTAGTACAAACACGTACTTAAAATAGTTTTTTTTAACTCCTTTACATGTCTACGATAGACACTTCAAAACAAAAAGTTTAAACGCTTTTTGAAAGTGAATGTACAGATTCCGTTATTACTTATACTCTCATGTCAAAAGTGTAACATCTTTGAGGACAACTTTAGACGAATTTTCCAAGAAATTAAAATTGTTTGAGAATTGCAAGTAATTTCTCAAATGCAAAAAATAGGTCGCGTTGGCGGTGATATAAAGAGGAATACATAGTATTGTTTTAGTAACTAAATCTGGCGAATGGAAGGAGTCCTTATAACACTTGGAATATTAAACAAATAAAAAATAAATAAAACAAGTAAGAAAGTTCAGTCGGGAAAACCGACTTACGAATCCCCGAATTAGCAGAATCATTTGTTATATCTGTGGATTGGAAATGCAACGGTCCCACCCGGTTGAGCTAAAATTAGGCATTGGCATCTTACGATATTTTACCTAGAATCATTTCAAGAGATTTCCGATTCACCTAGATCATAGATCCCAGTTCTAACATAGCCCTTAATTTACTTAAATATTTTAATTTTTCCCTACCGATTTTGCTTTCTTAAGATATCCTGTAATATCATCGAATAATATGCGAGAGCCAGCCCGGCCGATAAGGATCAACTATTATATAAGAGATATTTAATAAATTTTTTAAAAATGTTCCTCCGCAAAGGATAAAAAAATATGTAAAAGCGAAAAAAATTAAAAAGTCTTAATATTAAAGAAATCTCTATAGTTTTTCATATTAATAACCAGTAAGGAAAGGCAGAAAGTCGGGCGGGGCCGACTATATAATACCCTACACCTCCCTAGCAATGCGGTAAGGGTCATTGCCATAATAATTTGGAATAATTGGTAAATGAGTAGAAACATATTATCTAATTCTGAAACGATAATCGCTAAATTAAGCAATATTCGTTCCTAAATTGAGAAACATCTTTCTGGAAAATTTTAATGATCGGAAGTAAAATACAACTTCTATAGCGGTTTGATACCAAATCAGGAGGAATATATATATGGAGCTTTAATATAAATCTGAACCGATCATCCCTAAATACTCATTCATGTAAAAAGACCTCCTTCTGTTGAATTCCGTACTGATCGGATATAAAATACAGTCTCTACACCGCTTACATGTCAAATCGGGTGTAACATATATATGGGGGCTATATCTAAATCTGAACCGATTTTCTCCGAATTTGGCAGTATTCCTTCATGTAATAAGAAACCTCTTTCTGCCGAATTTCGCACTGATCGGATATAAAATACAGTTTTTACAGCGCTTACATGTCAAATCGGGGCTAACATATATATGGGGGCTATATCTAAATCTGAACCGATTTTTTCCGAATTTAGCAGTATTCCTTCATGTAATAAGAAACCTCTCTTTGCCGAATTTCGCACTGATCGGATATAAAACAACATTTTTACAGCGCTTACATGTCAAATCGGGGGTAACGTATATATGGGGGCTATATCTAAATCTGAACCGATTTCCTCCAAATTTAACAGTGTTCATTCATATAATAAGAAACCTCTTTCTGCCGAATTTCATACTGATCGGATATAAAATAAAGTTTGTACAGCGCTTACATGTCAAATCGGGGCTAACATATATATGGGGGCTATATCTAAATCTGAACCGATTTTAACCAAATTCAATAGGGATCGTCCTTGGGCCAAAAAAAAAGATATGTGTAATGTTTCGTCGAGATCGGACCATAATTGCGACCTGTACTTTGATTACAAGAATACATGCACAGACGGACAGACAGACGAACAGACAGACGGACAGACAGACAGACGGACAGACAGACGGACATAGCTAAATCAACTCAGAAAGTGGTTCTAAGTCGATCGGTATAATAAACGATGGGTCTATTTCTTCTCCTTTTGGGTGTTACAAACAAATGCACAAAGTTATAATACCCTGTACCACAGTGTGGTGTAGGGTATAAAAATCGTCATTTTAGGGCAAAAATCATCAAATCATCATTCCCTGTTTTTGACCCTCCAAAATCGTCATTTCTGGCAACACTGGTGGGAGGTACCAAAAGAAAGAACAAATGACGCCCACGTATCACTGGACTGTAGGTACTATAAAAACATTACTCTGTACAAAATTTCAAGTATTTGTAAGTACTGGTATTAATGTTATAAGCTGTTAAATTTTGGACAATTTGTGTGGGAGTTACCAAAAGGGGCGTATCAACTTCGCCCATTTTTACTGCACCATAAGTACTATAAAAAAATTACACTGTACACAATTTCAGGTATTTGTATCGACTGATATTAAAGCTATAAGCAGTTAACTTTTGGTGGAAAATTGTTCATTTGTGTGGGAGGTACCAAAAGGGGCGTGCCAATAACGCCCACTTTACACTTGACTGTAGGTACTATATAAACATTGCACTGTACAAAATTGCAAGTTTTTGTATGCTCTGGCATTAAAGTTATTAGCAGTTAACTTTTTATACGAAATGGTCCCTTTTTTGTGGGAGGTACCAAAAGGGCCAGGGCCACTTCGCCCATTTTTCTCAGGCTCAATACGACAGATAAAACATTACTATGTGTGGAATTACGGATGATTCTGATAAGTAGTATAGAAGATATTAGAGAACCAATAGTTCACTAAATTTTAACCCTTTGTGAGGGAGGTACTAGAAGGAGTGGACCAATATTGCCCATCTTCGAATTTAGCCTGAGATAGAAAAAAATATTATCACATACCAAATTTGAAGTCAATCCGTTATTCCTTTCGAGACTTATCGTGCGCTCCAGCCAGACAGACAGACAGACAGAAAGACAGACGGACGGACATTGCTCAAATGACTTAAAATATCCTAAAACGGATATCCGCCGAACATACTTGGGGTCTTAGGTCACTCCTTCGATTTGTTACACTTTTGGCTCGTAGCAAATGATATATACCCTCCTCCTTAAGGTGAGGGGATAAAAATGTCAGTCGGGTAATCGACTAAGGTATACCCTCACTTTGTGTGTAACGCAATGTGGTAATTGGGTGGGAGATGCCAGAACGTTAAACAATTTTGCATTCTTTGTCTGTATATAGTCATAAGAAATGTTGTCCAAAGTGCTAAATATAAAATCAATTAGATGATTGCTGCAGAAGTTGCTCTTTTGGCGATGTTGTGTTCGAATGTTAGGTTTGTTCCGCATTTTTTTCTCCCATTCAATATCTACAACTTTGCTTCAGACACAAAAGAGATATTCCGTACGGTATACCGAGAAAAAAAGAAAGAAAAAGTGAAAAAAATCCACATTGAGCAAAAACAAATCGTATGGTCATTAAATTATTAATTGAGCTAACTTGACTAAACGAATGATGCAGAAGTTCTTATTTTTGTTGCTACTTTCACGTCCAATTCTCAGAATTGAGTCCCAAAATCATGTGTTGTACTGTGTAAGTTACTCCTTTCTAGAGTCATCGTGCGCATCATCCAGACAAACGGACGGACCGGCATTAACCAAATAACATAAAATGTCCTACTTAGGATCATAGGACACTGCTTCGATGTGTTATACTTATATGTACATTGTTCTGTAGCAAATGATTGTGATATAATAGAACTAATGCGCTTCTAAGCTGACTTCCCGATTTTCGAACATAGAATATGCAAATAGCGCAAGTACAACATTATCTTCTATTAAGATATCGTACCCGAAGCGGTGTAGATTTAGATAAACCAGTTCAGGTCATAATTTGCTTTTTCACGCTTTCTATTCAACCATTTTTCTATATTTGTGATCAGGTTTTAGGTACGTTTGACCTGCCGTTCCCTTCGCTTTGAGTTTCTGTGGGTGAAGATACGATCAATCTGGTTGTATTCTGCATTTCCTTTTGTATATAAAGCTGCCAACACGTAAAATTCCACAATACATATCGTTAGCTACTCTAGCAAGTATGATAAGTCCAGTTTTACAAATGTTTCAGTATGAAGAAAAAACTTTCTAACTTATTTTGTTAAATATTTTTCCAGGAATCTTCTCTAAATTGCTTTACTTAAATACCAATAATCGCCTTATTAAACCAACTTACACGAGTGAAGTAATTGGATGTTTTTAGACTTAGCATATTTTCTTTTTATGATTTTCAGTTTTTTTGTGGACTTACCACATTTTCTTATAAACTGATTTTATGTATTGTTTTTTAAATTATTAAAAGAGTTGTTGTGTTTGCGGGGGAGGAAGGATGATTCTGTCTCTGCCAACTATGTGGTGGTTAGTGATATTATTTTCCCCAACGTACATTTTTTCTCTCTTGGACCACTCATTTCTATCCCACTGCTGTGATTTGTCTCAGCTATTACAGAGGCAGTCCAATGCGAAAATTCCATATTTGTAGCCATTGTGTAGAAGGACACATTTCAAACTTCCCTTTGAGCTGTCAATTAATAAGCGCCAATCATCTGGAAAACATTCAAGAAGAGCTATTTCTTTCAAGAGCCCTCTAATTTCGTAACAAAATACGAGTACATCTTTAGAGAAGAAGGTTAGCAGATCTATTTCTCCTCTGCCGTAAAAGAAAATTTTGGATTTTTCCTCCAGCAAATTTTTGTCTTTAAGACGTTGAGGAATTAATTGTTAATTAATCTTGGTTAAGACGTTGAGGAATTAACGACTTTCCCTCATAATCACTGTCACTTTCATTACAATCAGAAAGATGATTATAAGGAAAATACTCGTTCTCACAGAGCTCTAGTTTCTAATGAAATGTTGGTGTCGGTACATCCTCTGAGTGAGGACTAGACTTATTGCAGAGGCTAACTCAGAATAAGGCCGCTTGCTTGCTTAACGTACAAACTAGCCTCAATTCAAATTGAAGCTCTGAATGTCACTTCACGCAGGAATTTTGGTGGGAAACGCAAATAATAACAAATATAAAGGGTAAAGGCGTTAATTTCGGCCATGCCTAATCTTTTATCCCTCCACTATGTATCCCAAGTGAATGGTTTCGTGTAAAAATAACCAATTTTCAGTCCGATCAGTTGGCATTTGTGGTCTCTATGACGTTTAGAAGTCAAATCGGAGAGATGCTTTATAAGGGGGCCTTATCAGAAAATGAAGCGTTTGCAATTCCAAGTTACCTGCAGCTATAAGAAGTATCTATACCAAATTTCACGGACATGGCTAAATCAAAATAAATCTTATAATATTACGACGATTAAGAATATGTATACTTTATGGGGTTTCAGATCAATATTTAAAGGTGTTACAAACGTAGTAAAAAAACCCACCATCCTATGATAGAGGGTATAAAAACGGAGATCTCGAAAAATGGCTTGGCGCTTGTGTTATTATGATTATAGTAATTGTAAGTATAATTATTATTATTATTGATTATAAATAATATTATTATCCGTTATCAGACAGAATTCACATGTTTTGCATTTTTGTGTTGACCTAACATATTTGAATATTGTATATTGGACTAATATTTGATTAGCACTGTAAAACAAAGGGAAAAAACAATATAACGATATTTATTTCTAGCTGAGGAATTTTTAAATGTTCTATCATTTTATGCCAATATCTCAATTTACATATAAATGGCATGTGCAGCTAACGATATATTGTGCATTATCCAGGGCTGACTAAGGAAATTCAAAATGTTGGCCCAAAATATTTGATAAAAAAATTTAGTACTTATCGTCATACGACGCTTATTAAGCGATATATTTGCATTTTAAATTTTGCAAGGACATTAACAATTTGTCCCAAAATAAGTAATAACACAATTTAATCCTTACCTTTCTACGACGCTTATTTAGCGAGATATTTGCATTTTAAATTTTGCTAAGGAATTTAAAAACTTTGGCCCAAAATAAGTGATAACAAAATGTAGTCATTTTCGTCCTACGACGCATATTTAGCGATATATTTGCATTTTAAGTTTGGCTAAGGAAATTGTAAATTTTGTACAAAAATTAAATGATAACAAAATTTCGTTCTTTTAGCTCTACGACGCTTAATTAACGAGATATTTGCATTTTAAGTTTTGCTAAGGAAATTCAAAATTTTGGCCAAAAATTAGTGATAACAAAATTTCGCCCTTTTCATTCTACGGGGCTTATTTAACGAGATATTTGCATTTTAAGTTTTGCTAAGGAAATTCAAAATGTTGGCCAAAAATTAGTGATAACGAAATTTCGCCCTTTTCCTTCTATGGGGCTTATTTAACGAGATGTTTGCACTTTAAGTTTTGCTAAGGAAATTTTAGATTTTGTGATAACAAAATTTCGTTCTTTTAGCTCTACGGGGCTTAATAAACGAGATATTTGCATTCTAGGTTTTGTTAAGGAAATTCTAAATTTTGGCCAAAAAATAAGTGATATCAAAATTCCGTTATTTTAGCTCTACGACGCTTAATTAACGATATATTTCCTTTTTAAGTTTTGTTAAAATAATGATAACAAAATTTCGTTCTTTTAGCTCTACGGCGCTTAATTAACGAGATATTTGCATCCAAAAAGTTACCAGCTTATAACTTTAAAACCAGTGCATACAAATATTTAAAATTTTTTACAGGGCAATGCTCTTATAGTACCTAGAGTCCGGAGAAAAATTACCGTTATTGGGACGCTCCTTTTGGTACCTCTCACACAAATGACCATTTTGTAGCAAAAGTAAACAGCTTTTAACTTTAATACCAGTACATACTTTAAAGTTATTAAATGCAATTTTAATTGATAATAATTTAAATAAAACAAAAAAATAAATAAATTTAATTTTTTTTTTTTGAGACTCATGGTGAGGGGATTCATTAGTAGGTTTACCCGACTGAACTTTCTTACTTGTTATTTTGAATTTTGGTAAGGAAATTCAAAATGTTGGCCCAAAATAATTGATAACAAACTTTAGACCTTTTCGCCCTTGACATTTGTTTAGCGAGATATTTGCATTTTAAATTTTGCTAGGGAAATTCAAAATTTTGGCGCAAAATAAGTGATAACTAAATTTAATCATTTTCGTCCTATGACGCTTATTTAGCGAGATATTTGCTTTTAAATTTTGCTAAGGAAATTTAAATTTTGTACAAAATATAAATGATAACAGAATTAAGTCCTCTTCGTCCCACGACACTTATTTAGCGAGATATTTGCATTTTAAATTTTGCTAAGGAAATTCAAAATTTTGGCCCAAAAAAGTGATAACAGATAACAGACTACGCTTATTTAGCGAGATATTTGCATTTTAAATTTTTCTAAGGAAATTCAAAAAAAGTGATAACAAAATTTAGCCCTTTTCTTCCTACGACGCTTATTTAGCGAGATAGCATCTTCTAACATATTAGTCCAAGTATGTTTCTAAATTTAAAACTAAAATAATCTGATTCAGGATTTGCAAAGATTTCCATTCGTACATTATTTCGCAACTTGTTAAATCATAAAGCCCATTTGTTTCATAAAAACCAAAAACATTTAAGAGTCTTCGGATCGTGAGCCATTTAATATTTTATGTTTCCTATTAGCAACCATATAATTTTGTCATCCTTTACCTTTTCACCTTTGACTGGGCGAAATTAATTTTTGATTGGATCATTTAAAAAGGCATATGTTTGCTATGGAAGCTGTGCAAATGTATTCAATGGCAAAGGAATAACTTTTCAATTGTTCCCGTCATTTCGATTGAGATTTGCAAACCTTTTCTCTCACTCTCCTACGAAATTAAATTTAATTTTCAATTAAGCGTTTTCTGCTTTGGATCCTTTTGTGGGGAATATATCGTCTTGGTCCTTGGCAAATAATACGAAGCCTTAATAAACCTGATATGCGCAGCATACGTATGGTTTACTGCTTCGGCCCTTCACATATGACGGTATGTGATGGACAAAAATTTAAGTAAAAGGCTATAGCAAAAAGGCTATAGCAAAAAGGCACGTGCGTGGCATATATAAAACATAATCATCCTCGTCATCAGCCTCAGCATCAGAATTTGAATCCACATTCGCAATACCTTTGATATTATTGCCTTCTACTTTCGTCCTACGAATATGTCTGGACCGCATATGTATATACATACATACATGTGGATATATGTATGTACGTCTATAGAAATGCCTACGTGTGTGAATAGCTGATATCCTTCCTGTACGTTTGTGCGAATGCATTCATATGGGATATTATCCACAAATTTTAACCAGCCCATTGCTTCTAAGAAAAACAAATTTTCTTGGTGATTAAATGGATTTGTACATTGAATACACTGTGCAATACTTGTTTTGGAGAATTTCGACGTTGTTCAGTCTTAACAACACATGCCGAACTAATTTTTGATTTCTTCGAAATTTTAAAAATAACATCGTTGTTTAATGCTTTGAAAAATCTATACACTGAGAAATTAAAAAACAAAGGGGAAATGCGACGAACTGACTACCGATTTAATTAAATTCCCAACGCTTAATTTTAATAAGAAAATAAGAACAACAAACATTTTTGTAATATTTAGTGTAAACACATTGAGGACAACAACTTTTAATCCTTTATGCATGTGAATGCCCAGATTCCGTTATTACTCAAGTTCTCACCTTACCTTGAGGACAACTTTACGAATTTTCCAAGAAATTAAATTCATTTAAGAATTGCAAGTAATGTTACAGATGCAACAAATAAAAGCGTTAAGTTCGGCCATGCCGAATCTTATATACCCTCCTCCATGGATTGCATTCAATTCCATTACTGGAAAAATTTTTGGATATGGAGCAAATCATGAAACTATCCTGTTGGTTTTAAAAACCAGTAAGGAAAGACAGAAAGTCGGGCGGGGCAGACTATATAATTCCCTACACCATGATTGACTGATTTTCATGAAATTTTTTATAATATAAAGCTCTCGACCTGGTGAAGGTTTTAGGCCAAACAAATTATTAAAAAGTTTATTAGAAAAGGAGATTCATGGCTTTCAAAATCCTAAGTAAAATTCACCTGCAAGCACAAACGGACATGTACGACTCATAGCGTATAAAAATTTTAGTTGGGGTAGTGAAAAATAAAGCAGTGTGCGGCACATCGACACGATGCGACTGTTCCAATATTTTACTCTCCCATCCTACAGTGAGTATTGCTTTGCTGAGAATAGCAATGTGATTTGTTTTTGTTTTGCCTACATATGGCCGAACGTGTGTGTGCTATGGATAGCAACAGAGAATGGCAATGTATTTTGTTTTTGTTTTTTTTTTTGTCGTACGCTATGCGTGGTGACGTGAAAAAAAGACAGAGGCAAGCAAAAACAAATATAGCCAAACATTACCATGCTGCAGTGATGTTATGTTTGGTTTGAGTTTATTTTATTTTTGCCTTAGTTTTACTATTTTCTTGCAATGCGTTTACATTTATTTGCCGTTATTTTTCAGAGCAGAATATCAAAATTTTTTTCAATTAAGCTCATTTTATGTGTATGTAATAAAAAGTAAGTTCTTTTCGTGCCCGCGAACGGAATCGCTATCTAAATTCTAAATATCTAAAAGTGCATTATGCCTAAAGTGCGAACAAAGCTTTCTAGGAAAACTCCTGACGCGACTAGAATCAGTCGATTGAGACAGACTGTAGTGCATTTACCGCGTACTTTTACTTCAAGATGTGCCTTTTTTTACCAAAGTAATATTGACTATTTAAGCTTTACTGACATTCAAATTGGTAATATGGACAAAATATGTCCAAAGTGTAATGCAAAAAATGGAATTTTATGTCGGCTTAGCCGCCTAGACGCCGCCGCCGAACTATAATTTTCAGTGGCAGCCGCCGCCGCCAATTTTGGCTCGGCTTCATTCTCTGGTCGTGGAGCTACAAACAGGAACGATGGAAACAGTTGGCATGACACCCCCATATAAATAAAAAATGTAGAACGCAATATTTGAAATAGTATTGCGGCGATATATTTGCAAAAGAGAGTGATGTGGCCGTGGCGCCGATAAGATATTTCTAATATCATTGCAGGACAGTTTTCAAAATTTGCATGAAAATAGTGCCGATACTCAAAACGAAATATAGAGAGGCGTTGCACTCATCGTCTTGAAGTTTTTAGTGGATGCTGTTGATAGCACTCTACGGAATCTGATTAAAAAGCTGATCAGCGGAAGTATCTGTGCATACGACACGCTTGCTGAAAACGAAATAACTGGAGACCATTATATCTAGATTGACGATTTACCAAGTGTGTTTAGTATTCAAGTGCCTTAAAAGTTAGCACGTGACTCAACAAAATTGAGTGATATCGGATTAGAGGGCGTGAATACGCGCATGCGGCATCGTTGTAGAAAAAATAAATACTGATAGAATTATTGCACTAATTGGTATGACTGTATTTCACAGCAATCTATATGCCCCAACAGAAAAATCCCAAGGTGATTTTACGGGTATTGCACTACACTAAATTTGTGCATTTAAGTGCAATATGGATGACCCGAAAACACCGCCGTTCTATTTCACTGAAACGTACTTTGAGGGCAGCGAAGCGCACCGGGTCAGCTAGTATATACATATAGGGGCTATGTCTAAATCTGAAACGATTTTGACTGATTTCAATAGGGATCGTCCTTGGGCCAAAAAAGAACACTGTGCTTAGTTTCATCACAATCGGACCATAAATACGACCTGCACTTTGATTACAACCATGCATCTACAGACGGACGAACAGACAGACGGACATGGTTAAATCGACTCAGGAAGTGATTCCAAGTCGATCGGTATAACAAACGATGAACTCTTATCCTTCTGGGTGTTACAAACAAATGCACAAACTCATAATACCCTGTATGGTATAAAAACAAGCGCTGAAAATGTGGTATTTATGGCTTAAATTACCATATGTGAGAACTAGATCTACACGGGGACCACAACAATATAAAAACTGATTTGTATAAATTTTACTGAGATGAATTCTTGCCAAAATAGAATACAAACTGCAAAGTTTCTGCTAAATTTCTTAGAAAATGTGGTATCTATCGCTCAAAAACCGTGCTTTGGAGCGACCTCTATAGGACAGCTATATCAAAACATTGGCCGATATGGCCCATTTGCAATCACAAACAACCTGCAACTATAAGAAATATTTCTACCAAATTGGATCAAACTAGCTCTATTATTACGGACTGTAGCGTGATTACAACAGACGGACCGACAGACGGACATGGCTAAATCGTCTTAGAATTTCACGATGATTAAGAATATATATACTTTACAGGGACTCAGATCAATATTTAAAGGTGTTACAAACGGAGTGACAAAATGAATATAATAATATATGTGTGTTGCATTTGTACATTAGGAGCTGAAGCTGGAGAGCGAACAAATGAGAAGGGTCCTTATAACATTTCGAACATTATGGATAGAAAATTTAGCAGAATTTTGGTTTAACCTTAAAAATCTCTCGGTATTCAGTGAACAATTTGCAATTTTTCTTTCTTTTTGAGTTTACGCAATTCCGTGTACTGCTGTTTAGAAGGTTTTAAATCTAACAAAAGAGCTAGGTCTTCTCCAGGTGTTTTCTCTATTATTTAAATTTTACTGTTCTTATTTTGAATTGGGGGAAGTTGGCTCAGAAATCTTTTTTTTTTTAATTCTTTAAAATTCCTATTTTCTTTAAAGGTTCCTTTAATATTTGGACATGGGATAAACGTTAAATAAAAGAAAATTATGAGGACTACAAATGTTGGTAATGACACCACATGTGAAAACAGAAGTTTTGTAACTGTCGTTAAAACAATTAGGATAAATTTGATGTTTTTTACAAAAAAAATTGTTTTTTTGCTGGACCATAAAAAAAGAAAATCGTTTCTTCAACATTTTGAAAGCTAGGTTCCTAACCAAGAAAACAATGCCTAGCTGAAGAAAATCTATGGGTAAATGTAGAAATTATAGTTTGTAACACATCGATGGGGTGACCCTAGAGACCCTAAGAATATTTGGCGGAAATCCGTTTTGGACCATTTTAGGTCATTTTAGCAATATCCGTCTGTCTGTCTGGTTGGTGCTCACGATAACTTTCGACAGAATTAACCGATTGACTTCAAATTTGTTATGTGTCAATATTTGTTCCTATCTTAAGGTTAAGGTCAAGGATGGACTATGTTGGTCCACTCCTTCGTGTAACTCAACATTTATGGTGATTTCGTTTCTGAAAAATAATGTCACTACATCATGTTGCGACATTTTAAAAATTCCCCCTGCACCCTCTGCTAATATCGTATTTTGCATGCGCACAATGGAACAAAAATCGTTCGGTTAGTAAAACCCATACCTACATTATTGCGCAGCTATTTATATATTATGCATTAAGAATGTACGCACAGGCTATGAAGCTGACGCGGCGCAAATCGGCGGCGCGCCGCAGCCGACCATTTTTTCCAGCTGGCACCGCCGCCGATTTTAGCGGCTCACATCGGCTGAAACTCAGCCGCCGAAGTTTATTTAGTGAGTCAATTCAATCAATTATTTTATGCAACCATGACAATTAAGAATGTGACTACAATAGGGTCAAAATTTTTGGTATCGACCTATGAAGTTAATTTTTGCGTAAAAAGTTTCAAAATGGATTTTGTTATCATTTATTTAAAAAAAATCAACAATGTTTTTGGTTTTTATGGAAGTGATTTGGTTTTTAGGAAAATAACAACAGCTATTGAACGGCCGAAACGATTTTTAAAAAGTCTACGTCGTTTTAAAGAGAACACAGCGATCACTTTTCTTTCACAATAAATTCTCTTTCACAACAATGAATAATAAAAAGAGGTTTATTTAACCGATTTTCGACATTACATCAAAACTTCCATAACTTCCATAACCCGCCTATAGATATTATTCCTTGCGCCGTCGATAATTTTGGTAGGCTTCATTGCCTGTGTACGCATTAATTAAGGTTTGGTTCTGAAGTGTGCTTTTTGACGGTGCAACACACCACACCGTGGACTGGGCTGAGTGTGGAAAATTCGATATTTTAACATTTGCGGAGTGTAATAATTTTACAAACGAAATCAAAACCCGTTCATGCGGCTGCACCATTTTTACAAATTGTAACGACCCACCCAATCTGGCTCTAATTCCGTTGGGGCTGGCTACCTTTTGGCCACGGCCGTGCTCAGTCATGGGGCAGTTCTTCCCCCAACGGAAATAGAAACGGGTACGTTTGCATAAAGAAGGTTTAAGGTAACTCTTTATATAAGGAAAATAGAATATAAAATAAGGAATAACATGATAAGAGAGAGATATAGAGAGAGAAAGAGAAAGTAAATTATTGACATTAGCTGGTGATTGCGACTGAAGATGTCAACCTGCCGCTTTATGTTACATGACCCACCCTACCGTACTGATTGGCCTAAATCGGCAATCAGCCCTTCAAACATCCTTTACCAAGTGTCCTTCATCTTTCGTAAATGAATACCCAAAATTAAAATATCATTATAACAGTTTTAATTCTAGACAAAATTAGAAAAATGTAATACAACAACAAAAAGATTTCATTATGAACAACTAGATCTGAACAAATTAGACAATGTTATATGTAGATATAACCGTAAAGCTTGACATTGGAATTGATTGATCGATTAGATCTTTAATGGAAGTAGATATGGTATATTAGTTATAAAATTAGAATCTAATGAAGATTTACCATAACTATTGTTGAATTAAAATGAAGTGTAACATAGTGTAAATTGACTATTATAAAGTGTATGTAAATGTATGGTTTGGAGCTGATACAAAAAATACGATTATTAAGACTCACCAATTTATTCCTGCGGTGTCATCTGGCCAGTTGACAAACCATGTTAGGCTGTGGTACCCTTTAAACTTCAACTTAGAAAGAATTCGATTTTTAGTATAGCTCCGATAAATGCTTAAGTTATAAAGTGTTACGTAGTTGTATTCTTATTGTAAGGTATAAATTTAATATTAAAGTTGTTCACAAGATGGGAAACTTCGGTACGATATTAAGGATCTTGTCCCTATCCTCTTATGAAGCACTAACGCCAATTATTACGGATTTCCCAGAAATAAATCACAGAAAAATTAAATCCTTCTTTTTATAATTTCTCTCGAACAGGCACAGGCATCAGTTTGAGTCCCAAATTGAAAATCGCAAAAAAATTTCGTTTTGAAATTTAAAATGTGTATGGAATAATGACAAACACAATTCGATGTGTACTCGACAATGAAAAACACATTCTCAAAGTACATAAATTCAAGAGTACACTAACAGTCATTCGATGATCCTATTGCACCACCATATCACATCACAAAATGAAATTAAAAATTCGGTTGCAGTGTAAAATATAGAAAAAGTTTTACATTGTTTGGCACAAACGAAATCGCCATTACTGAAATAATGATTATCCCATAACTTATATACTTCTACCCAGAATCATTCACAATTCCACACATAGTAATAGTTTATTAATCGCTATAATCGTTAGAAAAATGGGTGAATTTGCCGCGCCCCTTTTGGTTCCACCCATGCAAATGGACAATTTTGCACAAAAAGTTAGCGGCTTATAACTTTGATTCCAGTCCATAAAAATACTTTAAAACTTTTGTGAAGCGTAATGCATTTATAGCACCTACAGTCCCGTGGGAAATGGCCGCCACTGCCACGCCCCTTTTTGGTACCTCCCATACAAATGGACCACTTTGTCATAAATTATACATTTATACATAGATATTTTGCAAATAGGCGTTGTATTTTTCGTTAGGATGTTAGCTTTAAAAAAAATGAACAAACAGTCTAAGCATCCGCGCCTCATATTTGACTCAGTACATCAGAAAAACTTTTAAGCCTCGCACAACCCTCGTTTTTAAAGACGGTGCCCCTCATAACTCAAAAACTACTAAACCGATCCTTATGAAATTTTTAACACTATTTTTTCAACACTACAAGGTAACGCTGTCGAGTTTTTTTTTAATTTGTTTTTATTTAACAATAACCAATTACTCAATTTTTTCTCGCAAAAAAGGTGATTTTGCCTCGTTATAATTGGGCCAAACACAAAATTTGAATCGATAGGTTACGCCTTTCGAGAGTTATCGTGTATACAATCCAGATCCACGGACAGACACACAGACAGATAGACGGACACTGTCCAAATGACTTTATATGTCGTAAAATGGGCTTCTGCCGAACACACCTGTGGTCGATATGTTACTTTTTTGTCCTATAGAAAATGTTTGTGAAACATTTTTCCTAAAATTATTGATTTATTCCTCTATATGTCCCCTCTAAACTTAAAAGAATGGTTACAGCTTAAGGACAAACTTCAGTCAAATTTTTTGAGCTCTGACCCATATTATTATATGTATACTAAGATGGGTGGATGTTTGTGTGTGTGTGAGTACATCACTTGTCGTTTATTAATTCTCTTGTGTTGGTCATTCTCAATCATACAATATTTACCAATTCCTTGCCACATCCAAATACGTTCAAAAGAAGCCGTCGTATGTCACTGAATGTTAAAGTCGCCGCACAACATGTCACCAGCATCAAAATGCGCCAGTCCATCCTTCGTTGTTCATCTCAACATATTCGACCATCAACTCTACGGTCAACTCGAAGCAAATACGAGAAAAGGTAGATGGGGTCTGGCAAACCACCTGAGAGACTGTCACTGCTATTAAAAACGGATTTTGGTATCCTTTCCCTCTCTACCACTGTGTACACAGCAAGTGTGTGGGAATTTAATACCGTATCCTGTCGCCGGCCGACCAGAATCATGACATCACTTTTGCGATTTTCTGCACACTTCAGTACCCACAAAAGCAAGGGTAAGGTAAGAGGGGGAGGGAGAGAAAGTGTGGAAAAAATAAAAGGTTTCACGTTTAGCATGCATGTCGTGTACACTCCACCACTTAAGTACGATTTAATGCCCCAAAAAATCAGAGTCAAAATGCGAAAAGGCTGTCCAGATGGGAAGGGCGAGTGGAATAAAGAAAGGCTCTTATCTTAAGCAATAATGCAAATCCTTGACCGTATATTAAAAATATATACATATACTAGAATATGGTCATGAAAAGAAATTTTGATACAATCGTAGTAAACTGTTTAAAGATTTTATGGCTCCAATTCAAAATGTATTCCCACCAATGTGTTTTAATTGTATTAATGGTAGATCATTACAGAGTGATTAATTTGTGCTCTTGGGAACCCTTTTAGATGGAGTCAGGATATAAATCTTTACGACTTATACGAAGGCTGAATAATAATATAATGCTTTGCGCGGGATAATGGTTCTTTTTGTTAAGTATATAAGTTATTAAAATATACTAAATTTTTAGTTCGTAGGTATTAATAAAATACAATACATCCTGTAGGTTTTGTCAAAAGACATTGCATTTCTAAATAACAACAATAGAAGTAAGACTAAATTATATTCAGAGCAATAGGAGTAATATTTGCTTCCTTGTGCTAAAAAAATTAAATTACGAAGGACTATTTATGTCAAAAAGTGTGCAGCTATGATTCATTTTTGCTGGTAGCTATTGTGTCAGGGATTTCAAAGCGAATCGTCTTTTTAGGAAATATGTCTTAAAACAAGAGAAATTATATCCTAAAAAGACCATTATACATATGGGGGATTTCATATCAAGTGAGTAAAGTTTTACAACCAGAGTTCGGAAAAAAACACTAAGGAACGGTTCCTTAGCGTTCTGTACCGTTCCTTCGTCGAGAACAGAACAGTAACGCAACCCTTACAAGAGAACAGAATACACAAAAAAATTGTAGTGTTTAGGTAAAAATGTCCCCTCTAGAACGTAAATATGTCTTATCGAAAGGAACCTCTGTATGGGTGCTATATCAAACCCTTCAAAGTATGGACCGATATGCCCCATTTTAAATAGGGATCGTCCCTGGTCAATTACCTATTGTATTTAGAAAATATTAGATATCTTTTTCTCCAATGTCTCTAAAAAAAAAAGGATAAACATAATGTTGGGCGAGGCCGACTATATAATATCATACACCTCTCTAACAATGCTAAAAAGGGCATTGCGATAAAAATTTAGGCTTATTCTAAGGAGGAGTAGAAGTTCTTGATAATTATAAAATAGATTTGAAATGATAACCATTAAATGCGCAGTATTTTTTCATAGATGAAGAATCGGAGAGAATAAATAGATGGAAATATAAGAAAGGTGAAATATAAGGGTGGTTAAATTTAAAGGCCCGATGATGATTTTGAATAAAACACAAATTATTTAGGAAAGGAGGAGTAGAAGTTCTTGATAATTATAAAATAGATTTGAAATGATAACCATTAAATGCGTAGTATTTTTTCATAGATGAAGAATCGGAGAGAATAAATAGATGGAAATATAAGAAAGGTGAAATATAAGGGTGGTTAAATTTAAAGGCCCGATGATGATTTTGAATAAAACACAAATTATTTAGGAAATTATTGTCATTTCTTTTTATTATGATAAAAAGTTGCCAAATGGCCGCCGCGACCTCGGCGGCACACCTGCATGGTCCAAATTTTCGATGACGCTGAGGCATAATTGAGGTTCTATGCCGTTAATGAGCCGAATTATCTCATCCTTTAGCTCTTTAATTGTTGCTGGATTATCGATGTACACCTTTTCTTTCAAATAACCGCAAAGAAAGAAGTCCAACGGTGTCAAATCACATGATCTTGGCGGCCACTTGACATCGCCACGACGTGAGATAACACGGCCGTTGAATTTGTTGCGCAAAAGAGCCATTGTTTCGTTAGCTGTGGGGCAAGTGGCACCGTCCACATCCAATTCCAATTCGGACCAACAAAAGATCGTTATCATCTCACGATAGCGAACACCATTCACAGTAACTACCTGACCGGCCTCATTTCGAAGAAGAATGGCCCGATGACGTCGTCAGCCCGTAAGCCGCAACAAACGAACTGGGCGAGCATGCAAAGGTGTTTTCACATCCCCTACAGATCCGGTTTGCTGAAATTTGCGCACAATTATCCCGATTGTGGACACATTTGGGTGATTATCCTGACCAAAAAAACATCACGAAGTGCACGAAATGCATTTTGATTTGAACGCCCATTTTCGTAAAAGACTTAAAAAACTTTAACGCGTTGGTCGATTGTGTATCTTTCCATGGGTTAGTCTGAGATTTAGAAATGTCCAATCAAATGCAGAAAAAAACTTGACGTTTAGCTGTGGTTCATATTCAACATCGGCCCTTACAAATTTACCACCCTTAACATATTCTAAAAAAATGTTTTTCATATTGGATCAAAAACTTAATTTCTATCAAATTATATAAATATCGGAAATTAAGCAGCGTTCGTTCCTAAATTAAGAAACTTTTTTTTGCCAAATTTTGTAATATACCGTAATTCTAAATCTAAACCGATTATCTCCGAATTTGTCAGTGTTCATTCATGTAATAAGAAATCTCATGCTGCTGTATTTCGTACTGATCGGATATAAAATACAGTTTTTCAGCACTTAAATGTCAAATCGGGGGAAACATATATATGGGGGCTACAGGGACTACAGGAACCGGGGGCCCGCCCCCCCAGAAGTTTTTTAAACATAGGCATAAACTGTTTACAATTTTCAAAATCACTCAAAAAAATACGAAAAATATTTGGAAGGCCGTTAAAAAACAATACAAAAGCGTAAAAAATGGTAACAGTAAAAGTAATAACAACTAAAAATAAGAAAAGTGCATGGTTTCCTCGCTAAAACTTTTTAAATTATGCATCGATTTTCTTCGGAATGGTCTCAATTTATTCATAACCTTTCAGAGTTTACGATAAAATCACAAAAATATGACAATTATGCGTTTCTAGATGTTTTTATTATTAAAATTTTCTCGAAAATATGATTTTTTGCAATACTTTGTAAGATATCGTCGAAACCACTGAACAAATGGAAAATTGTATTGTGCGAAGTTGAAGGCTACTTAATTCTGAAGTTTGTAAAGCTTACATGAACCAATTCGGATGAATGGTTCTCTAGTTATGTCATAATATGTGGTTCAACCTCTCTTTTTCCTTAGCCCAAAGGGTTGTCTATTTAAATTCTCGCGATAAGCTGTGATATGGAAAGAAATTAGTGGTTGAACTACATATTGTGGCAAAAATCGAGAACCATTTATTCGATTTGGTTGAGGAAAGTTTTAAGGATTAAATATTAAGTAGCCTTCAACTTCATATAATACCATTTTCCATCCGTTCAGCGGTTTCGACGATTACGAGTATTACAAAATATTGCAAAAAAATTTGATTTTTTGATAAAATTTTAATATTTTTAAAATAAAACTTGTTTTATGTATCTAAAAATGAACAAATGTTATATTTTATGATTTTATCATAAAGTCTGTTCGGTCATGAATTAAACGAGCCCATTCCGAAGAACATCGATGCATAATTTAAAAAGTTATAGCTAATTTAGTAAGGTTTTAACTTTAAAACTTTCATATCGATGTAAAATTTACAAAAACAAACTTTAAAAGCTAAGATTGGAGATTTTGACGTTTTTGACGGCTAGAATCAAAATCTATGCACTAAAACAGAAACCCAAGAAAAAATGTTGTTTTTGTCGACCGGTGTAATTATTGGTTGGCTTTAAATTTATGATAACCAGATATGGCGAAAATTAAGTTAAAATTACATTTATGATTTGTTATCTATCTACCTTTTTGACATGTAGGTTGCAGTGATGGAGTGAGTTTGCACAACCGTGTATGTAAATTTGACTTTATATTGGGTGTGGTAATAAGTAGTACGGTTTTGGCCATTACACAGAACTTATCACGGTATTTGCAAACGATTAACCTAGATATAATAAAGGCTTACGAAATCATAAAATTGGCAACGACTAAAATAAGTGACATGAGTAGAAATTCAGATGCGGAGTTTGATAAACTGTTTGAAGAATCCAAACAACTTGCAAGAAGTTTTGGAATAGAAGCTGCACTACCTAGATGAGTAAGCACTCAAAAGTATAGGTCTAATATTCCTGGTTCAGATGCCAAGGCGTATTTTAGGACAACATTGTTCATACCATATCTGGACGAAGTAATATCACATTTAAATAATACATTTTCCGAACATGAAGCTATAATTACAAACCTGTTTAATGTCGTTCCGATACGAGTTGTAAATCTAATAAAGGAAGATTTCGAAGAAGTCACACTTTTTTACAAAAACGATTTAAAAATTTCAGCAAAATCTGTTTTTATTCAGTCAGAATTTATTTTTGGTTTGAGACCATATGATCCATTTACTTTCTGTCTATTCCAAAAAAGTAATAGAAACAAATACAAAAATTGGTAGAGAGTTTTAATTGCTTGGTAGAATTGACTGCAGTTTCGATAGACACCACTCTATCATCTTCAGAATTCAGTAGCAATAGTGTATGTCTTTAACTTAAATCAGCTGAAATACTTATGGAAGCAGTAAATTGAATTTAACAAGAACTGCTAACCAAACCCGTATTTTGCCGAACTAAGTCAACATACTAAAACTCTCATACCAATACATTTTTGTTTTTTGCTTGGGTTCGCATCGCGAACCACGAAAACAAATGTAGTTTTGTCAACGGCTAATGCCGACGTCATCGTACCTCATGTGTTTGTATGTGTTGTTGTTTTTGCTGAAATGAGTATATGGATTCATTATTGGAAGCAGAAGAATGATAAGCCATCAAATGCATCAGATGATATTTCAGTTTGTGATGAGCACATGTTCCCAAACATTTGTACCCTTTTACAGATACTGGCCACAATACCTGTGACAACGGCATCTGCCTAGCGAAGTTTCTCGACGTTAAGAAGAATAAAAACTTATCTCCGGAACAGAATGGAAGGAGAAAGGCTATCTTATCTGGCTTTGATGTCTATATATCAAAAGATGAAAAGATGTACAAAAAAAGATGTACAAAGATGAAGTCAAAATCGATGAAATAATTGATATATTTCTTTCAAAAAATCGAAGATTACATTTTTAACTCTTATGTATTTTATTATAAAAAGTTTTACGTATCTCGTACTAAAGTACACATTAATATTTAGGAATAAAATTCGAATAAAAAACTAAGGAACTTAACTTCCATTACCTACACAATAAACGCAATTTTTTAATTGTTTATCTTTGTTATGGAAAAAAAGGTTGGGCCCCCCGAACCAAAATCCTGGATACGTCCCTGGGGGGCTATATATAAATCTTTGGGATCCAAGGTGTAGTGAAGCGTACACATACATATATGATGTAATAATATCGATACCTCCATTCTAAAACATGCTAAGTCGACTTAGCATGTTTTTAGGGAAATTTTTTATTTCTAAATATTCCAAACTATATTCAGTCAAAATTTGGTTTTTATCCGTCAACCCAATCAAAAGTTATTGACAAAACACTATAGGTACTTCGATTTCCATCATAAAGGGATTCCACACAAATTTAAAAAAGTCCTCAAACTTTGATCTCCTTTCCTGAAAAAACTAAATTTTTGCACTTAGCATAGTTTAGAATAGAGGTATCGATATATAGCCTCTCCTACATGACAGTCAACCTCGCCTACTCGTGGTGGATCGCAGCAGAGGCTCCGACGACCGACCACTGCCGGTCTGTTCCACAACATCTGTTCCTTAGGGCAAATACCATGGACATCTATCTATCTATATATATAAAAGAGAGTGTCTGTTTGTGGGTTTGTTTGTTTGTTTGTTTGTTTGTTTGTTTGTTTGTTTGTTTGTTTGTATGTTTGTTTGTTCCGTATAGACGTCTAAACGGCTAGACCGATCATCTTGAAATTTTCACAGACTGTACATGTGTAGGGGTGCTGAAAATAGGGTACTTGAATTTTCGATATATCAAGCGGGCGAGGACCCGCCCATATGGGTTTGTTTGTGGGTTTGTTTGTTTGTATGTTTGTTTGTTCCGTATAGACGTCTAAACGGCTAGACCGATCATCTTGAAATTTTCACAGAATGTACATGACAGTCAACCTCGCCTACTCGTGGTGGATCGCAGCAGAGGCTCCGACGACCGACCACTGCCGGTCTGTTCCACAACATCTGTTCCTTAGGGCAAATACCATGGACATCTATCTATCTATATATATAAAAGAGAGTGTCTGTTTGTGGGTTTGTTTGTTTGTTTGTTTGTTTGTTTGTTTGTATGTTTGTTTGTTCCGTATAGACGTATAAACGGCTAGACCGATCATCTTGAAATTTTCACAGAATGTACATGTGTAGGGGTGCTGAAAATAGGGTACTTGAATTTTCGATATATCAAGCGGGCGTGGACCCGCCCATATGGGTCCAATTTTGATATTGAGAAAAATTTTTAGCTAGAGTGCTGAAATTTCGTGCGTATGCATTTAGTGTCAGATTATGTGAATTTTCCAAAAATGGGCGGAATCGGACCAATGGGCGTGGCCCCGCCCATATAAGCCAAATTTAGAAATTGAGATATTTTGCACAATTTGTTAGCGAGAGTGCTGGAATGTTATGTATATGTATATGGTGGCAGTCTACGTGATGGCTCCAAAAATGGGCGGGATCGGACCAATGGGCGTGGCCCCGCCCACATTGACCACATTTTTAAATTTTTATATCTTGCACAATTTGCTAGCGGGAGTGCTGCAATGTTGCGTATATGTATCTGGTGGCATTCTACGTAATTGGTCAAAAAATGGGCGGGATCGGACCAATGGGCTTGGCCCCGCCCATATAAGCCAAATTTTAAAAATGTGATATCTTGCACAATTTGTTAGCGATAGACCTGGAATTTTGTGTATATATATCCGTTGGCGATCTACGTGATTGGTCCAAAAATGGGCGGGATCGGCCCAATGGGCGTGGCCCCGCCCACATAGACCAAATTTTGATATCTTGCACAATTTGCTATCGGGAGAGCTGCAATGTTGTGTATATGTATCTGGTGGCATTCTACGTAATTTGTCAGAAAATTGGCGGGATCTGACCAATGGGCGTGCCACAGCCCATATAAGCCAAATTTTGAAATTGAATTATATTGCTCATTTTGTTAGCGAGAGTGTTGAAATTTTGCGTACATGTATCTGGTAGCAGTCTACGCGATTGGCTTACAAATGGGCGGAATAGGACCAGTGGGCGTGGCACAGCCCATATTTTGATATATCTTGCAAGTATTATATAGGAAATATATGAACAAAAATGCTCGGTATGCGATAATTACAGCTGCTCACTCCAATACAATCGCAATATGATAATGTGATGCATGACCAATGAAACAAGAATTTGGAAATTTTATAAGTATACATTTCTATTTTCTGGACTTTCCACTGAATTCGATATTTTTTCATTCAGTGAATTTATTACTAATACCAGTAAGGAAAGGCAGAAAGTCGGGCGGGCCGACTATATAATACCCTACACCTCCCTAACAATGCGATAAGGACCCTTATCGCATTGTTATTGCGATAATAATTTGGAATAAATGTATTTTGAACCGATAATCGCTAAATTAAGCAATATTCGTTCCTAAATTGAGAAACATTATTCTGGAGAACTTTGTAATGATCGGATGTAAAGTACAACTTCTATAGCGCTTTGTAACCAAATCTGGAGGAACATATATATGGAGGTTATATATAAATCTGAATCGATTTTCCTTGAATACTCATTCATGTAAAATAGAAACCTGTTCCTGTCGAATTTCCTACTGATCGGATATAAAACACAGTCTCTACAGCGCATACATGCCAAATTGGGGGTAACATATATATGGGGGATATATCTAAATCTGAACCGATTTTCTCCGAATTTTGCGGTATTCCTTCATGTAATAAGAAACCTCTTTCTGCCGAATTTCTTACTGATCGGATATAAAATACAGTTTCTACAGCGCTTGAATTTCATATCGGGGGTATCATATATATGGGGACTATATCTAAATCTGAACCGATTTTCTCCGAATTTGGCAGTATAACAAATCTCTTTCTGCCGAATTTCGTACTGATCGGATATGAAATACAGTTTCTTCAGCGCTAATTTTGACATGGGCAGCGAAGCGCACCGGGCTCAGCTAGTATTATATAAAACAATAAAAGTTCGAAGGCCTACGTTATAAAAAAATGATGTGAAGATAGCAAACCTATCACAGAGATAGGTACCCATGGTGTAATCTACCATCGTTAACCGAATTCGCAAACGATTCAAGTATTTACAAGGAAAAATAATAATAACAAAGGAACTAGCTTGCAACGTGAAACGGCTTCGATTTGCTCAATGAAATGTCAGGACACTAAATCAATCAGGTAAATTCGCTGAATTGTCGAAGGAGTGTGAAATATTGAACATCAGCGAATATGGATTAAGTGAAGTGCGATGGAATGGATGCGGAGACGTGCGAAACAGGAGGGCAGATGTATTGATATTCTCAGAAATGCCTAATCAAGACTACGCACACTTTAAAGAAGTTGGAATATTTTTAAACAGAAAAGTATACTGTACACTGGTGGACTGGAAAGCAGTGTCAGAGAGGATAATAATGACAAACCTAAAAACGAAACAAAATATTATGACAGTTGTCCAATGCTATGCGCCCACAGAAGATATGTCTACAGTATACATTCAGCTAAGCAGCATTCTCACCAGCAAAATTACATGGAAATCGCCGAGAGGAAACTTCTAGAGCCAGATAGACCATATTTCAATGTCAATGGAAATGGTGCCACATGCTTTGTGATGTGCAAAATAAGAGAAGCGCAGAGAAGCGGAAGTGATCACTATCTAATAATTGCAGAAAATAAATTAAAACTGGACTATAAAAAGAGAATTTCTTCGTCCAAAGAAATATATATGATATCAATAATTTACAGAATAAATGGATGAAATTCAAGAACATAATTATGGATATCTGTCAATACATGCTGGGATACAAAAGAAATAAACACACCGAATGAATGACAAGTTGTTCTTGGGACCGTATAGAACAAATGCGAGAGGTAAAACATTAAATGCTCAGCGAACATAATGCCGCGAAGAAAGAAGTCATAAATAAAATACTGAATTTTAGCACAGAAATAAAGAAGCAGGTGAAAAAGAACAAGAAGACATACTACCAAAAAATTTCAAATGATGCTCAGATTGCTACAACCCAGCAAAATTTCTCATTACAAAATAATCCGAGGAGTAACCAAAGTTCGATAATGGTAAGTACTTATTATTTAGCCACTTTTGTCATTATTTTAACATGGGGGTGTCATTGGAGGAAAGTACTTCCCAAAAGCATACAATAAAGTAGCATAATAAGTATTTATTTGTAGCATAGGCACACCACATAAATATGTGCTTATATTTTTACGATTTTAAATACTTGAATAATGCATTTCCAATAAGTTATAAAATAAGTAGTAGATGTGTAGAGATGGCCATTTAAAGTGACTTTTTGCATATTGTCAGCATATTTATCGCAGCAAACCGAATGAATGACAAGTTGTTCTTGGGACCGTATAGAACAAATGCGAGAGGTAAAACATTAAATGCTCAGCGAACATAATGCCGCGAAGAAAGAAGTCATAAATAAAATACTGAATTTTAGCACAGAAATAAAGAAGCAGGTGAAAAAGAACAAGAAGACATACTACCAAAAAATTTCAAATGATGCTCAGATTGCTACAACCCAGCAAAATTTCTCATTACAAAATAATCCGAGGAGTAACCAAAGTTCGATAATGGTAAGTACTTATTATTTAGCCACTTTTGTCATTATTTTAACATGGGGGTGTCATTGGAGGAAAGTACTTCCCAAAAGCATACAATAAAGTAGCATAATAAGTATTTATTTGTAGCATAGGCACACCACATAAATATGTGCTTATATTTTTACGATTTTAAGTACTTGAATAATGCATTTCCAATAAGTTATAAAATAAGTAGTAGATGTGTAGAGATGGCCATTTAAAGTGACTTTTTGCATATTGTCAGCATATTTATCGCAGCAAACAGTTTCCTCATGCCAGATTCGAATTTCTGAAACCAAACACCCATGTGAGAAATTCTTCAATGGTCTAAAATCATACGATATTCGTAAATATTTATGGTATTTTCATTCAAATATGCACGTATTATTTGAAAACATGTTGAAAAATAAATAAATCTTGTACAATAACATATAGGCAAAATTGCATTATATTAAAATTTGCCAAAAAGATTTTTATAACCAAAAATCACTTATTTCTGTTATTATTAGTAAGTCATTATTAATAAGAGGAAAGTAATGCAGCGAATAATGAGATGTCATTATTTGGTAATGCAGGGAATAATGGCAGGTACTTACCAAGATTTTGCTGGGAAATAAATGTTACACAAAGAAAGTATACAAATACATAAGAACAATAAGCGGGAAAACAACTTTCTATAGCAACACTACTGTTGAAGACGATACAGGAAATTTAATCACTTCTAAGGACGAACAGTTAAAAATAAGAAAACAGCGCTTCGAAAAAACCTTAAACTTCGCACCAATTGAACATGAACAAGTAAAAGCGTTAAGTTCGGCCATGCCGAATCTTATATACCCTCCACCATGGATAGCATGTGGCCTCACAAAATAACTCAAACCTAAAGAAAATAACACCGAAAAACACAAAAAAATATAATAGATGAGAACAGTAGGAATAACAATAAGTAAGATGCTATATATGGGAGCTATATCAAAACATTGACCGATATGGCCCATTTGCAATCCCAAACAACCTGCAACTATAAGAAGTATTTGTACCAAATTTGATCAACCTAGCTCTATTATTGCGGACTGTAGCGTGATTACCACAGACGGACGGACAGACAGACGGACATGGCTAAATCGTCTTAGAATTTTACGACGATTAAGAATATATATACTTTATGGGATCTTAGATCAATATTTAGAGGTGTTACAAACGGAGTGACAAAATTAATATACTCCAAATCCTATGGTGGAGGGTATACAAATTTAAAATACTAAGTCTGCAGCAAGCAAATGCACAAATATCAACGGATCACTTATCCCGATCAAAAATTAAGGACGCAATAGACAGCTTAAAAAATGACAAAGCTCCAGGTATTGTCGGTATTACGCCTGAGTGTTATAAGGTCTGCAGTGATATCATGGCCGACAAATTATACCTCCTATTTCAACAAATTTGGCAGGAAGAATACATGCCAAACGATTGGAAGGTATCGTTGATAATTAAGCTACCAAAAAAGGACTACAACAAAGTGCAATAGTTGGCGGGGAATCTCGCTTCTTCCAACTATTATGCACATTTTCATTAAGATTATTATGAACCGAATATCCACTGCACTCAATAATCTACTACGAAACAATCAAACCGGTTTCCGCACAGGAAAAACATGCATTGATAACATATGTACTGCAAGGATTATAATAGAACAATCAGTTGAATATAACTCAACTCTGTACCTAGCCTTTACCGATTATGACAAAATGTTAAATGCCTTAAACAGAGAGTACGTATGGCAGGCTCTTGCATCCAGGGGTATTCCAAAGAAACTAATAGCTATTTTAATGAAGAGCTATGAAGGAACGCAAAATCGAGTACTTCACGAAGGAAGCGTAAGACAATCTTTTTACACCACTAGTGGAGTCAGACAGGGCTGCGCACTATCCCCCTTCTCTTCATCACAGTTTTATATGAGCTATTCGAAAAATTAGATGATACTCCCACAGGCTTTAATTGGAGAATTTTGAAAATACTATGGGATCTTGAATATGCGGATGATGCTGTCCTATTGACAAATAACTTCACGGATATGCAAGTGAAAATTAACCAATTAACGAATGAGTTTCTTAAATTTGGTTTAAAAATATATATCAAAAAGACCAAAACAATGAGAATAAACACAAGCAATATGACTCAATTTTAAATAAATAGTCATTGTATTGAAAATGTAGAACGCTTCGAATATCTCGTTAGTATACTAACAACCGATGGTGGCACCAAAGAAGATGTCGAAAATAGAATAAGGAAAGTCCAACGTGCATATGCGACACTAAAAAATATATAGGCATCGGAAACAATAGCTCAATCGACAAAATTCAAAACATTTAAGAGACGTGGCTTGTTACAAACAACATAATCAACAATTTGCAATCGTACGTTGACAGATGTTTACGGAGCATACTAAAAATCTGGTGGCCTCACACCTTATCTATTGAAAGATTATGGGCCATTACGGGACAGATCGAGATCCACAAAGAAGTCATCAAAAGGAAATACGGTTGGTTGGGACATACACTACGAAAATCAGAGGACGAAATAATAACGGGTGATCTAAGTAGATATACTTTTTTCAATAGCCTTTTTTGACAGATCACGTGTTAGTCGTGTCATGCCGTCATGTTATTATTGTTAACTATTTTTTGGCATTTCATCATTGAAAGACTTACGCCTGCACAAAGTTTACAAATTATTCAGTTTTATTATCAAAATAATCGTTCGCCAATTGCGCTAAGTCCATTTTTTTAAATCCAAAAAAAAAAACACTTTCCAGTCGACCCACGACCTTCTTAAGAGCTATCTTTTTGTCATTGACCGATTCCCGATCCGACGTACCGGAATCATCGGTCCACATTTCATCAAAAATTATACCGGTGAGAACGTAACCGTCAATGGCGACCGTTATCGTGCCATGATAACCGACTGTTTGGTGCCTGAAATTGAAGCTCGTGATCTCGGCGACATTTGGTTTTAACAAGACGGCGCCACTTCCCACACATCGCATCACTCAATGGATTTATTGAGAGAACACTACGGTGAGCAGATAATTTCACGTTTTGGGCCGGTCAATTGGCCACCAAGATCCTGTGATATCATACCGTTAGACTTTTTCCCGTGGGTATATGTAAAGTCTAAAGTTTATGCGGACAAACCAGCTTCGATTCTGGCCTTGGAGCAAAACATCACGAGTGCCATTCGCCAGTTACCAGTCGAAATGCTCAAACGAGTCATCGAAAATTTGACTCAACGGATGGACCATCTGAGACGTAGCCGCGGCCAACATTTGATAGACATATTCTTCAAAAAATAAATGCCAAAGAATTTTCTTTCAAATGATAAACATTCTCCATTCAATTTGAATTTTCTGTGTTTTTATACCCTACACCACACTGTGGTACAGGGTATTATAACTTTGTGCATTTGTTTGTAACACCCAAAAGGAGAAGAAATAGACCCATCGTTTATTATACCGATCGACTTAGAATCACTTGCTGAGTGGATTTAGCTATGTCCGTCTGTCTGTCCGTCTGTCTGTGCATGTATTCTTGTACAGGTCGCAATTATGGTCCGATCTCGACGAAACTTTACACATATCTTTTTTTGGCCCAAGGACGACCCTATAGAATTTGGTTAAAATCGGTTCAGATTTAGATATAGCCCCCATATATATGTTAGCCCCGACTTGACATGTAAGCGCTGTAAAAACTTTATTTTATATCCGATCAGTATGAAATTCGGCAGAAAAAGGTTTATTATTATATGAATGAACACTGTTAAATTTGGAAGAAATCGGTTCAGATTTAGATATAGACCCCATATATACGTTACCCCCGATTTGACATGTAAGCGCTGTAAAAATGTTATTTTATTTGAATCAGTGCGAAATTCGGCAAAGAGAGGTTTCTTATTACATGAAGGAATACTGCTAAATTCGGAGATAATCGGCTTAGATTTAGATATAGCCCCCATATATATGTTACCCCCGATTTGACATGTAAGCGCTGTAAAAACTGTATTTAATATCCGATCAGTACGAAATTCGGCAGAAAGAGGTTTCTTATTACATGAAGGAATACTGCCAAATTCGGAGAAAATCGGTTCGGATTTATATATAGCCCCCATATATATGTTACCCCCGATTTTACATGTAAGCGCTGTAAAAACTGTATTTTATATCCGATCAGTATGAAATTCGTCAGAAAGAGGTTTCCTAATATATGAATGAACACTTTTAAATTTGGAAGAAATCGGTTCAGATTTAGATATAGCCCCCATATATATACCTTACCCCCGATTTGACATGTGAGCGCTGTAAAAATCTTATTTTATATTCGATCAGTGCGGAAGTCGGCAAAAAGAGGTTTCTTTCTACATGAAGGAATACTGCAAAATTCGAAGAAACTCGGTTTAGATTTAGATATAACACCCATATATATGTTACCCCCGATTTGACCTGTAAGCGCTGTAGAAATTGTATTTTATATCCGATCAGTGCAAAATTCGGCAGAAGGAGGTTTCTTATTACTCGAAAAAATACTGCCAAATTCGGAAAAAATCGGTTCAGATTTAGATATAACTCCCCCGATTTGACATGTAAGCGCTGTAAAAACTGTATTTTATATCCGATCAGTGCGAAATTCGGCAGAAAGAGGTTTCTTATTACATGAAGGAATACTGCCAAATTCAGAGGAAATCGGTTCAGATTTAGATATAGCTCCCATATATATGTATGTTACCCCCGATTTGACGTGTAAGCGCTGTAGAGACTGTATTTTATATCCGATCAGTACGAAATTCGACAGAAGGAGGTCTTTTTACATGAATTAGTATTCATGGAAGATCGGTTCAGATTTATATTAAAGCTCCATATATATGTTCCTCCTGATTTGGTATCAAACCGCTATAGAATTTGTATTTTACTTCCGATCATTAAAATTTTCCAGAAAGATGTTTCTCAATTTAGGAACGAATATTGCTTAATTTAGCGATTATCGTTTCAGAATTGGATAATGTCTCTACCCATTTACCAATTATTCCAAATTATTATGGCAATGACCCTTAGACAAATGACTTCAAATAACCCCACAAGAAATAGTCTAATGGTTTTAAATCACAACTTCTTGGAGGCCATTCAATATCACAATTTCTTGAAATAATCGAATCTCCAAACTTTTCTCGCCACAATTCAATGGACTTAGCATAATTTTCAAATGTGAACGGAAAGTTTATTTTTACTCTAGCTCCTTAACGGTACGTTGGATCGTGAATCGGTCAATGGAAAAAAGTTAGCTCTTAACGAGAGCTATCTATGCACTGTATACGTAACATTTTTAACCGACCTGTATCAAGATTGACAGAGAGAAGTCTCGTGATACACTTAGAGATAATACTAAATTTCAGAAAAATCGATTCAGATTTAGATATAGCCCCATATATATGTTACCCTCGATTTCACATGTAAGCGCTGTATTTGAAAAAAATTAGAAATTGAGATATCTAGCACAATTTGTTAGCGAGATTGCTGTAATTTTGTGTATATTTATCTGGTGACAGGCTACGTGATTGGTAAAAAAATTGGAGGGATTGGACCAATGGTAGTGACCCCGCCATGTTTTGAAATTGATATATCTTCAGAAATTTGTTAGAGAGATTGCTGAGTTTTGTGTATATGTATTTGGCGGCAGTCTACGTTATTAGCCCAAAAATGGACGGGATCGGAAATCTGAAATCTGGGGCAACGAAGTGGACCGGATCCAGCTAGTCTGTTATAAAATACAGTTTCTTCAGCGCTTACATGTCAAATCGGGGGAAATATATATATGTGGCTATATTTAAATCTAGACCGATTGTTACCAATTTCAATAGGGAGGATTGTCCTTGAGCCAAAAAAAGAGCACTGTGCTAAATTTCATCACAATCGGACCATAAGCACGACCTGTACTTTGATTACAAGAATACATGGACAGACAGACGGACATAGCTAAATCGATTCAAACAGTGATTCTATGTCGATCGGTATAATAAACAATGGGTTTATCTCTTCTCCTTTTAGGCGTTACAAACAAATGCACAAAGTCATAATACCCTGTACCAAAGCGTGGTGTAGGGTATAAAAATGCACAAGATTGAATCGGACGACCGTCGGTTGAATGAAGTCGGTGCATCGCATGCTGTGCGCAAGATGGGTGCCCCGTTTTCTCACAATCAGAACAATGCACCAGTTCACATATCCACTATTCCGACGGCCAAATTGGAAGAATTAAAGTTATAATTGCTATCGAATTCTTATTCGGCAGATGTAGGTCACCTGGTTTATTTTTTGTTTCCACACTTGAAAAAATGGCTAGACGGAACAAGTAAAAGCGTTAAGTTCGGCCATGTCGATTTCTTATATACCCTCCACCATGGATGGCATGTGAATGGTTACGGGTTCTAATAAACTCATTATACCAAATTTCAGCCCAATTTGTTGGAATTTGAGGTTTTTGCGGCGTTACGAAGTCAAATATAGAGGGACCTTTGTATGGGGGCTATATCAAAACATGAACCTATAATCACCGTTGTTCGTGTGAAGGATATCGGGTATAAATAAATCCTAGTTACCAATTTCCAGCCGATCAGTTGACACATGTGGTCTCTATGACGTAAAGAAGTCAAGTCGGGGAGATGCTATATATGGGGCTATATCCAAAATCGGACCGATATTGCCCTTTTTCAATCCCAACATACCTGCAGATATAAGAAGTATATGTTCCAAGTTTCGGCCACCTAGCTCAAGTATTATAGCTTGTAGCGTGATTACAGGTGATGCTATCCAATGTTTACGCAGTGTAAAAGTAACTCCGGCTTTTAATACTCGTATCTGTTATTATGAAAATTGGCTATAACATTTTGGTGGAACTCAAATAATCTACTTCGTTCGACATAAACTCTTCTTTACATGTTTTTGTAAAAACGCTTCATCAAATTTGCGATTTTTTTATTTCAATGTATAACTTCGGGAATAGCTTCCGAAGAACAAAAAACAATTGGCAATTTTTAAAATCCTTAAAATCGAATGAAGATCTAAAATATTTTTAAATTAAAATATATAAATATGAATTTTAAAATTTATATTACAATTTAACAAAGTAAATATAAAGAAATACATATGATGATTAATATTTAACTTCGCTTACCTTATTGATATATGGAACATTTCTTTAAATGTTCGAAATAAAATCGGCCCAGTACAGATAAACCTGAAATAAAAATTATGTTAAAAGTGAAAAATTTTTTTTGATAATTCTCAATATTATTATTTCTATTTCTTACTATTATTAGAATCAGCACGTCAAAACTCCGCGGGGAAAGATAATTTCACTAATGTAACTTTCAAGTGCACACGTTGTATTATTACAGCTATCGGCAGAGCTGTGAAATCTCAGCCATCATATTCTAAAAATAAATTATAATTTCAGTCTGCAACATTTCTATCAACAGAAGAATACTAATAAAATCCAACTTCATTGTGTCTGATTCATCTTTAATACAAAACAAAATTAGATTTCATAAGATAAGGTAAAAAGACATGCTATCCTAACCCTTCATAATATCTGTACATATGTGTGTGTAAGAGTGTGGAACAAGCCACCTTATGAATCCTTTAAGTCATAATATTTTCTGTTGTGTCATAACTTTTCGTTCTACTCTTTTCGTTTATAGATCAATGCGAAGATAGTCGTAACGTAAACATACTCATAATATCAACAAAAAATATTTCATGGCTCATCTTCATCATGGCCAGGGTCGTTCTCCGCGTTCTCCGCGTTCTCGTCATCGTCCTCATCTTTTGGCCTTCGTCATCACCATTGTCCTTATAAGCTTTTTGATATGCCCTCAAGTATTGTTATTATGTTTTTTCTTGTGTGTTGAAAACAACAACCAAAATAAAAAGGAAATATACAACAGAAA
This sequence comes from Eudasyphora cyanicolor, assembly GCA_963930755.1. Classification (NCBI taxonomy): domain Eukaryota; kingdom Metazoa; phylum Arthropoda; class Insecta; order Diptera; family Muscidae; genus Eudasyphora; species Eudasyphora cyanicolor. Next base: position 245,252,528 of record OZ005737.1, read on the forward strand.
AATCAAATTATTTTTATGTTTATGTTCTTGTACATATTTTCTTTTTCTTGGTATTCGCTTTTCTGTCGTATTGTTTTATTCGTAGCCATTATAAAGTGCACACACACACACTGACAAATTCATATCACTATATTGAACACATCGAGAGAGAGAGAGAAAGGAAAAACTCATTTTGTAATTTAGCCCCAAGTCAAAGGAAAGGATAAAGGGTCAATATGTGCATAAAGTTACAAGATTTTTTATGTTTATTTATATATGTATGTATATTTTTTCTTCAGATTCAAACAAATATAACGGCAAACGCGACTACACATCAAAACTAGAGATGTCCATTCGGCTTTTTAGGGGTTTCGTACGCCTATATAAATTAAAATATGTATTAACAAAATATATCTATAATATAATGTTAATTTTAACTTCAACGAACTATTATTGGGAAGAAGAAAGTATGCCCTAATCTCGCAATTGTCCCGGGTGTTGAGACTTTCTGATTCGATCGGTTCAGATTTAGATTTGGCGCTTCTACATAACTCCCATTTGCTTCAAGAGTATGCTCTTTGTAAATTATACACATTGTATCACTACATTTGAAACATCTCGACTTACCCCCAATTTCACAACCTTCGGTTAGAGCTAACTCACAGTTAAAAAATAAATATTTCATACAATTTGACAGCTATGACTATAGGTTAGCTCTAACTGTAGGATAACCGGAGATTGTGGAATTGGCCGTTAGTGATCAAAATTAATTTTTGAGCTTTGGTTTCTTTGGCAATGTTTCTTGGAACGACCTACAAAAGCAGAACCGTGGTGAGCCTTTCTAAATTTGTTCTCCATTCTAGAATATTTTGGAAAAATACCTATTTTGAAAGATCTTTTGTGAGAACAAATTTTACCCGCCGTAATATACATATACAGGGTGGCTGATATGTAATGCAACAAAGTAAAGCGCTATATTTTTTTATTTTTTTTTTAATTTTATTGTTAAAAAGCAAAAAATGTCGGAAATAACATAAAATTTTAGAAACAGTTTAGATTTGTTCGAATTGGCCACCTTTGGCACGAATTATGGCCTTCAAACGGCCGACAAAGCCATCACACGCTGCACGAAAGTGGCTCTGCGGTATTTTGGCCCACTCCCAGCGAAGCGCCGTCTTGAGATGATCGATACTTAGGTATTTTTTAGTGCGAACCTTACTCTCCAAAATGCGCCAGGCGGAAAAGTCCAACGGATTGAGATCCGGAGATCTTGGTGGCCATTGTGCGGTAGAAATGAAGCGAGGAACCTCCTTTTTAAGCCATTCTTGGTTGACGCGTGCTGAGTGCGATGGTGCTGAGTCCTGTTGGAATGTCCATGGTCTGCGGCCGAAATATTTGTCTTCCCAGGGCTTCAATACTGTCTTTAGGACATTTTCCCGATAATATTCGGCATTTATTTTGACCCCATGGTCGATGAATACGAGCGGGGAGCGACCATCGGCCGTTACGGCGGCCCACACCATTACCATCGGCGGCGCTTGAGTTCTGGTGGCCAATCGAAGGTGTACATTTTCAGCTGACCTCTTTGCCAAGTAAACCCGATCATTTTGTTTATTCACAAACTGCTCAATTTGGAATGGCTTCTCATCGGAGAAAACCAAATTCGGTAACTGGCCACTTTCGTGCAAGCGAAGCAACTCCTTGGCTCTTTCCAGTCTAACTTTTTTTGTGCATCGGTGAGCTCTTGCACTTTTTGGAACTTCAATGACTTTAGTCCAAGCTCATTTTGTAATATGTGTTGTATCCGTTCTCGCGATATTTTCAGCTCACGAGCAATGTTTCTACCACTGCGGCGTGGATTTCGATCAAATCTGGCCTTCACTTTTCGGATCATTTCTGGTGTTGTTACCGTTTTTTTCGTCCACTTTTTGGACGCATTGCAACACTGCCAGTATCACGGTAACGAGAAACAAAAGATTTATTCACATTTAAATGCTGGAGGGCTCTGACGATAGCCACTTGTGTTTTTCCACCCAAATATAAAGCAATCACACTATCACGCTTGAATTGCATCACGAATAACTTTTTTTCTGAATGCAATATATCAAAATGCTTTTGTAAGCTTGTAAACAATAAAATGAACTGTCACTGAAATAAATCTGTCAGCTATCAGAATAGCGGTTTGGAAATAACTTGAAGTTGGTTGCAATACATATCAGTCACCCTGTAGAGTGATTTTTTAAGAGCTTTCAGATTTGATTAAAAAACACACAAAATTTATATTATGAAATCTTTATTTGAGTCGGTAGAACGGTATATATAATTAAATGTTTAAAGATAGAGGAAAAACATTGTTTAATAACGAAAAACAAAAACAGCAGAGCTACCAACAAAAATTACCAATTATATTCAACATTTAAACAATACCCAGTGTTTCGGTTGACCAAGCACAACAAGAGGTAAATTTGTCACAGGAAGAAATATCTCTTAAAAAACTCGCCGCACAGGTAATGCAACGTTCTCGACATGTTGGGCAGGCAACCAAACGAAATGATAATGCTATCAAAAAGGTTTCTGAAAGACAGGACAACGAAATTGGATATTGTTGGTATCACCATCACATTGGTAAGAAGGTATTTCTTAGCATTATACCGTGTTCTTTGCCAAAAAACTAAGAAGGAATTCCGATGCGGTCGCGGAAATTCCAGTAATAGACGGCTGCATGCTTGTGAATGATAGAACAACAAACATAGAATACTTAGTCGATGCAGATGCACCCATTTCTGCAATTCCTATTGACATTCAAAATAAAAGAAATGTTAAAGTTTTAAGATTACCATCTTTTACTTTATATAATGAAAATGATAGTCTCATCAATACATACGGGACTAATGTTATGGAGGTGGATTTCGGCCTGAAAGGAACATTTATGTGAAGATTTATATGTACTCATAGAGAGACCAATTTTATTATCTTATTTTCTTCTTTTCTACAATCTTTTGCCAGATTTGAAAAACTGCAAATTAGTTGATGGTAAGACACTTCATTGTATATCTGAAATTGATTCAACAGATTATTCAGGGGTAGTCTATATTATTCAATAGGTGAATGAATACCACAACATTTTAAAGGAATTTTCTCTATTGTATTCCGTAAATCGCATTCATGAAGTTCCGTCTGACCAACAGTTTTTCACCATTTCCAAGTTACACCAGTAACCGCAAAAGCAAGAAGACTTGATCCTAAGCGTTTGGAGATTGCGAAGAAACATTAAAATATTTATTTGACAATGAAATTATACGACCAACAAAGAGCTGTTCGTCAACACATGTTGAATGGATCGAATTGCGGCCCTGTGGCGATTAGATATCCAAATCCATTTAGAACGGATTTTGCGGGGAATATATTTTTACTATTTCCTGTATATCCTTTACGGATCATAGGGCCATAACAAACTTTTTCATCTAGATTTTTCTAAAGCAAGCACTTTGACTTGATCCCAACTTTGCCCTTGCGTGCGGGTTCTTTCTCAACTTGTCGTCGCCATTTGTGAGCCGGTCGACCTTGCCGTCTACTCCCTTGCTGATTCTATTCAATTGATGGTTTATTGATATCTCCGTCAGGTTTTCTTAGGGTGTGCCCGATCCGCCTCCATTTTCTTCTCAGAATCTCGTCCTTGATCGGGGTTTGGTTAGTTATTTGCCATAAATTGGTGATTGAGATTGTGGCTGGCCAGAATATTATTAATATTCTGCGCTGACAACTGCTGGTAAATACTTGAACTGCGTTTATATCCTTGGTTGCTGTGTTCCATGATACACAACCGTATAACAGTGTAGATTTCACACATGAGTTGCAATTTGCATTCATCCAGCATTTATTCTATTTTCTATATCTGCACTCGATCCGCCTGTAGTTAAGAAGATACTTGTGAGGTAACAGAAGGACGTCACAACTTCCAGATATTCAATGTTAAAAAGGAGCCTATGAGAGTTTGTAGTATTGATACGCAAGCTATTTGTTTTGGCGATGTTTATCTTCAGATTTGCTGTTTGCTTTGGATGCGGCGAATATAGCTGGGTGTAAAATTTTTTAAAGCTTGATTTGGTGAGAGCTTTTCATCAAATCCCAGTATTACCAGATGACATTAAGAAGTGATGCCATTTGGGTTGTATTAATATGTAAAAATGTAATTTTGTCTTCGAAAATCTGCTCAAAGTTACCAACGTTGGATGGATAACATACAGGGTGGCTGATATGTATTGCAACCAACTTCAGGTTGCTATCATTTCTAAACCGCTAGTCTGATAGCTGACAGATTTATTTCAGTGACAGTATAGTTGTTTACAAGCTTACAAAAGCATTTTGAGCATTCAGAAAAAAGTTATTCGTGATGGAATTCAAGCGTGATAGTGTGATTGCTTTATATTTGGGTGGAAAAACACAAATGGCTATCGTTAGAGCCCTCCAGCATTTAAATGTGAATAAATCTTTTGTTTCTCGTACCATTGCTCGTTACCGTGATACTGCCAGTGTTGCATCGCGTCCAAAAAGTGGACGAAAAAAAACGGTAACAACACCAGAAATGATCCGAAAAGTGAAGGCAAGATTTGATCGAAATCCACGCCGCAGTGGTAGAAAAATTGCTCGTGAGCTGAACATATCGCGAGAACGGATACAACACATATTAAAAAATTGAGCTTTGACTAAAGCCATTGGAGTTGCAAAAGGCCAATTCGAACAAATCTAAACTGTTTCTAAAATTTTATGTTATTTCCGACATTTTTTGCTTTGAACAATAAAATTAAAAAAAATATAGCGCTTTACTTTGTTGCATTACATATCAGCCACACTGTATGTATGATTTTGTTAACATTTTTTTGTTTGATGATATTTTGATTTCATCTCGAAACAAAGAAGGACTGAATTTAAGAATATTATGTGTGCGGCTTAATGAAAATGGTATTATCATCAATCCAGCCAAATGCATATTTACATCTGACGGTATTACACCTATGAAGAGTAGAGTTAAGCCATCGCGAATTTCTAAAAGACAACTACCGTTGAGCAAATGGGAAGGTTCTTAGCCATGACAAACTTTTACAGGCGTTTTATGCCGCATGCTGCACAGCATCAAATAGTATTCAACTCCTATCTTAAGGAAGCAAAGAAGAAGGATACGACGCATACTAAATGGACTGCTGTATCCGAACAAGCCTTTGAAAAAATTAAAAACGAAATTTCTACATATCTACTCACGTACAATCAAAATCAAGATGACTGAAATGAGATGACTGAAATTATATACAAAAACTGCATATAGACTTTTGGGAATTACTATGGGCAATATTAGTCCCTTTTTCTTGATATATATCTTATATAAAATACGCTCCTAATTTCAGAATTTATGTTTAAATTAACAAAGAATAATTCACTGCGAGAAACGTACATCATATGCTCCTGTCTTGATTATATGATAGTCAAATAAAATTTAAAAGGTTCACATTTATGAAACTAAAAACAGAAAACTGATATGACATCGCTAACAACTTTAAATATAGCTTCGAACTAGTCGTGTGCATTTTGTCAAAAATTGATTAGCATCACAATTTTTCTAAATTAGACTATGAAACTTCAGAACTCAATTTCTCTATTCTATTCTAAACCCTCCTAGCACTCAAAGTTTAAATACCATAAAAAACTTAATGTTATTTATGTCGCGTGGACCTTTTTCTTTACAAAGTTTTTTTTCCGAAGAACGTTATTTTTGGATTGTTTCCATAATTAACTTTTTCTTTTATCGCGAATATGATATAAAAATTGTGTATAATTATTTCATATAAGATATATTAGGCATGTTTTCGTTACAAGCTAGCACTTTTAGTTTAGCACTTTGCAACGAAAACAACTGACTTCCACTAACTGGCACATAAGCAATAAGTGGCGGATTTTCACTATCTGGTAGCAATGGTGTCATGAGTTGTGAAGAAAGAACGGTGCGAAACAAACAAAAAATTCGTGAAAAGTATTTATAAAACATATATTTACTATTCTATTTTCAATTGTTTACACTCTTTGCAAATATTAAAATAATTTCCCATTTTTGTTCTTCTTCTTCCCGTTAATTCTCTCCAAAAATGGGATGCCATATTGCTTAATATAGGGTGCCCAATCTGGCAACATCATACTCGATTAAGACATGAACACAAGCACCAAACTTCATCGGGAACTAATAGTGCTTAAAAGTGCTTAGCTCCCCATACAAATTAAGCACTTATGGTGTAACGAAAACACGCCTATTATAGCTATTTTTTCTTCTTTGAAAGGTGTTCCTGTAGAACACTTTACGAACGACAGATTTTATAGAAATTAGAAGAAGTTATTTTGGATGTAATAAATATATTATTAAAATTAGAACGATGAGCGGTTGCATATATGCACTGATTTCCTGCAAAACATTTCGTTCAGTGTCCTGGCATAGTTCTTATCAATCCTAATACAGTGCAAACCAATGATGAATATTTATCTAACAAAAGATTTTATTGATTTTTAAATAAAACTTTTGTAACTTTCATATATACAGTTCTTTTCTAAGATTTTCGTTTGAAAAGAAAACAAATGCCATGTTTACACTTTTAGTAATAACTTCATCAAATCATGACTAGGAAAGAACATATCCCGAATATTTTGTAAAAACAACAACAATATTAACCCAAAGGGTAAACAAATAATATAACAATGGCAACAGTAAAAGAAAAACTTTTTTGCTTCAAGCACACATATGTTTATGGCGATAATTTCTTTCGCTGCAAAAAACTTGCCAAAAGTTTGAAACGGAAAATTAAAATTATTTCCGAAGAAACAGCACACAAGATGTACGCATAATTTGAATGTTATTTATTAAAACTTTTCTTAGAAGAAAACTAACGACTTTTCCAAAGTCTCTAATTAAACATATGGGTATAGGGACGATAAATTTTATAGAAATTATACAAACATTTTCATATAAGGTAATGGGAGAAATTTAAAAGAGTACTCGGATTTTGATGAATTTTTGCATACATATGTACGAGTATATTGGTTAATTTAAATATTTTCAATAAGTCGCTGGAAAACACGTTCAAAATTTTTAGAAATATTGAAAGTAGAGGTTTTTTAAATTTCAAATTTTTACATGTAAAAATCATTAATATGAGTCATTTTGGAAAATTTCTATTTAATTCCGCAGTTCAAAGTAGAGTTAAAACAAGTAAGAAAAGTTAAGTTGGTACAATATAATCACTTTTGAGTAATGTAATATGCAATTTGGTTGAGATATGACAAAACGTTGAAAAATTGTTTTCATTCTTTGCCAGTCTACTTATATATTCATTGGACATTTTGTCTAAAATACTAAATTTGAAAACATTTAGGTGACTTCTGCAGAAGTTATCAGAATGTTGTGTTCGTATGAATCTGTTAATATGTGTGGGGGTACCAGAAGTGGCTTGCCGAATACGCCTATTTTGCGCTGAACAGTAGATACTTCAAAGACTTTGTACCGTACCGACTTGTGAGTGTTTCTGTGCACTCGTTTCTACTTTCGAGAGTAATTGTGTGCTCCAAACGGACTAAAGACGGCCAACGGTGCACAATCCTTGAACGAATTTCCACCGAACATACTTAAGGCCTTGCTTAGGTCTATCCTTCGATATGGTACACGTTTGGCCCGTTGCAAATAACACATACCCTACTCCACCAAAGTGAGGGTATACAAATATATATTCGAAATAATTTACAAAAATAAAATTATTGTTTCGGAATAACTATAAATATATTTTATATAAAAATAATGCGCTTTACAGTTAAAAATATCACAAGTGTCATTATGTTTTGTTTAACTGTACACAACTTTAATTTCTAACCAGTAAGGAAAGGCTAAAGTCGGGCGGGGCCGACTATATAATAACCTACACCACTCTCGTAATATTGAATAACTCTGAAATATAAATTTTGTAATTCATGTATAAATTGTTTACATAAATTTACTTTTGAGTCATTTTATACTTAAATAATACTCTGTACCACAGTGTGGTGTATGGTATAAAAACGATTGGATGTAAAATACAGCTTCTACAGGACTAAAGAGCCAAATCGGATGAAACATATATATGGGAGCTATAGCTAAATCTTAACCGATTTTCTTCAAATTCGGCAATGTTGGTTCGTGGATCAAGAAACTCTACCATTCTAAATTTCAAAACGATTGGATGTAAAATACAGCTTCTGTAGAACTAAAGTGCCAAATCGGACGACACATATATATGGGAGCTATAGCTAAATCTTAACCGATTTTCTTCAAATTCGGTAGTGTTTGTTCATGGATCAAGAAACTCTACCATTCTAAATTTCAAAACGATTGGATGTAAAATACAGCTTTTATAGGACTAAAGGGCCAAATCGGACGAAACATATATATGGGAGCTATAGCTAATTCTTAACCGATTTTCTTCAAATTCGGTAGTGTTGGTTCATGGATCAATAAACTCTACCATTCTAAATTTAAAAAGGATTGGATGTAAAATACAGCTTCTATAGAACTAAAGTGCCAAATCGGACGAAACATATATATGGGAGCTATAGCTAAATCTTAACCGATTTTCTTCAAATTCGGTAGTGTTGGGTCATGCATCAAAAAACTCTACCATTCTAAATTTCAAAGTGATTGGATGTAAAATACAGCTTCTTCAGGACTAAAGAGCAAAATCGGACGAAACATATATATGGGAGCTATAGCTAAATCTTAACCGATTTTCTTCAAATTTGGCAATGTTGGTTCATGGATCAAGAACCTCTACCATTCTAAATTTCAAAACGATTGGATGTAAAATACAGCTTTTATAGGACTAAATGGCCAAATCGGACGAAACATATATATGGGAGCTATAGCTAAATCTTAACCGATTTTCTTCAAATTATGTAGTGTTGGGTCATGGATCAAGAAACTCTACCATTCTAAATTTCAAAATGATTGGATATAAAATACAGCTTCTACAGGACTAAAGAGCAAAATCGGACGAAACATATATATGGGAGCTATAGCTAAATCTTAACCGATTTTCTTCAAATTCGGCAATGTTGGTTCATGGATCAAGAAACTCTATCATTCTAAATTTCAAAACGATCGGATGTAAAATACAGCTTCTAAGAACTAATGGGCCAAATCGGACGAAACATATATATGGGAGCTATAGCTAAATCTTAACCGATTTTCTTCAAATTCGGCAATGTTGGTTCATGGATCAAGAAACTCTACCATTCTAAATTGCAAAACGATTGGATGTAAAATACAGCTTCTATAGGACTAAAGGGCCAAATCGGACGATAGATATATATGGGAGCTATATCTAAATCTGAACCGATTTCAACCAAATTCAATAGTGATCTTAATAGCCGCGATATACTCTAAACTGCAAAATTTGAGGACGATCGGAGTCAAATTGCGACCTGTAGTCGACGAACAACTTTACATGGACAGACGGACGGACGGACATCGTTAAATCGACTCAGCTAGTGATTCTGAGTCGATCGGTATACTTTAAGGTGGGTCTAGCTGTGTTATTTTCAGGTGTTACAAACATCTGCCGTGAAACAAACTTATCGGTATACTTTAAGGTGGGTCTAGCTGTGTTATTTTCAGGTGTTACAAACATCTGCCGTGAAACAAACTTATCGGTATACTTTAAGGTGGGTCTAGCTGTGTTATTTTCAGGTGTTACAAACATCTGCCATGAAACAAACTTATAATACCCTACAGTGTGGTGTAGGGTATAAATATTCCAAATCAGTTTTTTGAAGCATTAACAAGTTTTATTAGAGGATAAGAGGTGATATAGAAATAAGCACTAACGACCGCGTTTTGCATTTCATCTCACGCCTTTAGCATGCAAACAAAGTTACATTATTATATTAAATTATGCATCCATTTGCTTCGGAATGATCTCATTTTATTAACGATATAGCAGACATTACGATAAAATAATAAAAATATAATAATCGTGCATTTTCCGTAATTACAATTTATAAAATTGTAAAGTTCTCCCAAAAAATTGTATTTGGATTCGCAATATATTGCTCGCAATATATTGTAAGATATCTTTAAAACAGCTGGTGAGATTACAAAATGGTATTAAAAGAAACTAAATGGTACTTTATTTTGGTTTCCAACTGCAAAGTTTCTGCTAAATTGCTTTAAATATGTGGTATCTATGGCTCAAAAACCGTATTTGGGGGCGACCTCTATGGGGGGAGATTTATCAAAACATTGACCGATAAGACACAATTGCAATCCCAAACAACCTGCAACTATATAAAATATTTCTAGCAAATTTGATCAACTGTAGCGTGATTACAACAGACAGACTGACGAACGGAAGGACAGACGGATATGGCTAAATCGTCTTAGAATTTTACAACGATTAGGAGTATACGATGTATGTATGTTCAAAATCGCGAATTTTGTAGTTTTTCAAAAAGTATTTATTTATTCATGAATTTTGTCCCCTTTAAAGCAATTCCCCTCGGATATAATACACTTCTGCCAAAGTTTTTTTTCAATCCTCGAAGCACTTCAAATAATCATTTTTTGTGATCTTGTTCAGCTCCTCCTTCGATGCCGTCTTTATTTCCTCAATCGTGGCGTAGCGTCGTCCTTTCATGGGCCTTTTCAGTTTTGGAACAAAAAATAGTCACACATATAGACGCTTGAAATATTTACAAATCGTTTTTTAGAGTCTTCGTTGAGGCTTTCTGTGATATTCTATAAATATTTCACCTTCGGTGTACTATATCGTATCAAATTTAAGTAACTTGACTTGCTAAATTCGATTCAAATTTTTAAATTATGCATCGATTTTCCTTTGAATGGTCTATAAAATAATAAAAAATTTATGATTGTGCATTTTCCTATATTGTTACGACGCCTTTATTGAAAAATGTGAAAAATTTAAAAAGATGTCAATTGAAAACTATTCTTCGGCAAAATAGTGGACAATTTCTAGGAAATTATTTCGTAAATCGGCGATATAGCTGGACATAAAGAATTAACGTCTCCTTAGACACAGCGTACCCCAAAGAAAAACGGCTAATGAGGCTTTGTTCAGAATCACCCACTATACTTAACTATGAAGAGATCGAAATCGTATCTGTTTCGTTTCGTAAAAACAGTATTTTTGCCCAAAGAGAATAATTTAACTAACTACCATATAAATCAGGTATTACTTGTACGGTTAGTCCTACAACGAAGTCATCAAATGAGGTTTGTCAGTTCTTTGTAAAAATGATTAGTATGACTATTATGACGTCACTCTATAAGCATATTCTCATTGAGACTCATAACACCGAACGACTGCGAAAATATTAAAGATTATGGTTACACAATGGACAGGCTGCCACTCTTAATCTAACCTAACACCACATTTTTAGTTTTGCTTATATATGGAGTTTCCATGTTTGTGGATTACAAAGGGGATTTTTGAACATTTTCCGAGAACTAACCTTATAATGCCTACATCTCTTTGTATTTATTACACATTTTTATTTCATCGTAATTCCAGTACCAACTACATGCGTATACAGGTAGCAGAAAGGCTTTCAACCTACAAGGTATAATTGGTTTTTATAATATTTAACTTATTTAAGATACCTGCTCCTGAACAGGTATTAAGCCTTTTCTTATTTGACAATTCTCGTCCTTGCTACTTATGATAAAATGTCCTTAGTTACACTTCAGTATTATACAAGAGCTCTAACTTTAAAGACTGAGAAATAAAATTTAGGATTCCTTATCTTTAAGTACATAGCAACTATGTCTCGAGTAATATCTTGCCGTTTGTGTTTAACTAGTTGCAATAACTATAAAAATATTTTCGACGAACATGGAGTACACGATATGGAGCTTTACACTATCACTAAAAAATATTTCGACGAAAAGGTAAGTGCCAGTTAGAATATTTCAATTAATAAATTAGTGTAAACAGACGGGTTTTTATATTATTTTCGAACACTTATCTATAGTTTTGAGATATCCTTTTATGTCACTTTTATTTTTCATAAAAGTGACCACCATGTCCTCTAAGACGAGGATTTTTTAATTCCGCGGTGACAATTTAGCTGAGTATTTTGAAGCTCAAAGTGCCCGTTCTCTATGACATTTTTAGTTTTTCCTAAAAACATATCCCTACAAATTATTTGCTAAGATGTGTGTGATAGGTTCATTAAGGAAAGAGATGTAATGAAAACCATTAAGGAAAGGCCAAAGTCCGTTGGAGCCGATTATTTGATACTCTACACAATGCTGTCAGTGCATCATAGTTACATATCTAAATCTGAACCGAATTAGTTTAAAATCGACAGAGTTCGTTCTTGGATCAAGAAACTCGTCTGTGCAAAATATCACATTGATTTATTTTAAAATACAGCATTTATTTGAATAGAATGCAAATCAAAATGACCTTATAGGAACTATATCTATATATGAACCGATCGTCCTATCCTATCTAAATAGGGATCGCCCTTGAGTCAAAAATTGGCAGTGGCCGCGGACAATTAAACTAATTCAAACTCAGCTTCTATTCCGCTCAGACAATAAATCGGAAGGTACGCATATATATGTGATATAAAGAAATCTTAATCGATGTTCTTGATATTCGGCACTTTTCTTCCTTTGATGAAGAGACTCTTTTCTCTAATAAATTTCATAATGGTCGAATGTAAAATTCAGTTCCTATAGCACTTGAATACCAAATCGGATGGAACGATGGGAGCTTTAAATAAATCTGTACCGATTTATACGTACAAATTGGTTGAAATATTTGGCGCCTATAGCGCGTAGATGACAAATCGGAGACACATATGTATACCGGCTATATCCAAATCCGATTTCCACCAATTTAAATGTTTGAGCCAAAATAATAATTGTTTGCTAAATTTCATAGTTATTAGAGCACAATTGCGAGGTGTACTTTGATTACAAGAATACATCCACAGACAGATGGACGGACAGTGGCATAGCTAAAATGACCCTGAAACTGATTATAAGTCGATCGGTATAAAAAACAATGGGTCTACCTACCTCTGTAAACAAATGTACAAAGTCATAATAAATGTACCACAGTGTGGTGTACAGTATAAATACGACATCGGGATATCATACAAAAGTATTTGTCATCTATAACCCCAAAAGTTTTAAGGACAGGTCCAGATTGGCTCACGCATTTTATATGAAAAAACCGTTAACTTTGTTGGCATACCTTATTATTGGAGGAATACCTACAGTACATGAACCTTCAATGTCAGACACGGCATAAGTCACATTTGAAACCTATGAAATGTCTATTATTTATTCGGTGAACTTCGGAAATTTAATCTCTACTAAGGAATAGATAACCCAACTAGTCGTATTGTAAGGTGTAGACAACCCAACTAGTCGTGTACTAGTAGATAACCCAACGCGTTGTCTACTAAGGAGGAGATAAACCAGCAGGTCGTCAACTAAGGACAAGATAAACCAGCTGTTTTGTTACTAATTATTAGATAACCCAACCGGACCTTTACTAAAGAGAATATAAGCCAACCGGACCTCTACTAAGGAGTAGATAACCCAACTTCATCTCTACCAATGTATAATTGGTCACCTAGTCATATACTAAGGTGTAGAAAACCCAACTATTAGTTTACTAACCCAGAAAAAAAAAAGAGCATCCAAAGAAGCAATAAAAATCCCCAACTTATGATCCAGAAGTTGTTCTAATTTTGATTTTCACCAATGAATTTAACAAGGGGTTGTCGCGCCGGGGAAGTACTTTTTTGTCACCACTTTTGCACAACTCCTTTTAAAGCACTGTAAGATTTGTTTTTTTGGTGTTGTATTTATTTGATGAATGTATGTCGTTCTTATTAACATCTTTGGGTCCAGAGATCTCTTATTTTAAAGGAAAATAAATAATATACTATTGGCCAAAGAGATCAACAATCATATATATGTATGTATGTTTAGGACATTTGAAGATGTTTGTAATCTGTATGGTGTAGCTGGCTCTTGAAAAGTGTGACCGATTGACCCCATAGTGTAACGGTAATACATAGCACATTTGTGCGGGGCTATGTATTTTCCGTAGCCCCGGTTCAGAGAGTAGTAAAGTATCACAGTGTAGTACAGTAAGTATGGTATGGTATATTTAATTACCATAAGTTCTTTTAAAATTATTTAATTATAACCTACACCACACTGTGGTACAATTTATTATAATTTAATGCATTTGTTTCTAACACCCAAAATGAGAAGAGATATATAAAACCATTGTTTATTATACCGATCGACTTAGAATCACTTTCTGAACCAATTTAACTATGTCAGTCTGTGCATGCATTCTTGTAATCAATGTGCAGGTCACAAATATAGTCCGATCTCAAAGATATTTTGAACATATCTTTATTTTGGAGAATTCGTATTCAAATTGAAATACAATGATGGACACTGCGAAATTTGGTAAAAAAGGGATACCATTCAGATAAAGACCAAATTTAAATATTAATATATTTGCATCTAAAATAGCTATCAAACGCGATTGACATAAATCAAAACAGCAACAAGAGAAAATCTTCAAAGGTTAAATAGATGAATACATTACGTTCTGTTTATTACAATGTGGGTTACGCCTTTTATGCTTTATCGAAAATGAGCACTTGATGTTACGTCTTTTTTTTTCTTAGATAAAATCGTAATTTTTGGACGAAAACCGAATTTTAATTTTTTGAGGGTTACGCTCTTGGGCATTTCTGGTGATGATATATGAACATTTTTGGAAAATATAAAGTGTTATTAATAAATTAAGTTTTTGTTGCAATCCAATGTACTACAATTCCACAATTTAACATATTTCGAAGAAACTCAGCATACTGTGAAATGACTTTATGTTATTTTAATCGACTATGAAAAAGTCGACTTTTAGGTCCGATTAATTGATCTAGTCGACTGAAACGAAATTGGGTGATGAAAAAGTAGAAAGACGACTAGCTTCCAGAACCATTCACTAATTCTTTAGCACTATAGAAGCAGTATTTTACATATATTTCATAGCCCTCATATATATGTTCCTTCCGATCTGGACTTTTATCACTTCACAAGATTAATTTTACATCCAATCGTTTTAAAATTATGCATTCTTGGGTTAATAATTTATATTTCGAAATTACATTTTGGTTAGTTATTTAGAAGAACTTCATTAAATGCCGAAAAAATGTTCATACTTATGATTTGGAAGTACTTTTAATATTATTCTTTTGGAAGTACTTCTTTTATTTTTTGCTGGGAAGGAGTAGATAACTCAACTGTATCTTCACTAAGGAATATAAAACCCAACACAATCTCTACTAAGGAGTAGATAACCCAGTTGGTCGTCAATTAAGTAGTTGATAACCCAACTTGTTGCCTACTAAGAAGAACACGTTGTTTGGGAAGTTTTCTAAATATAAATATATTATACTTTTTTGAATAACTTGTTCTATAACTCCAAAATACACAATTTTTTACGTGGGCAACTTTGAAGACCTGAAGGTCCATCCACCAATACCATAGAGGCCCAAACAAACATACCTAGTTTTGTCCCAATCGCTGCGATTAAGAAATGACAGAATTATATCCCTTTTTAGTTACTCCCACTGCGCGTCGTTGATGTCAAATTGCAAACTTTCGGCAAAATAGTGGACAATTTCTACGAAGGTAATACGTAAATCGACACAGCGTGCCTCAGGCGATAGAATGTTGGCCTAGATTGACACGAAAAACCGTTAATGAGGCTCTGTTCAATATAACTCCCTCTACTCAACTATGGAGAGATCAAAATCGGATCTGCCTCCTTTCGTGAGTTACAAACTTAATTGCATTGCTTTGTTGCAAAGAAAATAGCAGAACCTTAGAACTGTAACACAATTTCCTTTAAATATGAGCTTTTGTAATTTTTTTACTGTCCGCGTCATTTGCAATATTGTATTTTTTTGTAATCTATAAATCCGACCTATACCGCCAATTAAAAAAAAATATTATAGTGAGTTTAGTAAAGTTGATATATTAACATTCTATGATTATTTTACCTTATAAATCAAGTATCACGCGTACGGTTAGTCCTACGAAGAAATGATCAAATGAGGTTTGTCATTTCCTTCTGAAAATGATTAGTAAGACTGTTATCACTTAACAAGCATACGAGTATACTCATTGAGACTCATAATACCGAACGACTGCGAAAATCTTTTTTTATATTTTATGTGTACAAATGCGCCGTAAGGGCATTATTGAGGCAAGTAGGCAACATATCGCGACCTAAGAGTGTAAAGGCGCAGTCCAATATTTAAAATTGTACAGGAGAGGCAAAATACTTACTGTATATGAATGTTTTTATAAAGGGATTATGGACTTAGCGCTTTTACGATTCAACTTTTAAAGATGACAAAGCATGATTTTTTTGGCTTTTTGTTTTCAAATCGATGTATATCCAACTTATCTTACGTTCCGCTTCAAAAAATACATTTAGGAAAAAGTGGACTTAGCGCCTTTTCACTCTTAGGTCGCGATATTCTACATTATAATACAAATAAATTTAAAAAAAAAAAAAAAATGTTTCAAGGCAATAGTTTGCTATGTTTATATGTTATACTTAAGGCAGAAGCGTTTCAAATGAATTACATAGATATCTTCTATATGATGTTTTAAAAGTAGAAATTCTATTAACAGATTTTAAAGCTGATGGTAAATTATTATATTTAATATCACCCTCATAATCAATACGTTGTTTTGTCCATTCTAACCTACACCTAGGAACTCTTAAATTCGTACGGTTCCTAGTATTAAAGTTCGTTTGATTCTGAGAAAATGAAATAGTATGATAACCAATTTATTAATTAATACACTTAAACACAAACGCTACGACCTGGTACTCATGCAATCCATATATTGGTAGTATCGTCTTACCCACATCCCTATACAATGAAATAGTCGGATAGGTCAATGGTAAATTGTATATCTTCTTAAGAGCTTTGTTTTGCATGCATTGTAGAGATCTCAAAGAGCCACTGTTCATACTGTAAGCATAGGCAACAGATAAATATTTAAAATGGGATTGTACTAATGATGGGAATATCATAAGCTTTGCTTTTTCATTCAATTTGTATTTCAATTTATATAATATACCGATGGCCGGAGCTATTATCCTCTTGATCTCACCAATATGTATATCCCAGCTCAAATTGTTTTGCAGTGTCACCCCAAGATATTTCACTGAGTGATCCTCACTAACGGATTTTTCATCTACATGTACCGAACAATTTTCATTATGACTTGGGTGAGGTCTAAACCGAACTACTTTAGTCTTATTTGGATTATGTAATAGACGATTTAACCTTGCGAACTCGAAAATCAAAGCATATCTTTCCATGTGGGTTCGTAGATCCAAATCATGCTTATAGGGATAAAACAAACACACGTCATCTGCAAACATAAAAAGTTTGCCAGACAAATCCAGATTCCTCATATCATTTAAATAAATCGAAAATAATTATGGACATAATCCACTTCCCTGTGGAACTCCAAACTCTACGGCGCCGAAATTACTTCGTACGTTGTTAAATGCACATATTGTTTTCTATTACAGAAATAATTTTTAAATAATAGAAGTTCTTTTCCCTGAATACCGTAATATTCCAATTTTTCAATCAATATTTTATGATTTACAAAATCAAAAGTCTTGGTAAAATCAAAAAATATACCAGCAACACCACCGAATCCGTCATCTAGTCCCTTACAAACATACTGCAACACAGTCAATATCGCATCTTCAACCTCTCCTAAATCCAAATTGACTCTCATACAACAAATTATTTTCCTCGAAATAAAATAAAAGTTTATCAAAAAGTATTTTTTCAAAAATGTTATCAACAGTGGATAGGATAACTATTGGTCGGTAATTATCTAAGGAAACAGCATTAGCTTGCTTCGGGATTGGAACAACTTTATGTACTTTAAAGGCGTCTGTGTATATTGCAGATTATTTCATTTTGTTAAAAATGTCAGATCACACCACTTATTAACCTAATCTGTCCCTATGGTAACACAATGGATTGTATAGTCTAAGTGAGTCTGTTGTACAGGCTGTCACTCTTAATCTAACCTAACACCCCATCTTTACCAGGTTTAAACAATTTTTATTTTTTGCTTTTATATGGAGTTTCCATGTTTGTGGATTACAAAGGGGATTTTTGAACCTTTTCCAAAAACTAACCATTTAATCAGTATTTATTACACATTTTTATTTCGTCATTATTCCACTATTAACTACATTTGTATACAGGTAGCAGAAAGGCTTTCAACCTGGTAGGTATTATTGGGTTTTTAAATATTTAACTTATTTAAGATACCTGCTCTTGAACAGGTATTAAACCTTTTCCTATTTGACAATTCTCGCACTTGCTACTTATGATAACATGTCCTTAGTAATATTTCAGTATTACACAAGAGCTCTAACGTTAAAGACTGATAAATAAAATTGATAATTCCTTATCTTTAAGTAAATAGCAACAATGTCTCGAGTAATATCTTGCCGTTTGTGTTTAACTAGTTCCAATAACTATAGAAATATTTTCGACGAACATGGAGTCCACGATATGGAGCTTTACACCATCACTAAAAAATATTTCGACAAAAAGGTAAGTGCCAGTTAGAATATTTCAATTAAATTTGAAATGAAATTGTCTTTATTTGTCAGGAACAAATGACCTAATTTCTCTTTGATACAAAAGCAAATATGATATCTGGGGTTGAACGATAAATACGTCAAATTATTGTCATCAATGGGTAGAACAAATCCTTCCAAAGTCAGACTCGTCCTGTTCACATCACTGTTATTTTGTTTTTCATAAAAGTGACCACATTGTCCTCTAAGACATGGATTTTTAATTCCGTGGTGACAAATTAGCAGAATATTTTGAAGCTCAAAGTGTCCGTTCTCTATGATTTTTTTAGTTTTTCTTAAAAAAGATCCCTACGAATTAAGTGCGTCATATACTCGTATGTGTGTGATAGGTTCATTAAGGAAAGAGATCGAATTAAAACCATTAAGGAATGACCAAAGTCCGTCGGAGCCAATTATTTGATACCCTATCCCAATGCTGTCAGTGCAGCATATTTACATATCTAAATCTGAACAGAATTGCTTAAAATTCGACAGTGTTCGTTCTTGGATCAAGAAACTCGCATGTGCCAAATATCATAATGATTTATTTTAAAATTCAGCATTTATTTGGATTGAATGCAAAATCAAAATTACCTTATGGGAGCTATATCTGAACCGATTGTCCTATCCTATCTAAATAGGGATCGTCCTTGAGTCAAAAATTGGCAGTGGCAGCGGACAATTAAACTAATTCAAACTCAGCTTCTATACCGCTCAGACAATAAATCGGAAGGTACGCATATATTGGAGACATAAAAAAATCTGAACCGATGTTCTTCATATTCGGCACTTTTCTTCCTTTGATCAAGAGACTCTTCTCTAATAAATTTCATAAGGGTCGAATGTAAAATTCAGTTTCTATAGCATTAAACACCAAATCGGACGGAACAATGGGAGCTATAAATAAATCTGTACGGATTTTTACGTAAAGATTGGTAGAAATGTTTGGCTTCTATAGCGCGTAGATGATAAATCGGAGATACATATGTATATATGGCGGCTATATCTAAATCCGATTTCCACCAATTTCAATGTTTGAGCCAAAATAATAATTGTTTGCTAAATTTCATAATTATTAGAGCACAATTGCGACGTGGACTTTGGTTACAAGAATACATCCACAGACATACGGACAGACAGTGGGCATAAGTCGATCAGTATAATAAACAATATAAACTAACTGTTGTAGAGTGTTGGATAACTCAATGGTATCTCTACTAAGGAGCAGATAACCCAAACGATCATCTGCTAAGGAATATATAACCCAACTGTAGCTCTAGTAAGGAATAGATGATCTAACTGTTCGTTAATTAAGGAGTTAATAATTCAACATACAGTCTACTAAGACGAAGACAACACAATGTTTTTGCGAATTTTTTTATTTTCTTAAAAAGGTTGAAGAGAAAGAAAGAGAAACACTTTAGACGAAAATTTCTTAATACAATAGCTACAATAGCTTATTAGTTATATGGACGGGACAAAGGGCCGTTTGACCAAAATCTCAATATTCAACATCAAAAAAAATTTTCTCAAAAAATTAGATTTTGTGCAATGTCTTGTAAGATATCTTTGATACCGATATCCTGAACCAATTTCGAAAAATAGTTCTCCAGTTATGCTAAATGTATGGTTGAACCTCAATGTTTGAGGGTTTATCTTTAATTTGATTGATAAACAGGTCACATCCCACTAAAAAACCACAAAACACTTAAAGAAAATGATATATGCTTTCGTTCGATCAAAAAAAATAATAATGAGTTTCTACAAAAATGTCAAAATAAGGTTTAAATTCTCCAAAAAAATTAACAAAAAATGTTTTTTGCGAATTTTTTTATTTTCTTAAAAAGGTTGAAGAGAAAGAAAGAAAAACACTTTAGACAAAATTTTCTTAATACAATAGCTACACTAGCTTATTAGTTATATGGACCGGAAAAAAGGACCGTTTGACCAAAATGTCAATATTCAACACCAAGCTCCATCTAGAAGAATCCTCAACCGATCTGGTTGTTGTGAAATGTTGTGGATTAAACTTGCTGCAGGTTTCATCCCGCTTAGAAGACATCACTTTTAAAAAATTACTCACTTGTCATAAAATTCCCCAAATATATATATTTATTCCCTTTCTTTCAGTGTGATGTATTTTTATAAACAACAACAATCTTTTCTTATTTGCAGTTTTTAGCCGCAACCTATGCAAATTTATCACCAGTCGTATGTTCCAAATGTTGGCATTACATGTGCGAGTTTAATAACTTTCAACATCGTATAAATGCTGCGCATGCGCAGTTAGAGAAGGAAGCTGAACATTTATTACTCATTGATGACATATGCGCTCTTTCAAATGCCCTTCCCCCATTGGAAGTAATGCATCACCGTTCCAGCGGTCATATAACCAGTGACATTACCATAAAGCCTGAAATAATATCCGATTACACAGCGTCATCTATCTTCGAAGTCCCTAGGCGGTCAAAGGATTGTGGCTCTGTTAAAGAAAGCATCGATAATGCTGTGAAAGATAATGACCATAACATATTAGACACAACAAATTCTCTTTCCACATGGGAATTTTCGCATCAAATGTCCAGCGATCCATTGACCAGTGTAAAGTCTGAACCAATACCAGATGATGTCATTTGCATAGGTCCCTCTGACTTTTTAATTCCGGTAAAGTCTGAACCGATATCAGATAATGATATAGGCATTGCAGATTATGAAGTTGATTTTGAAACAATGGACCGTGGCACCACATACGAGTATAGCACAATCAACTCGATAACGGAAAATATAGAATACATCGTGGATGACACCATGATTTCATATACATGTGATAAGAATATTATAAATCAAAATTTCGCTAAAGATGAAAACCCGCCAAATGATCCCCTTAATATTGACAACGATTCTAAACTATATGCAGAAATCGCCAATGACACAGTTGGTGTCATCACCAGAGTAGAATTTAGCAACATTCAACAAATGAATGTGAATTTACCTAAACAAAATGCCGCCTCAAATGAAGAAAAATTCAAAATCAAAACTCCTCGGGAAATCGATGAATATATATCAAAATGGAAACGCTATTTACAATGTGAGATTTGCCATCAATCCTTTTCACTACTTTCGCAGCTAAGCTCGCACTTCAAACAGCAGCATCCTAAAATCAAGTGTGGTATTACCTGTTGCCAACGCGTGCATTCGGGACCCACACAAATTTATCAGCATGCAATGCTGCATTTGGATCCGGACATTTTCAAATGCCAGGTTTGTGGTAAACGATACACCTCACGTAGAGTCCTGCACGATCACCAACGATTTATGCATTCAGAGTTGATAAACCAATATAAGTGTAGTGTTTGTGACAGAACTTTCAGAACCGCTACCGATCTAAAAGATCATGAGGCGGCCCATAAGCAAACAAAACTATTCACATCCCGAAGAATGGAGCAAAAGGATAAGTTTGTTAAGTCTATTGTCTTCAAAAGAAGACTCAAATGAAAAGTTTTATAAAATATAATTTAAATTAAATGAAACTTCTAATTTTAGAGTATCCATAAGAATAAAATGTATACTATATATCAGGAACGATAAAAAAATTTTCAACTCGGGGTATAACACCGAACTTTTATAAAAACCAGCGAACCGGCGATATTTTTCGTGCATTCGAAATAGCGCCATTAAATTTTTAATTATTTCATTTATTAATAAAATAAGTAAATTAAAATAAATTTTAATATTAAATAGTTAAGTTATTCATTAATAAAATATATATACATTGTATGAAAATTAAAAACTCGATTATTCTTAAAAACTTTTTTCTGGCTGAGAATTTTGAAAAAAAAAATTCAGGGAAATAAGAGTATAATAGTGAACTTGATATTTTGTCACTCCTTGTCAGCCACCAAAGCTTACAGATGTTGGTCGTTGTGCAGTAGAGATATAGGTTAAAAATTATGATTAAGTCCCAGTATGACATACCGGCTTTACACAAGCCTGATTAGTCCAATAATAACCTTCACATTTATAGTGTAGTTGACATCAATGACAACGAAGAGCAATGTAAAAACATGGCAAAAAGTTCGACGTATCTGCTCTCTAGGAATAAGGGGGCTTTGGAGACCAGCAATGACTTTGGAGACTATCTACAAGTAATGGGTGAATGGATTAGTCGGATGATATTAGAATCACAGTTCGGCCAAATTCAAACAACTGAAATCTTCGACCTCATTCCTGAAGTACGGCCTTCAGCTTAGTGTCAGACAGACACTTCTGCCTTTAAGAGTGAGAGGCATTCTTGACTTGCCATCGAAGGGAAGAGAAATTAACGTAGTAAACTTGGAAAATTTGAAGCCGTAGGATGCGTAGGATTGAGAGACATTCCTGACTTGCCATCGAAGGGAAGTGAACTTAACGTACATAGTAAACGTGGAAAATTTGAAACCGTAGGATGGACAGTGGGAAGAATCCAACAAAAACGGAAAATAATTATTTTTTGTGTGCATTATACGAACCGAGGTCTACCAAATACTTTAACAGTTATATCGTATATTTACCAAGATATATGCAATTGAAAATTTAATTTTTAAATTGTTACCACGACTTTTTACTAGTATGTATTTTGTGAATATTGGAGCACAGTACGGACAGGATTCTTTCACACCAACTTCTCTGAATTGGCAAAAAATTAGCTATATGATGAAAAAATTCGATCAGATATACCCAAATACACAAAAACCTATCATCATTTGAAGTTATATCATCAAACAAATACATTTTTTGTATTTTTTTTTAGAAAAAAAGTACATGTCGTGTTTTGGAGTTATAGAAGAAGCAATGAAATATCCAATGTATACTTCAACTAAAATTTGTTTACACAATTTACATTTGGTACGTCCACACCCCTGTAGCCAAATCGGACGAAACATATATAGGAGCTATAACTCAAACTGAACCTATTTTTTCAAATTCGGCAAAGTTAGTGCATGGATGAATACGAGTATTTATGGGATCTATATCTAAACGACTTTCTTCATATAGCGCCATGCTGGTCCATGGATCAAGAAACTCTACCATGCTAAATTTTGGATGTAAAATACAGCTTCTATATGGTTCAGATTTAGATATATCCCCCCACAAAACATATATGGGGGATATATCTATATCTGAACCGATTTCCTTCAAATTAGGCAATGTTGGTTCATAGATGAATAAACTCTAATAAACTCTACCATGCTAAATTTCAAAACAAATGGATGTAAAATAGAGATCCTATATGGATGAGCCATCTGGATTATTTTCTGTTACGCAAAGCATCCATAGACAATTGAAGCGTTGAAACATGAAATCGAAGTTGCCATTGAAGAGATTCGAACCGAAAAAAATCGAAAATTAACTGAAAAATTGGGTTGATCGGATGAGGTACTGCCGAGCCAGTCGTGGTAGTCATATGAATGATATTGTGTAATTATTTATTTTGCTAATGTATTAAATGCCTTAACTTAAAGACAAGTTTTCTTTTTTTCAGATTTTCAAAGAACAATTTTTTTATAAATTTTATATGTTTGTAAAATGAAATCAAAACAACAATCGAACAATCTTTCGTAAATATAAACGACATTGATGGATTGACAAAAAGTGATGAATAGGAATATTTATAAATAAGGACATTTTTAGCTATAAAGTTTAACACGAAAACTAGGAAAAGCAAACTAAAATTCGAATAAGTCAGTAATGTTTTAAAAATCTTTTTAAATAAAACATATTTGGAAATCTTCTTAAACAATAACTTTGTTTGTCTGTAAACACATATTTTATTTGTGAAATTCAGTTTGCAAGTAAATTATGTTCTAATATATTAATATATGCGTTCCAAACAAAATTTCTTGATTTTCAAATAAAATTTATTTGTTAACAAATATATAATATTTAAAAAAATCGTTTCCAAGTATATTTTCTTTCGTTTCAAACATATCAAAAATGACGATTTTCCTCCGTGCACTAGTGTTGCTGTCAAGCTTCTTCAATTTACACTATTTTATACACAAATTTCAAAAGTAAGCCACATTTTCTTCAATCTCAAATAATAATATTAAAACCTTTAAAATTTTTATGCTCGGCAAAGTGTTGCAATTTAAACTCCAAACGGAAGTGGAGCCCGGCTTTTACTATTGTAGTATAGGTAAATTTCCAAAAATTCTTATTTTGGGATGTTTCGAAATTATTTTGGAAATATAATGATTCGCGAATTACTGTCGATTTGTTATGAAAAGACCTACAAAGTACAAAATACTTCATTGAAATATGTATATTCATTTTTAATATTTGTGGCGTTTGGTTTTGGTATTGTTGACCTTTTATTTTCTAATTTTTGAATGTTTTGTCTGGCTCGAGGTCATCTATAAATTAAAAACTAAAAACTGGTGGTGTTGTTTTTAATATGTTTTATTTTTATTTATTTCCGATATTTCGATCGCCTTCGACGATCATCTTCAGGGATTCTCACTTAAAAAATAACAAAGAACATATATTATTTAAAGAAAAATTACAAAAATATATCACGATATTTACATTTAAACAAAACAAACGACCTGTTGCTAACACAGCATTGTTTCAACTAACTCTTTAATATCTAGGTTTGTATTTTTCTACTAAGTTACGATAAATTTGTGCACAGTGGCCAGTGTCAGTCTTATAGTTCATCCTTACGTCAGTAGGTACATTAATTATGTGTAGCGTTTCCAGAGTATATATTTTCTTGTAATTGTTCTCCTGTGTCAAGATGTCAACGTCCTTGAAATTTGGCTCATGTCCCGTCAGAGTACTATGTGCTGCTAGAGATGTTTTTTGCTCCAAAGGTTTATAAGTTGTTTTATGGTCAGATTTATGTCCTGAAATTCTAGTCTTTAATTTAGTTTTTGTTGTGCCAACATATACCTTTTGGCATATGTTGGTCTTGTCCCCATTACATTTTATCTTATATACTAAGTTCGATTTGTCCTCTTTTTTAATTTTCGAATTTGTCCTACTGAAAAAGTTATTTACTGTATTGTTTGTTTTAAGCGCTAGTTGATACTTGTCCTTATTGTATACATTGGATTTGCAGAATCTTTCTGAAAAACCTGCGATGTATTTAGAGGTCTTGTATATTTTCGCCATTTCTTCTAGTGTTTCCATTTGTTGATTTCTCCTTCACGTGTCTTATTAAATCGTCAATAGTGTTTTTGGGAAAATCGTTAATTCATAAAATGTGTCGTATCTTGTCTTCATTATCTTTGTGATATGCTTCGTCACTGATGTTTAGGACTCTGCTGATGAGATTTGAAGCCGTGGGGATTGTTAAGAGTAGTAATTTATAAATCGTCCAGAAGCTGTTGGTTTTTGGTACCAATTTAATTTCAGCATGCCGCTTTGTCTATGTATTATTGAGTCAAGATATGGCAACTTGTTCTTCATTGTAAACTGTAGTTGTCTATCGAAAGTGTTTAGAGTCTGTTATGTTGTGTCCACCTGAGTTCTCTTAACAATACAGAATTTGTCATCTACATATTTGGTCAATATTCTAGGTTTGAGCGTCAGTTTTGATATTGAAGTGTCTAATAATTTATACATGATGATGTCTGCGATGATCGGAGATGCTGGTGATCCCATTGATAGTCTTTTTCGTTGCTCGTACACGTTATCGTCATAAATGAAATATCTCGTGTCCTTTATACAGAATGTCAAAATGTCTATAAACAAATCCATTGGAATATTTGTATATTGTTCAATTTTGTTCCATTTGTTTTTTATAGTTAGGTTTACTGGTATGCTAAGGAATAATGACACTACATCGAAGGAGATTAAATTTCGTCATTTTCTATAGGCATATTGTTGATTCTTGATTTAAATTCTGTTGCGTCCTTCACATTACATTGGGAGTCCTTCGTCAAGTTTTTTAAAATATTTACTATGTATTTTGAGAGTCCATAAGCCGGAGAATTTATCGATGAGCAAATTGGTCGCAAAGGTATGCCATCTTTATGAATTTTTGGCAGACCGTATATTCTAGGTGCCGTTGCTGTTTTAGAGGTCAATTTGTTTTTATCCGTCGAGTTAATAATATTCTTATTGAATAATTTTCTACTAATGAGTTGTTCTTACTCTGCAAGCCTGACGTTGGATCTCGTTTTAGTCGTTTATATGTGCATATATCTCGTAATATCGTCTTCATTTTTACGTCATAGTCATCTTTGTACATTGCAACCGTTTTTCCCCCTTTGTCAGCACTTAATATTAATAAGTTCTTATTTTCAGTAAGATATTGTCGTGTTTGTCCCACTGTGTCTAGTATGAGTTTGTCCTTGTCCTCACTCTCTGTTGTGTTGGATGTTGAGTTCAGAACGATATTGTTGTTTTAGTGTCTGTAACTTGGTAATGTGTGTTGTTTTTAATTTCTTGTTTTGTGTTTTGTGGAGAATATTTTCTCTCTCAACCCAGCCAACATTTTTCATCGCGGGAGTTTCTTTCGGGAATCGCTTGGAAGACTTAATAGATCGCCGCGATTGTCATCTGCGCGTCGTCAACGAATCATCGCTGTGAGCAATTGTGTCATCAAAGCGATTCGCCAAGAAGAAACGTAAGCAATGAACGAAGACAATTCGCTTGCGATAGAGTAGAGACGAATCGCAGGGGCGTTGCCTAAAAGAGTCATAAGGGAATAACTTCTTGATTATCCGCATCGCCGTGGCAAATTGAAACTGATTCGCCAAAGCAATTGCTAAAATTTTACTTATTTATTTTTTATACATATATTGTTAAATCTATCAACTTAAAATATCTAAATAACCTATTTATGTCAAATTTGTAACAATGCAATTTCAGTACTGTAATTTATAAGATAAAATCTTGTTGTACTGAAAATTCTAATAAACAAACAAACAAACAAGTCGATCGCGAGTTTTGATTATCCGCATCGTTGTGGCGAATTTAAAGCGATTCGCCGAAGCAATTTGCTTGCGAATCCTTTTGACGACTCGTAAGCGACGATAAGTAAAACGACCCCAAGAAAAACGTTCAAAAATATCATTGAAATTATTATTTATCCTTTTTTTGAAATAGTTAATAAAATCATGAAAAATATAAAATTTATTTGTTTACGTTGCTGGATGACCGCACAGATTTTTGTATCCACTGCACTGCAAATGTGTTGTGACATGCTTCTATTTCAAAATGTAAATATAATACTAATATAATAGAAGATTAATGAAAGGCTATAAAATGCTTACCTCTGATTAGGGAAACGAAAAAAAAAACATTGTATTGTAGGTTTCTCTTCCATGAAAATTGCATCGCCAACTCATCTAAAATTATAATTCTGATTGCAAAACCCAAAAAATTCGGTAAATCATCTCCCCTAACTCTTAGAATGGCTTGCTTCTGAAAAAGAAGTGATTATTTGTAAATAATTCAAATAATCAAAACAGGATAAAACCAGTAAGGAAAGGCAGAAAGTCGGGGGGCCGACTATATAATACCCTACACCTCCCTAACAATGCGATAAGGGTCATTGCCATAATAATTTGGAATAATTGGTAAATGGGTAGAAACATATTATCTAATTCTGAAACGATAATCGCTAATTAAGCAATATTCATGCCTAAAGTGAGAAACATCTTTCTGGAAAATTTTGTTTGATACCAAATCAGGAGGAACATATATATGGAGCTTTAATATAAATCTGAACCGATCTTCCCTGAATACTTATTCATGTAAAAAGACCTCCTTCTGTCGAATTTCGTACTGATCGTATATAAAATACAGTCTCTACAGCGCTTACATGTCAAATCTGGGGTTAAAATATATATGGGAGCTATATCTAAATCTGAACTGATTTTCTCCGAATTTGGCAGTATTCCTTCATGTAATAAGAAACCTCTTTCTGCCGAATTTTGCACTGATCTGTTATAAAATACAGTTTTTACAGCGCTTACATGTAAAATCGGGGGGTAACGTATATATGGGGGCTATATCTAAATCTGAACCGATTTCTTCCAAATTTAATAGTTCCATATAATAAGAAACCTCTTTCTGCCGAATTTCATACTGATCGGATATAAAATAAAGTTTTTACAGCGCTTACATGTCAAATCGGGGGTAACGTATATATGGGGGATATATCTAAATCTGAACCGATTTCTTCCAAATTTAATAGTGTTCATCCATATAATAAGAAACCTCTTTCTGCCGAATTTCATACTGATCGGATATAAAATAAAGTGTTTACAGCACTTATATGTCAAATCGGGGGTAAAATATATATGGGTATATATCTAAATCTGAACCGATTTTAACCAAATTCAATAGGGATCATCCTTGGGCCAAAAAAAAAATATATGTGTAAAGTTTCGTTGAGATCGGACCATAATTGCGACCTGTACTTTGATTACAAGAATACATGCACAGACAGACATAGCTAAATGAACTCAGAAAGTGATTCTAAGTCGGTCGGTATAATAAACGATGGGTCTATTTCTTCTCCTTTTGGGTGTTACAAACAAATGCACAAAGTTATAATACCCTGTACCACAGTGTGGTGTAGGGTATAAACACCCGTCACAATTGAGCTGCAAAACTTAAATGACAATTTATCCAAATTACTTCGAAATTGAAAGATTTTATTACCGTTAGTCCTCAACGAAACAACAAAATAAAAAACAAACACAAATCCTCAAATCACAATAGCATAGCATAGAAATGCGTCCGCCGTAGAAACATCTCGCGGACCATAAATCTACTGAACAACTTCCAAATGTTGTTAGAAAGAGTGTATACATTTTTATCAGATCGCTAAACTATTGCTAAGATGATGGTGAAGCGAGTCAACATCAAACAATCGCCAGTATTAATCGAGGACAATTCGCGCGGGTAATTAATCTTCTTAACACCTTTGAACTGTGGTTACGAAGATTGCATTAATTTTTAATCGATTGTAAAACACTTGCTTTAGCGTTGGAGAAGCGAATTATCTTCAAATTATCGCTAGGAACCATCGCAGAATCGTGGTACGGATGACCAATCTCCCAAACAGCTTCCAACTGTTGTTAGGAAGATTTTGATCCATCTGCCACTGATCGCCCTGACAATTCATCCCTGAAGCGTCGAAATTATCGCGCGGACAATACGTTATTTAACAATCATCCAATTGTTTGCAGGGAATATACATGTCCATGTCGGTGTTGTCCATCAGATTTTCAAGCCGATCTCTTGCTTGTGATAGCATCACGGTGTTTGTGTTAATTTGTTTGTGTTGTACTAGAAGCTTTAATATTTTCAAATGGAAGTTGTAGTTGTGTTTTTCTATTGCTTTCTCTTAATTTGGCGGGATTTTGTTGTTTGTTTTGAAAATGTTGAATGTGTTTTCTGTTTTATTAGAGATGAATTTTGGTATCATGGCGTTATTAGATTTCTGTCTGCATTTGAATATAGATTTCTTCAGTTTTGCCTGACACTGTCTTGGTATTTTGATAATATCAATGCAGAATATAGACAGATTTCACTTACATCAACTTTTCTAAATTGACAACAAAATTTGTTATACAAAAAAATGCCGGTCAGATGTCCTCACTTAAAAAAGAATAATGGCCATATCAATTTATATTTACAAAATAGGCAATTTTTTATATTTTGTTGCGAAAAGGTATACTCGTATGGGTAGTTATTTCTCAAAAATTAGATCTTTCTCAAATTCTCAGAAAATGTAACCCTGGTATGTAGGAGTATTGACCCACAATATTTAAAAAAATAATGAAAATTTGTGGCAGGGGACAAGGTCAAAGTTCAGAAAAATTTATTTTTTTCCTCCGTAATAGTTTTTTGAAGTTAATTTTAATCCTACAAAGCAGAAGACATTTAAAATAGAAAATGTAATTTCCTAAATCTTTTTTCGCGCAATTTTATAAAAAATATTAATTTTCCTAAAGATTTTTTCGCGTAATTTTATAAAAAACACTTTTCGCGGAAATAAAAATATAAATTGGAATCTCAGAATCGATCTAATTTTCTAGTCCATAAATTTTTAATAAAAAATGGTCCATATGTACTCCACCGATGGTGTAAATTTTAGAGTGGGCACAACTTTGGTTCAGAAGTTACATTATAATAACTGAAAATCTTCTCCAAATTACAAAGAAAAAATATTTGTTTGTGTTTTTAACAATATTTTGTTTGATGATTTTTTTCAAACATTTTTTTCTGTAATTTCGTGTAGATTTTCAGAAAATGTTTTCAAAGAAGAGAATGGGTCCAAAATTTTTAAAAATAGCAATCTCGCGCTTCCCCAATTTATACGACATTTTACGAAAATTTTAAAACTTGTCCACATTTTCGACAATCTAAATTAGGAAACCTTTACAATTTTTATCCCCTCAAATTGAGTGAGAGAGAGTGACATACGACCATAAGTATATTTGTGTCATTTTAAGTCATTTGAGAAATGTCCGTCCGTCAATCTTTCTATCTGTGTGTCTGTCTGCTGGCTGGTGCACACGATAACTCTCGAAAGGATTAACCGATTGACTTCAAATTTGTTATGCGGTAATATTTTTCTCTTTCTCCGGCTAAGTTCGAAGATGGACCATATTAGTCCACTTTTGCTAGCACCTCCCCCACGAATGTTTAACTTTTAGTGAAATATTGATTCTTTAATGGCTTCTATACTAAAGGGTGGTTAAATTGTAAGGGCCGATGTTGAATGTGAACCGCACCTAAACGTCAAGCTTTTTTCTGCATTTCATTCGACATTTCTCAATTTCAGACTAGCTCAATTTGAACCATGGAAAGATACACAATCGAGCAACGCGATAAAGTTTTTTAAGCCTTTTACGAAAATGGGCGTTCAAATCAAAACTTGCCACACAGCTAACGCAACAATGGCTCTTTAGCGCAACAAATTCAATTTCCGTGTTATCTCACGTCGTGGCGATGTCAATTGGCCGCCAAGATCATGTGATTTGACACCGTTGGACTTCTTTCTTTGGGATTATTTGAAAAAAAGGTGTACGTCGATAAGCCAGCAACAATTCAAGAGCTAAATGATGAGATAATTTGGCACATTAACAGCAAACAACCTCAATTATGCCTCAGCGTCATAAAAAATTTGGACCATCGGATGAAGGTGTGCCACCGAGGTCGCGGCTGCCATTTGACCGATATTTTGTTCCATACATAATTGAACCATACCAATGTTATCATTATAAAAAGAAATGACAATATTTTCCTAAATAATTTGTGTTTTGTTCAAAATCAACATCGGCCCTTAAAATTTAACCACCCTTTACATTCAACGGTACCTCATATATGCCCCTATTCCCGTTGTTCGATCACGCCCCCATTTAAAGATGTTGTTGATATTGACCCCACTTGTTCATAACCAAACATATATTTATTAAATGTCAATTTAAGATTTTTTCAATTATGAGCGTAGCCGTTTATCCCAAAACTCCCATATTTTACGTTCTTCCTATTGAATATATCGTAAAAACATTTCAAATATTAAGAAAAATATGATATTGCTCAAAGTTAACGTGGATAAAAGCATTGAGTCTGTCCGTCTATCTCCGACGCATGATTGCGATGTGTTTTCCGTCTAATTTTTTTAATTAACTCTATGAATGGTGTCAATCCTGTGGCAGTTTCCGTTGTCCAAACTATTACTGATGCAGACGGTTGCTTTTGTAGAGCAATTCATTGGTCTAAATTGTCTTTGGATTTCTCTTTAAGCAAACACGGTCGTTTTCTTTGTTTACATATTGCTGACCAAGCCAATATTTCAATCTCACTTTAATCTATGCTCTAGTTAAGCGAACTGCCTTATGTTCAGGTTTTTTTTCACATTTTTAGTAAAAAGTGTTGACCAAAATTTAACAAAAATACTTTGTTTTCTCATCGAATTCATGTTTTTTCCAAAAAAAATAGATCAGATTTTACGTGAGGCAATGCAAATTTACATATTTTAATTAAACTGTATCTTTTTGAAGGAAAATTAAACTAAAATAGCTGAACATTTTTTTAAAAAATTAAATAAAATTCTTCCCTTCTCCTTCCTGCAAATTCCTGCATCGATTGTTTCCACAAATTTTCTTTTAACACCTTAGCAATATTTTCAAATAGATTACAGAGTTAGTTCACCCTAATCAATGTCTAACAAAGTCATTGACATTTTCAGCATTGATTTTTTGCTCTTTTCATATACGTATATCCCCCATGGCTCTTCTGCAGGAAATGAAACCATTATTTGTTGGTAGAGATATACATACACTGCAACACTCTTCGAACTGCTTATCTAAACCAGAAAACTTCCAAAGACTATTCCTAGAGCGGATGAAGAGGAGGAATGCTTCCTGCCTCGATTCTTGCATGCAATACTATTAAACTTTGAACATAACTCATAATCTGTTAGGAACGAAAAATATATTTAAAGCTCAGCAGGATAGAGTTGGCAATGACATTGGCACTTTATTTTCACAGACATTGAGTTTTAAGTTTTTTCTGCCAGGCCTTGGAAGTTCTTAACGGTAGGAAATCATAGATGAAAGAGAAGATGAAGCAAGCAAAAAAATTGCACATAAATAAGAAAGTATTGACAATAAAATATGTGTGTCTTCTTTTTGGAAAACAGTATTGAAAAAGGATGTAGACACTAAAATGGATTGAAGATTTCCTCTTCTTGTGACTATCACCTAAATAATAAAACAAACTAAGAGCGAGACGGCTTTATTAAAAATCAAATACCCCTCGAGTAGAGTAATGATAAATATGTAAACACCCAATCGAGAGTTTAAGATAAATATAAGAAGAAATATTCCCATTCAACATTGTATGGTACATAAGTATATAGTAAGAAGTGGTTAAATACTTTAAGGAAATTTATGTTTTCTATAGGATATGAAATGATTTAATTTGCAAAAACCTTAAATCTATAGGTTGAACATGTCAGGCGAAGCAGATGAATAGCAGCCCATAAATGGACACGACATGTTCAAGATGAATCAAACAAGGCGTAAATAACGTGACACAAAGCTAAAATATAGCACTTAGTAGAATTGATTGGAAAAACTTTACTGCGGAAATTAATTCCACTGGCCTCTCTACTAAAATCGTCCTTTGGGTATACATGACGTACCAATAGTTCAGCCAATATTTTGAACGCCATTGTAGTGTGATGAACGACGACTGATATGTGATCTATTACCATTCAACTAATGCAGGTTATGTGGAGCTTTAAAGACAACAGCGACATATTCTGGCAAGAGAAGCTGCAAATAGAGCAGCCTTAATATTAAAATGTCCATCAACCTCTTTTACACCAACGGTGTACACCTTTGAGAGGAACTTTACCTATTATGTAGATACCTGTCGGGGAGGAATGGGTTGGCAGAATATGAGGAAATATAAACTATATTCACTTCTCTATCGATAGTTCGAACCTTGACGAAAAATTTGGCTTCAGATTACGCTATAAACAACGTAGTCTCTTGATATTGCTTACAGACTGACAGATACATGCAGTGTATCTTAAGACGAAATAAAGGCAAAATAAAAATTATAGTTAGAAGAATTTTGAAATTTTCAACCTAAATTAAAAGTATATCAATTCGAGTACGTTTAAGAATTTTCTACTTAATTATCAGTACGCAAAATTTGATTAAAAAATTTAAGACAGTGCTGACATAAAAAAGTCGGTTCTGTAAGTTAATTTTATGACTGCTGCCATTATTTTAAAGAGTACTTCATAATTTGGCTCTTAAAGAGATATTTAATATACTTGCCTTTCTCAGAGGTAAGTATATGTACTCTCTTTCTCTGAGCGTCAGTGATTTTTTGTTAACTTTAAGAAAACTCAATTTGTCTCTGTGAGCTGATGCCCCCGGTTGCCACTCAAGAAAGGAACTACGTTAATATAGAGATCTGTTAGAAAATTTGCTAGACTTCGGCGCAAGTACGGCAACTGTAAATGTATACTATATAAAAAATGTTAATTACACAGTGCGACAGTCCAAATACCTGGGACGCGATATTATTTTTCTTGTAGGACTGGTCGAGTCTATTTTTGAACTTCATGTTTTTTTGTCACTGCATTAAACGGCCACTGATGACAAATAATATGGTACATTTTTAGGATACTTAATTCATTTTCATAATTAG
Organism: Eudasyphora cyanicolor; assembly: GCA_963930755.1. NCBI lineage: Eukaryota > Metazoa > Arthropoda > Insecta > Diptera > Muscidae > Eudasyphora > Eudasyphora cyanicolor. The sequence continues at coordinate 245,287,447 of OZ005737.1, forward strand.
AATTTATTATTAAAATTAATATTTGTTAGTGCACATTTTTACTAATTTTACGGCAGTCGTGTTGAATTCCATAAATTGGCTATTCAATATTTGTTGTCTTAATTCCATACAAATGGTTTCTTAAGCAATTAGCCAACACTCGTACATAACGAAACGCCAGATCGACCAAGAACATCGTCACAGACCGCGAAGTTGTGAAAGAGAAACTTCAACCTGGCGATTTTTCCATCGAGAATTTGTTCTACACATGTTCCAGATTCAAATGACCCATGATCCCAAAAATATTGGCCATTAACCACATCGTTTGTTTGTTAGCTGAAATTCGTTGAAAATTTTGGACGAAAATGTATTTTTAACGAAAAGGCTATTTCCTGGATGAATGAGAGGACGACAACACACAGCAGGTAAGTGACGTATTGACTTCAAATTTGGTATGTGATAAAATTTTTTTCTCTCTCGGAGATAGGCCATATTGGTCCACTCATTCTAGTACCTCCCTCACAAAGGGTTAACATTATGTGAAATACTGTGTAGTGTATGTACGGACACATAAACTGAGTATGCATGTTTTGATTGTTTGAAGTTAGCGCCACTCACACTTATGACGATTGCAAGAAGTAGAGAAACGAATGGTATAAGTACAGCAGATCCCGTACATTGACTTGGATCGCGACCATTGATGACATTTGATCACGAATCCACAACAAGTACTTTGACTCTGCCTAGCGCCCACTGGTGATGAGTAGCAATATATGTAGAACAATGACATTTGGTTGGTGACGAATAGCGACAATTGTAGAACAATGACATTTGGTCGTTCCTGATTTCAAAATGTAATTTGAATCCTACCGTTTGCGACTGAAAAAAATTGTAACGGAAAGTGAGCGTTAACAGAGAAGTACTGAAGAAAGAGTTGAACCGAATTCTGATAAGCCGAACATCAATGAAATCAAACACACTCCCTTCGCCACCAGATTACAGTTAAAATAACATTTCTTTACATGTAAATCTAGAAATAGAAGTATTTATACCCTCACTTTAGTGTGACGAGGGTATATATCATTTGCTACGGAAAAAAGTGTAACACATCGAAGGAGTGACCAAAGACCCCAAGTATGTTCGGCGGAAATCCGTTTTGGGTCATTTTAAGTCGAATGAGCAATGTCCGTCCGTCTGTCTGTCTGCTGGTTGGTGCGCACGATAACTCTCGAAAGGAGTAACCGATTGACTTCAAATTTCGTATGTGGTAATATTTTTTTCTATATCCGGCTAAGTTCGAAGATGGTCCATATTGGTCCACTCCTTCTGGTACCTCCCCCACAAAGGGTTAAAATATTGTGAAATATTGATTCTTTAATAACTGCTATTATACGTATTCGAATCTTCTGAAATTCCACACATAGTATTAGTTTGTTAGTCGCTATCAACTCGAGGAAAATGGGCGAAATTGCCACGCCCGTTTTGGTATCTCCCACACAAATGCACCATTTTGCACCAAAAGTTAACAGCTTATAACATTAATACCAGTGTATAAAAATACTTGAAATTTTGTACAGCGTAATGTTTTTATTGTGCCTACAGTCCATTGAAAAATGGGCGTTATTGTCACGCCTCTTTTGTTACCTCTCCCACAAAGGCACCATTTTGCACCAAAAGTTAACAGTTTATAACATTAATATCAGTGTATACAATTACTTGAAATTTTGTACAGTGTAATGCTTTTATAATGCCTATAGTCCAGTGAAAAATGAGCGTTATCACCACGCCTCTTTTTGTACCTCCCACACAACATGGCCAAATTATACCACAATTTAATATCTCAACGTTTATATACCAGTCCATATAAACGGTTACAATTCGACACAGTGCAATGTATTTAAAGTATCTACTGTTCAGCGAAATATAGGTGTATTTCTTAAACCCCTTCTGGTACCTCCCACAATAATTGACAGAATAATTTGTGTAATATTCAATATTACATTACTCACAAAGTGAGGGTATACCTTAGTCGGTTTACCCGACTGAAACTTTCTTACTTGTTGATTGTGAAATTATGTTAAGTAACAGTAAAACTTTTAGTATATAAGCCATCAAATGTTATTTATAAAGCATCATTTAAAAAACTGAACCCGCTTACATTACAACTGATTGTCTAATAACTTTTGTACTACTTTCCTCTATAGTTCCACACAGTAATAATTTATCTGTCTCTTTCAATTTGAGGAAAATGGGCGAAGTGACCACGTCTCTTTTGGTACCTCCCATAAAAAAGGGACTACTTTGTACAAAAATTAAAATGTCTGAAGTGAGCACGCCTCTTGGTACCTCTCTCAAAAAAGGGGACCATTTTGGACAAAAAGTGAAGAGCTTATAACTGTAATATCAGTACAAATAAATACTTAAAATTTTGCGCAGTTTAATGCTTTTACTGTACTTTTAATCCGGTAAAAAAATTCATTATTGCCACGCCCCTTTTGGTACCCCCCAACCAAATCACACACACATTGAGTGGCTCATAACATTAATACCAGTCTACATAACCACTTACAATTCTATACAGTGCAATGCCTTGTCACCGGAAAATATGTGTATTTGTCAAGTTCCTTCTGGTACCCCCAAGGATTACCATACGTCCTCCTTTTTTACCATTGTCCTCCCGACCTCCCTCCTTTTCAAAAATGTGCGATTTGTCCTCCTTTTGATATTGATTCAAATGTATTTTGATTGTTTTGTTTGAATGGGTGACGAAGCGGTGAAATTTATTAGTTAACCATGCTTTCGAGGAAATTCACTTTTTATTTTTCTGTAATGGGACTTCATTACGACTTCCGTCAATAGGTTTTTGTTAAAATCTTTTTAAACCGATTTTTACCTCTCTACCAGTCACAAACAACAGTGTGGACAGACAGACTGTTCTCCATGAATAAAGTACAATGGACAGATTGAAGGAAACGTCTTATAAATTTAATCCATAAAATCTATAATTTGCACCAACAAAAAGTACGCCTCTATAAAATTTTATAAGTATTTGTTGACAAAGTCGTCTCTGCTTAAGCATATATCTTCCTCCGCTAAATATTTAAAAGTAGACTGCATTAATTAATATGTAGATCTCACTGGGAATATTACGACATATTTGTAATATAAGTAGAATTAATTGATCTGCTTTTAAAATAATTTTTAATTTTTTTCCAAACATATTCTAGTTTTTACTTTCTCTGGGGATTTTTGTATTCCTCGTTCAATCATTATCGAGGCTAAGTTGTATATTTCTCACTAGATTTTTCGTAGTCGTTATAATCTCTAATACACTTTGAACGTGACATAAAGTTTGCACTCAAGCCTTCAGTGTATTCCCGCCCTGTCGTTGCAATAACTCACAATGTTTTCCCATAATAATGAGGCATTTGGATAATAGGTACGTACTTGCAAGGTTTACAAAGCAAAGAACTACAATAATTAGCCCATTTTCTAAGCTCAACACATAGGAGCTAATCACCATGTCACTTTAAATGTTCCATATTTGCTTATTATCCGCACACTTTCAGCAGAGCTTACTTTTCGATGACTCCAAAGAGTAAAGTGAAGTCAGTCCGCCACTTGGGTAAGATGCAAAGTAATTATGCTCAATTGAACCTTATGCTAAAGCATCAACTAATTTCTACTTTTGCACAGTTCCCAAACCCACTTTCCCGAATGTATCCCTTTTGCAGAGGCTGGTGATATGTTAATTATAGATGTGAACCACTCCAGAGATTGCAGCAGCAGCTCTACCGTTCCAGCTCGAAGGACATCAACATAATATGGCAACTACTCTACACTGGAGATACAAGGACCTATGACTATGGGGCTGAGGCAATGGCAAAAACAGCGACTATAACAATATCTCACGGCGTTAAGAGACGAAAACACTGACTGCTCAGTGTATAGTCCCAGTCGACGGAACACAAAACATACGCCATAGAACACTATTGACTAAGATTATGTTCTTATCTGAGCCTTAGTTATGCAAACATATAATGCATGTACAACAGCCGTTGGCCATTGAATTGGGAAAGCAAGTGCATTTTTTAAATATACTGATTAGAATATGGCACATGACTACAATCATGAAATCCGAAACTGTAAGGATGCAAAAAAGCATGGAAATATTATCAAATAACTCAAATCTTAAGATTTATAGTCGAGACATGTCAACATATTCCAGTTCTCCTGGAGTGTGTAAGATTGTGTGTGATTTAAAATGTTCACCAAACAGTAAGTGATGGGTCACAATATTTAATATCGACCTACGAGTATGTAGTTTATTTTTGGCTAAATTGTTTATAAGCAGTTACAAATAGGCCAAATAAGATCTCGCTACCTTATTTAAAAAAAAATGTTGAGAACATTTTATTGTAATTTAAACTTTGGAAAAAATTAAAAAAAATTGTAATTGCTCTCGCACGGCTGAACCGATTTTTACAAAGTTTACTTTGTTTTAAAGAGGACACAATATGCCATTTTTTTTTTAAATTACAAAAAAATGTACGAATTTTTTTTTGAAAAAACCTTTGTAGAAAAAATTGCTCCCCCCTCGATTTTCTTCAAATTTTCTCAGAAAATTCGTCGCACTCTTACAAATCCTGAAAGTAAAAAATTATTGGGAGACTCAATATTTGTAAAAGCCATGGACGAAACACCAAGACTAGTCTGAAAATTTTCGTCCGTTTTTGCAAAACACTGCAGAGTGGTACGAATTCAAAAAGGGGAAATAATTCGACCGTTTCTTAACCAAACAACCGATTGCTACCAAACTTGGCATGGTAGATTAAGATGTGTTAGAGAAGATAAGTTTTATATTTGGGCTTCCTATGTCAGATAGGGGCGGAGCTAGAGGGCCTCAAAGTTGCCACATCGGGTGAAGAAAATGTTCAAGCTCGTGTAACTGGTGTTTCTCTTCCGATATATATAGCTTATTTAAGAAAATACAGCCAGTTTAAATTTTTCTAAGGAAATTCAAAATTGTCATCAAATAATAAGTGATATAAAAATGTAGTCCTTTTCCTTCCAGAAAGCTTATTTAGGGATATACAGCCAGTTTAAATTTTTCTAAGGAAATTCAAAATTGTCATCAAAAATAAGTGATATCAAAATGTAGTCCTTTTTCCTTCTAGGATGCTCCATCTGCTAACTCATATCATTTCAAAGGCCGCATACTCTATGCATCTATGTAGTTGAGTCTGCCACCATCATGTACATATGATATTCGTGCATATCCGTATGTACATCACAAGTAGTACATATGGTTATGGGAACATAGTAAATTTTCATTTAGTAGAACTGTTGTAGTACTTGTAGCGGCAGTCGAGTGCCATGGTTAAAAACCTGACAACACTTTTGGTTTTTCTCGTGAAATCTTATTAGCCCCATAATAAACTTAGCACACCAACACAAACACCCGTCCACAGACACACACACTCACACAACAAACTAATATGCATGTATACCCACATGGATTCGCAATCTGGGCCCATAGCACCATCGACATGTGCCTTATAACAGACGGTTAAGTATCCGAATTTTTAGCCCGTGAGTGAGTGAACACACTCTGGCGTATGTTGGTGTTAGTGTGTTAGTTGGCGGTATACTCTGGAGTAAGATCTTGTTTGAATTAGAGTGTTGTATAGCTATTAGGAGGATGTATTGATGCAGATGTTTACTCTTTGGACCATGTTATTGGGGGGTGGTATGTAATGGCCAGTGAAAATATGAGGAAGGTCCTTCAAAATTGAAAATATGAAAAATATATACTAAATAACTGATCTTTTTATATCCTCCACCATAGAGGTATACTAACTTTGTCAATACATTTGCAACACCTTCAAATATTGACGTGAAACCCTATAAAGTATGTATATATGAGTATGTATTATTGATCGTCGTAAAATTCTTAGACGATTTAGCTATTTCAGTCTGCCTGTCTGTGGAAACCACGTTACATTCCGTAATATTGGAGCTAGTTTGATCGAATTTGGCAGAAGTATATACATAGTTCTTATACACAGGGCAAAATCGCCTTTTGTGATATGTTTGAATCGGTTAATGTTTTAATATAGTTCCCTTATAGAGGTCGCTCAAAATTATGTTTCTTTAAGTCAATAAAACCACATTTTCCAAGCAATCTTGGAGTTTTTTTTTGTGATTCCACGTAAACTGACCCATCACATATCACTACAGAAGCGATTTTTTCAGCGTGTCAGTAGGTAACACTTAAGTATATCTACATATACCACATACCTTTGTGAATTATCGTTATAAAATAGATAGATCAAAATCAAGAACATACTCCGTAACAATATCACACCTGACCCGTTTTACTGGCACGAAAAAAATCCATAAAAGAAGAAAAGGCTGGCAAAAAAATAGTTTGTTCCAATTTTAACATTCTAACAAAAAAAACTATGCCTTAAGAATTATGACAATTTCAACAAAATCATGTTTTTGGTCGCTATGACCTTGAGATATGTAGGTGAAGTTGCCACGCCCATTTTGGTACCCCCATACAAATGGACCATTTTGCACAAAAAGTTATCGCCTCATAACTTTGATTGCAGTCCATACAAATACTTGAAATTTTGAACACTGGAAAACTTAAAATTTTTAAAAATATGAAAAATGTTTTTCTTTAGTTTCCCTTACTTTACAATATGGATCATAATTTATACATAGATTTACATGCAAATAGGTATTAGAGAAAACGATTTTTTGGGAAAAAAAAAGTTTTATAACCTACACCACACTGTGGTACAGGGTTATATAACTTTGTGAATTTGTTTGTAACACCCAAAAGGAGAAGACATAGATCCATCGTTTATTATACAGATCCTCTGCATGCAGACGACGTTGTAATACTTCCAAGGGGCTTTCATCCAAATCTATTATGCAGAAGAGCTGAAGAGGCACTTAACATAGCATATAACTGGGCACAACCAAGGGGATTAAATGTATAACCCAGACAAAACAGAAATATGTATATTTACAAGGAAAACGAAGATCCCACGTTTTACCCGGCCTCGACTCCTGAATAAGACAATTGCTATAAGTAAAAAAGTAAAATACTTGGGAGTAATCTTGGATCAGAAACTTTACTGGAGAGATCATCTTGAAGAAAGAGTTACAAAGGACCACAGATGTTGGTCGTTGTGCAAAAGAGCTATAGGTTAAAAATGGGGACTACGTCCAAATACGACTCACTGGTTTCACATGAGCATGACTAGACCAACGTAACACCTTTGCAAAAAATTCAACGTATGTGCTGTCTAGGCATAAGCGCGGCATTTAGAACTGCACCAACAAAAGCGTTGGAGACTATACTGGACATCCAAACAATAGACATCCGTATAAAGCATGAGGCAGCCCTCACAGCAAGAAGAGATTTTAGAATCTCTAGCTGGTCACATTCAAGCGACAGAAATCTCCGACAGCATTCCTGAAGTGCGGCTTACAGCTACCTGTGATACGTTTGTGCCAGACAGACGCTCCTGGGAAAATGCAACTTTGGCCCATGTGCCATTGGGAACCAGCTGCTACACGGATGGATCCAAGCGAGGAGGAAGGACGGGTCTGGGACTTTTTATTGATGAACCAGAAGTCGAACTTCACTTCGAGCAATCACGGAGCGTGTGAACTGGCTCAGTAACACCACAAAGCCTAAATATGCCAACATCATCACAGATAGCCAAATGGCGATTAAAGCAATAACATCGGAAAGGGTCAAATCCAGAACTGTGTTGGACTGTAAAAGAACGATAAATGATTATTCAGCCCATAGTCAATTGCGTATTTGCTGGGTACTAGGACACAACGGAGTGATTGGAAATGTACGGGCAAACAGCTTGGCTTCAAGGGCAGAGAACTTCGAGTAATAAACTTGGAAAATTGGAAACCTTTTGGAGCCACGAAAAATGAGTTGAAGCACTGGACAGTGATGGATCACAAAACTATGTGGAATAGCGCAATAGTAGGAGCAACTGCAAAGATACTGTGGGGTGACCCAACATGAAAAGAAAACAAGAAGTCTTCTGAAACTAAACAAGATCGATATTAGTAAGATGATGAGTGTTCTAACGGGACACTCAAGCTTACAAGCACATCTTCATTGCATAAGACTAGAAGGAAACGACGAATGCAGGGAAAACATCGAAACGATGGAAGATTTTCTGTGTCACTGCCCGGCTTTCACACATGCCACACGCTGAAAAAAAATAGCTTCTGTAGTATATTGTCCCAAACAAATTCTGCTTGAAATATATATATGTTTAGAGTACAATCCAAATATTTAATATTTGACACACACAAAAATTATATGTTTGTGAGGATGTTGTTCAAAACAAAAGTATCTTTTCATTCAAATATTTTTTATTTGGAACTAATATTACCGCAACAAAGATTAATTTGTATTTCAGTATTTTGGCAATTTATTAATGCCAGTTTTTGGTTTTCAGTGAATTTAAAAAACAAAAATATGTTTGTAAAATTCGATTAAAATTTAAATCGTATAATCTTTCGTAACTACGAACTTTATAAATCGTATAAATTGAATTGACGAATTGACAAAAAGTAATGTATTTTAATAATTATAAATTAACAATTAGTGCTGTAAAACAGAAATTAATGCTGCTTATGACATTTTATCTATAAAGCATAACACAAAATCTAAGAACAAAATAAAACTAAAATTCGACAGTCTTAAACTTTTTTTAAATATAATATATTTGGAGAAATTCCCAATCAATAATCTGACTTGTATACAAACACATATATTATTTGAGAAAATTAGTTTGCAAATATATTTAGTTGTAATATATTAATATATGAGTTACAAATAAATTTTGTTGATTTTCAAATATAATTTAGTTGCTCAGAAATATATAATATTTAAAAATGTGTGTTCCAAATATATTTTCTTTCGATTCAAACATATCAAAAAAGGCGATTTTGCCCCGTGCAGGCTTGACTCATCTCATAGAATATGACTGGAAGATACTGAGAAAATTCGTGTCTAGTACCGATTTTCTGTAACTCGTGAGGTATAAAAAGATCATAAATAAGGAGCGCACAACAGGCCGAACCACTGGCTTAAGTGTATTGCCATGGATATGAGACGTTTAAGCGTCTCCTCTCTTCAACCTAACCTAAGCGCTGTAGGAACTGTATTTTATATCAGATCAGAACGAAGTTTGAGAGAAAGATGTTTCTTATAACCTGAATGAACATTACCAAATACGGTTCAGATTTAAATATAGCCTAAATATATACATATGTCATTTCCGATTTGGTATTAAAGCGCTACACGCTGAAAAAAAATCGCTTCTGTAGTATATTGTCCCAAACATATTCGGCTTGAAACATATAATTGTTTAGGATACACTCTAAATATATAATATTTTGTACACACAAAGGTTATATATTTGGGAAGATTTTGTTCTAAACAAATCTTTGTTTACTCCCAATTTTTTTTGTTTGGGACTATTATTTTTCGAAACAAATTAAAAATTTGCACTTAAGTATTCAAAAAGTACCTAAATTGTGTTATATTTTTCAGTAATTCAAAATATTTTTTTTTTAGAAATTTTTAATGTTCGTAAAAATAATAAATAATAATTGAAATCCTATAATTTTGGATCAAAATAAATTTTTCGGTGGATTGACAACTAATGATGGCTTGGAATACTTAGAAATTTTAAATGATTGATTTGAAACAAACGTCAATGCTGCATTAGGTATCATAACTGGGAGGTAGATACAATTAGGAACCAAAAAAAAATTAAAAATGAAATTCGAAAAAGTCAACACAAGATTTGAAATTATTTTTTAAATAAAATATATTTGGAGAAATTCCTAAACAATAATTTTATTTGTACTTAAACAAATAAAGTATTTGAGAAATTTAGTTTGCAAATATATTTTAATGATTTTCAAATTAAATTTATTTGCTCAGAAATATAAAATATTTAAAAATTTGTGTTCCAAATATATTTTCTTTCGATTTAAACATATCAAAAAAGACGATTTTGCCCCGTGTATAGAAGTTGAACTTTACTTCCGATCATTACAAAATTTTGCAGAAAGAAGTTTCATAATTAAGGAACGAATACAGCTTAATTTGGTGATAATCGGTTCAGATTTAAATAAAGCAACATATATGTGCTCCTGCTTATTTAGAATTTAATATACGCTAAAGAAATGATATTTTAAGTCCGATTTTTATATAATTTGAGAGCAATAAGGTTTTTGATTCAATTGAAGAAGATATACTTAGATTATTTCTATGAAAAAATAATGCACAATTTAAGGTTATCATTTCAGAACTAGTTTATTATGATCAACTTCTTCAACTCCTGCTTGGAATTAGCCTTGATGAGGAGGCGCAGCTAAGTACTTGGTTAACTGAAACGGAAACAATTATTCCAAATTACACTGTGATACAAAATCGAACTTTCCGAATGGGAATGGGATGAGACCACTTGCAAATGAAAGTTGACATTATCCATAACAAAACCTTCAAGGGTTTTTTCAGTTCAGTGCGAGATTTTTTTTACACGCATTTGAAGTCGGTGATTGTGGAACGCTGTCTAACAAGAAAAGATTGTTGAAAATTTGATAAAATAATGCTTATTTCTTTTTATTTTCTTGGATAGTTGTGGTATATTACTGTTTTTGTCGGCGAGCAATTCATTTTTGATATTTATTTTTACCTACAACTTCCGCTAGATGGCGCTGTCATGCAAATGGTGCTATTTCTTGTCGATTTTCAAAGAAAAAACTGTGTATTTATTTTTTAAGGCTGAAAAATCAATTTTCGATGTTCGCATCATTGTAAAACATTCAAGAGTGACATAACTCAAAATTTAAAGTTGTCAATATGTGTAACTTTAAGTCCGTATAAAAAGACAAGTAACATGCAATAAGATGTTAAAAAACGCATGAATAATCCGAAATATGGTTGTTTACTTATAGACCCAATTTCGCTGAGATTAATTTATGGCAATTTGCAAAATTCGCATTTTTGTAAGGCAACCTCAAAAATTTTAAATTTTGAGTTATGTCACTCTTGAAGTGAGTGAGCGATATATCTTATGATATTACGGGTACATTTTATTATTCTCAGTCCGTTTATACATATTACAAAAATTAAATTTTTATGAAAAAAATGGTTTTTGTTATTGGAAAAAAATATTTTTTTAGTACAAAAATAACTTTTTTATTTAAAAGTATTATATACTAGCGTAACCGGTCCACTTCGTTGCCTAAAAAATTGACTAAAAAATTATAACTCCAAATTGGCTTAAATGGGCGAGGCCACTCCCCCTCAATCAAGAATTTATATAGCCTCTGTCACCTGCTAGGGTTATCTGAAGATACCCTGAGAATTTCATCAAAATCGGTCCAGCCGTTTTGGAGTCCATACGTAACATACACACACACATCTAATTTTAGACAGCGATCCAAAATCACCAACTTCAAATGCGTGTAAAAAAATTCTCGCACTGAACTGAAAAAAACCCTTGAAGTTGTTGTTATGGATAATGTCAACTTTCATTTGCAATTGGTTTAAGCCCATTCCCATTTTGGTTGTTGCACTGTGTTATGATCGCAATCTGCCTTTTCGCTTTGCTAGGGAGGTGTAGTTTATTATATAGTCGGCCCCGTCCGACTTTATATCTTTTTTTAAACAGGTTTCTAATAGTTTTTACGACAGTTACTAAACCACTACCCAGCGGTAAAATTGGTAAGGCCTCCCATTAGAAGGCCTTTTAGAATGCCTTCTCTTCGGATCCAAAACACATTCCGGTATGCCTTCTGAAAATAGGCATTCCAAAAGGCCTTCTTGACACATGCAAAATGATTCGGTGCACATTCTTAATTCGCTTCTCCAAGAAGGCCTGCTTGAAGGCATAATTATCAGCATTTTGAAATCCTATACTATTTCTTAACTGCCTTCTTTGATAATGCATGCAGAAAGGCCTTCTCATTTCATGTCATTTAGATCCAATACACATTCTATTTCGCCTTCCTTGAGAAGGCCGGCTAACTTGTCGTTAAAATGAAGGCGGTCTGGAAGGTGTCGGTTTAGGAGATGGGTCGTTTTTCCTACATACTTTTTATAGTGAAATTTAAAGTAGTTATATAAAACATAGATCAACAAATTTTCGACATTATGTAAACACTTATACATTTAGTCGATTACTGCATTCCTTACGAGATATTTGTGTCTCAGTAAATGTTTAAAACGTTTGTCCCAATTATGTTTGGTGGTATTCTCACAAGGAATTAATGAAGTTTGAATAAAACAAAATAAAAGAATTTGTTATTTTAGAATTTTTTAGCATGTATCTCGTTAAATGTTTACTTTGATTAATCAAAACAAAAATTTTGTTTTGATATTCTACCAAATCCGGAAACCACGGTTTTGCTAATAAATAAATCTAAGAAAGGTGAAACGAAATCGATCGAAATGGATAATAAAAATACAATCTCTGGATATATATATCTATCGATCTTCCCACAGCTGATGTGCCATGTGTTATATTTAATATAACCTCAATTATTTCTTTCAATGATATGTACACAGTTTAAAAGAACAGTAGTTACAAAACGCGGTTTGCTGATCACATTAATTAACATTTTAAGCTATTCACTGTTAGGCAAAATAAATATTAATACTGGAATTAATTCTAAGGTCCCAATTACAATACGCAACAACAAATTTTTGTGTCTGAAACCTAAAATATTTGTTGTGTTGGAATAATTGGTACTACCTTGGAATAATTGGTTTAAGTAATGTTTTAATTTTCATTTCCGCTGAAGCCTTTCAGGTCTCTAAAATAGCGCTTATATAAAAAAATTAGGAACATCTTTCTGGAAAATTTTGATCGGAAGTAAAGTACAACTTATATAGCGCTTTGGTACCAAATCAGGAGGAACATATATATGGAGGTTATATATAAATCTGAACGGATTTTCCTTGAATACTCATTCATTGAAAAAGAAACTTCTTTCTGTCAAATTTCGTCCTGACCGGATATAAAATACAGTCTCTACAGCACTTACATGTCAAATCGGGGGTAACATATATATGGGGCCTAAATCTAAATCTGAACCGATTTTCTCTGAATTTGGTAGTATCCTTTCATATAATAAGAAACCTCTTTGTATAGATCTTTTTACTGATCGGATATAAAATACAGATTGTACAGCGCTTACATGTTAAATGGTGGGTAATGTATATATGGGGGCTATATCTAAATGTGAACCGATTTCTTCTAAATTTAACAGTGTTCATTCATATAATAAGAGACCTCTTTCTGCTGAATTTCATACTGATCGGATATAAAAAAAGTTTTTACAGCGCTTACATGTCAAATCGGGGCTAACATATATATGGGGGCTATATCCAAATCTGAACCGATTTTAACCAAATTAAATAGGGATCGTCCTTGGGCCAAAAAAAAAGATATGTGTAAAGTTTCGTCAAGATCGGGCCATATTTGCGACCTGTACTTTGATTACAAGAATACATCTACAGACAGACGGACATAGCTAAATCGACTCAGAAAGTGATTACAAGTCGATCGGTATAATAAACTGTGGATCTATCTCTTCTCCTTTTGGGTGTTACAAACAAATGCACAAAGTCATAATACCCTGTACCACAGTGTGGTGTAGGGTATAAAAATAACTACCACAGAATTCAGAAAATGATTTTTAGTTATTATTTTTAGTTTGAACGTAATTTCCATACTATGTATATATAACAATAATAACAACATTTAATTTCATTAAAAACAAACAAATAAATACATTTAAGAACATTGTTATTGTTATTTTTTATTAAAATATTTATCACATTTCATCATAATTTATTCAAAAATGTATATTAAAATTCTTTTTTGACGCGCGATACCCATTCCTGAAGGACTTCTACGAAAATGCATTTTAGAAGGCCTTCCCATTAGGTGTTGCAAAATCCGTGGCTCATTCGTAGTTGCCTTCTTCAGCTAGGCATTCTAGAAGGCCTGGCGAAAGAAGTCTGCGCGGATGGGGTTCACTTCAACGATGGGTGCACTTTTTGTTGTAAACAAACACCTAATTTCTTTGGTTTATTCCTGACACCCTTCTTTCCCGAGGCATTCAATAAGGCCTGGCAAAAGAAGGCAGCGCCGAACGTGTTTACTTTAACGAAGGGTCGGGTGTTTCTGTACACTTTTAGGCGTAAACACGCAACTCAATTCTGTAGGCTAGTAGGCAGCACGTCCGATTAGAAATGCGAAGATCATGAGTTCAAATCCCAGCGGAGGCACACAACAAAATTAAAAAATTTAAAGTGAAAATTAATAGAATGACAATAGCAAGGTCCAAAATATTCAAAGGAACAACAAAGTTGTAAAATTTAAAGTATAAATGAATGGCAATAACAAGGCCTGAGATATTAAAATAATCTTAGTCATTAATTCGTCATATTTTTAAAACCTTCTAGAAAGCCATTTATATTTGGCCTTCTGGAAGGCCTTTTTTGTGGACCTTTCAGAAGGCCTTTTTTGTAGGCATTCAGGATGGGCTTCTTTTCCCGGCCTTTTTGAAGGGCTTTGGTTGCAGGCCTTTCATAAGGTCTTTGGCAAGAGGCCTGCAGGAAGGGTAATGACAGGAGGTCTACTAGAAGGGCTTTGGTGGAAGGTCTTCTAGACGGCAATTCGTCAGAGTCCTTCCAGAAGGCCTGCTAATAGAAGCGAGAGGGTAAGGCCTTGATCTCCAAGATCACCCTGTGTTAATTTTAAATGAGTATAGAATGCAGCAAGCGTGCCTTCCGCCTCCCTTAGAAGGCATTTAAGAAGGCCTTGCGTGCGCCTTACTTTTCCCGCTGGGTATATAAGCGGAAGGTAACAAAATAGTGGGGGCAAACTCACCCATTTTTCTAAGGTGACAGCGACAGAAAAACTATTACTGTGTGCAGAAATTCAGAATAGGCTGGTATGTAGATTAGTAGTTACGGCCTGTTTCTGTATTTCTAACGAAAGTCTCTGCGAACGAAAACCAGTCACTCATTTTCGACAGGAATTTGGTTCCTCTAAGGTTCGTTGGTTCGTTCGCCTGGCCTTAAGTCAATGACATTAATTGGAAAATAATGTAATTGCCAGATCAATAATTTCACAACTTCCGGTTTAAAAAATCACACATTTTTGTATGGCCAACCTGAGCAAATACACCTCTGTTTTCTTTACACTAGCAAAAAAATCAACCCTGAGTGGGTCAGCTGAGCTGAAGCAAGACTCTCATTTCTTTCTCTCTCTTTCATTGTGCAATGACGATTTTTTTTCCAAATTAGCGTGCTGCCAATGTTTTATGCTATATATACAATTTTATTATTATTTAATTGTTTGTACCATAATTTTATTAATATCTACTTTTTTTGCTTTTAATAACGTTTGTTTTGTCATTGTTCCTATCAGTCGACAAATAAATCAAAGTGACTCGATCTGACATTTGTGTTCGCCCAGATGACAGCAAAGAGAGATAGAGAAACCAAAATTTACACTGAAATGATTACGTTTTCGTACGAGTTCATTATCGTGCGATTTGTCGTTCTGATGGCAGTTACTGAAACCCAAATCAGCTGTTTGTCGTCCGGCAGGCGAACGAAAGCAAATTTTCAAGTTACAGAAACAGCTGTCAATATTACATTAATTTAGTATCTGGAGAACTATTGCCCCGTCACCTTTTAACCGTTTAAGTCGAAATATGCAGTAATGCAGTTAAATACGATAACTTAACTATAAATTTTTAAACTTTAAAAATGTGTTCGAAATGTGCAGTTTTCGGAAAAGAGCGAAGAAAATGTTATCAGAAACGAAATCGCCATAAATATTAACACTTTCTGTGGGAAGTACGAGAAGGAGTGGCCCAATAAGGCATTTCTTAAAACCAGTAATGTTACTGCATAAAAAGTAATTTGGTTACTTCTTTCGAGAGTTATCGTGCGCAAAAACCAGACGGACGGAAAGAGCTCAAAAGACTTAAAATATCCTAAACTGGACTTCCGCCGAACATACTTAGGTTATACGGTCACTCCTTTGATTTGTAAAATTCCTCCACTAAGGTGAGGGTATAAATAATATAGTTTCAGACCAATGTATGTACTGAGTTTTTTTTTCGTGAGCAAAAAACCCAATATTCAAAAAATCCCCAACTTCCGTTACCACCCTCGTCACAATATCAAATTTCTCATTAACAATCATGCAGCCACATATAGGAGTTGCAATTGCAGCTGAAGCTGTCGATGTCGTCGTACCAGTCCCATACCCATGTCCTCGGTTGCCAGAGCTGCGGTTGCCGGGGCAGACAGCGGTGGTTAAATGCATGGTTATCTTATCAAACGTGCTCTATTTCGTTTGCATTTCTGGTCAAGCATAAGATAATTGGCAATTGTTTTTGAACCTCAAATTGGCCTCAACATACAAATTGCTTTTAATTCTGCTTCATCAGCCATCCGCTCCTTAAAGGAGCAATCAGACAAACGTGCAATTTTTGTACTAACGCAGATGTGAAACTATTTCGAATTCGTCCATTTGAGGTGAACATTTTTAATTTCGTCTGACCCCTCCCTACACACACCTACTCACTTTCCGCCTGCACACAAAGGAGTGAGAGCGATGGTAGTAGCAGTTTCCTGTTTATTTCATTAAAGTTTCGTATAAATTGTTCTCAATTCATCAACTTTCCCAGAACATTTTATTGTCGGTTCTTATTAATGTTGTGGTTTTCTGTTAAATTAAATTACTGCTAAAACTCATTTATATGTGTCTTGATATAAATTTAAAATATCTGCATGAAATTGCAGTTATTCATTTAGAGAATATTTCAGTAGTTGCTCATGTCCTGCACAAGGACATGCCAAGGAAATAAGACTGGTAGGATTGGTTGGAATGTTTAACGGTTACCACATTTGCTGTTGCATTTTTGGGGGGAGAATATTAACAGCAACATTTGGCATATTTAGTTGGATATAAGTGCAGGAACAGTGTTTTGAAGGCCGCAAATACTCTACGAAAATTTATCGTAGCACAAAGAATTATGAATTTGTTCCTGGACCGGCCGAACGACTTAACGATACCGTACAACACTGCTGTGATGCCTATTTTTAGTCAATTCAGAAAAGCAGCTGTGCTAAAAATCGGCATATACTTCTACATATATTCACATGCAAATGTAGATAACTCGTGAACTGTATGAGATAACTCTTATGTATAAAAACCTCCGTTAATAGGGCCAAATTTGAGGTCCTGGAGCTCCACTACTGTACACCATTGAAGGCCTAAATTTAAAAACTAAATACCTTAATAACTCTTCTATACAAGCATGACAAGTTTTTTGCAATCGTTATCTGGTTAAGAAACGGCTAAATTATTTGATTTTTTAAATTAATCCCACTGTGCGGCATAATCTATATATATAAAGAAGAATGTGTGTTTGTTTGTTTGTTTGTTTGTTGGTTTGTTTGTTTGTTGGTTTGTTGGTTTGTTTGTACCGAATAGACGTCTAAACGGCTGGACCGATCTTCTTGAAATTTTCACAGAATGTACATATGTGGGGCGTGGTGAAAATAGGGTACTTGAATTTTCGATATATCAAGTGGGCGTGGCCCCGCCCACATAAGACAAATTTTCAAATTGAGATATCTTGCACAATTTGTTAGCGAGAGTGCTGTAATTTTGTACATATGTATCTGGTGGCAGTCTACGTGATTGGTCCAAAAATGGGCGTGATCGGACCAAGGGGCGTGGCCCCGCCCATGTAAGCCAAATTATGGAATTGAGATATCTTACACAATTTGTTAGCGAGAGTGTTGTATGTACTTTGGTGCATATATATCTGGTGGTAGTCTACGGGATTGGTCCAAAAAAGGGCGGGATTGGACCAATGGGCGTGTCCACGCCCACATAAGACAAATTTTTAAATTGCGATATCTTACACAATTTGTTAGCGAGAGTGCTGTAATTTGGTGCATATGTATCTGGTGGTAGTCTACGTGATTGGTCCAAAAGTGGGCGGAATCGGACCAATGGGCGTGGCCTCGCCCGAATTTTGAAATGGAGATATCTTCCACAATTTGTTAGCGAGAGTACTATAATTTTGTGCATATGTATCTGGTGGCAGTCTACGGGACTGGACCAAAAGTGGGCGGAATCGGACCAATGGGCGTGGCCCCGCCCATGTAAGACAAAATTTTAAATTGAGATATCTTGCACAATTTTTTAGCAAGAGCGTTTAATTTTGTTTACATGTATCTGGTAGCAGTTCACGTGTTTGGTCTAAAAAAGGGCGCGATCGGAGCCATGGGCGTGGCCCCGTCTATATAAGCCAAATATTGAAATCGGGATATCTTACACAATTTGTAAAAGAGAGCGCTGAAATTTTGCGTACATGTATATGGTACAAGACTGCGTAATTGGTCCAAAAATGGGCGGGATCGGTCCAATGGGTGTGGCCCCGCCCATATAAGCAACATTTTAAAATTTAGATATCTTTCAAAATTTATCAGCGAGAGTGCTGTAATTTTGTGTATATGTATCTGGTGGACTTCTACGTGACTGGTCCAAAAATGGGCGGGATCGGACAAATGGGCGTGGCCCCGCCCATATAAGGCAAATTTTGGAATTGAGATATCTTGAGCAATTTTTTAGCGAGAATGCTGCAATTTTGTGTATATATATCTGGTGGCAGTCTACGTGACTGGTCTAAAAATGGGCGGGATCGGACAAATGGGCGTGGGCCCGCCCATACAAGGCAAATTTTGGAATTGGGATATCTTGAAAAAAAATGTTAGCGACCTGCAATTTAGTTTATATATATCTGGTGGCAGTCTACGTAATTGGTCCAAAAATGGGCTGGATCGGACAAATGGGCGTGGCCCCGCCCATATAAGGCTAATTTTGGAATTGAGATATCTTGAGAAATTTTTTAGCGATAGTGCTGTAATTTTGTGTATAAGTATCTGGTGACAGTCTACGTGATTGGCCCAAAAATGGGTGGAATCGGATCAATGGGCGTGGTCCCGCCCATATAGGCCGAATTTTGAAATTGAGATATATTACATAATTTGTTAGCAAGAGTGCTGACATTTTGCGTATATATATGTATCTGGTGACAGTCTACGTGATTGGTAGAAAAATGGGCGGGATCGGACCAATGGGCGTGGCCCTGTCCAAATTGAGATATCTTGCACATTTTATAAGCGATGGAGCTGTAATTTTGTGTATATGTATGTGTCTGGAGGCTGTCTACGTGATTGACACAAAAATTGGCGGAATAGGACCAGGGTGTGTAGCCCAGCCCGTATAAGCCAATATTTTAAATTGATGTGTCTTGCACAATTTGTTAGCGAGAGTGCTGTAATTTTGTGTATATTTATCTGGTGACAGGTTACGTGATTGGTAAAAAAATTGGAGGGATTGGACCAATGGTAGTGACACCGCCCTCATGAGCCATGTTTTGAAATTGATATATCTTGAGAAATTTGTTAGAGAGATTGCTGAGTTTTTTGTATATGTGTTTGGAGGCAGTCTACGTTATTAGTCCAAAAATGGACGGGATCAGAAATCTGAAATCTGGGGCAACGAAGTGGACCGGGTCCAGCTAGTAAAACATAAACTGTGACTTCTAGAACGTGAAGAATGGGATATACTCGTACTGGTAGACGTGCGGAGAGACAAATGGATAAGATTAGATTAGATTATATTAGATTAGATTAGATTAGATTAGATTAGATTAGATTAGATTAGATTAGATTAGATTAGATTAGATTAGATTAGATTAGATTAGATTAGATTAGATTAGATTAGATTAGATTAGATTAGATTAGATTAGATTAGATTAGATTAGATTAGATTAGATTAGATTAGATTAGATTAGATTAGATTAGATTAGATTAGATTAGATTAGATTAGATTAGATTAGATTAGATTAGATTAGATTAGATTAGATTAGATTAGATTAGATTAGATTAGATTAGATTAGATTAGATTAGATTAGATTAGATTAGATTAGATTAGATTAGATTAGATTAGATTAGATTAGATTAGATTAGATTAGATTAGATTAGATTAGATTAGATTAGATTAGATTAGATTAGATTAGATTAGATTAGATTAGATTAGATTAGATTAGATTAGATTAGATTAGATTAGATTAGATTAGATTAGATTAGATTAGATTAGATTAGATTAGATTAGATTAGATTAGATTAGATTAGATTAGATTAGATTAGATTAGATTAGATTAGATTAGATTAGATTAGATTAGATTAGATTAGATTAGATTAGATTAGATTAGATTAGATTAGATTAGATTAGATTAGATTAGATTAGATTAGATTAGATTAGATTAGATTAGATTAGATTAGATTAGATTAGATTAGATTAGATTAGATTAGATTAGATTAGATTAGATTAGATTAGATTAGATTAGATTAGATTAGATTAGATTAGATTAGATTAGATTAGATTAGATTAGATTAGATTAGATTAGATTAGATTAGATTAGATTAGATTAGATTAGATTAGATTAGATTAGATTAGATTAGATTAGATTAGATTAGATTAGATTAGATTAGATTAGATTAGATTAGATTAGCCGAATCTAACAATATTCTTTCCTAATGAAATTATATTTTCACTGTTCCATTCAAATTCAAAAATGCAAATTTGCATTACATTTGCCGCACATACACGGAGGAAAATCATCATTTTTGATATGTTTGAATTGAAAGAAAATATACTTGGAAACGATTTTTTTAAATATTATATATTTGTTAACAAATAAATTTTATTTGAAAATCAAGACATTTTGTTTGAAACGCATATATTAATATATTAGAACATACTTTATTTTCAAACTGAATTTCACAAATTAAACATGTGTTTACACACAAACAAAATTATTGTTTAAGAATGTTTTCAAATATACTTTATTCAAAAAGATTTTTAAAACTGTGCTGACTTATTCGAATATTAGTTAGTTTTTCCTAGTTGTCGTGTTAAACTTAATAGCTAAAAATGATTTTTGATTTATAAATATTCCAATTCATCACTTTTTGTTGATCCATCCATCAGTTTACATTTACGAAAGATTATTCGATTTAAGATTTAATTAAATTTTACAAACATATACAATTTATAAAAAAATGCTCTTTGAACATCTGAAGAACAGAAAATTGTCATTAAGTTAAGGCATTGATACGTTGTCAAAATAAATAATTACAAATTAATCTTTGTTTCGGAAATACTAGTTCCAAATAAAAAAATAGTTGAATGGGAACATATTTCGAACAATATCCTCCCCAACATATAATATTTGTGAATGTCAAATATTATATATTTGGAGTGCACCCTAAACATATGATATTTCAAGCCGAATATGTTTGGGACAATATACTACAGAAGCAATTTTTTTTCAGCGTGTATCTAATGCTGTTGTTGCGATTTGTGTCATGCATAGAAGTGGGAACATATCCAGCCATCCTTTGTTTGGTGTCTACACTGTGTTACATCATGTTTTTCAGCTAGTTGGCATTTTCGGAAATTCTGCGCGGATGCTCCACTGCAACAAAATCTTTTTTGTCTAAGTTTTAGTTGTTGTTTCTCCCCTCCGAAAACATTTTAACACTTTTCAAGCAGTCATATATCAGGATATGTTCGCCTGGTATTTCCACACACACATATCCATACACCCTCACCAATACACACAGCTACTTAGGGAATCCTTCAATGATGATATCTTTACAAAACCATTCTTTTTTTTGGGGTTGATGTTCCTGCCAATGCCACAACCACTACCACTGGTGGTGAATTATTGTAGTCATTCCACCCGAAAGCATTTGGAATCCGGTATCGTTTTCGTGGCTGGCTTATTTATATGTTCATCATGGAATTCGTTCTGATCGGATCCCTCCGTTGCTGCAGAGTCGAGTCGAGTTGAGTTGGATTGAGAGTTGGGTGCTTCAATCTTAACCATGATTCACAATGACAGTTAAATGTTTCATTCACTATCTTTAAGTTACTTTTCGTGCTTTTGTTTTATTACAGCGGGGGGAGGGAGAATGGTTAAGGATTTATGGTAGTAGTTTAGCTTTTGTTTTTATTTTATTTATTTTCTTTAGCGCATTTGGGAATCTTTGTCATACATAAAATGTTGATGTACATGTCCGGTGCATCAAGGCGTGCAAAGGGGTAAACTTTGAAAAGGGGATCTTCTTTAGACGTGAAATAACTTTAATTGGATTGACCCATTCATAAATTCTGGCTGCAAACAAAATAGACCTACTACACAAACGGAATGTAAGAGAACTACACTTCACATTTTCACAAAATTATATTTGATACAGCAAACAAATATTTTTCTCAAACTAATTTAAGTTGGCAAGAACTACAAGGTATAATTGTCTAAAATTTCATTTTGGTAGAAAGTATTTTATCGTTTCATATAGAATAATCCCGATTAAACAACTAAAACGCTTTACATTAGGTAGGTAATTTTAAAATTAATAAATATATAAAGAACCAATTTTATTTATGGACCAAGTAATAGTAAGTTTTTCTTACTTACTTTAAATTCAACGCTGCAGAAAAAGTAGTCCCATTAATCTAAAACTGATTTATAATTTTCTCTAATGCAGTGTTTGTTATCAATCACAATTCGCAACTTTAACTTTAAGCACTTCTATTAAAAAAGGCTATAAAATGTATTTTTTTTATTTTTTCGCAACATGAAGATTTTTTTTAGATTTCTTTCTTCTAGGTGCAGAACTGTTGAAGAATAACACAAAATTTATTTTCTACTCAAGAGTGAATAAAGGTAATTTTTGGGACAAATCTGTCCTAAGGATTTAATTATATGTCGAAATAGATTGTGGAAAATAGAATTTATCTGTACCTTGGTGGAACGAATATTTAGAGTCACTGAAGAAGGAACGGAATTAAAAATGGAATATATTTAATCGGTATATGACCAGTGTTAACTTGACAGAGCTTAAAAAGACTAATGCTAAATTCAGAAGGAAACTTAAGATTTCAAAGCAATCGAGTGTGGATGAATTTACTGGTGAGATAAATCCTCAGACTCCGGGGTATAAAGTATGGGGTTAATATTAAGAGATTTTGTGGTCTGAATTATAACCGTACTATTCATTGTATATGTCATTCAATTAGCGGGGAAGGGATTATAATTGACAAGGCTGAATTACTGATAGCACTGATCTATTAAGTCAGAAGATAGGAATTTTCCTCCTCATTTCATTCGACAAAAAATGCACAGCTATTGATTATACTCCTTCTCGTTCGGTTACAAATATTGAGGAACCAGTTTCATATATTGAACTTGAATCTGTTTTAAACATCTAGAGGTAAGACCCTGGAAAGTCTGTAGTAGATAATATTCTCTAAATAGATAATTTAATTATATATTCCTTATCACTGAGGAGACACATGTCATTGATTTCCCTCGACATATGATATTGGTATTCATGCAATCATAGACCAACTGAAGCGGTAGAAACTGGGTCCTGATATTATAAGATAAATATGTGTGCAATATAATGAGGAATAGACAAATAAATGCCAGGGTTGACAACCACCTAGAAAAATTCCACAACACAATGAATACCACAGGGTTCGCCTATTTCAGTCAGTGTGTTCTTGAGTACTTACAATAGACAATGTGTTAATTTGGGAAAATTTAAGAAAATTAAATTTTGAGCTTACTCTGATTATTTTGTTGTTTGAAGCAACTACAGAGGAACGTCTACAATTTCGACATAAGGCATAGATGAATGGTGTCATGTATCTATCTCTAAATGTAAACATTTTCATATTTGTCGCAGACAAGGTTGTAGGTTCTCCATTGACATTCCATACAGACAGTAGTCAATTTTAGAATATTGGGTACTTTAATACAAGGTATTCGTGGATTTCTCACATTGAATACCTGTTGTCTTCACTTCCAAAAGGTCTCAATGTTATAAAGCGTCTAGGATCACGTCATGTAAGTTTAGGACGAATATGTGTACGATTATATCAATTATTCCATCTTTGATAAATAGTGAAACAGAGTACGGATTAATTCTTTATGGTTTTGAACGCTTTTGGTACTACGCCTATAACACAGTACAATACATGCTTTTGGGACTCAATTCTGAGAGTTGGACGTGAAAGTAGCCCCAAAATAAAAACTTCAGCATCATTCGTTCAGTCAAGTTGCCTCAATTAATAATTTAATGACCATACGGTATTTTTTACTCAAGGTGGACATTAAAACAGAACAGAACTTTTTTGAGATTTTTAAGGCACTGGATGCACTATTTTCGGGTAGGTTTGTTCCGCATTTTTTTCCTATTCATTATCTAAAACCGTGCTTTAGACACAAAAGAGATATTCCATAATAGAGAACCTTTCAAGAATATTCTGTGAAAATTTCAAGTGAATCGGAGCAAAACTGACAAAGATACAGCAGTCCGAGCAACCGCCCCTCATACGTGACTCAGTACATCAGTAAAACTTTAAAGCGTTTTTTGACATTTTTAACACTGTTTGTTTACATAATTTACGAGGTAACGCTGTCGCGTTTTTTTTCAATTTGTCAATTTTTTATTTAACAATAACCAATAAGCAGATTTTTTCTTGCAAAAATCGCATTTTTCACTTCAAAGTGTTCCCAAAAATTGGAAAATTTAATTTTTGAAAAAAAATCGAAAGCGTTACCTGGCTATAACGATTACTAACTAAAAAAAATATTTTTTTAATTTCTGATGATCCGGTATCGAGTTATGAGGGGCACCGCAATTCAACGTTTTTTCGAGACTCTTCCGCATAAATGCTGTCATTGCCATATTTATCCCCTCGCCTTGAGAGGAGGGTATATATTATTTGCTACGAACCAAAAGCGTAACACATCGATGGAGTGACCTAAGACCCTAAGTATGTTCGGCGGATATCCGTTTTGGGTTATTTTAAGTCGAATGAGCAATGTCCGTCCGTCTGTGTGTCTGTCTGCTCACTGCTGCGTACGATAACTCTCGAAAGGAGTAACCGATTGACTTCAAATTTGGTATATGGTAATATTTTTTTCTAAATGGTCCGCCATCTAAGGTGTTTTTTCAACTAGTGCTTATTTCGTGAATGGTAACACTTAGCTCATGTCTGATTTGACAGATAATTAGTTTTATCCTTCCGCTGAACGAAAATGGTTGTGTATACGCATGAACAACGCTGGGAAATATTGCGACATTACTTTGAAAATCATGGTAATGTTGCAGAATGTGTGCGAAAATTGCGTACGGATTTTGGAAGAAGAAAGAAAAGTACCGTCAGCTCCGTTTGTTCGTTATCTTGTGAAAAAAGTGAAAAAAACTGGCATCCTCATCGATAAACCAAAGCGTGGCTTTTCAAATCAGACATAAGCTAAGTGTTACCATTCACCAAATAAGCACTAGTTGAAAAAAACGTTAGACGGCGGACCCTTTATATCCCGCTAAGTTCGAAGTTGGGCCATATTGGTCCACTCCTTCTAGTACCTCTCCCACAAAGGGTTAATGAAATATTGATTCTTCCGAAATTCCACACATAGTATTAGTTTAATAGGAGCATATACCTCAAGAAAAATGAGCGAAGTTGCCACGCCACTTTTTGGTACCTCCCACACAAATGAACCATTTTGCACCAAAAGTTAACAGCTTATAACTTTAATACCACTACATGAAAATACTTGAAGTTTTGTACAATGTAATGTTTTTATAGTTACTACATTCCGGTCAAAAACGGGCATTATTGTACGGACCCATTTGGTACCTCCCACACAAATGGACCGTTTTGCACAAAAAATGAAAAGCTTATAATGTTAATACCTATAGATTAGGTCGGGTTGAATTCTTTTAAATCGTATAGCAAAAACTTAAACTACATAAAATTCTAAGAAAATTCTCCGAAGAAACCATGTATCTAAAATAAAATCCTCGACATGAAAATTTATATGCCCGCTTTTGTCAAAAAAAATAAATGTTAGAAAAAACAGCTTTTTCCAAAAAGAAATCGAATTTTCTGAATAAAATTGTTTAGTAGGGTAGTTCTTTTGCACTTTATATATTTTCTACACTCAACATTTTTTTCATTAAAAAAAATATTCACCCAAGTAAAAAATTATAAAATGATTTGGCCATTTTGTGTGGGAGGTACCAAAAGGGGCGTGGCAACTTCGCCCATTTTCCACTGGATTGTAAGTATCATGAAACCATTACACTTTACAAAATTTCAAGTCTTTTTGTGCATAGGTATTCAGGTTATAAGCTGTTAACTTTTGGAGCAAAATGGTCCATTTGTGTGGAAGGTACCAAAATGGGCGAATTAACTTCGACCATTTTTCTTGTGGTGATAGTGACTAATAAAATAATATTATATGTAGAATTTCAGAGGATTCAAGTAAGTAGTATAGAAGTTATTAAATAATCAATAATTCACTTAATATTAACACTTTGTGGGGGATGTACTAGAAGGGTTCGAACTTAGCCGGAGATAGAAAAAAATATTACCACATACCAAATTTGAAGTCAATCGGTTACTTCTTTCGAGAGTTATCGTGCGCACCAGCTAGCAGACAGACAGACAGACGGACGGACATTGCTCATTCGACTTAAAACGACCTAAAACTGATATCCGCCAAACATACTTAAAATATTATATCACTCCTTCGATGTGTTACACTTTTGGCCCGTAGCAAATGATATATACCATCATTTATATATAATAAAACATAATACATTTCACAAAAAGAAAATAATTTAAGCGAAAGAAGAGGACAACAATTTTCTAGTCGAGAGCGCGGATAAGGTTTTGATTTTAGACCCAGGGTTTTTTACGTTTTTGTTATACGATTTTTAATTTTTTTTTCATCCATACAAATCAACCCGCCCTACTATACATACAAATAAGTAAAATTTTTATACAGTGTAATTCTGTTATAGTGTCTACAGATCAGAGAAAAATGGGCGTTATTGCCTCTCCCCTTTTGGTACCTGCAAACTTTGAAAGTTATTCTTCAATGTACCATTGATTTCAATCAACAATTTTTAGCCGTTTCGTCACAAAAATATCATAAAAATGTGTCTTTTTTTGCACGAATTAACGTGACTCACACACCCCCCCCCCCCCCCACCACCCCCTTAATTATGTCAAAATGTGTGGACGAAAACATGTTATTTGTAATGATTCTCTATCATCCATCAAAGCTATTGGGAATTTAGATAATTATGATTACAATCCACGCTATATAGAAAACGTCATCGTTGATTGTTATCCACTTATAAAGATAATGTGGATTCATGGACATTTTGGTACAAAATGGAACGAATTTGTTGATATTTCTGCTTGAGAAGCTTTTGGTGCACCTTTATTTACAGTTGAGAATTTAATTGTAGGGATATAAATCGTTGCTTGAAAGGAAATTATTACACAACGTTACGAGATAGAAGAAGTACGATTTTTTTAAATTTTCTCACAGTTTGTACATTGACGAGAAACTTCCTTCATGATGTAAATCTTGCGATACAGATTGTGTATCTGTTAAACACATTTTAGACCTTTTCCCTGCTTTAGAGAATGACAGAATCGCAATTTTTGGGAACACTGAACCTCTCTCAATATTATGTTTTCTGACCAATGAAAATGACCAACGAATGTTAAACGTTCTCACACAGGCTAAACTAATAGAATTAATCTTTCTTACATTAATAAAGAAATATTTCTTCATATTCCAATTAACTTAGGGCCTAAGCTGTCATTACCATAGTTTTCACTTTTATCCTGTAATTTTTAATTGTAAGTTTAAATAGTTAAACAACAATTTTAAAATAAACAAGTAAAGACGGATTAAGTTCGGCCATGGCGTATCTTATATACCCTCCACCATGGATCGCATGTGAAATTATTTGGGTACTAGTAAACTCATTATACCACATTTCAGACGAATTCGTTGAAATTTGGAGTTTTTGGTTTTCGATTTTATTACTGGAAAAATCGTTGGATATGAATCAAATCAGGAAACGTTCCTTTTTAATAAAAAAAAAACGGACGCTGAAATTTTTAGGCCGCAAATTCTTTAGCCACTCTTTTCGTGAAAAATGTGGTATTTATGGGTAAAAATAGTCTAGAGAGCTACATCTACACGGGGACTACAACAAAATACAATTTTATTTGTATAAGTTTTATTGAGATTAATTCTTGCCTAACTATGCAATATGCAAACTGCAAGGTTTCAACAAATTTCTTATAAAATGTGGCATTTATGGCTTAAATAAACATTTTTGGGAGCGACATCTAATGGGTGACTACTTATTTATATAATATTTAAAATTTTCTGTTCCCAAATTTTTATTTTCTTTCTATTTAAAAATATCAAAACGTCGATTTTGCCCCGTGTACTCGAACACAACTTCTGTAGCAATTTATATCCTTTTTCAGACATTTTTGCATTGACTATAGACTGAATAAAACGTTTCCACCTTTCAAAGTACCAAGTACTTCAGTCAGTTTACTCGACTGAGATTTTCTTAGTTTTTTTTGCACGGAAAAAAAACATTGGCAAACACATTACTTGAAGCGATTATTTTTGATTTAAAATAGCAGAATTGAGGAATACTTCTTGTTGCCTTATAAGAGCTACTTTTTTAAAAGAATAATCAAAGCTGAACCTTGCTGTAGCATGCATGAAATCGCGAAACAAGGAGCTAAGCTGTCAAGTAATTGTATTTGCGATACCGTTTTTAAAAGTGTGCATTCTATAAATATTCTAGTGGCAACGAAGGTCTAAAGTCAGGAGAGTATCCTTGTTTCAAATTAATAAAATATATTTTAGAGCAAGCGTTTTAAAATCTCTCTTTTCAATATAATTTCTTTGGCAGATTGCTTCAGAATAAAACTTAAATAGATAACAGATTATTTTTCCGATGTATCGGGAATTCATTTCCCAAATTAATATGTTTTCGGTTAATTAACTACAGAAGCCAGTTTTGCCATCAATTGAGCTTACGATTTTCAAATCAACTCATGTACGAATACAAATCTATGCTATAATATCCCGGTGGATGGGTCAAATTTAACCCCATTCTTTTTGTTATTTAATTCAGAAACTTAGTTAAACACAATTGTTTAAAGTTTTGCACATTCTATGTACATATGTATGTATATGGGTATGCGAGGAAAAAGTTTATTTGTTTTCTGTGCAAAAACTATGCATCAAATACCCATGACAACAAAACATATCGGAAACTTCTTTCGTTCGCATTTATGTCGAAAAACTGTTTTATGTTTGTTTACGAAACTCCGGAAACCACAAAAGTACTTTTGCATACGGGTGTTGGTTGCTGTTGTCATTGCTACCAATGTTGTTGCCTTTGCAGTTGTTGTTTTCACCTGTGAGTATTTACCAACATTAGTCTCGAGGTCCTTCTTCACACGGTCACGCTCTCACTTGTACATATAAATGCACACACACGAGAAAGTTGCTGACACATTTGTTTGGCTGGAACGCACGTAAATAATCTCAACAAAAAACCACACTCACACTGACACAGGTGGCCAGCAAAATAAACAAATGCCAAACATGAGTTTGCCAATACTCAACATTTCTTTTTGAGCGGAAGAAGCTCAACACATATGTACACACACACACGTGTTTAGGCTCACATGGAGAGTCAGTAAACTAATACATACATGTGGCACATATTCGTATTATAATTCAAGTTTGTGTGAATTTGTTTAGCTTTTTTTGCATTCCGTGCCGCACAGTATGCGATTGTTTTTTAGTTCTGGGGTCTACTGATCATGAACAATTTTGAAATCACATTTATTTAATCTATCTGCTACTACCGATATTGTTCCCTAGAGCGTTAAGAAGTCTATATGGAAGGCGCTTTAATATGGGGTCTATACTTTTTACCCTAATTGGGTGTAAAATCAGGTCTTATAGCAATTAGATGCCAAACCGGAAGGAACTACATTTTGTAATCTCTATTAATGGCTAAAGATACTTCCCTTTGTCGAGTTTTACATTGATCGGTTATAAAATACACCATCTGTGACGCTTAGATATCAAATCGGGAAAAATATATATGTGGGAGCTATATCTAAATATGAACCGATTTCTTTAAAATTGTTTGTTATTTTTCTTGTATCAGGGGTTTTCGTTTGCAGAACTTCATATATAATGCTTAAAAATTGGTTTGGCAGCTGTTTAATTCCAAATCGGAGGAACATACAATATATATGGGCGCAATATATATATATATATATATATATTGCAATGAATCGTGGTTTGTTTGACTGCTTAAAACTTAAACTACTGGGCCATATTGGATACTTCCTTCTGCGGATTTGTTCGTAATTGTTACGCGAAGGTTTAGGAAAAATAATGGTCGCAAAATTCTCAATAGGCGGCGCTGACCGCTTGACCTCTGAGGCTCCTTTAAGAACTAGAAAGCTGAAATTTTGCTCAACGCTAGACCAGAGTATAGTATAAAGAACAGAGTAATGTATTGCCCAGTGGTCAGTTCTAGCACTATCACAAAATTGGGTATTGTGTTTGGCCTTTCAGTAGCATCTTATAAGATCAAAAGATACAACTTTGTAAATAAGAAGTGCTATACACGACAAATATAAAAGGGAAAATAACTTAGAATTCGCTGACTGTGGTCAGTGTAGAAGTATCGTAATTTTTGTCATCATTTCAGTGATTTTAATAGTTATTTTAGAGCTAATAATCTAAAAATGTAAATTACTTACATTACTTAAAGTGGATTCGAAAATAACTATTCAATGTCCAGCCTGAGGTCAAACTGCAGTGAACAAAGCAATTGTCGCACTTTCAGCACTGAATAAAATATTTTAAAATCTCCAACGGATGTGATTTTACGCCAAGTGATTTTTGACCACTTGGCCGCTGAGGCTCCTGTAAGAGCTAGAAAGCTGAAACTTTTCATGTGGATAGACTAGGGTGTTTTATACACCCGAACTTTTTTCACAAACCGATTTTGACCAGTGGTCAGTTCTCGCTATCAAAAACGTGAGTGTTATTTTAATGCTTTCGGAAGCCTATTTTATGAAACAACCCTAAATCTTTGTAAATATGTAGAACTATACTACGAAAATTTACCCTCTTGACCACTGAGACGTCCTATTACAGGGTGGTTGATATGTAATGCAACAAAGTAAAGCGCTATATTTTTTAAATTTTATTGTTCAAAAGCAAAAAATGTCGGAAATAACAAAACATTTTAGAAACAGTTTAGATTTGTTCGAATTGGCCACCTTTGGCACGAATTATGACCTTCAAACGGCCGACAAAGCCATCACGCGCTGCACGAAAGTGGCTCTGCGGTATTTTGGCCTATTCCCGGCGAAGCGCCGTCTTGAGATGATCGATACTTTGGTATTTTTTAGTGCGAACCTTACTCTCTAAAATGCCTCAGGCGCAAAAGTCCAACGGATTGAGATCCGGAGATCTTGGTGGCCATTGTGCGGTAGAAATGAAGCGAGGAACCTCCTTTTTAAGCCATTCTTGGTTGACGCGTGCTGAGTGCGATGGTGCTGAGTCCTGTTGGAATGTCCAAAATGTCTTTAGGACATTTTCCCGATAATATTCGGCATTTATTTTGACCCCGTGGTCGATGAATACGAGCGGGGAGCGACCATCAGCCGTTACGGCGGCCCAAACCATTACCATCGGCGGAGCTGGAGTTCTGGTGGCCAGTCGAAGGTGTACATTTTCAGCTGACCTCTTTGGCAAGTAAACCCGATAATTTTGTTTGTTCACAAACTGCTCAATTTGGAATGGCTTCTCATCGGAGAAAACCAAATTCGATAACTGGCCACTTTCGTGCAAGCGAAGCAACTCCTTGGCTCTTTCCAGTCTAACTTTTTTTGTGCATCGGTGATCTCTTGCACTTTTTGGAACTTCAATGGCTTTAGTCCAAGCTCATTTTTTAATATGTGTTGTATCCGTTCTCGCGATATGTTCAGCTCAATTTTTCTACCAATGCTCAATTTTTCTACCACTGCGGCGTGGATTTCGATCAAATCTGGCCTTCACTTTTCGGATCATTTCTGGTGTTGTTACCGTTTTTTGTCCACTTTTTGGACGAGATGCAACACTGCCAGTATGACGGTAACAAGCAATGGTACGAGAAACAAAAGATTTATTCACATTTAAATGCTGGAGGGCTCTAACGATAGCCATTTGTGTTTTTCCACCCAAATATAAAGCAATCACACTATCACGCTTGAATTCCATCGCGAATAACTTTTGAATGCAATAGATCAAAATGCTTTTGTAAGCTTGTAAACAATAAAATGAACTGTCACTGAAATAAATCTGTCAGCTATCAGACTAGCGGTTTAGAAATGATAGCAACCTGAAGTTAGTTGCAATACATATCAGCCACCCTGTAGAAGTAATGTGCTGGGAATTTGCACACATATTCATCTCTATCGCTAATAATACATGGAATATTTGTTCCCTAAATTTCATCACTTCACGGGAAGTGGAAAATGCTATCGTGAATAATTGGGAACATTTTGTTCACTTCGAATCTGTAATGATGTATCGAAAATGAACAGCTGTTCAAAAATTAATAAATTATCAGTGCACCAAATACACGAATAATAGTTGAAAAGATTTGTTTTCATAGTTATGGTTAAAAATATTAATCTAAGCCGGGAGCTATAGCTCCCATATATATGTTTCGTCCGATTTGGCCCTTTAGTCCTATAGAAGCTGTATTTTACATCCAATCGTTTTGAAATTTAGAATGGTAAAGTTTCTTGATCCATGAACCAACATTGCCGAATTTGAAGAAAATCGGTTAAGATTTAGCTATAGCTCCCATATATATGTTTCGTCCGATTTTGCTCTTTAGTCCTGTAGAAGCTGTATTTTACATCCAATCCTTTTGAAATTTAGAATGGTAGAGTTTCTTGATCCATGAACCAACACCACCGAATTTGAAGAAAATCGGTTAAGATTTAGCTATAGCTCCCATATATATGTTTCGTCCGATTTGGCCCTTTAGTTCTATAGAAGCTGTATTTTACTTCCAATCCTTTTGAAATTTAGAATGGTAGAGTTTCTTGATCCATGAACCAACACTACCGAATTTGAAGAAAATCGGTTAAGATTTGGCTTTAGCTCCCATATATATGTTTCATCCGATTTGGCTCTTTAGATCCAATCGTTTTTATACCCTACACCACACTGTGGTACAGGGTATTATTTAAGTATAAAATGTCCCAAAAGTAAATTTATGTAAACAATTTATACATGAATTACAAAATTTATATATCAGAGTTATTCAATATTTCGAGAGTGGTGTAGGGTATTATATAGTCGGCCCCGCCCGACTTTAGCCTTTCCTTACTGGTTTAAATTTGTGTTGAATTCCTTTATAATACAAATCTAATGACCTATATTGTTTTGTGAATAACTTTTGATTGGAATTACGAATGACCAACCAATTATGACTGAATATAATTTTGAATGTGTAGAAATTAAAAATACAAAGTCTCTAAAACATGCTAACTACATAGCTTAGCATGTCTTAGAATGAAGGTATCGATATGTATCCAGATATCTGCACTTTTCTGGAATAACACGCTAAGTCAGAAAATTTTGATTTCGGGATTTTAGCATAAACATGTTCAGCTTATCATTATCTATCGATCCATGAATGACTCGCTTAGGTTGTCCAATTTTTTGTGACGTTTTTCCAACTCTAGTAGTACTAAATGTACTGAGATATAAAGTATTTGGACTCTTCCGAACATTTAGATTTTTTGAAATGTGCTGTTATTCCAGAAAACCACAGATATATCGTACCATATATATCATTTATAGTATAGTTTTATTTAAAATTTGAAGACAAAAATAAAAATGTTCACGATGAGTCCGATCTGTTCGCTAGCAAAAATAAAGTGAACAAATCGAAGTGAAAAGGAAAAAATTCCACACAAAAAATCATTCATGATAGGGGGAATTTTTTCGAACAAGGGAATTATTCAGGGAACAACATTGCCGATTGGAATTAGGTGGAAAGTGACCACATTTTGAGGGAGCATTCATTCGCGATAGGGGTGATTGTTACGAGTGTGATTTGAATATCACGCTACTTAGATTCATAATTTATTTAGGCTATTATTCATTTAACAACTCGGCATACTTTCTTTCTCATGTGATAATTTAAGCAGTTTTTATGGAATTTTCGAATGAAATAGTTTTCATTTACGAATTACATACATACATATGTATATCATTGTGAATCTGTTAATTATAAGTTTGTGAGTGATATTATTGATCGATATTTGTTACGATGCCAAGAAGAGGTCATGGTAACATTGGACGGAGTTCTCAGAATGCAACGCTAATCCGAAATGTAGCGCAAAATCACACGGAAGAGGTACGTGCTATTGAATGAGAATCAGCTTGGGCGCGACATCAAGAAGCCATTACTGCAGTTTACAATGAGCAACAACGATTGAGAAGAAGAGAATACGTTTCTCGAAAGAACTGATATCGGTTCAATATCGATTCCACCCGCCGTTTGCCAATTCACTCCGCTAATTTCTAATTTACGTCTTAAAGTTGGATCTGTAGTCATTATGTTACGAAATCTTCATGCCCCAAAACTGTTCAATGGAACAAGACTGATTGTGACGAAGCTAATGAACAATTTGGTGGTGGAAAGGATTTTTAATGGGCCATTAAAGGAGGAAGAATGCCTAATTAAGCGAATTCCTTTGACTTCAACCGATTAATCATTCAAGTGCAAACGTCTTCAGTTCCCAGTGAAACTTGCATAAACAAGTCAAAAGGGCAATCGCTGGAAGTGTGTGGGATAAATCTGGAAATGCCGGAAGCGTCTCGGAAAAAAGGTTAAT
Organism: Eudasyphora cyanicolor; assembly: GCA_963930755.1. Lineage (NCBI taxonomy): Eukaryota > Metazoa > Arthropoda > Insecta > Diptera > Muscidae > Eudasyphora > Eudasyphora cyanicolor. Next base: position 245,322,453 of record OZ005737.1, read on the forward strand.
TGCGGTGTCCATCATAACTCGGTGATGGACTATCAAAAATAAAAAAAAACAAAATTATTTCATCAGGTAATCGTTTTCCCCAGGTAACGCAGGGAGCGTTATACGGAATTTCTATTTCTAAATTTTTGGGAACACTTTGAAGTGAACAACTCGATTTTTGCACAACAAAACGGCTAATTTGTTATTGTAAAATAAAGCCGGAAGAGTATCCTAGTTAGAATCGCGTAAAATAAAAAAACATAAACACATTTGAAAATATATCTCCAGCGTTACCTCGTAGATTATGTACAGAAATTGTATTTAAAATTTCGGAACGATCGGTGAAGTACTTTTGATGTTATGATGGACACCGGCATTGAAAACGTGGGTTGTTGGAAAAACGCTTTAAAGTTTTTCTCCATTAAAAAAATAAAATCAAAAATATTTCCAAAAAATGTTTACAAACGACTGAAATTTTGTTTCTTGTTTTTTTCTTTGTTCACTCAATTCGAAAAATCGCTCATAGTGCCACATTTAAAAATAAACACGATGAATGTCAAAACTTTTAACAACACAATGGGGCACAATTAACCCGTAAGCTTTATTTATTTGCTGCAATAAATAATCCTTAGCGATACTTTTTCACATTCTCACACATAAACGCATATCCTTCATGTCCTAAATATGGAAACAAACGTAAGAAATTCACGCACACAAAAGCAGCTAACATTAGTTTTCCGACCATACGTTGAAATATGATAGTGGCTGGGTGTATATCTGTATGTATGTGTGTGTGTGTGAATTTGCACTCGCATGGCAAATGTGAAATTTAAAGCATTTTAAAGTAGAGCCATATACACCGGACGTACCATGAATAAATTAATGTTTTGATTGTATTGAAACACATACATACATTCAACAACTTCGAAGAATATTTAAGATATGTATTAAATATTCAAATGTTTCTGTTCTAATTGAAAAGGAGTACTAACAAATATTTCTGTCAACAAATAGTTAAATTGAACCATTTTGTTCAAAAGAATAAAAGAAAATTTTTTATTGTATAATAACAATTTTCTTTGAATAAAAGTTAAGTTCGCAGTAATGCATTGGCGCTCGAACATCGGATGATTTGGATAACTATGTAAGTCTTGTTATAACCTAAGCCTGTTAGTCAGTATATCTGTAGTAGGGTAACAACCAAATTAGTTTTTACCATAGCGGTCGACGCATAGAAGATTCTTATTCCAGCGCTCAACTGAATCAGAGCAAATTATTAAATAAAGATTAAAGAAAAGACATAACGGAAATGTTTAGTGTTTTTTTTTTACAAATAAAATAATAGTAAGATAAACAAAATACTGGAAATTTTAGTCTTATAATGTGAAGTGAAACTTTAAATTACAGTACCTTAATTCATATCTCTATTAAGACCTAAACATTCTTCGTAGATGTATTGTTTTATTTGTGGACAAGTCATTGTAATATGTAAAGAAAAACAAAATTTTTAAATAATTAAATACAATAAAAAAAGTTTAATGGGTACAGAGAAAAAATTTAGATGAAAATGAATCTAATAAATAAGTGAATAATAATAATAACTTATCAAATTGGGATGTATAAATCAGTTGAACAACTGGGTCAGAATTTTTAATATTAACCTATACAATTTATTTTTGCGTAAAAACGTTGTAAAAAGTTTTTAAATGGAAAATTAAGACATCGAAAATTAAATATTTCGGGTAATATTGGATCAAAATTCTCGAAATTCGATATGTGTGACCTTGGTACCAGTACACATCATGGACCCAAAAACCGGTGTGACAGTTACAGTTGGCGTGGCACCGCCCATACAACCTAAAATTCAAATATGAAATATTTCGAATACTATTGGAGCAAAATTCTCGAAATTGGGTATGTGTGACCTTGGTGCCAGTACGCGTAATGTAGCAGAAAACTAGGGTGATAGTGTAAGTGGGCGTGACATCGCCCACCCAACCTGAAATTTAAAAATGCTATATTACGAGTATTATTGTGATAAGAGTCTCCAAATTTGGTATATGTATGTGACATTGGTACCATTATGCGTGATGGAACGATAAACAGGTGTGACAGTTATAGTGGGTGCGGCACCTCCCACACAACCTGAAATTTACAAATACTAATATATTTTGAGCACAATAAACCGCGATATTTAGTATTTGTTCCTTGGTAGCAGTACGCGTGATGGAGCCAAAAACAGGTGTGATTGTGACAGTAGGCGTGGTACCACCCACACTGCCAGAAATTCAGAAGTGCAAAAATTTAGAATGCTATTGGACCAAAATTCTCGAAATTTGGTATGTGGAACCAGATCTAGTGCTGGAGCAAGAGACTGGCATGATAGTAGCAGTGGGCGTGGCACCACCCACACAACCTGAAATGTGCAACATGACATTTGAATATATAATATTTCCTGCACTATTGCAGCTAGCCTGTAAAAATGGGTGTGTAACCTTTGAACCACAACCAATGATTGAACCAAAAACTGGCATCGTATTAAGAGTAGGTACTTCTACACAACCTGAAATTTCAAAATTCAATATTTCGATCACTATATCAGCCATGGTTAGAAGTTTGGCTGGCCTTGGTACCAGTAGGGGTGATGGAGCTACAAACAGGAGCAATGGAAACAGTTGGCATGACACCCCCATATAAATAAAATATGTAGAACGCAATATTTGAAATAGTATTGCGGCGATTTCTTTGCAAAAGAGAGTGATAAGGGAGTGGCGCCGCCCATACAACCCGAGATGTGAATTTGAAAAATTTCCAATATCATTGCAGGACAGTTTTAAAAATTTCCATTAAAATAGTGTCGATGGACAAAGTACTCAAAACGAAATATAGAGAGGCGTTGCACTCATCATCTTGAAGTTGTTAGTGCATGCTGTTGATAGCACTCTACGGAATCTGATTAAAAATCTGATCAGTGGAAGTATCTGTGCATACGACACGCTTGCTGAAAACGAATAAATGGAGACTATTATATCTAGATTGACGCTTGACCAAGAGTGTTTAGTATTCAAGTGCCTTCAAAGTTAGCACGTGACTCAACAAAATTGGGAGATAGCGGATTACAGGGCGTGACTACGCGTATGCGGCATCGTTGTAGAAAAAATTAATACTGATAGAATTATTGCACTAATTGGTATGAATGTATTTCACAGCAATCTATATGCCCCAACAGAGAATGAGCGACATAGCCTCCCCAAGGTGATTTGACGGGTATTGCACTACACGAAATTTGTGCATTGAAGTGCAATATGGAAGACCCAAAAACACTGCCGTAATATCAAGAGTGTCAACATATCATATTGTTCTATTTCACTAAAACGCACTTTGAGTGCAGCGAAGAGCACCGGGTCAGCTAGTATTTGCATGAAATCATCTTTGCACATTGAATTATATAGACCGTCCTATCGACTCAAATAAGGATTTCATACATTTCACTAAATTTTATGTTTTTTGTTTTTAAATCAAATCCGAAAGCTCTTAAAACATCACTCGTTATTTTGTCCATAACTTTCACAAATATTGGGTCCCCACAAATACAATTAATATTTTGGATTTCTGAGCTTCTGGTGCATACATATCGCACCTGTTCAACCGAAGGGTAACAACTCAAAATTAAAACAAAATAACTCGAGCCCAAAAACTGTTTTCTTAAATTTTAATTTTAAAAAATTAATGTTTAAGGCAAATATGTCATTGCAAGAAAATACAATTTAGAAGACATTTTCATAATTTTTGACAAATTTTGCATATGTCAATAATATTAACGGAAGATGTTTTTGGCATCTATCGAGATTTTTTCATTTTGAGTTTTTACCCTTCTGTTGAACAGATGCGATATATTTCTTAAATTAAAATTAAAAAAAAATTGAAAAAATTTACAAATTTTTTAGGCAAATACACGTATAACACCATGCGACACTAACTTTTGGTCATCAAAATCTCTATATAATTCTGAAAGCTGGCAAGAAACAGAACAAAACCTTGTACTCAGTTTTTTATTTTCTTACCGATTTCGTGTTTAAATGGACATGACATTTTTTGAGGATATAATTATTCAAAATTTTCTAAATATTATTTTTGTTTTTAGAAACTGGAATTTAAAAGTTGCAAAAATGGCAAATTTTAGTCCTTCATTATACTTTAAAATCCATGGTAGAAAATTTTGAAAAAATATATTTTGCGGATCTTACTGTTCAGCTATTCATATCCAAATTTTAGTTTGTTTGTTAGAACTACAAGTATTTTAATTAAAATTTGCAATTGTGTTGAATGTTTATACCTCAAAATAACTCAAGCCTAAAGAAAATAGCACCGAAAAACACAAAAAACAAGTAAGAAAGTTTCAGTCGGGTAAACCGACTAAGGTATACCCTCACTTTGTGAGTAATGTAATATGGAATATTAAACGAATTATTCTGTCAATTTGTATGGGAGGTACCAGAATGTTTTTAACAAATAAACATATTTTTCGCTGAATAGTAGATTCTTTAAATACATTACACTGCGCCGAATTATAAACGTTTTTTGCACTGGTATATTAACGTTATGAAATATTAAATTTTGGTATGATTTGGCCAATTTGTGTGGGAGGTACAAAAAGGGGGGTGGTGATAACGGCCATTTTTTACAGGGCTATAGGGACTTAAAAAGCGTTACACTGTGCAAAATGTTGTTGCATTTTCGTGCATTGGTAATCTTGCTGTGAGCTCTTAACTTTTTGTGCAAAATGGTACCTTTGTGTGGGACGTACAAAAAGGGGCGTGGAAATAGCGTCCATTTTTCACAGTGCAAAAGACACTATAAAAGCATTACACTGTAAAAAATTTCAAGTATTTTTATACACTGGTATTAATGTTATAAGCTGTTATCTTTTGGTGCAAAATGGTACCTTTGTGTAAGAGGTACCAAAAGGGGCGTGAATATGACACCCACTTTTCACTGGACTGTAGGCACTATGAAAGCATTACACTGTACAAAATTTCAAGTATTTTTATGCACTGGTATTAATGTTATAAGCTGTTAACTTTTGGTGCAAAATGGTGCATTTGTGTGGGTGGTACCAAAAGGGGCCTAGCAACATGGCCCATTTTTCTCGAGTTGATAGCGACTAATAAACTAATGCTATGTGTGGAATTTCAGAAGATTCTAATAAGTAGTATAGCAGTTATTAAAGATTCAATATTTCACAACATTTTAACACTTTGTGGGGGAGGTACTAGAAGGAGTGGACCAATATGTCTCATCTTCGAACTTAGCCGGAGATAGAAAAAAATATTACCACGTACCAAATTTGAAGTCAATCGGTTACTCCTTTCGAGAGTTATCGTGCGCACCATCCAGCAGACAGACAGACACACAGACAGACAGATAGACAGACAGACAGACGGACGGACATTGCTCATTCGTCTTAAAATGACCCAAAACGAATATCCGCCGAACATACTTAGGGTCTTAGATCACTCCTTCGATGTGTTACACTTTTTTTCGTAGCAAATGATATATACCCTCGTCACACTAAAGTGAGGGTATAAATATAGAAGATGGGAACAGTAGGAATCACAAGAAGTTAGATGCTATAAATGGGAGCTATATCTAAATATGGACCGATATTGCCCATTTTCAATCCCAAGTTATCTGCAGCTATAAGTACCAAATTTCAGACACAAGACTCAAGTATTATAGATTGTAGCGTGATTACAACAGACGGACGGACGGACAGACGGACATGGCTAAATATATATATACTTTATGGGGTCTCAGATCAATATTTAGAGGTGTTACAAACGGAGTGACAAAATGAATATACCCCCATCCTATGGTGGAGGGTATAAAAAATATGATCCAAATACTAAAGGCAATTTCCAATAAAATGGATATTAAAGAAAATGTACCATAATATTTTTTTAAAATTTTTTTTTAAATGTTTACGACACCATATTACACCAGATAATGTTATTCACGGCCCTTCGACAAAAATTTTGCTGCATAGTGTATTCTGCTAAAAGTCACAGATCTTATTCCAATAGTCATTGGCCAACGATCATCAACTTCTATCAATGATCAATTAACGTATGTTCTACATTAAGCTACTGTCCAGAGTCATTGACCTCGTGTCACTGGACATTGAGCCAATGTCAATGATTATTGACATCCTGCTAATAGTAATTAAGTTCATGTTAATGGATAATGTGTTCGTAACCGACCCCAGTGAATTATCATGATAATGGACACTGATCTTTCTAATAGTCATTCATATTCTGCTAGTATAACATTTTTTAACTCATTGATTTGGGACTCAATTCTGAGAATTGGACGTGAAAGTAGCACCAAAAATAAGAACTTCTGCGTCATTCGTTTAGTCAAGCTCAATTTAATGGCCACACGATTTTTTTTGCTCAAGGTGGATTTTAGCACTTTCTGTATATTTTTTTCTCGGTATACCGTACAAAATATCTCTTTTGTGCTTGAAGCATAGTTGTAGATATTGAATAGGAGAACAAAATGAGGAACTACCCGAAAAAAGGGCATCAAGTGCCTTAAAAATCGCAATTATACAGAAAAAAAGATTATACGTCTCGGACACAACAAAAAAATTAATTTTTTCAAAGTGATATTAAACCATTGTGGAGAGGTAGCAGAAGGATTGAACAAATATAGTCTGACACAAATATTATCACTTACCAAATGAGAAAAAATATTATCACATACTAAATTTGAAGTCAATCGTTCGCTCTTCGATTACTTATAAAGTGGATTTCCGCCAAACAGGCTTAGGATTTTAGATCACTCCTACGATGGGTTCACCATAATGAGGGTATAATAATACTCACATATCGTACGTAAGTGGAATGTGTCAATTAAAGTTATCTCCATAAAGAAAATGTATCATCAAATTATATTTTTTTAGTCAAATTACATTATGCACTTAAAAGCACTGTAACAATTGTTGGTAATGTTACACCTCCACCAAACATTAGCAGACATACTGTGATTGATATTAAAGCCACGTGCTACTTAATTATAAATTCCCATAAATTTCTTCGAAGTCATGGCATGTACAAAATTGTGTTCATTCATTCCTCTGATGACTTTACGCTTTTTGTGCTTTTGTTGCGTCGTTGTTGTTGTTTGAACACGCAAAATTATCATTTGTAAATGGCAAATTAAATTGTAAATATTGGATGTTACAAGAGAAGCCCCCACCAACCACCCAACCCCGTCACATGCCCCCCGAATGGAAATAACACGGAAGAAATTTAATTCCAATGCAATACAAAACTTGTAATTTCCGTAAAAATTACACTTGTCTATATACATTTGGAGTTTATTACCTTATGTAAGCTGACACCTTTACACAAATACGAGTACACGAGTACATGCAGGAACCAACAAAGTCAACCATACCCAACAGCAAGGATCTCGGACACATACACACTCTCACGCATGGATACAATTTTAATGGTGAACTTTGAGCTGACACATACACATATGGGGACACAATATATCCCTCCAGACCCCTATACATAGTGTAGAGAGTATCATTAAATTCTAGAATTACACAGATAGACAGACACACACATCCAGATAGATACCAAGCTCAACACACAGACATTCTTTTTGGTTTTTTGTCGATGTAGCATTTACGAGTATAAAAAATGATTTTGGTTAACAATCACGTAAAACGTGATACAGGAACTAATTGCTAAAGAATCAAATCATATATGAGCCGTTCCCAAACAAAAATGTAACTTAATCAAATTTTCAATTTGTCGTACTTATCGTTTAATAAAACCATGAAACACAATTTTAAAGGAATGCATCATTTATGCGTTTGGAAAATATTAACCTTCGCACGCCCAAGACCCACCCGGGTGGGATTTTCGATTTTCAAACATTGATAATTGTGCAAGATCGGTAAATTAGCATAGGCGTAAGATAGAGAAGAGAAGTGGGAGGCACAAGTGGACACAAGTGGACACAAAATATGCGGTTAAATATAAGACCCAGTGGGTCTTGTACCAACATGTACATAAATATCTTTGGGCATGCGAAATAATAATAATAATAAAATAATAATAAAAAATATCAACAGTGCAACATATAAGAAGTTGACGCCGGTTTGACTTCAGTTTCTGAAAGTGCTTATAGAAAGGAATAAACTGCCATTTGAGGTTTTTCTGGTTGAGCTCCAATTCGGTTTTTATTGAAAGATGATTTAGAACATTTTTCCTGATAAATTGTATTATTTCCAACGGCTATATCTAGTTAGCCGATCAGAATTTGGTTTTACGGCCCTCAGTACAATTAATTTTAGGTATAGACTAGGAGAAAAAAAATATAAATCAAACCCGTATGAGAAAAAATGCATCATTGCTTCCAAATCGCAAAATTGTCAAGAACTTGACACATTTCTGAACATATTTTATCATAACTCGGAAACGACTTGCTAGATTTGCTTGAAATAAATGTAGGAAAGTTTTGACTTATATTAGCTTTAACTGATGCCTACACAAGTTTTTAATCTGATCAACAGTGTCAAAGCTCTATTTTAACAAATCTTTAAAAACATCCCAAAACCAGTAAGGAAAGGCTAAAGTCGGGCGGGGCCGACTATATAATACCCTACACCACTCTCGTAATATTGAATAACTCTGATATATAAATTTTGTAATTCATGTATAAATTGTTTACATAAATTTACTTTTGGGACATTTTATACTTAAATAATACCCTGTACCACAGTGTGGTGTAGGGTATAAAAACGATTGGATCTAAAGAGCCAAGTCGGATGAAACATATATATGGGAGCTATAGCTAAATCTTGACCGATTTTCTTCAAATACGGTAGTGTTGGTTCATGGATCAAGAAACTTTATCATTCTAAATTTCAAAACGATTGGATGTAAAATATAGCTTCTAAAGAACTAAAGGGCCAAATCGGACGAAACATATATATATGGGAGCTATAGCTAAATCTTGACCGATTTTCTTCAAATTCGGTAGTGTTGGTTCATGGATCAAGAAACTTTACCATTCTAAATTTCAAAACGATTGGATGTAAAATATAGCTTCTAAAGAACTAAAGGGCCAAATCGGACGAAACATATATATATGGGAGCTATAGCTAAATCTTAACCGATTTTCTTCAAATTCGGCAGCTTCTATAGGGCCAAATTCGGTAGTGTTGGTTCATGGATCAAGAAACTGTACCATTCTAAATTTCAAAATGATTGGATGTAAAATACAGCTTCTACAGGACTAAAGAGCAAAATCGGACGAAACATATATATGGGAGCTATAGCTAAATCTTAACCGATTTTTTTAAAATTCGGCAATGTTGGTTCATGGATCAAGAAACTCTACCATTCTAAATTTCAAAACGATTGGATGTAAAATACAGATTCTATAGAACTAAAGGGCCAAATCGGACGAAACATATATATGGGAGCTATACCTAAATCTTAACCGATTTTCTTCAAATTCGGCAGCTTCTATAGGGCCAAATCGGACGAAAGATATATATGGGAGCTATATCTAAATCTGAACCGATTTCAACCAAATTCAATAGCGATCTTAACAGCTGCGAAATACTCTAAACTGCAAAATTTCAGAACGATCGGAGTGGAATTGCGACCTGTAGTCGACGAACAACTTTACATGGACAGACGGACGGACGGACAGACATGGTTAAATCGACTCAGCTAGTGATTCTGAGTCGATCGGTATAATTTAAGGTGGGTCTAGCTGTGTTATTTTCAGGTGTTGCAAACATCTGCCGCGAAACAAACTTACACTACCACAGTGTGGTGTAGGGTATAAAAATGGGAAATGTTCTACAAAAATGTTGGCCGTCAAATTTTACTGTATATGTCAGAACACACCAAAGCCCAACCAAACACCAAACAACAGTCAAATTCCAGTTTAAACCCTCCTCTTTAGTGGTAACGTCATTGCTTCGACCACTAGTTCGTATGAATATTAAATTAATGACATTCATACGACATAGTGGTCGTATGCATAACATTGTATTTTTTGGTGTTTGTGTTAAATTTTGGCTTTGATGTCTTCGGACATATATAGAAAAAATTCATGGCCAACATTTTTATACACTCACTGTGTGACGAGGGTATATATCATTTTTTACGGACAAAAGGTGCAACACATCGAAGAAGTATCCTAAGACCCCAAGTATGTTCAGCGGAAATCCGTTTTGGGCCATTATAAGTCATTTGAGCAATGTCCGTCCGTCTCTGTGTCTGTCTGGAGAGCACGATAGCTCTCGAAAGGAGTAACGGATTGACTTCAAATATGGTATGGGATAATATTTTTTCTATCTCAGGCCCCCCTCACAAAGGGTTAAAATTTAGTGAAATATTGATTAACTAATAACTCCTATACTTCTCATCAGACTCCTCTGTAATTCCGCACATAGTAATAGTTTATCTGTCGCTATGAACTTGAGAAAAATGTGTGAAATGGCCCGTCCCTTTTGGTACCTCCCACACAAAGGGACCATTTTGTGAAATGGCCCCCCCCCCCTTTTTGGTACCTCCCACACAAAGGGACCATTTTGTACAAAAAACTTAACAGCTTATAGCATTAATACCAGTGCATAAAAATACTTGACACTTCGCACAGGGTAATGCATTTATGCCGTCTGCAGTCCAGTGAGAAATAGGCGTTATTGCCATGCCCCTTTTGGTACTTCCCACATAAAAGTACCATTTTGTACAAAAAGTTAAAAGCTTATAGCGTGAGTACCATTGTACGAAAAACTACAAACTTTGCACAGTGTAACGCTTTTGAAGTACCTACAGTCCTGTGAAAAATGGGCGTTACCAGCACGCCCCTTTTTGTACCTACCACACAAAATGGTCAAATTATACCAAAATTGAAGAACTCGTAACGTAAATATTTTAGTGCACATTAACGCTTATAATTCGACACAGTGCAATGTATTTAAAGTATCTACGGTTCAGTGAAAAATAAGTCTATTGATAAACCCCTTCTGGTAGCTCTCACACAAATTGAAACATTAATTCGTGTAATATTCCATACAACATTACTCACAAAGTGAGGGTATACCTTACCCGACTGAAACTTTCTAACTTGTTAGGGATGTTTTTTAAGATTTGTTACAGCCAAAAATTACCGTTATGTGCTAACTCCGAAACTATAGATTTGATTAAAAACTTGTATGGTTATCGGTTAAATGTAACGTAAGTCGTAATTTTTCTAAATTTAAATCAAAGAAAACGGATAAGTCGTTTCCGAGTTATAATAAATTAACAGAAATTTCTCAAGAAATTGAAAATTTCTCGACAATTTTCAGGCACTACATGCTGTTTTCTCAAACCTGTTTGTTAAGGGTGGTTAAATTTTAAGGGCCTATGTTGATTTTGAATAAAACACAAATTATTTATATTGGTATGGTTTAATTATGTATGGAACAAAATATCGGCCAAATGGCCGCCGCAATCTCGGCGACACACCCCCATCCGATATTCCAAATTTTCGATGACGCTGAGGCATAATTGAGGTTCTATGCCGTTAATGTGCTAAATTATCTCATCCTTTAGCTCTTGAATTGTTGCTGGCTTATCGACGTGCACCTTTTTCTTTCAAATAACACCAAAGAAAGAAGTCCAACGGTGTCAACTCACATGATATTCTACAAAATTTTGTTGAAACAGAATTTCTATTAAAAACAACATTGTTGAAAATCCAGGTTTCTAGTTAAATAAATGAAAAAACATTTCTCTATTCCAACGAAATTTTACTGCAATTTAAACAAAATTTGTTAGAAAAATCCAATCTAACGAAATTTTCTAGAAAAATGCATAACGAAATTTCCTACGGAAATGCAATTTTTAACAAAGTGTTCTTGAAAAATCAGTTCTAATGGAAACTTTCTAAAAAAATGCAATTTGACGAAAATAAAAAAGGCAATTATAAAAGATTTTCATAAAAAAATGCAATTTCAACGAAACTTTGTACAAAAGTGTAATTTCAACAAAGTTTTTTGAAGTACGAAATTATTATGAAATTTTTTAGAAAACTACAATTCAAACGACATTTTTTGAAAATTTCATTATTCAACAAAAAATTTCTGGGGAAATGATTGATTTTTTTTTAAAATCGATATATTAAGAATTTTTTTTGAAAATGAAATATCAAAGAAGTTTTCTAGATAAAACCAATTTTAACGAAATTTTATGGACATTTTAATTTAAATGCAATTTTCCAGAAAATGCAACAGTAACGAAATTTTTAGAAAAGTGCAATTTCAAAGAATTTTTTTAGAAAAATTTAGTTTCAACGACATTTACTAAATAGATTTTTCAACAATTTTTATAAAAAAATAAATAAAATTTTAACGAAATTTTGTAACAAATTAAATCTCAACAAAAATTTTCTTGAAAAATTCAATTTTGAGGACATTTTTAGAAAAATTTCTGATAAAATTTTAGGGAAAAGCAATTTTCAGCGACATTTTATAGATTTCTGATTGATTTTCTAGAAAATTTTAACAAAATGTTCTTGATCTGTGCAATTCTCATTTTTGGAATTTTGATGGAATTTTATTAAACAAATGCAATTTGAAGAATTTTTTAGAAAAATTCAATTTCAACAAAAATTTCTATAGAAATACAATTTCAAAGAAAAACCAGTAAGGAAAGGCAGAAAGTCGGGCGGGGCCGACTATATAATACCCTACACCTCCCTAACAATGCGATAAGGGTCATTGCCATAATAATTTGGTCATATCGGGAGTAACGTATATATGGGGGCTATATCTAAATCTGAACCGATTTCTTCCAAATTTAACAGTGTTTATTCAAATAATAGGAAACCTCTTCCTGCCGAATTTCATACTGATCGTATATAAAATACAGTTTTTACAGCGCATACATGTCAAATCGGGGGAACGTATATATGGGGGCTATATCTAAATCTGAACCGATTTCTTCCAAATTTAACAGTGTTCATTCATATAATAAGAAACCTCTTTCTGCAGAATTTCATACTGATCGGATATAAAATAAAATTTTTACAGCGCTTACAAGTCAAATCGGGGGTAACGTATATATGGGGGCTATATCTAAATCTGAACCGATTTTCTCCAAATTTAGCAGTATTCCTTTATGTAATAAGAAACCTCTTTCTGCTAAATTTTGCACTGATCGGATATAAAATACAGTTTTTACAGCGCTTACATGTCAAATCGGGGGTAACATATATATGGGGGCTATATCTGAATCTGAACCGATTGTCTCCGAATTTAGCAGTATTCCTTCATGTAATAAGAAACCTCTCTTTGCCGAATTTCGCACTGATCGGATATAAAATAACATTTTTACAGCGCTTATATGTCAAATCGGGGGTAATGTATATATGGGGCCTATATCTAAATCTGAACCGATTTCTTCCAAATTTAACAGAGTTCATTCATGTAATAAGAAACCTTTTCCTGCCGAATTTCATACTGATCGGGTATAAAATAAAGTTTTTACAGCGCTTACATGTCAAATCGGGGCTAACATATATATGGGGGATATATCTAAATCTGAACCTATTTTAACCAAATTCAATAGGGATCGTCCTTGGGCCAAAAATAAGATATGTGTAAAGTTTCGTCGAGATCGGACCATAATTGCGACCTGTACTTTGATTACAAGAATACATGCACAGACAGACGGACAGACAGACAGACGGACAGACAGACAGACAGACAGACGGACAGACGGACATAGCTAAATCGACTCAGAAAGTGATTCTAAGTCGATCGGTATAATAAACGATGGGTCTATTTCTTCTCCTTTTGGGTGTTACAAACAAATGCACAAAGTTATAATACCCTGTACCACAGTGTGGTGTAGGGTATAATTATATTATATAATAAATTTTCAAGACAATGCAATCATAACGAAATGTTCTAAGAAATGAAATTTTTTACAAAAATTTAATTTCATTGAAATTTTCTAGTGAAATGCAATTTCAACGAAATTTTTTTAAAGTAAAAATTTTTTAAGCGATTTTAATATCACAATGCAATTTCAGCATAATTGTTTAAAATATACATTTTGATAAAATATTATAGAATAATGCAATTATGATGGAATTTTCCTGCAAAAAATGCAATTTGAAGAAATGTTGTTGAAAAATGCAATGTCAACGAAATTTTGTAGAGAAATTTAGATTACAATGAAATTTTCTAGAAAATGCAATCTTTAGCATAATCGGTGGAAATCTGAATCGTCACTTTACCAGGAATAATCGTCATTTTGATATGTGTGAATGGAAAGAAAATATAATTTAAACCAAAATTGTCAAATAATATATATTTTTTAAAAAAAAATTATACAAAATTGAGAATCAAAAAACTTTGTTTGGAACGTATACATATATTAAAATATTACAAAAAGATGTTCTAGAAACAAATGAAATTTTAACTAAATTTTCTAACGAAAATCAATTTCAACGAAATTTTATATCAAAAATCAATTTCAACGAAATTTTCAGAAAAAATGCAATATGAACAAAAAATTTAGCTGCATTCAAACAAAATTTATAGAAATATTAAATTTCAGCGAAATTTTCTAGGGAAATGTAATTTTCACCGTTTTTTATAGAAAAAATGCAATTTCAAAGATTTTTTTTTGAAAACTTAAGTTTCAACGACTTTTTCTAGGGAAATAAATTTTTCAACGATTTTTAGGGAAAAATGCAATTTCAACAAAATCTTGTAGAAAAATTAAACGTCAAAAACAATTAAAAAAAAATATTTTCAACAAAATTTTCTTGAAGAATGTAATTTTGATGAATTTTTTTTTTTAGAAATATACAATTCCAAAGTAGATTTGTTGAAAATTGCAAATTCAACGAAATTTTCTAGAAAAATTTAAATTTAAACAATGTTATGTAATTTTCAACGATTTGTATAGAAAAATTGCAATTTCAACTAAATTTAGTAGGGAAAATTAGATTTCAAGAACATTTTCCTGAAAAATGTAATTCTGATAAAATTTTCAAAGAAAATAATTTTAAGAAATTTTAAAGAAAAAAAGCAATTTTCTAAAAACTTAATTTAAAGAAATTTTCTGGGAGAATGCACTTTAGATTTTTTTTTGGATAATTTCAATTCCAACGTATATTTGTAGAAATACAGAATTTCAACGCAATTTTGAGACAATTTCAGACATGAAGTTTCTTAAAGAAGTTTCTAAAAAAAGAAGTTTCTGTAAAAAAATAATATTGCCGACATATTTTAAAAAATTTAACCATCGAAGAAATTTTGCAGAAAAATAAAATTTCGATGAAACAAAATTTTCTACAAAAATACAATTTCAAAAAAAATTATAAAAAAATTAATTTCAATAAATTTTGAAGACAATGCAGTCGTAACGAAATTTTCTAAGAAAATACAATTTCAATGAAGTTTTTTTTTGAAAAATGCAATTTCATCGAAATATTCTGGTAAAATGCAATTTCAACGAAATTTTTTTAGAGAAAAAATTTTTCAAGCGATTTTAATACCAAAATGTAATTTTCAAATTTTAATACCACAATAATTTTCAAATTTTTAAAATATACATTTTACAAAATATTCTAGAGTAATGCAATTCTGATGAATTTTTCTAAAAAATTTAATTTGAAGAAATCTTGTAGAAAAGTGTAGAATTTTCATTATTAAAATTTTCATTTCATATATTCGAAACTTAATTACTCAAAGTCTTCTTCAAAAGTTTGCTGGGATCATTTAAGAAAAACATTACTACAACATTGACAATGTGTACAGACAAAAATGTTTACCTATTAGGTAAGGGGCTATATTAAAGTGAACACAAGAACAAAAGAATATATATTTCATAAAAAATATACAAAACTAAGTACATATGTATGTGTGTGTTCTCATCTCATATACACACGTTTTAAAACAACATTAGAGGTATACGTTCGCTATTAAGGTTTAATTAAAATGTTCACCTGTACGTGCCTATTTCACATTTTCAACAAAATTTCGAAGAGGAAACATGTGTATATTTGTGGGTGTGAGTGTGAGTGTGGGGAGGGTACATAGCAAACAATCAAAAAATGTTAATTCAATGCCTGTTTAGTAGGTTGGTTTGAAACGGCGTTCTTTCCGTTTCCTCAGAGGTTTTATAGGATGTGCCACATCAGCTCGAAACAATTACTTGCCTAGGCAAAAATTGATTATAATTAAATAGAATCAAATGTTTAGGTTTGGCATAATTATTTAAAAATTTTGTTGTTGTGTTAACTCGAGGTATTACTTTACAGTATGGATGAAACAGGAAAGAAAACCAAAACCTCATGTTATGTGGAATATGGTAGTTTCTGCAAAAGATGCCAGAGTAAGTTGAAAAATTCATTATCTACAAGATTAGTCATTGGAAATGATTTTCGTATGCACTGCTTAATTTGTGTGGGAGGTACCTGAAGGATATTAGCATATATGGGTAGTTCTTTCTCACTGGTCAAAAATTAGATCTTTCTCAAATTCTCAGAAAATGTTGCCCTAGTATGTGGGAGTAATGATCCACACTATCAAACAAATTAAATGAAAATTGGAGGCGGGGGCCAAGGCCAAAGTTCAGAAAAAATGATTTTTTCTTCTGTAATGGTTTCTTGAAGTTAATTTTAATGCTACAAAGCATAAGAAATTGAAAATAAAAATATTTTTCTTAAAGGATTTTCCGAGCACTTTTCATTAAAAATATAAATTTCATTTTAAACAATTTATTTCGGTCACTTTTCACAGAATCGACATAATTTTTTTCCTTCATTTTTTTTTAAATGGTCCATGTGTACTGTACTTTACCTTTGGTGTAACTTTTGGAGTAAGGGACGAGTTTGGTTCAAAGTTACAATATAATAACTGAAAATCTTCACTAAATTTCAAAGAAAAAATATTTGTATGTGCGTTTAACTCTATTTTTTATGTTGTTTGTCAAATATTTTTCCTTTGTAATTTGGTTATGATTTTCAGTTATTATAATGTATCTTCTGAACCAAAGTCGTCCCACTCCAAAATTTACACCATCGGTAGAGTACAGAGTTTTATATACTTTTTTATATCCGCGAAAAGTGACTGAAATAAACTATTTTAGATAAAATAAGTATTTTTTATGAAAATTACGCCGAAAAAGTTTTGGGAAGTGATATTTTCTATTTAATTAAAATTGGCCTTTAAAAACCATTACTGAGAGAAAAAAAAACATTTTTTGAACATTGACCATGATGGTCCCTGCCTCCATTCGTCATTTATTTTTTTAATATTCTGTGTCATTACTCCCACATACTAGGATCATACAATTTGATCCATTTGTCGTGGTGGTACCAACAAATGGTTGTGGCAATTACCGTTTTTTTTTACTAATCTATAGACACTACATTTTTGTGATGATGTATGAAATCACAACTAAGCGCAAACAAGAAAATGTTCAGCATAATCGGTGACAATCTGCAGCTTCTAAAGCACACAGTGGGTCGATTGCAAAGAAAGGTTTAACGAATTAAGGCCTTCTAAACCGTTTACCAAATATCTAGACATTTGTAGGGGAGAAGTTAGACTTTCAAAAAATGTAGCAAGGTATGATTCTCATACAGGGTGTCAAAGTACACTTCTAAAGTAATAAAATGTCAGTCGAAAACCGACTAAGATATACCCTCACTTTTTGAGCAACGTAATATGGAATATGCGTGATTCCACGTTAACTATCTCCTATCACATATAAAAAATAAAACAGATTTTAGCAAAAAAAAAACCATAAGAAATATCACGAACAATTTCAGTTTAGAAATACATGAATAATAGTCAATCAATATTTGTTTGCTTTACATGTAGCGTATCCTAATCATATGTATGTTTTTCGAGCCGAATATGTTTGGGCCAATATACTAGAGTAGTAACTCTTTCACCGTGTACCAAACTTTTGACAGACAAAGAAACGGACGATTTATCACCCGTTTTTCAAATTCCCCCACTAGGTATCACCTCACACAAATTTCAGGATTTCCAAACACTTAGATATCATTTTATAGGAAGTATCAAATTTTGAAATCATTATTTCTATTTTTTATGATAAGAAAACCAGTAAGGAAGGACTAAAGTCGGGCGGAGGGGACTATGTTGTTAAATTCCGTACACATCGCGTAAAAAATCTTTCTTCTATAACAGTTAGCTATAAAATCGAAATGGATATATATATAGAGGCTATATCTAAATCTGAACCGATTTCCTTAATTTTTTTTATATCTTGCTTTTTCGCCAAATCGTGGGCGCATTCTTCATTTCATAATGATGGATGCTTAGATAACAAATGGGACAGAAAATATATACAAAGGCTATGTATAAATCTGAGCCAATTTATTGCAAATTTGGTAATTTGTCTATTCAGTTAAAATAGATTTTCCATGTCCGTCTGTCTGCTATAATAACGCTTCAGTCCGTAATAGGTTGATCAAATTTGGTAGAAATATTTCTTATAGTTGCAGATTGTTTGGGATTGCAAATGGGCCATATGGGTCAAGGTTTTGATATAGCTCCCCTATAAGAGAAGAATTTTTTAAATCAGTTCATATTTCGTTATAGTTCACCTATAGATGTCGCTCCCAAAAAGATTTTTTTAAGCCATAAACACCACATTTTCTAAAAAATTTATCTGAAACTTTGCAGTTTATATTCTATTTTGAAAAGAATAAAATGTATACAAATAAAACTGTATTTCGTTGTAGTCCCCGTGTAGATGTACCTATTTTAAGCCATAAATACCACATTTTTCAGGTGAAGAGTTTGGTAAAACAATTTGCGACTAGGGTGTCCAAAACCGGGACCGGTTATCTGGTTAACCGGTTTTGCAACCCAAACCCGTAACCGGTTTCTTAAAAAATTTCATTTTCGGTTAACCGAGAAAGCCGGTTTTTTCATGTCGGTTAACCGGTTTTATTATTTATTGCTTAAAACAAAAATTAAAGTATTAATTTTTCTATTTTTCTACTTGTTGTGGATACCATTTATACAAATGAAGATGCAACAAATAACAACGATGAGGTGGATAATTCTGACAGTTGTTTTGAATATTCTAAAAGTGAATATGAATTCACTGATCTTGAAAATGATTTTGGCTTTATTCCTGATATCCATGATGTAATAAATAAAGTCAGGAAGTACATCAAAGCATTCAATAAGTCGTCCATGAAGCACAGAACACGTTCAAGAACGGAAAGACAAATAGCTTCGACTTTTTTGCGATGTGAAATCCCGACAGAACAGCCAGATACCTCTGATTCGATATGTTATATTGATGAGTCAAATAATTTAATTTTGGATTTATGTCACGCACCGAATCGAAAAACGAAAGCAACATTTTTTGATGACTTTGCTTTTTTGAAAAGTTTAAGAAGAAAACGGAGAAGCTGTGTTCCTTGTACAATGCTTTAATGACTATCGGACTAATATTGACTACATCAACGTTTCTGAGCTTTTTCAACGTCAAGTTACATAAAAAATTAAAAGAAAAATCGTTTAAATTTAATCATTTAAATTGTATTCTATTTTTAAGATATTTTTATAAAAAAAACATTCCGAATGACTTATTATTTTTTAAGGTAATTTCAGAAATATAATATATACTTTCTGTTTACTAAAAAATTAAACCTGTAATAAACGAAATAATAACCTATTTTTGTTTACTAATTTTTACTACAAATGATTGTTAGTTGTTTTTTTTTTACAATAAATATTTAAAGACATTTTAATCACTTTCGTATATTATTTAAAAACCGGCCTAAAAACCGGTTAACCGGTTTCGACAAAAAATAATAACCGAAAACCGGGTTTTAAAAAAGTAATATTTCGGTTAAACCGTAAACCGCTTTTTCGAAATAACCGGTTTTTTGGACACCCTATTTGCGACCTAAAAATTGCAGCGTTCGTTTTTTTAATAATTTACTTTCTATCTGTGAAAAAAAAATCAAAAATATAGTTCCAACACGACGAAAATTGCAAAAGAAAACCAAGGCGAAAATGTGCTCATGCGTTTGGCTAATCGATACACCAACAGCGTCAGAACTATTATTGCTGATAACTTCTTTACAACAATAGACACAGCTAAACGTCTTTCGTCAATTGGACTAGCATACATTGGCACCATTAGATCCAACAAAAGGTGTCTTCCCAAAGAAGTGAAAACATATTATTAAACAATTCAACAAAGGCCGGCGTTGATACAATGGCCTGTACAGAAGTATGGGAGCTATATCTAAATATGGACCTATATCGCCCAAGTTACCTGCAGCTATAAGAAGTATCTATACCAAATTCCAGCCACCTAGCTTTATTATTACGGACTGTAGCGTGATTACAACAGGCGGACGGACATGGCTAAATCGTCTTAGAATTTTACGACGATTAAGAATATATATACTTTATGGGGTCTCAGATCAATATTTAGAGGTGTTACAGACGCAGTGACAAAATGAATATACCCCCATCCTATGGTGGAGGGTATAAATATAAAAAAAAAAATACATTTAGTCTAAAGACCAAATAATATACGAACATACTTAGAAATGCAAAGTTACGGTACCCTTTTTACCATAAGAATGCTTGAAAACGTATAGGGGCCAGGGATATGTGTTTGTTCGAAGGTTTCAGAATATGTGTTTGACGGGGGGTTAATAGTTAATTAACGCCATCTACATAAGTTTTCTCGAGAAATATCCTCCTTTTCTGAATTACAGGGAGTAGATAGAAAATGAGAAAAAAACAAATTTTCAAAATCAGTTGTTTTATATTTGACATTTAGATGCAGTGTCCAATGACATGTTACTGCAATCTTCGAGCTATTTGTAAAGAATTGTCCACGGATTTTTATACCCTACACCACATTGTGGTACAGGGTATTATAAGCTTGTTTCATGGCAGATATTCGTAACACATAGAAATGCTACAGCTATACCCACCTTAAATAATACCGATCGACTAAGAATCAAATTTAGTTATAGCTCCCATATACATGTTTCGTCCGATTTGGGCAATTAGCCCTAAGAAGCTGTATTTTACATTCAATTGATTTGAAATTTAGCGTGGTAGAGTTTTTATCCATAAACCAAAATTGCTGAATTTGAAAAAGCCCGTCCAAATTTAGAATTAGATCCCATATATATGTTTCGTCCTAACTGGCCCTTTAGACCTATAGAAGCTGTAGTTAACATACAATCGTTTTAAAGTAAAGGGGTACTCCCCTTTAAGCGTGTGCATTTCGTGAAGAAAAACACAAAGTATTAGCGGCAAACATATATAGTGTAGATAAGTTTTTTTTAATATTCTTATGTTTGACATTTATTGAAACTGCAATGAGTTTTTTAAAAAATGCCAAAAACCAATAAAATATAGTCTTTTCATTTGTCCCGGCAAATCCCGCTTTTTAGTCTCGGTTATATGATAGCATACGAGTACATAACTCTAATCTCTCTTAAGTCGACTTGGGCGGTTGTAGATTGTGACCACATAGGTATTTATCTTTAACGAGTGTGCAACTTTTTTTTTGCCGACTGTATTTTCACCTACCACAAAGTAAAAGGTCCGCCAAATAACTTTTTTTGTTGAAAAAAACTACTGAAAACGCATTGGATGGTCAGTTGGCTTCAACTACTGAACCAATTGGACTTTGTATGGCGTCATACCAAGGTCTTTATGCAAAATTAGTCTCAATGATGTCTCCGCAATGTTCAATTGTTGAGAACGACGGTGAATTGATGTTGATGGCGCTTCACGCACTCTTTCTGCCACAGCAGCAATATTCTTTAACTTTTTTCACAAGATAACGAACATACGGAGCTGACGGTTCTTCTCTTCTTCCAAAATCCGTACGCAATTTTCGCACACAGTCTGCAACAATACCATGATTTTCAAAGTAATGTCGCAATATACACATATTCGTTCAGCGGAAGGCTAAAACTAATTATCAGTCAAATCAGACATGAGCTAAGTGTTACCATTCACGAAATAAGCACTAGTTGAAGAAAAAAACGTTGTTTATCCCCTCACCTTAGAGAGGTGGGTATATATCATTTGCTACGAGCCAAAAGTGTAATACATCGAAGGAGTGACCTAAGTCCCCAAGTATGTTCGGCGGATATCCGTTTCAGGACATTTTAAGTAATTTGAGCAATGTCCGTCCGTCTGTCTGTCTGGCTGGAGCGCACGATAACTCTTAAAAGGAGTAACGGATTGACTTCAGATTTGTTATGTGATAATATTTTTTTCTATCTCAGGCTAAGTTCGAAGATGGGTCATATTGGTCCACTCCTTATAGTACCTCCCTCACAAAGGGTTGAAATTTAGTGAAATATTATCACTGCACTACAGTGCAGTGATAATTGGGCGAAGTTGATACTCCTCTTTTGGTACCTCCCACACAAATGGACCATTTTGTACCAACAGTTACCAGCTTATATCTTTAATACCAGTACATGCAAATACTTGAAATTTTGTACAGTTTAATGTTTTTATAGTACCTACAGTCCAGTGATAAGTGGATGATTCTCCTTTTTTGGTACCCCCAAACAAATGTACTATTTTATGCAACAGTTATTAAAGTTATTAAAAGCGTTTTAATTGATAATAATTTAATAAAAACAAAAAAAAATTACGATTTTTTTTGGGACTGGCGGTGGGAGATTCCTAAATCGGTTTTCCGACTGAACTGTCTTACTTCTTTTATTTATAAACCAAAATCGTATACTTTAAAGTAGAAGAAAATACTGATGTAGATATTACTTCTGTTTTAAAATATGCAATTCTACATAAATACGTAGTGGATCGCCACAAAATAACATACATAGGTATATTATTTTACGTTTTTCCTGAGAATTAACATCCATATTGCCGAACAATTCTTTAAAGAAGTAAATGGCAACTGTAATGATTATCGGATGTCAGATTTTCGAAGAACCAATAATAACTTGTACCCACTAGAAGTTCTCTGTGAGAACTTTTCACTTGGCTCTTCAAAATGGGACACACTGCTCCTTTGTTTGTTACCCAATCGGTCAGTCTCACGGTTACTCCTTTAAGATGCGGTCGTTCATTTTCGGTCTTCCGAGTGTTGTATGGATTAATTGTGAAAATAAACATTAAGGGCCTGTTTCTGTAACTTATTTTCGTTCGTCTACGGCGAACGATCAAAAATCAATCAATTATTCCGAGAAATCTATAAGTCACAGCACTTTATAATTCGGTGTGTCTATAGAAAAGCACGTAAAAAGCTCGTAACTAAAATATTTTTAACCTGCGTTTTATAGAATTCAAGTAATAATTGAGAGATTTTTGATCGTTCTCCGTAAACGAACGAAAATAAGTTACAGAAACAGGCCCTAAGTTAACTATAAAAATTATTGAATATCGTGTTACCTTTAGTAATAATTAAATACAAATAACAAATTAACACTATAGCTTAGTGTTAATCTGTTACTAGGTTTTTTGTAAAAGATATACTTTGTTTGTGTATGCATGTGAGTGCATTAGTTAATTCGTTCTCTTATTTGTGCTAACGAAATGCTGCGCGAATAGTTCCGCAAGCGCCAAAGACATTGTTGTTGTTTTTGCCACCGAGCTCCACATAAAAACAGCGCACACCAACAAAATCAAATAAAGTGAATCGCGAAGGCAATGGTGTTTTTACTGACAAAAGCAGAAAGAAACCAGTAAGGAAAGGCTAAAGTCGCGCGGGGCCGACTATATAATACCCTACACCACTCTCGTTATATTGAATAACACTGATATATAAATTTTGTAATTCATGTATAAATTGTTTACATAAATTTACTTTTGGGACATTTTATACTTAAATAATACCCTGTACCACAGTGTGGTGTAGGGTATAAAAACGATTGGATCTAAAGAGCCAAATCGGATGAAACATATATATGGAGCTATAGCTAAATCTTTACCGATTTTCTTCAAATTCGGCAATGTTGGTTCATGGATCAAGAAACTCTACCATTCTAGATTTCAAAACGATTGTATGTAAAATATAGCTTCTATAGAACTAAAGGGCCAAATCGGACGAAACATATTTATGGGAGCTATAGCTAAATCTTAACCGATTTTCTTCAAATTCAGCAATGTTGGTTCATGGATCAAGAAACTCTACCATTCTAAATTTCAAAACGATTGGATGTAAAATACAGCTTCTATAGAACTAAAGAGCCAAATCGGACGAAACATATATATGGGAGCTATAGCTAAATCTTAACCGATTTTCTTCAAATTCAGCAATGTTGGTTCATGGATCAAGAAACTCTACCATTCTAAATTTCAAAACGATTGGATGTAAAATACAGCTTCTATAGAACTAAAGGGCCAAATAGGACGAAACATATATATGGGAGCTATAGCTAAATCTTAACCGATTTTTTTCAAATTCGGTAGTGTTGGTTCATGGATCAAGAAACTCTACCATTCTAAATTTCAAAATGATTGGATGTAAAATACAGCTTCTACAGGACTAAAGAGCAAAATCGGACGAAACATATATATGGGAGCTATAGCTAAATCTTAACCGATTTTTTTCAAATTCGGCAATGTTGGTTCATGGATCAAGAAACTCTACCATTCTAAATTTCAAAACAATTGGATGTAAAATACAGCTTCTATAGGACTAAATTGTCAAATAGGACGAAAGATATATATGGGAGCTATATCTAAATCTGAACCGATTTCAACCAAATTCAATAGCGATCTTAACAGCTGCGAAATACTCTAAACTGCAAAATTTCAGAACGATCGGAGTGAAATTGCGACCTGTAGTCGACGAACAACTTTACATGGACAGACGGACAGACATGGTTAAATCGACTCAGCTAGTGATTCTGAGTCGATCGGTATACTTTAAGGTGGTTCTAGCTGTGTTATTTTCAGGTGTTACAAACATCTGCCGTGAAACAAACTTATAATACCCTGTACCACAGTGTGGTGTAGGGTATAAAAATTGAACAAAACCAGAGTGTATATACGATTTATGTTTTGTTATTACTTTGACGCAATTAGGTTTTACGGTTTGTCAAGAACGTTCATGAAAACAACAGCATTTTTGGTTTTTGTACAAAGAAGGTACATATGTATTTTGGGTTGCATAATATCAATGTAGTGGTTGAATTTCCATTCATATTCTTACCCAGTGGTATAGAAGACTAGTGCCGCACGTCTATATTCGCTAGGCCTTAAAAAACTACCGCTAGTCCCTCACAATCTACTTGCCATGCTTTTACCTGGTGAATTTAACATGGGCATGTCCTACGAAGGGGGTTATTGACCCCTCGCTGCATAACCTTTCCACACCAAAAGCGCTAGCACATTGTACCTAGAAACCGCACTGCCTCCAATGGACGGGTGGCAGTGCCGGTCCCTCGTAGGTGGAACCATCTCCCATAACGCAAATTAACCACCCAATTCGTCACTCCTATCTTAGTGGTTATGTGGCGAGCTCTTTGTGACATACCCTTTCAGTAGACTTAAGGGATAAAAACAATATGACAAAAAGTAAAAACAGTTTTATTTTTAGTCATATCTTAAATATATTTTAAAAATGGATATGTAATATGATTCGTATAAAACAAAAAATAGAAATATTAATTTTCGTTTAAATCCAAAAATAAGAAAAGTAGCCAACTTTAGCCATTGGGCTAAATATCTATAATATACCTGATAGCCCGATTTTCAATGTTAATATCTCAAAAAAATCCGTGGGTTCTTGAACTCAAAAATGTTTACTAGATTAAAGGTTCTCACATTTTGGCCGATCGATTTTGATTCTAAACCACTGTGAGTCGGTTTGTTTGCTGTGCAGGGCGTTTAGAAGCACATTTTGTTATGCTGTAGCTTCTGTCCGGAATTTCAGTTAATCTAAAAAATATAATTCAAAACCATTAAATTTGTTCCATTATAAAAATACTTTACCTTGAATAAGTTTATCCCGTTTTTTTAAGTTCATCTAAAATATAAGTAAATATCATTATCGCCTTATAATTTCTTCTGTTCTTCACCTCCAATAAGAAACAACTGAAGATCTGTTTTTTCCTTTTTTACAATGAACTGCCAGTGGAGGTTGATTTTGTTTAACGGGATTTTTTAATGACGATGAAAAAATGTGTCGTAGAAAAAAACCAGATATCTGCATTACTTAGTTATGGAATACGGCGACGAATAGTGGGCACCGCTTAGTATAAGAAACATAGGGTTTTAGTTCCTGGAGAAGGCGGTGTGTCTTTTTTACATGTCACATCAATAGCGGATTATAGAAATAGCAAATAAGAGCTAACCCCTGCACCCGTCCTTTGTGGCGATGGCTTCATGTTATACCACTGGGTAATATTTGGGTAATATTTTATTATTCGCTAGGCCTTAAAGAACTACCGGTAGTCCCTCAAAATCTACTTGCAATGCTTTTAGCTGGTGAATTTAACATGGGCATGTCCTACGAAGGGGGTTATTGACCCCTCTCTGCATTACCTTTCCACACCATAAGCGCTAGCACATTTTGCCTAGAAACTACACTGCCTCCAAGGGAGGGTGTCAGTGCCGATTCGACACTCCTATCTTAGTGGTTATGTGGCTAGCTCTTTGTGACATACCTTTTCAATATACTCAAGGGATAAAAACAATATGATTTTAAAAAAAAAGTAAAAACTGTTTTATTTTTAATCATATCTTAAATACTTATACATATTAAAAATGCATGTGTAATATAATTCTTATAAAATATAATCTAAATAAAATAAAAAAAATACTTCAAATTTTCTTGTAAGGTTACCATAAAAAAACATAGACATTTTACTTTTCGTTTAAATAAAAAATAAGAAAAGTAGTCAACTTTGGTCCAATTTCTCAATATACCCGATTTTCATTGTTAATATGTCAAAATAATCCTTGGGTCCTTGAACTCAAAAATGTTTACTAGAACAAAAGTTACTGAATTTTGGCCGATTATTCTGAACCACTGTGCGTCGGTTTGTTTGCTATGCAGGGCGTTTAGAAGCACATTTTGTTTTGCGGTAGCTTCTGCCAGGAATTTTAGTTGATCTAAAAAATATAATTCAAAGCAATTAAATTAGTTACATTATAATAATACTTTACCTTGAATAAGATTATCCCGTTTTTTAAGTTCATCTAAAATAAGTCCTCATTATCACCTTTAAATTTTTTTCCTTCTGTTCACCACGCACAATAAGAAACAACTGAAGATCAGTTTTTTCTTTTTTAACAAAGAGCTGGAAGTAGTGGTTGATTTTGTTTAACGGGATTTTTTATGACAATAAAAAATGTGTCGTAGAAAAAAACAGATCTGTGCATTACTTAGGACTATGGAATGCGGTGGCGAATAGTGGGCACCGCTTAGTATAAGAAACATAGGATATTATTTCCTGAAGAAGGCGGTGTGTCTTTTTTACATGTCACATGCATAACGATTTATAGAAATAGCAAATACGAGCTAACCCCTGCACCCGCCCTTTGTGGCGATGGTATCATGTTATACCACTGGGACTCTTTTCGAAATTGTCTCAGTCTTATCTACAATCACATACATGGATTCTACATAAGAATGACACTTGTTTCATGACTATTATCTGTATTATTAGTGTGCTCTAGTTGTCGAATACCGCACTTTCATAGATTTTGTTTACTTAATTGGTTTGTGTCGTGACTTTTAGTATAGTTATGATCCAAATCTTCATGTGGTGAATATATGGTGATTGTGGAAACGTTGCATATTTTCAGGTAATTAACTCGTATAACGGAATACAATTTTTAATCGATTAAAAAATAATTTTGGAGACTATCTAGAAAATATAATGAGAAAGGAATCGGTATATGCCGGGTATAGAAATATTTTAAGTGCAGGCGGAAAATGTATAAATCTATATAATATTTAAAATTTAATATAGAGATATATAATTTATTTTAATTTGTACGTGTTAACATCAAAAATCGACACTTTTTCTAACATTATTATATTTGTAAGGGTAAATCACACAATTCTCAAAATAAATTCCAAACCCCTCAAAAACGGATTTTTTTAGTTTTTTCCCAAAAATCCAATATACTAAATGCTGGAATGACAATTCACTGTGCAGTTTGTCGTGTAAAACATGAATACATATAAAAATGATAAAGGTTTTCACATCCTAACTTAACACATATAAAACTACTAAGAAAGTTCGTCGGGTAAACCGACTAAAGAATCCCCTCCCTTCAGTACCAAAAAAAATTTCGTAATTTTATTTATTTGCATTTAATAAATTTAAAGTATGTGCTGTATTAAAGTTATAATCTGTTAACTTTTGGTACAAAATGGTTTGTGAGGGAGGTACCAAAAGGGGCGTGTCAATAACGCCCACTTTTCACTGCTCTCAAGATATTATAAAAGCATTACACTGTTCAAATTGTCAAGTGTTTGTATGCTCCGATATTGAAGTTATAAAATGTTACATTTTTGTGCAAAGTGGTCCATTTGTGTGAGAGGTACCAAAGGGGTCATGTCAATAACGACCATTATTCTCCGGACTCTAGGTACTACAAAAACATTACACTGTACAACATTTGAAGTATTTGTTTGTGTTAAAGCTAGTTATTAACTTGTGATGAAAAAAATGGTAAATTTGTGTGGGATGTACCAACGTGGCGTGGCAACTTTGCCCATTTTTCTTGAACTGTTAGCGACTACCAAACTAATACTAGGTGTGGAATTTAAAAAGGTTCGAGTAAGTTGTATAGAAGTTACAAAGAATCAATATTTCACTAAATGTTAACCCTTTGTGGGGGAGGTACTAGAAGGAGTGTACCAATATGGTCCATCTTCGACCTTAGCCGGAGATAGAGAAAAATATTACCGCATTCCAAATTTAAAGTCTAAATCCTTTCGAGAGTTATCGTGCGCACCAGCCTGTAGACAGACAGATAGACGGACGGACATTGCTCAAATGATTTAAAATGACCCACTGGAATTTTGGTTCGTAGCACATTTCATATACCCTCCTCTCTAAAGTGTGGGGATAAATAGTAAAGGTTTAAAAATTCTTGCTTTGCGTTGGAGAAATTTGTATCAAAAATTTTGCAAATTGGATAAGCTTGACAAAATACCAGTGAATATTTTTAAATTTGTTATACATAGTATGTTCAAAAAATTTTTCGAATTTTGTATTTTTTCAAAAAGTATTTATTTATTCATGAATATCTATTTTGTCTCCTTCAAAGTAATTCCCCTCGGATATAATACACTTCTGCCAAAATTTTTTTTGCAATCCTCGAAGCACTTCCTCCTTCGATGCCGTCTTTATCTCCTCAATCGTGGCGTAGCGTTGTCCTTTCATGGGCCTTTTCAGTTTTGGGAACAAAAAATAGTCACAGGGGGCTAGGTCAGGGGAATACGGTGGCTGCGGCACCATTACTGTGTTGTTATTGGCCAAATATTCGCGCACAAGCAACGATGTGTGTGCAGGGGTTATCATGGTTCTTCCACAAATCCGGGCGTTTTTGGCGGATTGCTTCGCGCAATTTGCGCATAACTTGCAGGTAATATTCTTTATTGACCGTACTACCCTGTAGCAAGAACTCATAATGCACACGCCCCTGCAATCAAAGAAAACTCTGAGCTCGGGCGTCCGGCACGCTGTTCGTCCTTCGCATCTTCTCGGCCCTCTAAGAACATTTTGTACCATCGATAAACTTTGCTAGCTTCACCATATTCTTTGATCCATTTTCTGAAATAGATAAAAATCGAAGACAAGTTAAAGCACATCCAAGCACAACAGCTGTCAAAAATTACGTAAACATTCAAAATGGCCGACCTTGTCAGCATAAGTAAGGGGACATGAGTACCAACATAACGCTACAAAAATATCAAAAATCAAATACATGTAGCCTGCGGAAATTAAAAATTCGCGATATTTTTTGAACATACCTCGTATGTACTTATTATACCCCGCACTTTAGTGTGACGAGTGTATATATCATTTGCTAGGAATAAAAAAAATACTTGAAATTTTGTACAGGGTAATGCTTTTATAGTACCTACAGTCCAGTGAAAAATGGTCATTGTTGCCACGTTGTTTTTTGGTACCTCCCACACAAATGGACCATTTTGTACCAACAATTACCAGCTTATAACTTTAATACCAGGGCATACAAATACTTGAAATTTTGTACAGTATAAAGATTTTATAGTACCTAGAGTCCAGAGAAAAGTTACCGTTATTGGGATGCCCCTTTTGGTACCTCTCACACAAATGGACCATTTTACACCAACAGTTAACAGTTTACAACTTTAATAACAGTGCATACACTAGCTTCAGTTCTTTCTAACGTAGACTTTGTATATACATAGATTTAGTAGACCACTAAAGCTTTTGTTGTTGAAAGTAGTGCGGTAATTGTAACTAAACGGAACAGAAGTGGAATATTCACGATGTATGTGGCTGAGAATAAATGTACTTGAGCAAATCTCTAAATATATTTGCATGTTCATACGTATTCATATGTACATATTCACATACATATATATAGTCATATGTATATGGCAACCAACGACAACATCATCATCAGAGCAACAACATCGTCATCTCTCCTGATGAAATGATACAGCACCACGATACTGAAGTGATACCTTTTCAATCAAATAACGCGTAGTAGTTTTTTTTTGTTGTAGCTGAGATATTTTGGGGTAAGAAATTGGGAGTGGAGTCGGCATTATGACTTTATTAATTTGTTTGTAACACCCAAAAGGAAAAGAGGTTATAGAAAAGGGGGTATCTATAACCTCACATTTCTAAAAGTGCTATACATCGCATACTGATTGGAAATTTAGGATGAGAATGCTGTATGCAAGATGACTGGCGCCTTAGCTCACAATCAAGATAATGATCCAGTTCACATATCCACTATTTAGATGGCCAAAATCATTGAATTAAATTTCGAAATGCTTCAGAAAAAATGGCTCGGCGGAATAAAATTTGCCAGCAATGAAAAGGTGGAGGTTGCTATTGATGGCTATTTTCAGGAGCTAGATAGTTGTTACTATAAACAGGGTATCGAAGCTATTGAAAATCGCTGAAAAAAGTGTATCGAGCTAAAAAGATATTATGTTGAGAAACACATAAAAGTGTTCCTAAATTTGTTGTGTTTTTCTTGATCGGCTAATTTTGAGACCGCCTTCGTATTTGCAAAACCACTGGGTAGCCATAAAAGTGTATTGTCACTATAGTGATTTTTTACAAGGATTACTTTTGTAGAATGCATCACTTATAAATTCCATTATTTTTGGAGGGGGATTTCCAGTGGTAAGGGTTTGAGCGGGGTTGTCAGGTGGTTTAGGAGAAATACTACTTAATGTGTCTCCTTTAATTTGTTCTTTGACATGGAACATCTATTCCAAAGCCTTCTATTATAAAAATGTGTCTGAAAATTGGGCCTCTCGGCTGGAATTTATTCGAGCCAGCGGGGGCGACCATTTGCCCGAAATCATTTTTAAAATATAATGGCAAACCCTTATCTTTATAATAAAGCTAAATTCTTGGCCATAACATTAAACTAACATTAAACTATAAAAACAAGAACAAAAAAACAAGAACAAAAAAACATATATGCGTTTTATTTCTTCATGAAAACCACACGTCTAAAACAACACCCTTTATAATAATTCCCACACATATAATTAAGTAGCTACTGCACATACGAAATTTTGCCCAAAGAGTTTTCGATAGCGTTTTCTTCAATCTTTTTCAGAAAATAAAATTTTTTTTCCAGAATTTAAAATTTGTTTTAACGTTTTTGTAAAAACCCACATTTGTATTTTTGATTTTTTTACTTCATTAGCTACAACTTTGGAAATTATCCATCGATTTTCTTCAGAATGGTCTCGTTTATTTTATACATGATCGACCAGACTTTAAAAGATTCAAAAATATATTTTTTTTAGAGGTTTATCTTTATTTTGATTGTTAAACAGTTCCCATCCCACTAAAAGACCACAAATATCTTAAAGGAAATGACCTAAGGAAAGGAAACACTAAAAGTCGGGCGGGGCCGACTATATAATACCCAACACCTCCCTAAAATTGCGAAAAGAGGCATTGCGATAATAATTTGGAATAATTGGTTTCGTTTCACCAAACAAAGTACTTAGCTCCACCTTCTCATCAAGGCTTTTCCAAGGAGGAGTTGAAGATGTTGATCATAATAAACTAGATTTTGAACTATAACTTTAAAATGGTCTTTCATAGGTCAAAAATCGAAAGGAACAAATAGAGGGGCTATATGTATATAATTTAAACAGATTTTCATCAACGTCAATCAAAAACTTAATTTCTGCCAAATTATATTAGATACAGTTTTAATAGCGCTTAAATACTAAATAACCAGGAACATTTATAAGTGCATATATCTAAATCTGAACCGATTATTCTTCAATTAAGCAGTATTCGTTCCTAAATTAAGAAACTTCTTTCTGTCAAATTTTGTAATGATCGGAAGTAAAGTACAATTTCTATAGAGCTTCTATACCAAATCGGTAGTAACATATATATGGGGCCTATATTTAATTCTGAACCGATTTTTCCCAAATTAGGCTGTGTTCATTTATGTAATATCAAACCTCTTTCTGCCGAATTCCATACTGATTGGATATAAAATACACTTTCTACATCGCTGACATACAGTTTCTACAGCACATACATGTCGTATCAGGTGGAACATCTAAATCTGAGCCTATTTTCCCCAATTTGGCAGTGTTTCCCCAATACTCTCTCTGCCGAATTTTGTACTGATCGGATATAAAATACGGTTTCTATAGCGCTTACATGTAAAATCGGATGTAACATATATATGGGGGATATATCTATATCTATCTGAACCAATTTCAAATTTAGTATTTTTTTAAGTGTATCAATAGACTTCTCTATCATTGATTTATACAGATCGGTTAAAAAATGTTGCTTGTATCGAAGGAACATATATATGGGAGCTATATGTAAATCTGAAACGATTTCAGCCAAAATCAATAGGGTTCGTCCTTGGGCCAAAAGAAAGATATGTTTCGTTGAGGTCGGACCATAATTGCGATCTGTACTTTAATTACAAGAATACATGCACGGACGAACGGATGGACGGACGGACATAGTTAAATCAACTCAGAAAGTGATTCTAAGTCGATCGGTATAATGTTATAATACCCTGCACTACTACAAAAATTTACTCTCTTGACAGGAAATCCCCCATATATCAATTCGTAGTAAAGAATCGGGACACGGAAACTTGATAAATCCATACACCCAGGAAAATAATTGGTTGAAATTTGATTGTAACAATAAAAAAATAGTACTAGCAACAAAAAGTATATTGCCTACAACGTCCGTCGGTTGTATTTATAAATAACAACCAATGTGTTATTCTTGACAACAGAAATTGTATCAATAGACCAAAGATTATTATTGCAACGTATAATTGTTTACTACAACAGAAAAAATATTAATAAATAATCGTTTATTGGTTATCCCAATCATTTTCCAAATTTAGAATATTTTGGGAAATACAACCGAAAGATTGGTTGCTGTTCATTTGCTGATATATGACAAACAAAAAATAAAATTACTCGACATAAATAAATCTTCAACAAGAACGGAATATGTAGTCAAAAATAATCTCGTGTGGATAATAATGTGTGGAATGCAGAATACTTGTATGTGTGCAAAACGTTTTACATAAATAAAAGCAACAATTATGAAATTGAAAGCACAGGGTTAAGCGATATTTGCATACAAGTTTTGTGTTTTTTTTTCGTGTACTAAAATGTGTGTCAAATATTTCCACATCTCATAATAGTGATGAATTTGTAATATGGTATTTTTAATTTTGTTATGAATTGTTTTTTTTTTGTTTAATAAATAAAATAAAAATTAATGAAAACTGTTTTTAATAAATTGTCGGTAGTATATGACTGACAAATTATCAGAACAACCAATTTTTTTAAACAGTTGGTTGTGGCAACTACAACAGATAATTTAAGCCACCATTTTTGTAGTTGGCGCAACCAAATATGATTGTTGTCAACATGGAAGCAGAAGTATACCACAGCTAAAGTATTGGTTGTCCTGATGGAATCGCATGATAGTAGACAAAACTACCAAAATTCGGTTGGCAAATAATTCCGTTGAGGCAACCAAACTGTATTCTGTGTGTAAAATATTTAAAAATGTATACTTATGCATATATCAATAATTTTTTGTAAAGTGTTGACAGCAGAAATCGAGGTTAATTCTAACATTATTATATTTGTAAAAAAAAATCCCACAATTCCCAAAATACACTCTCCAAAAACGGAATTTGCGGGGCTCCAAATTTATTTAGCCGTTCAACGTGCAAAAATAGTAAATCCACGTATAAAAATAGTAAATGTTCGGACAACATGTGATTTATTTTTTAAACTTGTGTTGGCTCCGTTCTTTCTCCAGAACATTCTATACGAAGTTTCCTTTAAGATAAATTAGATAAATAGCTGCAGGTAACTTGGGATTAAAAATGGGCGATATCGGTCCATATTTAGATATAGCTCCTATATATATCATCTAACTTGTTCCTACTGTTCTCATCTACTATTTTTTGTTGTTTTTCGGCGTTATTATACCCTACACCACACTGTGGTACAGGGTATTATAACTTTGTGCATTTGTTTGTAACACTCAAAAGGAGAAGAAATAGACCCATCGTTTATTATACCGATCGACTTAGAATCACTTTCTGAGTCGATTTAGCTATGTCCGTCTGTCTGTCCGTCTGTCTGTCTGTCTGTCTGTCCGTCTGTGCATGTATTCTTGTAATCAAAGTACGGGTCCGATCTCGACGAAACTTTACACATATCTTTTTTTTGGCCCAAGGACGATCCCTATTGAATTTGGTTAAAATCGGTTCAGATTTAGATATAGCCCCCATATATATGTTAGCCCCGATTTGACATGTAAGCGCTGTAAAAACTTTATTTTATATCCGATCAGTATGAAATTCGGCAGGAAAAGGTTTCTTATTACATGAATGAACTCTGCTAAATTTGGAAGAAATCGGTTCAGATTTAGATATAGCCCCCATATATACATTACCCCCGATTTGACATATAAGCGCTGTAAAAATGTTATTTTATATCCGATCAGTGCGAAATTCGGCAAAGAGAGGTTTCTTATTACATGAAGGAATACTGCTAAATTCGGAGAAAATCGGTTCAGATTCAGATATAGCCCCCATATATATGTTACCCCCGATTTGACATGTAAGCGCTGTAAAAATGTTATTTTATATCCGATCAGTATGAAATTCGGCAGAAAGAGGTTTCTTATTATATGAATGAACACTGTTAAATTTGGAAGAAATCGGTTCAGATTTAGATATAGCCCCCATATATACGTTACCCCCGATTTGACATGTAGGCGCTGTAGAGACTGTATTTTATATGCGATCAGTACGAAATTCGACAGAAGGAGGTCTTTTTACATGAATGAGTATTCAGGGAAGATCGGTTCAGATTTATATTGATTGTTCCTTTTGATTTGGTATCAAACCGCTATAGAAGTTGTATTTTACTTCCGATCATTAAAATTTTCCAGAAAGATGTTTCTCAATTTAGGAACAAATATTGCTTAATTTAGCGATTATCGTTTCAGAATTAGATAATATATTTCTACCCATTTACCAATTATTCCAAATTATTATGGCAATGACCCTTATCGCATTGTTAGGGAGGTGTAGGGTATTATATAGTCGGCCCCGCCCGACTTTCTGCCTTTCCTTACTGGTTTTCTTTAGGTTTGAGTTATTTTGTGAGGCCACATGCTATCCACGGCGGAGGGTATATAAGATTCGGCATGACCGAACCTAACGCTTCTACTTGTTTTTTATACCCTACACCACACTGTGGTACAGGGTATTATAAGTTTGTTTCATGGCAGATGTTTGTAACACCTGAAAATACTATAGCTAGACCCACCTTAAAGTATACCGATCGACTCAGAATCACTAGCTGAGTCGATTTAACGATGTCTGTCCGTCCGTCCGTCCGTCCGTCTGTCCATGTAAAGTTGTTCGTCGACTACAGGTCGCAATTTCACTCCGATCGTTCTGAAATTTTGCAGTTTACAGTATTTCGCGGCTGTTAAGATCGCTATTGAATTTGGTTGAAATCGGTTCAGATTTGGATATAGCTCCCATATATATCTTTCGTCCGATTTGGTCCTTTAGTCCTATAGAAGCTGTATTTTACATCCGATCGTTTTGAAATTTAGAATGGTAGAGTTTCTTGATCCATGAACCAACATTGCCGAATTTGAAAAAAATCGGTTAAGATTTAGCTATAGCTCCCATATATATGTTTCGTCCGATTTTGCTCTTTAGTCCTGTAGAAGCTGTATTTTACATCCAATTATTTTGAAATTTAGAATGGTAGAGTTTATTGTTCCATGAACCAACACTACCGAATTT
This sequence comes from Eudasyphora cyanicolor, assembly GCA_963930755.1. NCBI lineage: Eukaryota > Metazoa > Arthropoda > Insecta > Diptera > Muscidae > Eudasyphora > Eudasyphora cyanicolor. Next base: position 245,359,033 of record OZ005737.1, read on the forward strand.
GAAGAAAATCGGTTAAGATTTAGCTATAGCTCCCATATATATGTTTCGTCCAATTTTGCTCTTTAGTCCTGTAGAAGCTGTATTTTACATCCAATCATTTTGAAATTTAGAATGGTAGAGTTTATTGTTCCATGAACCAACACTACCGAATTTGAAGAAAACCGGTTAAGATTTAGCTATAGCTCCCATATATATGTTTCGTCCGATTTGGCCATTTAGTCCTATAAAAGCTGTATTTTACATCCAATCGTTTTGAAATTTAGAATGGTAGAGTTTCTTGATCCATGAACCAACACTACCTAATTTGAAGAAAATCGGTTAAGATTTAGCTATAGCTCCCATATATATGTTTCGTCCGATTTATTTATTTAATTTAGTCTATGGAATACAATGTTCCTTACAGACAAACTTAAAACTAAAAATAAATTAAATCTAATGTATTAATAAACTTAGTTAAAGATTCACTAAAATCGAGATTATTAGAGATCCTATTGAATTGGCCATTTAGTCCTATAAAAGCTGTATTTTACATCCAATCGTTTTGAAATTTAGAATGGTAGAGTTTGTTGATCCATGAACCAACATTGCCGAATTTGAAGAAAATCGGTTAAGATTTAGCTATAGCTCCCATATATATGTTTCGTCCGATTTGGCCATTTAGTCCTATAAAAACTGTATTTTACATCCAATCGTTTTGAAATTTGCCGAATTTGAAGAAAATCGGTTAAGATTTACCTGTAGCTCCCATATATATGTTTCGTCGAGACACGTTCAGATTGTATTGATATGTTCATAAAAGTTGTTCAGATTTACCGTGGCTACAATATTGCCAAATATTGTTAGTAAAAAATTAGCGATCCCTTAAAGTTATGCCGAAAAAAGTGAAAAAAAATAAATTTAATCCTATGTTTTTCGAAAAAAAGAGCATGAAAACAAAATTTTTTTGGCATGAAATGTTAACAGACTTTCTTCAACGTGTTCTTAGCTACATTATTGCCAAATATAGTTAAGCGCTATCACCAAGTCTGAAGTAGCTGTTGCTCAAAAATCGATGACACCTTTTTTCAAGGGGTCCACTGATTTTCCGAATCTTTCGAGGCCCATAAAAAGAAATTGGTCACCAATCTCGCCAAACTGAGTATAGGGTTATACTACCATTTGGCAGCAGAATCGAACCTATACCGTCAGATCCATGTATTTTTTTCACTGTTGCACAGTGTAGTCGGCACCGCCCGACTTTAGCCTTTCTTTACTGGTTTTTAATTTACTTTTTTAATAAAACAGTTGTTATATTAGGTATATAATATCGATTTTCAGAAAAGTTGATGTGGAAGAAATCAGTGCAAATTCTGCTCTGATAGCCAACTATAAGGGGCTTTAAAACTTAACTTCTCTAACACCTTTTCTTGGTAAGCTGTGTCGTAATCGGTTGACTTGTTAAGAAGCGACCGAATTTCCTTTTTTTATTTCTTTCACTGTGAAAAGTTCGTCCCTTTCGACCTAGCTTAACCTAAACGTTTGAAAAATGACCGTTTTCCCCCCGGAAGATTTAAACCTGAACTTTTTAGGTGATAAGCAGACACATTACCTTCTTAAGTTTGCAAAGTACGTTTTGTTACATGACAACAATAAGGTTCATATATACGCATATTTGTAAACTTGCCTGGCGTATTTTTTCCCAGAGTTTTTTCACACTTTATTTATATTTAATCCATCTCAATACTAAGACCATTGGCTGTACTTTCACACATTTGTTACAAAACTAGTGTTCGGTTAGTAATGAATAATAAATGAACTGTGAAACACACAAATAGTGAAATTGCAACAAATTTACATGAAAATGTACATATGCACAATACAAGTACTCGTACATATGTATTTACAACCTCCCACCTTTGGTACAAGTGCACAGCCCGGGAACAGCTAGTCTCTTGACTAGCGCCTAACGTTGTTCGTTGTTGCGCGCCACTATTGAAACCCACAAAATCCCTACTTACGTTAGTACACACACCTGAACAATTTGCATGTATTGTTGAATTGGATGAACGAGTGCGACTATGCGACTATGACTGAGTTGCGGCATTGTTAATGATGTTGTTTGTTATTGCCCCTTGAGCTGCTGATGGGGATGAGCGTAGGACGATGATGATATGACAATGCTGATGATGATAACGACGACGGTGATTTCAATTGTGATGAAGATGAGGATAAGACGGACATCACCACTACCACTACTACTACTACTGAAGTCGTACTCAATTATTGTAAAGGAGCTGAGGGAGAGTTCATTGCAGAGCAGAGGTATGCAACAGAACCAGACAGTGTAGAAAATGCTAATAGGACTTTCTTGGTGCGGGGTTCAATGTAACATAAATGGTTTTGCTTCAGTTTTTTTGTTCGCAATTTAAATAATACTCGGGACGGTGCAATGAAGGCTAACCCAATGGTTCATTAGAGTTAAAATGTGTCACTGACAGTTTGAGTGCTTAACAGTGTAGACAGATACTACAGAAGTCCTCGTCTGGCATCGATTGGAATGAAAGTAGGTTAAGAGGCTAACAAATACCCTGGAGAATATGTACTGGTGTATACCTCTGGGCGTATTATCACCCTTTTCGAGGTAAATAATTAAATTGTCCATTAAATGTATTTATAAGAAAAATCCTAATAGACTAAATGATTTGTAGGTTTTCTCAATTATTTTAACTAGATAAACGTGATTCGTTTTCTTCAGTATTAGGTATGGAGAAAAAGAATTAAAGATTATGGATTTTTCAAAACATTATGGATTAAATTAGGATGCCTAGAATAATTGAGTTTTCAGCCTTTCTTTGAATGGAAGATAACGCGCACACATATTTTGTTTAATTTGTATACCCTACACCACACTGTGGTACAGGGTATTATGACTTTGTGCATTTGTTTGTAACACCCAAAAGGAGAAGAGATAGATCCATTGTTTATTATACCGATCGACTTGTAATCACTTTCTGAGTCGATTTAGCTATGTCCGTCTGTCTGTAGATGTATTCTTGTAATCAAAGTACAGGTCGCAATTATGGCCCGATCTTGACGAAACTTTACACATATCTTTTTGTTGACCCAAGGACGATCCCTATTTAATTTGGTTAAAATCGGTTCAGATTTGGATATAGCCCCCATATATATGTTAGCCCCGATTTGACATGTAAGCGCTGTAAAAACTTTATTTTATATCCGATCAGTATGAAATTCAACAGAAAGAGGTCTCTTATTATATGAATGAACACTGTTAAATTTGGAAGAAATCGGTTCAGATATAGATATATCCCTCATATATATGTTACCCCCGATTTGACATGTAAGCGCTGTAAAAATGTTATTTTATAACCGATCAGTGCGAAATTCGGCAAAGAGAGGTTTCTTATTACATGAAGGAATACTGCTTAATTCGGAGAAAATCGGTTCAGATTTAGATATAGCCCCCATATATATGTTACACCCGTTTTGACATGTAAGCGCTGTAAATACTGTATTTTATATCCGATCATTACATGAAGAAATACTACCAAATTCGGAGAAAATCGGTGCAGATTTAGATATAGCTCCCATATATATGTTACACCCGATTTGACATGCAAGCGCTGTAGAGACTGTATTTTATATCCGATCAGTACGAAATTCGACAGAAGGAGGTCTTTTCACATGAATGAGTTTTCAGGGAAGATCGGTTCAGATTTATATTAAAGCTCCATATATATGTTTGTCCTGATTTTGTATCAAACCGCTATAGAAGTTGTATTTTACTTCCGATCATTAAAATTTTCCCAAAAATGTTTCTCAATTTAGGAACGAATATTGCTTAATTTAGCGATTATCGTTTCAGAATTAGATAATATGTTTCTACCCATTTACCAATTATTCCAAATTATTATGTCAATGACCCTTATCGCATTGTTAGGGAGGTGTAGGGTATTATATAGTCGGCCCCGCCCGACTTTCTGCCTTTCCTTACTGGTTTATATTAATTTTATTGTGGCAGTGTGCCGTATGAGGTGCGGGTTAGTTGAGAACTAACTCAAGCAACTCCGAGGGCGTTGCCATAACATAGTGAGGATATCGACGTTGTGTCAAAGAACACTTCGAAAATGTAATGTAAATTTAGGTTAGCTCTTGTCTTTGCGAGAGTTAATTACCTCGGTGTTTATTTGAAGTGGAAGACTTCGGAATAGATGCTTCAGTCCAAAGATCGACATAAAGGGAACCTTTTGAGGATTATTTCTCGCAGAACATTTATCCATTCTTCTCACCCCCTTACCACTGAAATATTGCAATGAAATCGAAAAACGACTAAAAACGACTTCTTTCAATGTATATATTTATGAAAATTCAACAGCTTTCAAACCTTAGCAGGTTTTGTTGGTTATCTTTGCAATTTCCATAAATGCAAACATAAAAATAAATTACAGAACTTTAAATTAAAAACTAATATCAATAAATATTTTCTGCATATGAGTACAAAAATACACAAATTATATAATATCTCGAAATCTGCTTAACTTTCATTACGGGGGTTACTATATGTATTTCTGGCCTAGAAAACACTAAGTGCTGCCTGGCGCCATCTGACATTTCCATTGGAAAGTTTGACATTTTTAGCATAAACGTACTCAGAACGTTTTGACGTACGATCATCATTTGTGTTGTTTACAGTGACTTGAAAAAATTAATTTTGCAAAAAAAATCGAATTAACTCGTGAATATTTTCGTGCGATCATTTTTCACAACTTTTGACGTGGATTATCACGACAAGAGTGCATCGATGAACTTAAATCTTTGTATGGCGATGAAGCACCATCCTATAGCACTATGAAAAACTGGTTTAATGAAATCAATCGTGGCCGACGCTCGTTCAAAGACGAAGGTCGTCCAAAAACGGCCGTTGTGCCAGAGAACATTGATGCCGTTCGTGAACTGATAATGCAAGATCGTCATGTGGCATTCCGTGAGATAGAGGCATCCTTGGGCATTTCTTCCACCAGCATACATTCGATATTGCATGAACACCTGGTGGTAAAAAAAGCTTTGTTCTCGTTGGATCCCGCACAATTTGACAATCACTCAAAAATAGGCTCGTGTCGATTGGTGCAAAGAAATTTTGAAAAAATACGATCGTGGTGCTTCAAAAGTCGTTTATAAGATCGTCATAGGTGACGAATCTTGGATCGATGCATATGAGCCCGAAACAAAACAGCAATCGACCGTGTGGGTCTTCGAAGACGAGCCAAATCCAACGAAAGTTTTTCGTGGAAGAAGCACTTCGAAGCAAATGGTCGCCTGTTTCTGTGGCAAAACTGGTCATGTGGCGACTGTTCCACTTGAGCAACGTAGGACGGTCAATTCTGAGTGGCACACCACAATTTGTTTGCCTGAAGTCTTCGGAGAAATTCGAAGAACGAACAAGAGAAGATGAATCATTGTGCACCATGACAGTGCGAGCTCACACACATCGGCTCAAACCAGCGCCTTTTTGACCGGCCAAAACGTCGAATTAATGGGTCATCCGCCGTACAGCCCTGGTTTGACACCCAATGGCTTCTTCTTATTCACTCACATCAAGAAAAAACTGCTTGGTCGACGTTTTTCGACGCCTGAAGCAGCTGTTGAAGCGTGCCTTAGTGTTGCCTAGACCAGAAATACATCTAGTAACCATCGTACAACGTTGAGGAATATTTTTCTCATCGACGCCAACTAAAAATTTCGACGATTTGTATTAATTTTGATATATATAAATTTGATTGGTATTTTTATGGGTAAGGGGGTGAAATTGGTATCGACTGTTTTGAGAGAAATAATTCGCCGTAGGTTCTCTTTGTTTCGTTCTTTGAAGTGAATCTTGTAGTGCCGAGCTTTCCACTTCAAAATATTGAATTAAGCACGGGTAAACATTTTTTATAGGTCTCTTTATGACTAAAATTTAGTTTATGACAAAATATACGAAAACTGTATATTTTTCAAAATAACTTGCAAAGCATGCTCTTGACGTGTTTGCAGAAGTAATGCTAACATTATACCATTAAGGAGAGGCTTAATTGTTTACCAACCAATGCAAGGAGAAATATATAGAGGATATATCAAACCTTTATTACTTTGAATTGTGGAAGGCGAAACAGAGCCAATTTCCAGAGAGACATACATAAGGGATATATATATTAAAAACATGGATCAATATTTTCTATTTTCACTATTTTCCATTTGCCCAAGGACTGTGCATAACATTTTTTGTTGAGGTACTAGAAATGGCGTGGCAATAACGCCCACTTTGAACTGGACTTTAGGTACTATTAAAACATTACACTGCACAAAATTTCAAGTATTTGTATGTGCTGGTATTAATGTTATAAGCTGTGAACTTTTTGTAAAAATTGGTCCCTTTGTGTGTGAGGTACCAAAAGGGGCGTGCCAATAACGCCCACTTTTTCTCTGGACTCTAGGTGCTATAAATGCATTACACTGTACAAAAGTTCAAGTATTAGTATGCACTGGCATTCAAGTTTAAAACTGTTAACTTTTGGTGCAAAATGGTCCATTTGTGTGTGAGGTACCAAAAGGCGCATGTCAATAAAGCCCTGACTGACTGACTGACTGACTGACTGACTGACTAACTGACAGATGAGGGGATGAAAATATGTTCAAAATTTTAAGGAAAGCTACCATAACAAATTATTTGTTTTGGTTTCATAAAATACTCGTAGTACGCTTCAATTAAAAAAAAAAGAAATTAGGTCTCGGACACCAAAAAAAATTTTCTTGCATATTGTTATCAATCCATAGCTAAATAATGACAGATAGCCTAGTCATGATTCGTGAAGATACGCTCTTAGGGTGATAGGATGCAAGACACCGTTTTTTTATTTTAATCAGTCTTAGGTTAACACATCAATGATGAAAATGGCAGGCTTCTAGAAGAAAAATATTTACATTAACTTACTTTATCCGAATTAGTAATAATTTTTTGCAAAAATCTTCAAATAATAATAACAGTATATTTTGATTTGCAGAATAGATGTTAAGCTGACTGGGACGATATTTACCTATCACACCACCCCCTCCACTGGCCAGACTAACCGAGCAATAATACAATTTGCTATTAATTAAAGAAAGACGATTCGAATAATCCCATAAAGATGATTACATTTCCTATTTAGTTAGCTGCACTATTTTCTTATGAGTTTTTCTTATTAATTATTACCACTGCAGTAATTATTTTCCCATTACAAAGATCACGTATTTCGTTAACGTTTTCGCCATTGCCTGCAACATATATAAGTATACGAGTATGTATGTGTGAATGGAAACGAGACTCGCCAGGACATACGTTATTACTGCAATATAACTTCGAAGAATAAAGCCATTCAATACAGTTTTTCTTCAACGGTCTTTCGGCTTTTGCTTTATAATTGGTTGAATTCGCAATGTTTTTATTCCATGTTTTACATCCTTCGTTTTCAGCTGGTTAGTTGTGAGTGTTGTCGTTAGCAAAACCGGAAACCCGTCCATTTCGTTCAAGCTTCTGTCAGATCTACTCGTACTAGATATAGTTTCTCTCCTATATTTTGTCAATTTTTGTGTTTGGAAATACCAAAAAGAAGTCGTATTGTCAATCTATCACACCTGGACTGATGCTACAGTTTTATTTGAGTAAACCGTCTGAAGTATAGGATCGGTAAAATTGCGGAATGTGTGTCAAAGTTTACCCTTTCATTAACCGACAACAGGCTAGGTTGGAATAAAGTGACTGCATATATGTCAGGCTCTCTTAAATAATGCAGTTAGTCCGTTATGACTCCACAAGAACTGACAAATTAGATTTGTCTTGCCCCAATCCGATTGCTTTAAGTGCAATGAGGCTATGGTAGGCTTTCGCCTTCTAGAGAAAGTGGGACACAGACAGAAAAAGTGTTCAATCGATTCCTCCTCGTCTTTGTGACGGCAGAAGCCATCTTTGAAGACTATAAGTCTGCCTGCGTACCGTCCAATAATACAGTGACGCATCATAGCCGACATGATAAGTTAGACGTCCTGTCTTGATAATGGTAGTTGAGAGTTGGTGCGTTTCGACTTTTGGCAGGACCACATTATCTTAAATTGTTACCACAGTTCCTGAATAGTGACCAATCTGACGTTTGTTGATATAGGTTAGGTTAGGTTAGGTTAGAATGGAAGCTTACCAACTCAGATATACCAATAAAGTTACCTAGTCTTACTACGGTCGCTGTTGCCTCTCATTAGAACCAACCTGTTTGGTAAACAAAGTTATCAATAATACGAATATCGGTATCGTACAGCTCACTCAGACTTCCTAGAATGGTCGACCCCAGTAGAGACATAGTTTACTCAATGCGAAACTATAACTAAGCAGATACTCAATGCTCTCCACTTATCCTTAGCTTCTGCAGAAGTCATTGAACTCAATTTGCAACCTTCTGGTGTGTTCGCCTATTACACAGCGTGTCATCCGAATTGTCGCTAACGTAGACGGTCTCTCAAGTCAAATCGTGGTCAGATTTGTCTAGCTAACCTACAGGTGTCAATTTCTATCGATCTCTCACTGGATGAGCCGACTGTCTATATCTAAGGCAAAGCTTGCTTGTAGACAGTGGCGTAAAAATATATGAAAATTCATCGAGAATTTGTAATGTCGTCCCTTTCCTAGCAAGTTCATCGGCTTTGCAGTTGCCCGGAATATCCCTATGTTCAGATATCCATATCATGTTTATGTTAAAATACTCAGCCATCTCGTTAAGAGATCTAGAGATTTCACCTCTATAGATTTATTGTAAGTCCAACTAAATATCTGAGTCAATGACGACAACCATGTTTGTCACTATGTTTCGACTCAGCTACAAGGCGACTTCCATTCTTGAAATTATTTGGGATTGATAGCCACAGCTTTGAACCATCTGTATGGAATTGAAATAAAAGCAGCTAAATGTAATATTTTGTATGAACAATGACCGTAAGTGACTGGAAAATAATGCTGTTAACTGAATTGTGCACTTAAACGAAATGGGCGTAAAAATAATATTTTCTAATAAAAGTGAACAGGCACTCACGCAATACATCTAAGCAAAAATACTAGAAGTTATTTTGTTTTTGCTTGAAATTGAAACAGATAACAATTATAACAATACAATACAGAACCGAAAAAATCCTCCAGAAATAAATCCGGGTTTCTATCACTACTCCATTATTGATGCGATATACGAATATGCACACTCCTTCAATGTTGCTATGCTCCTGGGTGCATTCAGAAGTTTTAATGTTAAATGGATTTCCTGTTTGTTTTCTAGATGATGTTGTTGGTGTTCGTTTCTTTTACGGTATGTTTCCATAACGTAGACGAACACGAAATCCTGTCTTCGCTGTTCATCCGTTTTTTTCCGGGCGTCCGTATGTCTAGACAAATTTTACATTGGCTTCTTTTTTTCCGTCTCCGTTTATTTTTGCTTTTTGATGCTTCCTTTTCGTTGTTGTCTTTCGTTAAATATTTCATTTTATTTTGGCGGTAGTTTTTCATTATTGAATGTTTGATAATTTGATTTATAGTCACACCCTTAAAGGAATGAGTTCCAAATAGACCACATGGATGGGAATTGAAGAGATAAGTTCAAATATGAGCGTCGATAAGCAGGGGAAGATGATTTAAAGTGAACGTGAATTGAAGTGAAATTTATCAAATTTAGTTCAAACATGTTAAAATCTATGATTTAGTTTACGAATTTTCGATTTTTACTCGTTAGGAAAATTTTCTTGAACTGTATCTGAAAACCTTTTTTAAAATAATAGCTTTTCCAACAAGAGGTGTTATTTTGGTATTCAAGGAAAAATTACATTTTTTGAGATAAATGATCGGATGTTTATTTCATAATAAAGAGGAAGGTATGCCGTTAATAATTAAAAACAACATCAGCCAAATGGTCACCACGACCATTCGATCATTTATCTCAAAATGGCATTTTTCTTTGAATACCAAAATAACACCTCTTGTTGGAAAACTCTTATGTATACAAGTTTTTCTCAACGGCACATGTGTGTAGCTTTGCATTGTCTTGATGGAACAATATTCATGGTCAAATGCGGTCGTTTTTTAAATCCTTCTTAAATCGACCGATATGTTGGCATAATATCCTCATTGAATGTTTTATCCTTTGGATTATATGGATTATACCAGAAATTCATTCATTCAGACTGTAGTGGCACGTTGGGCCACTTTCATAAAATCTTTCCTTGGATATACGTAGCAGCAGTTCGCCCATTACAACTGTACGATATTGTGGTGTGGTGAACATCAACTAATGAAGGTTTAGGGACTTCAGTGATATGGTCTCTACAAGTTTTACTCCTACTGCCGATTGATTTTGTGGTTAGAGACGTTGTAACCAGAGCGGCATTAACCGGTACCGATGTTTATATTACACTATGCAACCAAATTTTTGTCTACGGGCTGTGCATAACATTTTCTGGTGTAATATGGTGTCATAAACACAACAAAAATATTTCAAAAAATCTTAATGGAACATTTTTGTTTTTAATAATTTTTCTTTAATGTTCTGATTTTCTTGGAAGGTGTCGTTAGTATTTGGACCATAATTTTTGAAATATGTAGTAATAAGTATATGCTCGATGGACTTTAAATAAAAGGAATTGAGGACTACAAATGTTTGTAATGGATCTTTCACGTGGAAACAGAACTTTAGTAACTGTAAAATAGTTAGAAAAAATTTATTTTTTTCAAAATTCGCTTTTTGCTGGTACGAAAAAACCATAAAAAATAGAAACAAAAAAAAATATCATAAAAAATAGAAACAAAAATATCAAAAGAATTGTTTGTTCCAATTTTTAAAAGCTAGCATTCTAACGAAGAAAATAATGCCTATTTGAAGAAAATCTATGGATAAATGTTGCAATTATAGCACTTTTAGTAGAAATAAGAGAATTTCAATATAATCCCATTTTTATACACCCGCTATTGTGAACAAGGTTATATATCAGATGCTGCAGGTCAAAAGTTTAACATATCGATGGAGTGACCGAAGAGACCCAAAGAATATTTCGCAGAAATCCATTTTGGGCCATTTTTAGTCATTGTTGCAATGTCCGTCTGTGTGTATGGCTGGTGCGAACGATAACTTTCGACAGGATTAACCGATTGACATCAAATTTAAAATGTGTTTATTATTTTTTCGATCTCAGACTAAGGTCAAAGATGGACTATGTTAGCACACTCCTTCGAGTACCTCCCCCACAAAGGATCAAAATGTAGTGAAGTATTGATTATTTCACAACTTCATACTACTACACGCTGAAAAAAAATCGCTTCTGTAGTATATTGTCCCTAACATATTCGGCTTGAAATATACATATGTCTAGAGTACACTCCAAATATATAATATTTTACACACATAAATATTATATGTTTGGGAGAATATTGTTCTAAACAAAAATATGTTCCCGTTCTAATATTTTTTTATTTGGAACTAGTATTTCCGAAACAAAGATTAATTTGTATTTAATTATTTTGGCAATGTATCAATGCCTTAATTTAAAGACATGTTTTCTGTTATTCAGATGCTCAAAGATCATTTTTTTTTTTATAAATTTTAAACATTTTTAAAATTTAATTAAAAATAAAATCGTATAATCTTTTGGGAATATAAATTGCATTGATGGATTGACAAAAAGTGACGAATTGGAAAATTTGTAAATTAAAAGACATTTTTAGCTATAAAGTTTAAAACGTAAACTAGGAAAAACTAACTAAAATTCGAAAAAATCAGCAAAGTTTTAAAATTTTTTTAAATAAAATATGTTTGGAAAACTTGTTAAACAATAACTTTGTTTGTGGGTACACACATATTTTATTTGTGAAAGTCAGTTAGCAAATATATTATGTTCTAATATATTAATATATGCGTTCCAAACAAGATTTCTTGATTTTCAAATAAAATTTATTTGTTAACAAATATATAGTATTTGAAAAAATCGCTTCCAAATATATTTTCTTTCAATTCAAACATATCAAAAATGATGATTTTCCCCCGTGTATTCAGAATCTTTGGCCATTCCACACATAGTTTTCGTTTCATTTTCGCTATTATCTTGCGCAAAATGGGTGAGTTGCCACTCCCATTTTCGTACCTCCCATACAAATGGACAATTTTGTACAAAAAGTTAACGGCTTATAACTTTGATTCCAGTCCATACAAATACTTACAATTTTGTGGAGTATAATGCCTTTACAGTACCTGCAGTCCCGTTCAAAATGTGCGATATAACGGGTACCCCCCATACAAATGGACCATTTTGCACAAAAAGTTAGCGGCTTATAACTTGGAATCCTGCACATACAAATATCTGATATTGTACAGTGTAATATTTTTATAGTACCCATAGTATATTACCTTTTGGTACCTCCCACACAAAATTGCCAAAATAAAAAATATGAAAAATATATTTGCAAATAGGCATTGTTTTCTTCGCTAGGATGATAGATTTCAAGAAATGGAACAAACATTTTTTTTGCGAATTTGTTTTTTATTTTGGATTTTTCCGTTACAACACAAAATGATTTTTTTGAAAAAAGAAAACAATTTTTTGCTAATTGTTTTAACGACAGTTGCGTTAAACTGATGTATTCAGCATATCTAGGCCTTATAATGTCCTTTTATTTAAATGGTCCAAATACTAAAGGTAACTTCCATGAAAAATTAAACATAAGAAAAAAATTTTCAAAAAAACTTTACCATAAAAAATTTTGTTTTGGTTTCAGAAAACGGTATGCCTCAATCTATCCAAAAAATATTTTTCAGGTCTCGGACACAAACAAAATTTTTATTGTTGCATAGTGTTATTGATTTCTTTCAAAGAGGTTGTTACCGATGGAGGTAACTGGGCCCGTGGTAGAACTAAGAACCTCAATTGGACCACATTTTTAAATAATATATGTTTTGGTACAAATAAATTGTATATGAATACATTATGCAAGAAAAATTTTTTTTTTGTCCTAGACCTAAAAATTATTTTTTTGTATAGATTGTGGCATACTGTTATATAAAATCAAAACCAAAAATTTTTTATGGATAATTTTTTTTTAAATTTTTTTATTAAAAATGCTATTATCGTCGGAGATACCCTTAATATTTGCACTATAATTTTTGGAGTATATGCCCGATCAGGTCGACTTATACTTTAAATTGAAGCTATTAATGTGGGCTACCAATGTTGGAAATATCTCTTTCACATTGAAACAGTGGTTTAGTAACAGTAATTAAACAAATTGGAAAAAGTAGATTTTATTCCAAAAAAACTAATTTCCTGGGACAAAAAAAAAAACATAAAAAATAGAAAAAAATCGAAAACAGATTTTATTTTTTTTTTGCATCCTAGCTAAGAATATAATGCCTATTTGAAAAAAATCTATGGATAAATGTAGAAAATATAGCCCTTTTGGTAGAGGTAAGAGAATTTCAAAAAATCTTTTTTTTTAATTTCTGTTTAAATAGCGATTTTATTTATAACTTTTATTTATATTATGTATATTTCAGTTTATTTACATGAACAAGTTTCATTAGAAGTAATTGTGAGTTCTTTGTTGACCCGCCATTCCTTCAAATTGTATGTTTGAATAAGTTCCTGGAACAATCCGGGTATGTCCTTGCAAAATCATCTGTTATCCACAGTTGTATAAAATTGTTTGTAAGGTATATCACGGACTCTATAATATGATATGTTAACATCTGGGGCCAAAATATTGTACTGTTTCATCCCAGATGCAAGTAGTTCTGCCTTATCTTTGGTTAGTTCCAAATCTCTCAATAGATCAATGAGTTGAAACTGAGTTAAAAGCGATGACTTCTGACTCAAACTTGAATCGCTCAGAGTTGAGTACTCAGTTGAACTTGATGATGTTTCCGTTATTAGGCTGTTTATTAACTTATACAAAAATAGCAGTCCGTATCGTGAATGAATGGTTGTCTCCAAATCATTGGCATTCCAAATTGCACGTGAAGTCTAAAATTAAAAAAATTTATACCACAAAACATTGTAATACATTAATTTTAAAGTACTTACCGCATTCTTCCACTAGTCCATCGAGTAAGATTTACATGGCACGAATTACACAAAATACTAGGTGTCCACGGTGTGTTCATATTTTTAACTCGTATACCAAAATATTACACATACGAGTATATTTCTTCTAATATTTTACAAAAACGCACGTCGATTTTGTTAATTACATATTTTCATTTACACATTGAGAAGTTCTTTGCCTTTTACTCATTCTTCGAAATATAACTTTGTAATATTTTTCAGAAAATCGACTTATCTCTTTAGGGCGCTGAATTACACTAATTTATTAATAAGAAATTCATTCCTAAATTCCGGTTTTATGTTTCATAAGTTGCAGTACCTGTAGCTGACGTATAGTTTGCTTCGAAAGTAGACACCCAATATTAGACCTCATAAATAAAAAACCATAAATATTGTTGAATGACCCTCTATCTGAGCGGATCTCATCCAATATAGCTCTCACATTGCATTTCATGTTTTATGGATAAAACCTCGTCCTCTCTATAATTTTATAATGTCTGACATCAATCCTCATAAAATATAATGCAAGTGCAATGTCTCTTATATATCTCTCTCTCACATATGGCGAATTTAATATAAGCAAAAACATCATTTGAAACGAAAAAATATGAAACAGATTTTTTTGAATTTCCCTAACATTTACAAAATGGCTCATAACTTTTACATCTATCCATTGATTTGTTTTCAAATAGACAGTGTTTTCTTCGTTAGCATGCTGGCTTTTTAAAAATGTGATAACATTTTTCTCATATTTTTGAAGACTGTTACTAAACCAAAGATTCTACGTGAAAGTTTTATTTGCAGCATATGTATGCCCTCGTAATTCCGTTTAGTTTGAGACATAACACGGCTCAATCAGGCTTAGACTTGAAAAATTATGGTCCAAATACTGAATGTACTTTCCATGAAAGCTGGAATTAAAAAAAAATTAAAAAAAAAATTGCACCAGAAACTGTTAAATTTTTCTCATATTTTTGAAGACTGTTACTAAACCAAAGATTCTACGTGAAAGTTTTATTTGCAGCATATGTATGCCCTCATAATTCCCTTTAGTTTGAGACATAACACGGCTCAATCAGGCTTAGACATGAAAAATGTTGGTCCAAATATTGAATGTACTTTCCATGAAAGCTGGAATTAAAAAAAAAATTAAAAAAAAAATTGCACCAGAAACTGTTTTCCACATCCCTTGGACAAAAATGTTGTTGCATAGTGATATCAATAACATTTATTTGGATCGCATATATTAATATATTGCAAGAAAATTTATTTGTAAACTAAATGTGTCAAATAAAATATGTGTTTTGACACACATAAAATTGTTGTTTCGGAATATCTTCAAATATGTTATTTTGAAACGTATAAATCAGATGTTATTAGTGCTTTGGTAGCGATTTTTTACTCAAGGAACAGATGAATAACCCAATCATACACTTAATTCTCTCTCGGCAACTTCCGAGAGAAAACAGAAAAAAATAATATAATTTAACGAGGGCGGTCCCAAAATTAGCCTACCTGATTTTGACAAAGTATAATAAAATTCGTTGATTTAAAAGGTTCAGTCCAACCAATGTTAAAACTGAACTAGATTATATTTTGGGGGAGTCTTCTCCTTCGCTTGCAACTATTAAAAATATGGGTGACACAGTTTAAACGGGGCCGTACGAGCCGCCAAGACGATCACCGTAGTGGTCGACTAATTGAGGTGTCCACGCCAGAAATGTTGAAAAAAATCCACAAAGTGGTACTGGATGATGGCCGGGTAAAGGTTCGTGTGCCAGCTGCATTCCCATTCGCTTTGTCTAAAATAAATCGTAAATCTGGAAAAGGATAACAACGTAATCATTTTCCAGTTTTTTATGCTTTGTAAGCCACGTATTGAATATTTCAGAATTATTTAAATACAAGAAGCCTGAAAAAAACGTATTTTCCGAAAATTCACAAACCGGAGACTTCAAATTGCCAGACAAGGTTGGACATAATTCTTATAAAAATATTTTTTTTTGGATTGGAACCTTTATTTTTTCTTATATTAGATTAATTTTTTGCACAATTTTTGTGTTATTGTACTCACCACTACATTCCATTTCCGTTTCATGTATTCATAAAATTGCTTCATTTAATTTGTTGGAATTGAATAAAAAATAATTCACCTTTCTCACACTTTAAATTGTTTACTCATAAAAATAACGTTTTAAGGGTTTTTTGTCAAACGTTAGAGAAGCGGTAACTAAAATAATATATGTTTTATTGTATTTGGGAGGGTTTACTACATATTTTTAAATACTGCCAGAAATAAGTTTTGACATTGGGCTAAACAATTGGTGTTTGGGAACACTGTGCACCGTCAGGACATCGTATGATGACTTATATTAAAAACTGGACTCCGGTAGCGATGATTTGATGCAATACAAAGTAAAATTTCATAAATTTCAGTCAAATCGTTTAAAAAATTTCTTCTCTGCAGCGTCAAGAAGTGTTAACCCTTCTTTAAGAAGTGATAGTAGAAGGTTTCTCCTATGATTCATAGTCGGACGATTATCATTATTTTCTGCCTTCTGCGAGAATGCGCTGCAGAAGGGAACATTTCTAAATGGTATATAAGTCTAAGACATTATATCAGGCGTTAGGAGAGAAGTCAGAACAGAAGGAGCTTATAACAGTGATCGGTTACGTATTTATATTTACGTTTTGACACGAACAAAAAACTATGGATTATGGGCTGGAGGGTAAACATCAAACTAGCAAGAATGAGGACATCGGTTCGAATCCCAGCAGAGGAAAAGCATGAATTCCTTTTTAGATAACAGGTGCTCTTAAAGGCCTTCTATAGGAGGACTTTTTGTTGTGTTTTGCCTTTAAGGTTTGCTGAAAGGTTCTTTCGAAGGATTCTAGAGTACATTCGAATAGAAGCGAGAGGCAAGACATTACTCTCCAATCTTTACCCGTGTTAATTTTGAATGAGTTCTGAATGTAGCAAGCAGGCCCCCTTAGAAACCTTCTATAGGGCATTGCGTGCGCCTTCTTTTTCCCGCAGGGATAATGTACTTGAAGTATCTACTGTTTTGCGCAAAATAGGTGCATTTTTAAACAACACATTCAATCGAGTCACATATTTCATTTTTCATTACTCACAACGTGTGGATATACCTATGTAAATCGGCTTACTCGACTGAAATTTTCTAACTGGTTAATTTGAATTCATCCCAGAAAGGTATAATTAAATAAAATCGTTTAGTATAGCAATATTTAAATATATTTACAAACCCAACAGCAAGTATTACTTCTACCAAAATTGGTAATATTGTACGAAAATTATTGTTCTCATTCTCAATTAATCTTTACAAATACACGTAGACATAGTCCCAATTAAGTAGATTACTTTAAATATATCGTTTGGGTTGTATACACAATTTGTTTAATTTTATTTATGATTCCTCCAACACTCGATTTTCCGGTTTTTCACTTACCCACGTTTTTCCCCAATGGATATATTTGTTGGTATTTTACTTTTTTTGGCCCAATTTTTTTTCTCTTGCTGTTGCTTTAGTAGTTGCATCTATAAATTTCCCAGATAAAACTATAATTTGCCCATAAAAATATACCCAATGGCTGGAACCATCGGAGTGTACGAGTGTACCACACAGCACCGCACCTCACTTCACATCACATACAACACAAGTTACACTTGGTATCTCTTAGTCAGGCTCGTTCGACTCGTATGAATACTTTTACTACCGCAGCCCTTTGCGGTTTATACCGATAATGACTTGAGCCATAAACTATTTACTCCCTTTCCTGTTCCATTCGTTGTTTTTATTTGCCTCCCGCTCTTTCTCCACACGTTTCTTTAAAGCAAATAAACCAAGCGCCGCATAAAAAACGTGAGGAGCAGTTGAGAAGGGTATGGAAGGAAACACAGCCATATGTGTGTACTAGTATATATGTTGGAATAAATGTTTGAACAAACTCCGAATATAAACGGAAAACCATGTTAGTTCTGACAACTTTATTACAGAGCAATGAAACCCAAAAAGAACTAAAAAACGGTCAAAAAGAAGGAACTCACACACTCACATACTCTCTCATAAAAACTCTTAACAAAAATATTTCAATGTTCGCTAAAAAGAAAACCAACCATTTTTAAGGTGCCTGCAAAATGTTTAACATTTGTCTACATACAAATGTTCAGACATTGAAGTGGTTCGTGCAATATGGATTTGTTGGACTTCTTGGCGTGCCGTAAATACGAGTATATCTCCCAATGTAACGCTCTTACACATATTAATAGTAATTTTTTTCGAGGAATATTTGTCTCAAAGGCACCGACTAAAAACGTGGATCAAAAGCCTAATTTCTGCCAAATTATAAAAAGAACGGACGGAGAAATTTTCCCGGAGTAGAAAAATTATGGTCGATGCCGACTCCGAGATGAAGTGTGCAAAATGTATCTTTTATGTGAACTTTTGCATTAAATTTTTTTGGGGAAAAAAATTTTGTACAGAAGGAGAATATAACAATCGAAGCTTTTAACCAAATATTTGTGTCTGTCCAAAATAGCTATAAAGTCGACTTTTCATGTACAGGCAGTTGTAGAACAGTTCTTATTATATATGTGATCAATTAAGCATGCTGAAAGTGCTACTAACAAAATACGAATTTTTGCAGGACTATACGCTATTCCTATTCGAGTAAAACCCCAGTAAGGATGAGATATCATACACCACCAGAATAAGCACAGATTTATGTATTTGATCACCTTATAAATCTAAATCTATACCCAATTTCTTTAAATTCGACAATATGGATTCATGGATATATAATCTATACAGTGCTAATTCTGAACCGATTTTGAACTTATTCCTATATTGTTCCTCCCTAGTGCAAGAGAGTTCTTTTTGCTAAATTCGAAGTGAAATAAGCAGGATCGAAGTAAAATGGAGGCCTGTACTTAACGAACAGCTCAAGATGGGCAGATAGACGGACGGATGGACGTTTTACATGGAACAATCGGCTCAGCTATTGATTATGATTATGTCATTCGGTATATTTTAGGGTGTGTCTAGCTGTAGTATTGAGTTACAAATCCGCAAAGCATACTTATAACCCAAAAATTGGGGCTGATATAAATATTTCTGGCCTAATAATGAAAATGCGAATATTCATCATCAAAAATGGTTTTATTGTTTTCAAATGGTTTTATTGATTGTCAAATTGTGCGGGATCCAACGAGAACAAACCTTTTTTACGGCCAGGTGTTCATGCAATATCGAATATATGCTGGTGGAAGAAATGCCCAAGGATGCCTCTTTCTCACGGTATGTCACATGACGATCTTGCATTATCAGTTCACGCACGGCATCAATGTTCTCTGGCACAACGGCCGTTTTTGGACGACCTTCACGACCTTCGTCTTTGAGCGAGCGTCGGCCACGATTGAAGTCATTAAACCAGTTTTTCACAGTGCTATAGGATGGTGCTTCATCGCCATACAAAGATTAAAGTGCTCTCTTGTCGTGATAATCCACGTCGAAAGTTTTGAAAAATTATCGCACGAAAATGTTCACGAATTAATTAAATTTTTTTGCCAAATTTATTTTTCAAGTCACTGTAAACAACGCAAATGATGGTCGTACGTAAAAATGTTCTGAGTACGTTTATGCTAAAAAATGTCAAACTTTCCAATGAAAATGTCAGATGGCGCCAGGCAACACTTAGTGTGGCATATTAGTTGCAAGTAAAGCGACTATAAATAAATAATAGCATTTTATTTAATTACTGGTATTGACTATCTACGGTTTTTTATTGTTTTTTTTTTTACAAAGCTATACCTTATTTTCAATAAAATCAACCCAGTCTTAATAGAAATATAATTTCAGAAATTTATCATATATAACTGCCAGAGTCGAATTCGAAGTCGCAGTCGGAGTCGAATCATTTTAAAATCCGACTCCGGGAGTCGAGAAATGTTGGCTTAATTCCATATGCCTGGTTTCAATAGCGCTTCAATACTAAATATACATATATGTGGCTTTATATAAGTCTGAACCAATTATCCCCTAAACTAATATAGATTGGCAGAAAGAAGTGTAGATACTTCTTTCTGCCAAATTTTTGTATTGATCAGAGATTTGATACCAAATTGGGAGGAACATATATATGGGGTTAATATCAAGATCTGAACTGATTTTCCCCAAATTTGCGGTGTTCCTTCATGTAATAGGAAACCTCTTTCTGCCTAATTTGTAGTGATCGGATATAATTTCTAGGAGATTTTTTTGAAAATAATGAGGCAGTAACTAGAATCGCTGAAATTGACAATCAAATCGTGAAAAGATTAGGAACTATCTTGAATGTTTTAAACTCAAAGAAAACGTCAATATGCATCGAAATATGCATCGGAGAATATGCATCGAAAACTGCATCACTTTTAGCGGAAATATATCCACAGAAGAAGTTGACCCCAACAGTCCATAAAATATTGGCGCAAGATATAATTGCATACCAGTAATTGTCAATTGGAGAGCTTTCTGAAGAAGAACAAGGGTCACTTTGGCTTCTAGGGGTAAAAAAAATGTGGTTTCAGAAATTGATAAAAAAAGTTTAAGAAAAAAAATATTTTTTGTTGGGTAATAATTTAAAAAATAAAAACTTTAAAAAAGTACTAAGAAACATATAAAATTGGTACAAATATTTTTTTAGTTACCATAAAATTTATTTGTCCACAAATTTTAACTTTGATAACCCATAACTAAGCACCTGCAAGACGTAGCACCCTTTCCAAACACTTATTTCATGGGCTGAACAATTATCTATTATATGCCATTTAAATTATTCGTTTCAAAAGATAAGATTGTTGCAACGAAAAAACTCAAATGGCGCCACTGTGCGACGGTTCATTTAAATCGGTCCACTTAGTCAGGAGATACAAAAATCAACATTTCACACCAACCGCAATCTACACATCTTTAGTGCTGGCAAATCTTTTTCCGCTGAGCCATTTTTTTCAATTTTGGAAACAAAATCCGAGGGATCTAAATCTGGCGAATAAGGTGCATGCTGAAGCAATCCGAACTTTAATTCAATGATTTTGATCATCGCAATAGTGGATGTGTGAACTGGTACAATTTCTTGGTTGTGAGCAAACGCGGCACTCATCTTACGCACACCTTCCTCAGCATCAAATTTTCCGTATAGCACTTTTAAAATGCCTATGACTTCAGCTAACTCACGGACCTTCAATTCGCGGTCATCCAATACCTTTTTGTGGATTTGTATGACAATTTCTGACGTGGAAATTTTTTGAAGATTTTATTTTAAAGATTTTCGGTTTTTATAATGTAACTTCCGAAACAAAGTTGTCTCCACTCCAAAACCATCGGTAGAGAACATGGACCATTTTTTAAAAAAAAATGTAAGGAAAAAAATTAGACAGATTCTGAGAAATCGAAATTTATATTTTTATTTCCGCGAAAAGTGACCGGAATAAATTGTTTTAGATAAATATAATATTTTGTATGAAAAGGGGACGGAAAATCCTTAAAGAAACAATATTTTCTATTTTCAATTATTATGCTTTGTAAAATAACCATTACAGAGGGAAAAAAATAAAATTTTCTGAACTTTGACCTGCATCTAATTGCACTATGCAACAAAAATTTTGTCCAAGGGATGTGGATAACAGTTTCTGATGCAATTAGGTGTCACAAACACGAAAAAATATTAAAAAAAATTTGTATGGTAAATTTATTTTTAATTTTTTTTTTAATTCCAGCTTTCATGGCAATTACATTTAGTATTTGGACCATAATTTTTGAGCTGATTGAGCCGTGTTATGCCTCAAACTAAAGGGAATAATGAGGGCTACTTATGCTGCAAATAAAGCTTTCACGATATGATTTTTTTTAAAACAATTTTTCTATTTCCTTGTACAAAAAAAAACATACAAAATAGAAAAAAAAATCGAAAAAATTATTTTATCACATTTTTAAAAAGCCAGCATGCTAACGAAGAAAACACTTTCTATTTGAAATTTATGGATAGACGTAAAAGTTATGAGCCATTTTGTAAATGTTAGGGAAATTCAAAAAAATCTTGTTTCATATTTTTTTGTTTTTAAATGATGTTTTTGCTTATATTGAATAGCTGGACCCGGTCCACTTCGTTGCCCCAGACTTCAGATTTGCGATCCCGTTAATTTTTGGACTAATTACGTAGACTGCCACCAAATATATATGCACATAATTACATTGATCTCTCTAACAAATTGCTCAAGATATATCAAACACAAAATTTAATTGGCTTATATGGGCGGGGCCACTCCCATTTGTCCGACCCCGCCCATTTTTGGACCAAGCACGTAGACTGCCACCTAATATATATGCACAAAATTAGAGTAATCTCGCTAATAATTTGTGCGAGTTATGTCAATTTCAAAATTGGGTTTATATTGGCGGGGCCACGCCGATTGGTCCAATCCCGCCCATTTTTGCACCAACCAATTAGACTACCACCTAATACATATGCAAAAATTACAGCACTCTCGCTAACAAATTGTGCAAGATATGTCAATTTAAAATCGTTGTTTATATATGGGCGGGGCCACGCCCATTCCGCCTATATTTGGACAAATCACGAACACTACCACCAGACACATGACACAAAATTACAGCAAATTACTCGCTAACAAATTGTGTAAGATATCTCAATTTCAAAATTTGGCTTATATGGGCGGGGCCACGCCCATTGGCCGATCCCGCCCATTTTTGGACCAATTTAGTAGACCACCACCTAATACATATGCACAACATTACAGCACTCTCGCTAAAAAATTGTGCAATATACATCAATTTAAAAATTTTCGCCCACTTCATATATCGAAAATTCAAGTACCCTATTTTCACCACGCCCCACACATGTACATTCTGTGAAAATTTCAAGAAGATCGGTTCAGCCGTTTAGACGTCTATACGGTACAAACAAACCAACAAACCAACAAACAAACAAACCAACAAACAAACAAACAAACAAACAAACAAACACACATTCTTCTTTATATATATAGATGTGAGTGAGGCGTATAAGAGATATGTCACTTGTATTTTATTTTATGAGGATTGATGTCAGACATTATATACTTATAGAGAGGACGATGTTTTATGGCCGTTCGTAGCCCTCCATAAAACACGATATGCAATGTGAGAGCTATATTGGATGAGATCCGCTCAGATAGAGGGTCATTCAACAATATTTGTGGTTTTTTATTTATGAGGTTTCCATTCAGTTACGCCTTTTAGGGGCATGGACATCCCAGTCGTATATACAGGTAGTAAAATTATATGTACGCAATGCAAAGTAGTATGCGGCAGTCTTGATAATATTGGGTTTCTACGTTCGAAGCAAACTAAAGGGTCCGCCAAATAACTTTTTTTTGAAAATGCTATAAAAACTACTGAAAACGCATTGGATGCGTTCAACTCCTGAACCAATTGGACTTTGTAAGGCGACATACCAAGTTCTTTATTCAAAATTCGTCTCAATGATGTCTCCGAAATGTTCAATTGTTGAGAACGACGGTGAATTGTGACACTTGGAAAAGAAATACCCATATATTGCTAAATTTAGGGAAAATAAGTTCAGGTTAGAATATAGCCACAATTTATATGTTCCTCCCGATTTTGGATTTAAGGTGTATTGTATTTATCATCCGATCATTACGCAATTTGGCAGAAAGAGCGTTTTTCATCTAAGATTAAATACTGATACATTTTATGATAATCTGTTCATATTTACGTATCCCATGTATTTGTTCCCACCCATTCGGAGTATGTGAGGCAGGAAAGCCGTTTCTACAACCGCATTTTCTGGATCCATGGAAAAGTTATTGCGAGTTTTAAGGTTCCCGTTTCCGATGTAAATATTGAACTATCAAAGCGTTGTCGGCTCCGCTATACTATTGTCTTTCCTTACTTTTTTATACCCTCACTTTAGTGGAAGAGCGTATATATCATTTTATACGGGCCGAAATGTATGTATGTTAGCGAAAATCCGTTTTAGAACAGAAGTCATTTAAGCAATGTCCGTCTGTCTCTCTGGCCCGAAAGGAACAACGGAGGAAATTTGGTCCAAATTTGGTATGCCGTAGTGTTTTTTCCATCGCATGCTAAGTTCGAAGATGCACCATATTGGTCAAATCTTAGAGGTTCAACATTTAGTAAAATATTGATTCTCTTACAACATCTATACTACGGTTTACCCGCCTGAAATTGTCTTACTACACCTTTTCAAGTTTGCAATGAGAAAATATAAATTACCATGAGAAAATATAAATTCATATTGCGAAATGTAAATTCATAATGAGAACATAGAAATTTATATTTAGAATTATAAATTCGAAATGAGAAAATAACGTAGAATATAAACTCGTAATGAGAACGTGTAAATTTATATTGGCAAATGTAAAATTGTATTGAGAGAATATAAAATCATATTGGCAAATGTAAATTATAATGAGAACATGTAAATTTATAGTAAGATGTGTTAATTCATATTGGCAAATGAAAATTTGTAATGAGAACATATAAATTCATAATGAGTAATATAAAGTCGTATTGGGAAAATATAAAAAAATAATGAGAAAATATAAATTCATATTAATAACATTTAATTCAGTTACTGATAAGATATTGAGAAAAAAGAAAAAAATACATAAAAATAGTAGATTAAAAACTCCAATTGAGTATTGTCCAACGTACATATCATTTAAACTTAATCTCTTGCACAATCTCCGCCATTCATGTTGACCAGGACCCATTCAAAATGTTCTCGAGATATTGAATTATTTTTTTGCATACAACCCAACACTGTACCGTAGGAACACGAAGTTTTCTCCTAACAGCCCAAATATATGGGCTTAAGCATTGGAGAATAAGGACCTAACCTTAAAACAAGTGCTTCCCCGAACGAATGTAATAATATTCGATAAATTGAGTTAAAAGTTTCTCATTATGAATTTATGTTTTCTCATTTCGAATTAACATTGTCTCATTATGCGTTATATGTTCTCATTGCTGTTTTACATTTGTCAATATGAATTTACAAATTCTCATTACGAGTTTATATTCTTCGTTATTTTCTCATTACGAACTTATATTTCTCAATATATATTTTTATGTTCTCATTACAAATTTACATTTCGCAATATGAATTTATATTTTCTCATTGAAATTTACATTTTCCAATATGAATTTACACATCTTACTATGAATTCACATGTTCTCATTACAAATTTACATTTTCCAATATGATTTTATATTCTCTCAATACAAATTTACAATTACCAATATAAATTTACATGTTCTCATTGCAAACTTGAAAAGGTGTAGACCATATATATGGGCTTAAGCGTTGGAGAATAAGGACCTAACTTTAAAACAAGTGCTACCCCGAACGAATTTTATAATATTCGATAAATTGAGTTAAAAGTTTCTCATTATGAACTTATGTTTTCTCATTTCGAATTTACATTGTTTCATTATGCGTTGTATGTTCTCATTGCAATTTTACATTTGTCAATATGAATTTACAAATTCTCATTACGAGTTTATATTCTTCGTTATTTTCTCATTACTAATTTATATTTCTCAATACATATATCTCTGTTCTCATAACAAATTTACATTTCGCAATATGAATTTATATTTTCTTATTGAAATTTACATTTTCCAATATGAATTTACACATCTTACTATGAATTTACATGTTCTCATTACAAATTTACATTTTCCAATATGATTTTATATTCTCTCAATACAAATTTACAATTACCAATATAAATTAACATGTTCTCATTGCAAACTTGAAAAGGTATAGTTCTAAATTTACTCTGTGAAATTTTGATACGTGTATCCTCTCAAATGGTTCATACATTCAGAAGTGTAACATTTGATTCAAGTGTAACGACATTTTCTACAGTTCGTTCCACCCTAACACCTGGCAAACAAAACTGCTGAAATTTTGCCAACAACGAAATCATTCTTGAAAAGTCGAAACAATACAATTTACATGCAAAACATAATTTGGCTTTTTAGAGCAATGAACCCGAAACAAAACTCAAGAACTTCGGAAACATTGAATGGCTTATGGTTCAGTTCGGTTCACTTCTGTTCAGTTTCGTTCAGTGCAGTGCAGTTTCATTCAATTATATTCGGATTTTGGTTTGGTTTTCGGTTGGGTACTATGCCTCTGAATGTGAATACCTCAGAGGGACGAGAATCCACTGCTACGCCACTCGTCGTCTTATGTTGAATGGAATTTATGTTTATTTGGACTAAAACAAAACACGAACAAAAAAGGGATACGGAGAACATAAAGTTTTTGGCAAAGGGTTTGTTTTAAGTTTTTAGTTGTATTCGGCGTTTCCGTAAAATATAAAGGGACGTACCGACAAGAACTGTGTATTCTCAAAACTGTGAAAAGAAGGTTTATTATTATTATTATAACGAATTTCAAATTGCAGTTTGGCGAACTTTTGCGCCGGAGAATCTAATAAAAGTTCACTTAGAAAAGGCGGTTCGTGATAATGGATTTAATAGTGAGTGGTCCCGGTCTTCGAAGAAAACTTCTATGATAAAGGCAAAATTTCGTCATATTAATATTTGGGACATACTCGCACATATCAAAGACGTTTGATGTTCGTTTTTGCTTATGTTTAACTGAAGTGCAATTATGGGTATAAACCTCCATGTCGATGTAGTTGCTTCTAATGGATATTGGGTTTTTTGTTGGCACAACAATGCGGTCCTTTAAGTTTTAAAAGAATATTGTAAGATTTTGCATTTTATTATAGTATTTAATTGAGAAAGAAAACTTTTAATAGAAGCTGTATAATAAATTCTGGTAGTTTTACTATGGTATGCATTAACAAATAAACCATGAGGATTTACTTAGGGTCGAAAGTCGATGTGTTGCCGATTACAAATTCAGCAATTTTTGTTAGTTTTGATTTTTTATTAATTTCAGCACCTCGTAAAACATTTCAAATGTTAAGAAAACACGAAAATTCAAAAAAAAAAAAAATAAAACACGAAAGAATGCAATAAATTTTAGTGTACATTTTTCAGCTTTTTATACCCCCCACCATAGGAAGGGGGTATATTCATTTTGTCACTCCGTTTGTAACTAAAGTTCGATCTGAGACCCCATAAAGTATATATA
The DNA here is from genome assembly GCA_963930755.1 of Eudasyphora cyanicolor. Lineage (NCBI taxonomy): Eukaryota > Metazoa > Arthropoda > Insecta > Diptera > Muscidae > Eudasyphora > Eudasyphora cyanicolor. The sequence goes on from OZ005737.1 coordinate 245,386,381, forward strand.
TTATTAACCGTCGTAAAATTCTAAGACGATTTAGCCACATTCGTCTATCCGTCCGTCTGTCCGTCTGTTGTAATTACGCTACAGTCTACAATAATTGAGCTAGAGGACTGAAATGTGGTATAGATACTTATTATAGCTACAGGAAACTTGGGATCGAAAATGTGGAAATGTCGGTCCATTTATTGATATAGCCCCCATTTATAGCATATCTCCGATTTGACTTGTAATCGTCTTAGAGACCACAAATTTCAACTGATCGAGCTGAGAGGGTAACTGGGGGTTATTTATTCCCGGAATACTTCACACGAACAACGGCAGTCATAAGTCCATGTTTTGATATAGACCCCATACAAAAGTCGCTCTGAATTTGACTTCGTAACGCCACAAAAACCTATAATGTCAACGAGTTGGGCTGAAATGGGGTTTAATGAGTTTATTCGTACCCGAAATCATTCACATGCGATCCATGGTAGAGGGTATACTCGTATAAGATTCGACATGGCCGAACTTAATCTTTCTTTACTTGTTTAGTTTTGATTTTGTCCTACTAAATAATGTATTTACTGTAAAATAATATTTTTGTGCCAATTCAAATTTTTGGCTATTTTTTATCCCCTCACCTTAGAGAGGAGGGTATATATCATTTGCTACGAACCAAAAGTGTAACACATCGAAGGAGTGACCGAAGACCCTAAGTATGTTCGGCGGATATCCGTTTTGGGTCATTTTAAGTCGAATGAGCAATGTCCGTCCGTCTGTCTGATGGCTGGTGCGCACGATAACTCTCGAAATGAGTAACCGATTGACTTCAAATTTGGTATGTGGTAATATTTTCTTCTCTGCCCGACTAAGTTCGAAGATGGGCCATATTGGTCCGCTCCTTCTAGTACCTCCCCCACAAAGGGTTAACATTTAGTGAAATATTTATTACTTAATAACATCTATACTACTTATTTGAATCCTCTGAAATTCTACACATAGTATTAGTTTATTAGTCACTATTAACTCGAGAAAAAGAGGCGTGGCAACTTCGCCCCCACGCCTCTTTTGGTACCTCAAACACAAATGGACAATTTTGAACCAAAAGTTAATAGCCTATAACGTTATTGCCAGTGCATTTAAAGACTTGAAATTTTGTACAGTGTAATGGTTTAATAGTACCTACAATACATTGAAAAATGGACAGTATTGCCACGCTCCTTTTGGTACCTCCCACACAAATGGGCCATTTTGCTCCCGCACAAATGGATCAGCTTATAACTTTAATACCAGTGCATAAAAATACTTGAAATTTTGTACAGTGTAATGCTTTTATAGAACCTAGAGTCCAGAGAAAAATGGGCGTTATTGGCCCACCCCTTTTGATACCTGCCACACAAATGGACCTTTTTGTACCAAAAGTTAACAGATTTTAACTTGTATACCAGAGAATACAAATACTTGAAATTTTGTACGGTGTAATGCTTTTATAGTGTCTAGAGTCCAAAAAAGTGACCGTTTTTGGCACGCCCTTTTTGGTTCCTCCCACAAAAATGGACCATTTTGTACCAAAAGTAAACAGCTTTTAACTTTAATACCAGTACATACCTTCATGTTATTAAATGCTATTTAAATTGATAATAATTTAATTAAAACAAAAAAATAAATAAATTTACTAATATTTGTTTGGGACCCAAGGTGAGGGGTTTACCCGAATGAACTTTCTTACTTGTTTAAAGTATACATTTAAACGACTATAACTTTCGTGCCAACTTTTCCCTATTTTTTTTAAGTATAAATGCAAATGGCTATAACTTTCGTCCCGGTGGATATATCATATCGAAATTTTTTCAGCAAAAGCAAATTATGTCTTAAGAGCAACAAATGTAATGCGAACGGAATCAGTTTATATCGGACTCTGTGGTGCTTTGATACCAAATCTGTGGAACATATATATGGACGAAAAAAAGTGCGATGTGCTAAAATTCATCATAATCGAGCCATAATTCCGACCTGCACTTTGATTACAGGATACATCTACGAGTATATACCGACTTTTTAAATTATGCTTCGATTTTCTTTAAAGTGGTCTCATTTTATTCATAGCCGATCAGACTTTACAATAAAGTAATAAAAAAGCAATAATATTGCATTTTTCAGTTGTTTTAATAGGTTTTCGTCAAGCTCATTAAAAATGGCTGGTTGTGATTTTTTAATCCAATTTCAGTTAATTTTCTACTGCGGCATTAAACAATATATTCGTTTTTATTTTGGAAAAACGTTTCTCCTTGCCGTTAACCGCACCAACCCCTGTACAGGGTGGCTGATATGTAATGCAACAAAGTAAAGTGCTATATTTTTTTAATTTTTTTTAAATTGTATTGTTCAAAAGCAAAAAATGTCGGAAATAACATAAAATTTTAGAAACAGTTTAGATTTGTTCGAATTGGGCACCTTTAGCACGAATTATGGCCTTCAAACGGCCGACAAAGCCATCACACGCTGCACGAAAGTGGCTCTGTGGTATTTTGGCCCATTCCCGGCGAAGCGCCGTCTTGAGATGATCGATACCTTGGTATTTTTTAGTGCGAACCTTACTCTCTAAAATGCCCCAGGCGCAAAAGTCCAACGGATTGAGATCCGGAGATCTTGGTGGCCATTGTGCGGTAGAAATGAAGCGAGGAACCTCCTTTTTAAGCCATTTTTGGTTGACGCGTGCTGAGTGCGATGATCCTGTTGGAATCCATGGTCTGCGGCCGAAATGTTTGTCTGCCCAGGGCTTCAATACTGTCTTTAGGAAATTTTCCCGATAATATTCGGCATTTATTTTGACCCCATGGTCGTTGAATACGAGCGGGGAGCGACCATCGGCCGTTACGGCGGCCCACACCATTACCATCGGCGGCGCTTGAGTTCTGGTTGCCAATCGAAGGTGTAAATTTTCAGCAGACCTCTTTGGCAAGTAAACCCGATCATTTTGTTTGTTCACAAACTGCTCAATTTGGAATGGCTTCTCATCGGAGAAAACCAAATTCGGTAACTGGCCACTTTCGTGCAAGCGAAGCAACTCCTTGGCTCTTTCCAGTCTAACTTTCTTTTGTGCATCGGTGAGCTCTTGCACTTTTTGGAACTTTAATGACTTTAGTCCAACCTCATTTTTATACCCTACACCACACTGTGGTACAGGGTATTATAAGTTTGTTTCACGGCAGATGTTTGTAACACCTGAAAATAACACAGCTAGACCCACCTTAAAGTATACCGATCGACTCAGAATCACTAGCTGAGTCGATTTAACTATAGCTCCCATATGTATGTTTCGTCCGATTTTGCTCTTTAGTCCTGTAGAAGCTGTATTTTACATCCAATCATTTTGAAATTTAGAATGGTAGAGTTTCTTGATCCATGAACTAACACTACCGAATTTGAAGAAAATCGGTTAAGATTTAGATATAGCTCCCATATATATGTTTCGTCCGATTTGGCCATTTAGTCCTATAAAAGCTGTATTTTACATCCAATCGTTTTGGAATTTAGAATGGTAGAGTTTCTTGATCCATGAACCAACATTGCCGAATTTGAAGAAAATCGGTTAAGATTTAGATATAGCTCCCATATATATGTTTCGTCCGATTTAGCCCTTTAGTCCTATAAAAGCTGTATTTTACATCCAATCGTTTTGAAATTTAGAATGGTAGAGTTTCTTGATTCATGAACCAACATTGCCGAATTTGAAGAAAATCGGTAAAGATTTAGCTATAGCTCCCATATATATGTTTCATCCGATTTGGCTCTTTAGATCCAATCGTTTTTATACCCTACACCACACTGTGGTACAGGGTATTATTTAAGTATAAAATGTCCCAAAAGTAAATTTATGTAAACAATTTATACATGAATTTATATATCAGAGTTATTCAATATTACGAGAGTGGTGTAGGGTATTATATAGTCGGCACCGCCCGACTTTAGCCTTTCCTTACTGGTTTAATATGTGTTGTATCCGTTCTCGCGATATGTTCAGCTCACGAGCAATTTTTCTACCACTGCGGCATGTATTTCGATCAAATCTGGCCTTCACTTTTCGGATCATTTCTGGTGTTGTTACCGTTTTTTTTGTCCACTTTTTGGACGCGATGCAACACTGCCAGTAACGCCGTAACGAGCAATGGTACGAGAAACAAAAGATTTATTCACATTTAAATGCTGGAGGGCTCTAACGATAGCCACTTGTGTTTTTTCACCCAAATATAAAGCAATCACACTATCACGCTTGAATTCCATCACGAATAACTTTTTTCTGAATGCAATAGATCAAAATGCTTTTGTAAGCTTGTAAACAATAAAATGAACTGTCACTGAAATAAATCTGTCAGCTATCAGACTAGCGGTTTAGAAGTTAGATGCAATACATATCAGCCACCCTGTACATGCAATGTTTCAAGTACAAATTAACATCCTTTTGGAAATTAGGGTTAATTAAATATATCATTTGTCACTAAGTCTCCACAAACAGCAGACATTTAAATTCCAAATGTAATTTACCAATTAAAAAGCCCCACAAATAAAATTGGCTTCCATCCAGAACATACAATTAACATTACAAAATCAAATGTCCGATGACATTTGATAGCTATGGCTTCTTCTAAAATAGGCCATAGCCCAGAGTGGGCAAGAATGTCCGGTCGGCAGTGACTTTGTGCAACGCCTCTATTCATGTGAATGAAGTAAAATATTTAATATTCCGTATCCCTTTGACGCCAATGATTACAAACATGGGACGACAGCCTCTGAGATTACGGACAATAATCGTCATCAAAAGCCTCATGCAAATTTCTTGTCATACAAATAATTTGCGGTTGTAATTATCCGCAAATATGTCCACATACTTACGACCGAGTGTGTATGTATATATTTGAATAGCACACACACATACACAAGCAAACAAACACATAAGCAATTGCAAATATATGTAAGTATATATGTGTGTCTGCCTGCTCATTTGCATACCTTCGGTAAAGCTAAATCAAATGTAACCACTACTGTTGGCAGCTGTGCATAGATTCTTGCAAAATCACATATATATATATATATATACTGACATGTGTGTAAGTTTATGCCATGCATATATAAGAGTGCTTCACAAAAGTGAGAACGTTAATATTTTTTAAGAACTAAAATATGCACTTAATTCGATAATATTCTTCGTATGACAATTAAATTGACACTTTTGGGATCAGTGCCACGAAATATGGTCCAAAGGGCAAATGGCCAAAAATTACTTAACAATTATGCTGAGAAAAGCTATATAAAAGTAGAGGGTTTTATAGGACCCAAATTGTAAATTTGGAATGCGATCCATGGTGGGGCGTATATAAGATTCGGCGTGGTCGATCGTGTTTCAGTTAGGACGATTTAAGAGTAGTTAATTTTCTGCTATAATAAAATATAATACACACCACATTTTATGTGAATATAGGGACAGAGGGAAATATGATCATTAACCCTGCTGTTATGTTAAAAAAACTTACGAATCTTAGGTTAAGGGACCATTTGGTCCATACTGCAATTTTCATACAAAATACCAATTTAATCTTATTCGTTGTATCTATTTTGTTTCAATACTTCCTATATATTAGTTAGTTATTCTTTACTCAACACAGCTAATGTAAAAATTAGTTGTGGGGTTTCCCTTTTTGCAGTTTTTCGTTACTCAACATAACTTATGTAAAAAACAACTGTGGGCTTTCCCTTATTTGATTTTTTTGTACACAATTAGCTGAGGGATTTCCCTTATTTGGTTTTTTTTGTAAAAATTAGTTGTGGGATTTCCCTTTTTGCATTTTTTCCTTAACCCAGATATGCCGAGCGTACTACATGTAGTACACCTGTTATGTTCAGGTTTCTGCGTATACTGTACTTTAATTTTTGTAAACAACTTGTTGTTGTGCCACAGATTATAACGGTAAACTAAACATGCGTTGATGAGTTTTGTCTAGGGTAATAACTTATGTGCATTTTTTGGGGTCAAAGATTTCAGTTTTGTAAAATTAGCAAAAGTGTGAAGATGTCCTCTAATCGGTGAGAAAAAGTTCTATATGCACATTCTATAATTGTTGCGTATCTATGTTTTTTTAATTATAATAGTTGTAAAAACTAATACGTGGCAACAGAATATGTGAAAAAAAATTATATGTGATTTTAGACGATGTTTTTGCTGGCGTACTACATGTAGTACGTTCGGCATTAGTGTGTAAAAATTGTGAAAACATTTTTTTTTTTACAGATTTTTAACATTAAATGAGATTATAAATGCCTTAGATGATAGTGATGAAGAGTTTTTACAAAATTCGTACGAAATATCAATTGTGCCCACTGAAGCTGCGAACAACTATGCAACTGATGAAGATTCAGGAGAAGAAGATGAAGTAAATTTTGAAAATTTACCACCGCTATTATTGAATGCTGAGGCTGAGCTTTTTCGACATTCGTATTCTTCTGATTCGGATAGTGAAGACGACATTCCACTTGCGTTATTGCAACAGGCCAAGAAACGTAAATGTATTAAGTCGTCAGTAAAATGGGTAAAGCGCGATCTGGAAGAAACGGAGTCTGTTGTCACAGCATGCGAAGAGGAAATTTTACCTACACCTCTTGAATTGTTCGGCAAATTTTTCGATAGTGACTTGCTAGAAGTTATTACACAATACTCCAATGACTATGCGTCCAAACATAATTCAACTGCAAATATAACTCAAGACGAAATAAGGTGCTTTATTGGAATTTTGCTACTGAGTGGCTACAATACTCTTTCAAGACGCCGTATGTATTGGCAAAATAATAGAGATACTCATAATTCTTTTGTGGCGAAAGCAATGAGAAGGGATCGATTTGAGTTCATAATAAGAAACTTGCACTTTGTCGATAACAACAGTCTGAATAAAACAGACAAGTTCGCAAAAGTTAGACCGCTTTTACAAATGTTGAACAAGAGTTTCCAAAGTAATGCTTGATACACTGAGTTGGCAACCCTGCTATACGAACGTCATAAATTGCAGCTCCGCGAAGTGCTTATCTAAATAATTCAATATAAAAGATATAAACGTTTACTCGCGTTTGTCTAAGTGTGTTTCATATAAACAAAGAGCGGGCAACTGGAATATATTGAAGTATGTCCACAAAAAATCGCCGAAGCATTAAAACTGCACAAATAATCTGTGGCCAGTGTGGAACAAAAGTAATAGAAGAAAGAGAGGATAACATACAATGCGATAAATGCAACAAAATCTTTCACTCTCTGTGTACAAAGCTCGACAAACGTCAGTACGAATACTTAGTTGAGAATGAGAGCGAGGATTATGTGTGTCATCTGTGCTGCGGCGAAGACGGTAATGTGTTACAAAGAGAGTTGAACGAGATAAAAACAAAACTGAACAAACTTGATCAGCTGACTTCCATAACGCAGGCAATTGAGTTCATGTCAAAGCAGTATGATGATTTAATTAAGGGTATTACCGAAAATAACAAGAAATTAGATGTTGTGCAAAAGGAAAATCGTATGATGAAAAAAGAAATTGCAACATTGAAAACATCAATAAAAGTTTTAAATGATCATCGAGTTAAAAACGATTGTTTGATAAGAGGCGTTGAAGCTAAGGATGATTCGAATGCTGTGGAAACAATATTGTCATTAACAAAAACTGTTGGTTTAGAAATTAATGAAAATAATATAGAAGATGCTTACTTCTTTAAAACTAAGGGTGAAAGAAACCAAGTTAAGAAGACAATGGTTGTAAAATTTAGCAACAAACGTTCTAAAGAAATGCTCATGATGTGAAAAACAAAGCTAAAAGAACATAATGAAACCAAAAACATTTATGTCAATGACTATTTAAGTAAAGAAACTCTTGGACTTTTTAACCATGCAAGGAGCCTGAAAGCTATAGGCTTTCATTCAATCTACACAAATGGTGCCAGAGTGTATGTGAAGAAAACTGAAAAATCTAAACCGATGCTTATTAAAGATGAAGATGATGTTGATAATATAATGGCTGCAAGTGCAACTACTGGTACTCGTCAAAGACGTATATCTGTAAATATTGCTGAGGAGTCGGAAGAAGATGAAAATGGACCATCATTTGCTTCTAACTAATTTGTTATGAATTTAATTTTAATATGTGCTTATTCAATATTTATTATTAATGTTTAATCAACAAAATTTTTCTAAGTTAGAATATTATTCAAACTATCTACAAACACTGAAATTTCCTTTTTTAAATATAATTTCCTTCAACACTAGAAGCATTTCTTCCGTTTCAAAATTTAATAAATTCAAAACTTTGATTGCTAGTTTCCCACAACTGCCCCATATAATCTCAATTCAGGAGACGTGGTTTCGTGTGGATGTTGTACAAATTTATGAAATTCCTGGGTACAAGAGTATCCATTGTTGTAGAAAAGATGGATACGGAGGTACATCTCTTTATGTTCGTGATAACATGCAGTACAATGTGGAATTATGTGAAAGCAAAGATTTTTGTGAGAAGATTTTGATATCATTACCTAGCATCAACATTAATGGCAAACCACTAAAAATTATTACATTTTATCGATCCCCAAAATGTGATGTTAATAAATTCATGGATGTTATGGAAAATCTGTTAGCTTTACAAGGACGTAATTCTTGTGTAATTGTTGGTGATTCCAATATTGACTTCTTGAGTATTTCGTCACATGACTTGTTATTTATACTTGAAAGCTATGATTTTAGAAACTGTCATAAATTGGTGACGCGTCCGAAATCAGGAACGTCTATTGATAATGTATACAGTAACATCTCGAATGAACTTTTTATTGACGCTATTCAATGTGAATTATCTGATCATAATATAATTTCATGCAAAATTAAAACACAAATTGAAAACTACAGTAATTATGAAATTACTGACACGCATTGTGATTATGATAAATTTAAGGAGAATTTCAAAAACCATTTACCATTACAATTGACTGGAAACCCTTCGAATGATACTTCTAACCTTATTAATATATTAAGAAGTGTGGCTGATAGTTCAACTGTAGTGCAACAGCGGAAGGTAATCTTAAGAAATGAGATAGCGCCTTGGATGAATGCTAATTTACGAAGTCTGATTTTATTGAAAGGAAATCTTTTGAAACAAAGAAAAAGAAAACCAAACAATGCTGATATTCAAAATAGACTGAAAAGAGTAAGCAGAGTAATAAAAAATGCGTGTCATGACTCAATGAATAATTATTATCAAAGTAAAATCGCAAAGTTTCAGCATGATACCAAGAAATGCTGGAGGTTTTTGAACGAAACCCTGGGAAGGAAAGTAAAAACTCAAATAAACTTAAAAAACTCTGACGGTGATTTAATAAACGAGGATGCTATAAAATGTGATCTTCTGAACGATTACTTTTTAAAAATACCCAGAACTTTGAAGGAGCAAATACAAAGTCATTCTACAGATTCTTTTAACAGTTTAAGGATTTTAAGACACAACAGCAGTAATTTCCTCCTCAGAAACCCATCGATTGAAGAAATATTACAAACTATTTCAAACCTCTCCTTGACCAAAAGTCCGGGCCATGACAAGTTGTCGCCAAAAATGATTGCTGTATGCAATATTGATGTTGCAGCCATTTTGATCGAAATATTTCAAAGCATTATTGAGACTGCCGAATATCCTGAGGTTTTAAAAATTGCAAAAATAGTTCCTATACCCAAGGTAACAAATGCCAGTTCTGAAGATAAATACAGACCAATTGCTGTTTTATCAGTAATTGATAAAATTTTTGAGAAATTAATTCATCACCAGCTATTAACGTACTTTGAAACAAATAAATTGCTTTATAAATACCAATTTGGGTTTAGAAAAGGAAGTGGAACGGAGCATGCGGTACTTAATGTCGTAAATTATATATGTCAAGGTCTTGATCAGGGTTATAATGCAGTTGCTGGTATATTCTACGACTTCTCGAAGGCATTCGATCTAGTGGACCATGGCATTTTGTGTCAGAAACTGGAGTATTATGGTATAAATGGAAAAGAATTGCACATTCTAAAGAATTATTTGGAAGAAAGAAAGCAGTACGTTGAAATTAATGGAATCAAAAGTTTCATGGGTGATTTAGAACATGGTGTACCTCAAGGGAGTGTATTGGGGCCTCTTTTGTTCGCGGTGTATGTCAACGATATTACGAAGCTTGGCCTTTATGGAAAATTGTATATGTATGCAGACGACATATCCTTGTTTTATCCTTATAAACATGAAACAGCTTTGAAATCGTATATGGAGAGAGACGCAGCTTTAATTTTTGAATATGCACGTATTAACAAATTGCTTATTAATAAAACCAAAACAAAAATTGTACGCTTTAAGCCCCGTAATGACACAAGTTCTGGTCAATTCCGAATGTTTGTTGATGGCGAAGAAGTCTATGAAAGTCAGTCAATAAAATACCTAGGCGTACATTTGCAGAACAATCTCACGTGGACTTTACATATTCAAGAGTTAAAATCAAAAATATCCCCAGCAATTGGTTTGATGTACAAGTTCAAAAACAAGTTCAACGAAGAAACAAAATTACTGTTATATCATGCATTGGTACATAGTCATCTAAACTATTTAGTTTCTGTCTACGGATGTAAAAAAACTGCAGAACTGAAATCCTTGCAAAGGATGCAAAACAAAGCTCTAAAGTCGGTGTATAGCTTACCAATTCTATTTCCAACATTATCATTGTACAAAGATGTATGTAAGAATATTTTACCTATTCAGGGGTTATATAAGATGCAAATTCTGCTATTCATTTTTAAGATGCTCCACAATATTGGTCACATTGCTATAAACTTTGAACAAAATCAGAGTGCAATCCAGACTAGAAATAACTCAAATTTAAGAGTAAAACGATGCCGACTGGAAGTCACGAAGCAGAGAATTGAGTATATGGGGTGCTTGGAATTTAACAATCTGCCTGAAAACATTAAAAATTTGGACAGAGTTTCAGCTTTTAAATTGAACTTAAAAAGCTTTTTCATAAGTAATCTTGCTACACTTTTAGGCTAGCTTCTAGTAAGAATGAATTCTATGATCTCACTTTTTCTAAAGTTATGAATGTACTTTTTATTTTTAACATAATTTGTTAACCAATCTTTATATTAATTAATATGATTTATTTATATTTATTATAAAGCTTTAATTACTGCCAACTCGCCTCAATAAAGTCATCTGACGCTGAGGCATACTTATCTGTAAACTGAAATTTGTTAATAAATTAATTAAATTAAAAAAAAAAAAAAAAAAAAAAAAAAAAAAAACAATACAGCACTCAGTAAACGAGCAGATGGTTCCATACTTTGGTAGTCACGGATGTAAGCAATATATCCATGGAAAGCCTATAAGATATGGCTATAAATTTTGGGTTGGAGCAACTTATAAAGGCTACATCAGTTGGTTCGAGCCGTACCAGGGTGCAGGGACTTTCCCAAATAATACCTACAAGGAAATGGGACTTGGTCCAAGCGTAGTCTTAACGTATTGCGACATACTATCGCAAAGCCAACCTGATATTACTCACCGATTGTATTTCGATAATTTATTTACAACAATCAACTTATTGGTTGAGTTAGAAGAACGACGCGTGAAAGGCACTGGAACAATTCGTCACAATCGGTTAGGCAACTGTCCTTTGCTAAAGAAAAAAGATCTGCAGAAAAAAGAAAAAGGGTGGTATGACCATCGCAAGATTTCTAACAAGAATATAATTGTATGTTGTTGGAACGACAGCAGTGCAGTAAGCGTTGCCTCAAACGTACATCCAGTTGAACCTTCAAAAAATATTTCACGTTGGTCTCGAAAAGAGAAAAAGCGTATACATATTCAACAACCACGCCTTATTCATGAATATAATAGCTACATGGGTGGCGTTGATCGAGCAGATGAAAATATCAGCTTGTACCGTGTATCTATTCGGGGTAAAAAATGGTATTTCCCAATATTCACACACCTCATTGATCTTGCAGAGCATAATGCGTGGCAACTGCATAGATATATGGGAGGTAAAGAGGACCATTTATCTTTTCGTCGGCACATTGCCACATTGCTAATATCTACTTGTGGGAAACCCTCAGCAACGATTCCAGGATCAGGGTCATCATGCGACATCAGATTTGATCGAAAAGATCATTTACTTACTGAGAACACACGTCAAGCCGATGGAAAATGTAAACAGCTTCGTTGTACTCATTGCCACAAAAAAACCACTACACGCTGCACTAAATGTGATGTGCCGCTCCATGTAAAGTGTAATGTGGAGTACCACACCACCAAATAATTTGTTTATTACTTTGTTTTTTCTATACTTATGTACACAAACGTTGCTGAAAAATAAACGGCTTGAATTAAATCACAAAAAAAAACTGTCTTTTACTACCGTATGTGCCGAGCGTACTACATGTAGTACGGCCTCAAAATCCAAGATAAAATATTTTTTTTTATTTGTTCATCAGTTTTGTAATATAATCTCATAGAATAAAGTTATTTTGGAAAACTATGAAGATTGCTGCACTAGTTTGCCCGTCGGCATGGGTTAATCAACATAGCTTATGTAAAAAACAATTGTGGGATTCTCCTTTTTATATTTTTGTTGCCAAGAAGCACGAAAATTTGCAGTCCTTTGTTCAAGTTGTGTGTCGCTTTCAATAGTGTTTTTCAATACTTTTTGTTTTTGTATTTTGTTTTATTCTATCTGCTTTCATAGTACATATTTTGTTTTTGCACTTAGGCTCAAGATCGTTATTGTTGTTTTCAGTATATGAAAACAACTTTGTTAGAAACAAGTAAGAAAGTTCAGTCGGTTAAACCGACTAATGAATCCCCTCACCTTGAGTCTCAAAAAAATATTAGTAAATTTATTTATTTTTTTGTTTTGTTTAAATTATTATCAATTTAAATTGAATTTAATAGCTTTAAAGTATGTACTGGTATTAAAGTTAAAAGCTGTTTGCTTTTGGTACAAAATGGTCCATTTGTGTGGAAGGTACCAAAAGGGGCGGGCCAATAACGCCCATTTTTCTCAGGACTCTACGTACTATAAAAGCATTACACTGTACAAAATTTCAAGTATTTGTATGTACTGGTATTAACGTTATAAGCTTATAACTTTTGGTACAAAATGGTCCATTTGTGTGGGAGGTACCAAAAGGAGCGAGGCAATGATGCCCTTTTTTCACTGTATTTTAGGTACTATTAAACCATTACACTGTACAAAATTTCAAGTGTTTGTATGAACTAGTATTAAAGTTATAATCTATTAACTTTTGGTTCAAAATTGTCCATTCGAGTGGGAGGTACCAAAAGGGGGGAGGCAACTTCGCCCATTTTTCTCGAGGTAATAGTGACTAATAAACTAATACTATGTGTAGAATTTCAGAGGATCCAAATAAGTACTATAGAAGTTATTAAATAATCAATATTTCACTAAATGTTAACCCTTTGTGGGGGAGGTACTAGAAGGAGTGGACCAATATGGCCCATCTTCGAACTTAGCCGGGCATAGAAGAAAATATTAGCACATACCAAATGTGAAGTCAATCGGTTACTCCTTTCGAGAGTTATCGTGCGCACCAGCCGCAGACAGACACACAGACAGACAGACGGACGGACATTGCTCATTCGACTTAAAATGACCCAAAACGTCACTCCTTCGATGTGTTACACTTTTGGTTCGTAGCAAATGATATATACCCTACTCTCTAAGGCGAGGGGATAATTAAAGTAGAAGTAAGTGACATGTATTGGGGGTGGTTGTAATGGTTGGATAGACAGATCTGTTTCGGGAGCCACCAAACTCCCATTATCAATATCCTTATTACAACGATTACTTCAGTCAAAATTATTAGAATATATACGCACAGTCAAGTATCATTAAACGAGAACTGTTTGCTAAAAGCGCATATCTCCAAAAAAATACAATTCAATAATCATCATCCCTCGTACATGCACCAACTTCCACTCACGTGAGTCTTTACAATGTAAAGAATTCACACGAATGTTTTGCTGTAGTCGACTATGCAACAACAACGTATTTGGTCGTGCCCTACCATTTCTTCTTGTTTTTGTTTTTTGTTTTATTCGATCTGCTTTCATAGTACATATTTTGTTTTTGCACTTAGGCTCAAGATCGTTATTGTTGTTTTCAGTATATGAAAACAATTTTGTTAAAAATTAAAGAAGGAGTGTGTGACATGTATTGGGGTGGTTGTAATGGTTGGATAGACAGATCTGTTTAGACAGATGTGTTTTTTACGAAAAGGCGTATTTGAACGAAGATGAGATACGAGAAGTGCTCAATGCAGAAAGTGACTCGGATATTTCAGATTCGGAAATTGATTATATTTTGGAAGATAACGAAACAAGTTTTTCTGAAACAGATAGTGAACAGGAACCCGACTTAGCTGCAGCTAGCTCTGTTGATCCCTTTTTATATTGCTAAAAACAAGATGGTATGGAGTGCAACTCTATTACCTCAGCCTATTGGAACTGTGGCTGAGAATATTATCTCAGCACAACCAGGACCTACTCGATTTGCAGTGCCATGCTGTCAGCTTTTTTATGTTTTTTCCGCCTCCAATAGAAAAAATTGTCATTGAAAATACTAATAAGTACGGCAGCACCAAGTTTGGAGACAAATGGAGAGATATTGATGAAGACGCATTGCACGCATATATTTCTGTACTCATTCTTGCAGGCATACGTCGGTAAGTACATTCTTGTTTTTATTATTCCAGAAAAATAGTTATCTCATATAAAATCAATCATAAGAGCGGGAAAAATGAAGATGTTCATGGTTTATTTGATGCAAAATTTGGTCGCCCCAATTATGTCTGAAGAGACATTCCATATGATTACCAGTGCACTCCGTTTCGATGATGTTTCGAGTAGCGATAAATTTGCTCCTATTGTTATATTGTAGGATCGTTGGCAACAACTTCTTCCAATGTCTTACAATTGTCACGAAAATGTCACCGTTGATGAGCAACTTGTTGCATTCAGGGGGCGATGTTCTTTTCTACAGTTAATGCCATCAAAACCAGCAAGATATGGTTTGAAGTTTTGGTTATCGGTGGACTCAAAGTCAGGGTACATGTGGAAAATACAACCATACCTTGGTAAATCTAGAAATGCACAGCCTAAAAGGAATCAAGGAGAACGCGTTGTGTTGGACTTGACAGAAGGCTTGAAAGGGCAAAATATAACAGGCGACATTTTTTGTCCACATTTGAGTTGGTAAAAAAACTTCACGAAAGAAAACTTACATATGTGGGAACAGTACGCAAAAATAAAACATTCGTTTCTCCGAAATTGCTGACTGTCAAAAAACTCCCTTTGTACATGTCTACATTTGCATTCAATGACATTGCAACATTAGTATCGTACATCAGCCACAAAAACAAAGCAGCGATATTGATTAGTACAATGTTCAAGACAGCTGCAGTTGCTGAGAGTGGATTGAAGAAAAAACCAGAGATTGTTTCTTATTACAATTCAACAAAAGGCATGCTAGTTTTTTTGTTTACCTATAATTTCTTATAGTTTATCTCTTCTGATCAAATGATTGGCTCCTAAAAAACGCAAAACAAATCGATGGCCGAACATTGTATTTGCAAACATACTTGATATATCCGCTTTGAATGCGTACATACTTTTTTCTGAAATCGATGATTCATGGCATCCAGCTGATCGGAATCGTAGGAGACCAGAGTTTTTGCGGCCACTAGCACTTTGTTTGGCTAAGGTGTATATGATGAAACGAACTATATTACCTCAACAAGAGTTCTCAGCACACCTATTGGCAGAAATACGAACACAATGCACGGTTTCAGAGGCCACCTCAAATAATGCTGCTTCTAGTTCAGGGGCTCGAAAGCGGGGATTTTTTAGCTGCTGCAAATCTAAATCTGATATAAAATGTTCCATTTGCAGCAAGTATATTTGCAAAAGTAACCGAAAAACATTTTGCTCATCATGTAATGACAAATATTGTCAAAAAACTAATAAATACTTATTTTTAGATAGTAAATGTAAAGAAAATAAAAGAAAATATACTATGGCCCAAATGGTCCCTTACCTTAAGATTCGTAATTTTTTAATTTTCTCAGTACTGTTTTGAGTCAAAAAGCTGAATTTTTGAAAATAGCATTGTTTCATAAAAAGACCATGTGAGCTAAGAAACTAAATCAGCATATATCACCGTTCAAAACTTACAAAGTAAACAAGCCAAAAATTGGATCATATGGGCTTAACCTAACAGCAGGGTTAAATCGGCTTGGCCTCCATGCAAAAAAAGTTCCCGAATACGAGGCAGAATATGAAAGCTTACCTCGAGACTATCGCAAAAACATTTTTTCCGAGTCCGCGTAATCGGCCCAAAATCGTTTTTGTATCGTAACTTTTTTGTTTGTAGCTCGATTGTCATATGCGATATATCAGTGTGTTGGTCTCCATAAGTACTACATCTGCCTCATAGATGTCGCCGATGTACAATGTAATTTTCTAAACTTTCATATTCCGCCTCGCGATTGATAACTTTTTTGGTGATCCGATGCGATAAAAAAGCGATTTTGGGCCGATTCCGCGGGCTCGAAAAAAAATTTAAAAAATGTTTTTGCAATTGTCTCGAGCTATGGTTTAATATTCTGCCTCACATTTGATAACTTATTTTGGTGACCCGGTCTAGTGATCATACCAAGTATTAACATGAGGGTTACTAATATTAACCTATGAAATTTATTGTTGACTAAAAAGTTGCTTGTCTATTTGTGTGACAGGTACCAAAGGGGACGCGGCAGCTTCGCCCAATTAGATGATAGCAACTAATAAAGTATTACTATGTGTGTAATGGCGGATGATTCTGAAAAGTAGTGTGTAAGATATTAACGAATCAATATTTCACTAAATGTTGACCCTTTATGGGGGGATGTACTAGAATGAGAGAACCAGCATGGCATATCTTCGAGCTTAGCCTAATGTATAAAAATATTAACATGTACCAAATATGCTGTCAATCGACTACTCCTATCGACAGTTATCGTGCGCATCAGCCAGACGGACGGACAGAAATTGCTCAATTACCTTAAAATGGCTCAAAATGGAATTTTGCCAAATGTACTTGGAATCATGGGCCAATCTTTCGATGTGTTACTTTTTTGACCCGTAGCAAATGATACCTCGTTCGCAATAGTTAGGGTATAAAACATAATTTTGTTGAAATTGTCTTACTTCCGTCAAAAAGTTTATATTTTCTATATTTATCCATAGATTTTTTTCAAGTTGTCATTGGATTCTTCTTTAGGTTGCCGGCTTTTGAAAAATGGAATAAATTATTTGTTTGCAATTTTTCATTTTTATGGTCTTCTTCGTGCCAAAAGAAAACGATTTGTTTAAAAAAAATATTTCTTTTAGTTTTTTGAACGACTGTTTCTAAACCACTGTTTCTATGTGAAGACATGTTTCCAGTATGTGAAGCCTTAACAATTACCTTATGTGTAACCAATATCTTGGCTCTACCACGCTTATAATGACAGTTAAGCTGTTTTCGTGTAACATTTTACTCTGAAACATGTTCAGTTTGGTCTATAAGTTAACCACGAATCGACTTATAAACAAACAACGCTTGCAGATTATTGTATTTTATTATCAAAATTCATGTTCGGTTAAGAAAATGCATCGTGCACTTCAGCGACGAAACTCATTTATGTTTGAATGAATACGAGATCAGACAAATTTGTAATTTTATTAATATTAAGTACATTTTCTTGGTGCCGGACTTAACTCCTACGGACATAACGCCCAAATCGACTTTGGGACTTATGTCCTCCAGTATAGTTGGACATAATTCCCAAAATTGGTTGGGCGTAATGTCCGCAGAGCGTTCTCGGACATAACACCCAAAAAAAAAAACGAGGACATAACACCCAATGTATATTGGGACTTATGTCTTTAACAAACCGCGGTCATAACACCCAAAGTAATGAAAATACAGCTCAATTGGTTGTTTTTAATAAAATGCAACGCCAATTTTGAAGGATAAAATTGGACACCATGCCAAAATCTCCTTGAAGTCCACGAGATTTCATAAATTTCTTTAAAAATGGCTCATTTATGAGAGACACGGAAAGATGTTATCGAACAATATCGAAGAAGATATTTCCTACACATTATTTTTGTCACCATCCATCACCAAGTGAATCTAAAGGAATATTGATCTGTATATGATGAATGCGATATTTCGGTCCCAGATACAAGCAATTATCAATAATCTATAATTCTCAAGATAGACATGTAAGTATAAAAATTTCTAAAATATACAAAAAATCCTAGATAAAAAAATCATTGAATTTAAAAAAAATATTGAATTATGGAGGAAGGCGAAACTTTATTTTAAAACAATCGCGCGATTTTAAAAAAACCCTGCGGTGTTTTCTATGTTCTTCAAATTATATATCGTCTACAAATCGTATCATCTTTGTTAACTACATTTAAGTTAATTACTTATTTGTAGGATTTTTAAAAAAGTTTCGCCTTCCTGAATAAAATTATGTTTTTTAATCGCGCGATTTAAAAAAATAATTAAACATAGGACCGATTGCGAATATTTTTTAAAAATCGTGCGATTTTTTAAAAAATGTTGGCCATCGGTCCTTTGTTTGATAAATAATTTTTAAATTCCCCGAGTAAAAAAATTCTCCTGCGGCGTTTTCTATGTTCTTAAAATTTGATATCGTCTACAAATCGTTTCATCTTTAATAAATACATTTATGTTAGTTACTTACTTGTAGGTTTTCTCATTTGTCTTCATACTAATGGCTAATAAAAAATAAAAATCATATGAACATATCCTACTGTTTGTAGACTAAAAAATGTTCAAACTTGAGGCGTAGGAAGCGCTGAACAATTTTTCATTTATATTAATTATGAGGATAAAAACCAATATATATTATCAAATCTATTATATTTCATATTATAAATATTTACTCTTATGCTTGAACTAAATTATATATTCGGGTAAAATTGTATTTCCCTAAGAAATAAAAAACAACATTTTTTATGTAAATGAATAAAAAGGACATAACTCCCATTGGGCGTTATGTCCGCTCGATACCGTCGGACATACGTCCCAACAATTTTGGGTGTTATGTCCTAGATTATATGCGAATCGTTTCGGGCGTTATGTCCGTTGGGAGTTATGTCACGGCACCCATTTTCTTCATTTTTAGTTCAAAGCGTACTTATTTCAAAGATTAAGAGCGTTTTTAGAGCAAATCTTTAATTTAAAAAAAATAAAAAATTTCTGACCCGGTGGCAACATTGGACCGCACTTTTTCAGAGACGACAAAGGTAGGAACATTACTGTGAGTGGCGAGCGATACTGTGCGATGATAACAAACCCAAAATTGGTTGGTTGCTCGAAATGAAAGAGCTTGACTTGGCTGACATGTGCGATTAGATCGTGCGATTAAAGGGATTTATATTACTTTTGTGGAGCCAGGTTAAGGCTCATGTCTTTAGCGTCAACCGCAACGGTTGACACATTGGAATCCAATATTGAGGAATTTATTCGTGAGATACCGGCCGAGATGTTGGACAGAGTATGCCAAAAATTTTACCCAGCGTATGAACCATTTGAGCCGTATCCGCAGGCAATATTTACATGAAATCATCTTTAAACATTGAATTACATAGACCGTTCTATCGACTCAAATAAAGATTTCAAACATTTCTCAAAATTTTTGTGTTTTTATACCCTACACCACACTGTGGTACAGGGTATTATGACTTTGTGCATTTGTTTGTAACACCCAAAAGGAGAAGAGATAGATCCATTGTTTATTATACTGATCGACTTGTAATCACTTTCTGAGTCGATTTAGCTATGTCCGTCTGTCTGTAGATGTTTTCTTGTAATCAAAGTACAGGTCGCAATTATGGCCCGATCTTGAAAAAACTTTACACATATCTTTTTTTTTTGGCCCAAGGACGATCCCTATTTAATTTAGTTGAAATCGGTTCAGATTTGGATTTAGCCCCCTGTTGAAGTCACAACAGCTGACTGTCGACTTCATCGCCACTTGCGACAGATTTGGAGCCGTTCATTTAACCGCAACGCCGCAAAATTACACAACTGATGGCAACGCCGTCAGGGTTGTACTTTAGTTCACGACTCACCCCGCATCAATAAAGATGGCACACTGCCAAACAAAATTATAATTTAAAAAATAAAGTTTTTGTTTCTTTTATTTCCTATTTTTTTCAAGTCTCACGGACTTGAACACCCCCATATATATGTTAGCCCCGATTTGACATGTAAGCGCTGTAAAAACCTTATTTTATATTCGATCAGTATGAAATTCAGCAGAAAGAGGTATTTTATTATATGAATGAACTCTGTTAAAATTGGAAGAAATCGGTTCAGATTTAGATATAGCCCCCATATATACGTTACCTCCGATTTCACATGTAATCGCCGTAAAAAATTTATTTTATAACCGAACAGTGTGAAATTCGGCAGAAAGAGGTTTCTTATTACATGAAGGAATACTGCCAAATTCGGAGAGAATCGGTTCAGGTTTAGATATAGCCCCCATATATATGTTGCCCCCGATTTTACATGTAAGCGCTGTAAAAAGTGTATTTTTAATCCGATCAGTACGAAATTCGGCAGAAAGAGGTTTCTTATTACACGAATTAATACTGCCAAATTTGGAAATCGGTTGAGATTTAGATATAGCCCACATATATATGTTACCCCCGATTTGATATGTAAGCGCTGTAGAAACTGTATTTTATATCCGATCTGTAAAAAAAATTGGCAGAAAGAGGTTTCTTATTACGTGAATTAACACTGCCAAATTTGAGGTAAATCGGTTCAGATTTAGATATAGCCCCCATATATGTATATGTTACCCCCGATTTGACATGTAAGCGCTGTAGAACTGTATTTTAAATCCGATCAGTAAAAAAAATTGTCAGAAGAGGTTTCTCATTACATGAATTAACACTGCCAAATTTGAGGGAAATCGGTGCAGATTTAGATATAGCCCCCAAATATATGTTACCCCCGATTTAACATTTAAGCGCTGTACAATCTGTATTTTATATCCGATCAGTAAATAATTCTACACAAAGAGGTTTCTTATTATATGAAGGGATACTTCCAAATTCAGAGAAAATCGGTTAAGATTTAGATATAGCCCCCATATATATGTTACACCCGATTTGACATGTAAGTGCTGTAGAGACTGTATTTTATATCCGGTCAGTACGAAATTTGACAGAAAGGAGTTTCTTTTTACATGAATGAGTATTCAAGGAAAATCCGTTCAGATTTATATATAACCTCCATATATATGTTCCTCCTGATTTGGTACCAAAGCGCTATATAAGTTGTACTTTACTTCCGATCAAAATTTCCCAGAAAGATGTTCCTAATTTTTTTATATAAGCGCTATTTTAGAGACCTGAAAGGCTTCAGCGGAAATGAAAACTAAAACATTACTTAAACCAATTATTCCAAGGTAGTACCAATTATTCCAAGGTAGTACCTACCTAACATACCCTGCATATATTACTTATATTGTGTACGACCAAAAATCGGACTATTTATTGTGTTAAGGCTAAAATAATAACCACAGTAAATTCAAATATGTGGAATATTATTATTAGTTCAATTTGAAATTCCACACATTATATTAAACTCCTCTTTGGAATAAGCCTTGACGTGGCTTTGAACTAAGTACTTTCGTAAAAGAAAGGAAACTAATTATTCCAACTATTGAAAAAGAAATTCTTAATGTACATTGCCGAGGTGGTGTAGGGAATTATATAGTCGGCCCCGCCAGACTTTAACCTTTCCTTACTGTGGACCCTAGTCAGGTACTCAACTCCCGGTATGTCCAATTGCTTCAACATCAGCATCGAAATTCCGTCGGGGCCAAGCGCTTTGGATGACTTAGCGCTACGGATGACATCTGCAACTTCTCCAACTGTAAACTGTGGTGGTACTTCTTCAGCTCGGAGAGCATGGATACGACGCATTACTCTCCTTTTCGCTCTGTCACTCACGGGGTGCTCTATAAATTGTCGGTTAAAATAACGGGCGCACCTCTTCGGGTCAGTCAATGTGACTGCCGTCCGGTCGTCTTTCCTGCCTGGATTCGAGAGTGACTTAACCGTTGCCCGCAATTTACTAATACCGGAACATAAGTTGCATTGCTTTTGTTGATCTAGCCATTTATTCCGCTTATATTCGTCGACTTTCCTACTGATTTCTAGATTCAGTTCCCTGATTCTAGGATCAGCAGGATTAGAACCACGAATTTCATCACGCACGTCTGCTAGTCCAGCTGCATCTGCTGGGAAATTAGGTCGTATCTCGGGTATTCGACCAGCAGGGATAAAGCGAGCGGCTGCTGCGTTGATGATGCCTCGGAATTTCTTCTCAGCTACCCGAACATCTGAGGGGATGGGTAGTTCACTGAAGCTGCGGTTGGTGAATTCTCTGAACCCGTTCTAGTCCGCTTTCCTTTGATTCAGGAAAGTACGGCGTTCAGAGATAATAAAATCGGCTGGTATTTGCGGCGGTGTCGCATAAACCGAAGGTGTCGATGACGTAGAGGACGGGGACGACGACACTGACGACTGCGATTCTTGAGGCACACTGAGAGGTATGGAGACACAGCAGGCTCCGACATAGCTCCCTATGCGGCGATACTCCCCGGCGTTCCTAAGGCCAGAGCAACCACTCCATATATCGGGTACACCTTACTGATGTTGAGTTGCCACGTATAAGGTTCCCGCAGACGGAGCAGAAATATTGTTGTGGTCCGGGATTTTGTTCGGTCCCGGCACGGACCAGAAGAATTCGGAGCAAACACTCCGGGATGTGCCTCTCCCAAGGCGAAAAAATGGACGAACATAAAACACATAGTACTGAGGTGGCAGCCCCTGGCCGAAGAATTGCTGCTTCGGGTCAATCCGGTACAAAGAACCGGCTGCCGTGGGATTGGATAAAAATAGTGGATATTTGCTTTGATTTAATTAAAATCAGGCATGTCTGTCATTAGGTTATGGAACCGTCCACTCCCAGAGATTTGGATATGCTTCTTTGTACGGATCTATACATTTATTTGATTAATTATTAGTTATTGTGACTACATTATTTCCAAATTACTTTTAAAATCGAATAAATGTGCTTTAATTTTTATGATAACAAAATTTATCACTTTCTGTTGCAGTGAGATCAGATGAATTGCACCTTACCCTACTCATTCGATGCAGAGTGTAAACAGGTGATTAAAACACTAACTAACAATCCTTTTCTTAACAAGAGAACGAACTAGAATGACTGAGAATGACAACCGGAGAGAGAGTGAAAATTTGCTCATTACATTTGTTTTTGCTCAAATGCCATTATGTGGGTGCAGCTGTAAGCGTGTGTATGTTAGCGTTGGACTCTTTGTGAAGATTGGTGTGCACATATTCATACGTACAAATTTCTGTTTCTGTGTCGGAATGAAAGAGGAAATAGCAACAATATGCCTTTAATGATATGCACTACTTATTGCGCAACCAAATGTTGGGAGGAAATTGTGTTTAATTATGCATGTAGAGTGTACACAGTACACAATTATATGCTCACACACATACATATGTGTATATGTGTATGTGTATATTCCTTTATGCGATGCTATGGATGAATGAATAAATATTGTACATCGCTTCGACATTTTATTACTTTGTACATTCGAGTGACCCAAAAAGAAAGAGTAAGGAAAGGCTAAAGTTGGACGGATTCGATTATATGATATCCTATACCTCCATAGTAGAGCTGAATTTATATTCTATATTTGATTTTTTCTGAGAGTCAGGCTACTATATACCCGTATAGTCCCTGAAAACTATTCCCGAATTTAAAAACTGTCCTCGACTGTCGCCGATCTCTTAACCAGATGGCTGAACAGTTCATTATTCACTTGTTACGAGTATGGACACCGGGCCAGATATACCAGGGAACTGCAAAAAAAAGAAGGCTGATATGTTCCTGCCTAAAATCCGCACTGCAGTCGTTGTATCTATGTTGTACACTTATAGTGTCTGTCATGAAGGGTCACTGTCTTATTGAGGGCATGCAGAGGGACTGAAAGGGGTTCCGTAATGAATTTAGCAGAAATGCCAAATCTACATGGGTCACTAATGACTGTGATCATAAAGATAATATCAAAATCTGAAAGAAGGAACTTAGGAAAGCGCAGAGACGTTCTTGGTACACCTTCTGTGGTGAAGTGAAGGTTTTAGACGCCGTAAGGCTTAGGCAGATAACACCCGCAACACCCAGTACAGTAAGTTATCTACGGGCGAGTATAAAAACTGGATAAAAAATAGCGAACAGTCACTACAGATACTTCTAGACACACATTTCCCGGGGAACTCCCAGACGGAATTCGAAGAACAGCGAGTGGACTACAAACATCGATAAAATGTTGACTGTTAAATCCAGACTAAGCTGGGGGATTAACAGCATTGAGCCGCTCTAATCACCGGGAGCATGGCATTTATCTTATAGAAATGCGAAAAATGATGAAGTACATCATGCCCTAGCTGCAGAAGATATACGAGTATGAGGGTTGCATTAGGTTCTCGTATACAAAAGTGGTATTCATACCTAATGCGAGAAAAATGTCACAAACTTAAGTACATCAGGCCAATTAGTCTGTCCTTGTTCCTATAAAAAGGCATAGAAATGCTCATAGACTCTTTCATTAGAGAAAACCTGGATTCGAAACTCTTGTCGTGAAATCAACATGCATACAACAAGGTATGCAAGTCTACAGAATCGGCCATGCATGAACTGGCTATATGTCCAATTTTATTTTAAGAGTTTAATGGTGATTTTGATTCTGAAAAAAATGTTGCCCAGTCAACGCGAAATACCGAAAAATAATTGCCTTTTTAGGTGGAACTGATGTAGTCATTCGCATTAAGCTTAGCTCTTATTTCAAAATTCCAACATCCCAGTTTTCCGAGAAATGGCAACGAAAATGTTTCACTTTTTTCAGAAACGAATTTGCCATATATTAAAATAAATTTGGTCTAAATGGTTTGCCCTATATCTTCTGTATTTAGTAGCATAGTGCTATTACTATTTCACTTCATAGACAATTTTAATTTCTTCTAAATATACATATAAATTATACATATTTACTTATCAGACTGAGCAACAGTAAATAGAATATCCTTCTCAGCTTAACCAACATCATTATCTCGATTTGTTTGGGTTTGGCTTGTCGTCAGTATCGCTCGATTTCATTAAAACCATTTTAGTTGGTTGCTTGGTTGGTTGGTTTGGAGTGTTGGTTGGATGTTGGGTGTATATCAAATTTTGGCTCTTGATTGCAAGTTTTTGGCAAAACAAATTATTTGTGTTGTAATGAAATTTATAACCTTTGGCAAAGATTTAATTCAATTATACACAAGAAAATTAAATAAACTTCTTGTCAGCACGTAAATTAAACTAAACTAAAGGATACAGTGTATTCTCTCCAATACAAATGTAATACATTCTTTCGCACATATTTTCTCACAAGTTTTATATAAAAATGTATAAGAATTTTGAATTTAACTTTGTTTTCAGAACTATGGTTTCAAATTATGACAATTATCTAAACAATAAAATAAATCACTATGAAAGAAATGCTCGTAACACTTTAGCATACATACGTACATTTACTTTTCGACATTAGAATACTAAAATTCTAAATAAATCTGTAATTTTTGTTTGGACCGTGTCTCTAATTACATTATGCAACAGAAAACATGTAAGGAATGACTAAAGTCGAGAGGTTCGACTGCTTTCTAATCTATTTCCAGATATTGAGGAATACATGGGGGTTATATCAAACTGTTATTTTTATACCCTACACCACACTGTGGTACAGGGTATTATAAGTTTGTTTCACGGCAGATATTTGTAACACCTAGCTGAGCGATTTAACCATGTCCGTCCGTCTGTCCATCTTAAGTTGTTCGTCGACTGCAGGTCGCAATGTCACTCCGATCGTTCTGAAATTTTGCAGTTAACAGTCTTTTGTTCCAACTTAATACGACTCTTTTATTATACCCTATACCACACTGTGGTACAGGGTATTATTTAAGTATAAAATGTCCCAAAAGTAAATTTATGTAAACAAGAGGAAGACCACAGTGGTCGACAGTAGTATAGAGGAAGACCACAGTGGTCGACAGTAGTATAGAGGAAGACCACAGTGGTCGACAGTAGTATAGAGGAAGACCACAGTGGTCGACAGTAGTATAGAGGAAGACCACAGTGGTCGACAGAAGTATAGAGGAAGACCACAGTGGTCGACAGTAGTATAGAGGAAGACCACAGTGGTCGACAGTAGTATAGAGGAAGACCACAGTGGTCGACAGTAGTATAGAGAAAGACCACAGTGGTCGACAGTAGTATAGAGGAAGACTACAGTGGTCGACTCGCGTATAGAGGAGGACCACAGTGGTCGACTCTAGTATAGAGGAAGACCACCAAGTGTCGACTCTAGTATAGAGGAAGACCACAGTGGTCGACTCTAGTATAGAGGAAGACCACAGTGGTCGACTCTAGTATAGAGGAAGACCACAGTGGTCGACTCTAGTATAGAGGAAGACCACAGTGGTCGACTCTAGTATAGAGGAAGACCACAGTGGTCGACTCTAGTATAGAGGAAGACCACCAAGTGTCGACTCTAGTATAGAGGAAGACCACAGTGGTCGACTCTAGTATAGAGGAAGACCACCAAGTGTCGACTCTAGTATAGAGGAAGACCACCAAGTGTCGACTCTAGTATAGAGGACAACTACATCTTCCTACTTCTTTCTACTTTTGGCCTAAAAAACTCTAAAAATTCTTATTAATCGTCGTTTCCGGCGCCACTGGTAGTGTCTGCTGTATTTAAAGTGAATCATGCACTGTCATTACAGAAAGGATGGGCGGACATGCTTAGGGTCTATCTTACTACTTACCCGTAACATATCACATACTTATATATGTGCAAACTCCGTTTTCCTAAATACATTTAGTATTTAAATTTTTGCTTGTCTTCAGTTTAACTATGAATATTTTTGTTTGAAGATATTATTGTCTTTGCCGTCACAGCAAAACCAATCTCATTAACGTTAGTATTTTTCGTATGTAAGGAGTTAAGAAGAGCCTAACAACTTGTAATGGACGTTAGCAAAATTGACTGGGAACTTTGAACACTTCCAGAATGCCTGTCAGTTACATACACCACCAGTCATATTACTCACCGATGAGTTTGACGAAATGCATGTGAAACCGTGTCGTTGATATAATGCATCTTCATATTTGACTTCTTATGGGACATACCATGGAAATATTGAGAGAACTGATACAAATCACAATTCACTACTATCTACAGTATCAATATAAAATAAATAAACACTTTCACTTACTGATTCATACCTGGAATATCCCATGTTATGATCCGTCTAATTTTGACCCTTTCTGTTTTGTTTGTCCGTCCGCTTTATAACGTTCATAAGAAACTCCGA
Organism: Eudasyphora cyanicolor; assembly: GCA_963930755.1. Lineage (NCBI taxonomy): Eukaryota > Metazoa > Arthropoda > Insecta > Diptera > Muscidae > Eudasyphora > Eudasyphora cyanicolor. The sequence continues at coordinate 245,414,007 of OZ005737.1, forward strand.
TTTTGTTCCTATTTCCTTGGGTAGCTGTGGTATTTCCTTGCATGGAGGAATTGCATCATCGTATTTACGCTGTGGTAGTTATTCTTAGTGTTGCAAATTCAACGAAAACGATTTATTTGTTAATTATTTTTTTGTTTTCTTCCATTACCATGTGTAAAGCACTTTCAGTATTTAGAAATGGTAATGTAGATAGACCAATGACAGATCCGAACAGATGTTTACGGTATTATCCATATACCTATGTGGTGAGTTTCACCGAACACCTCATACAGTATATGGTTTGTATCTTGACTAAGGCACATACATATGTACATAGTACAAACCCAAGACAATTCTTCATAAAAACATGTTCTATAATAACTTTTCTTAATAATTGTTCTATTTAAATAAAAACCTAAAGCCTAAAAGAAAAGTAAATGTAGATGTAACTGATGATTGATCTGCTACATAATTATGCAACTTTGCAACACTTTCCTAAATGTGGCAACCTTTATTGGTAATTGTTCTTGACGTTTTCCGTATTCGTCTATGTAATTTAACAAACTGAGGCTACAAGTCTCAGCCATCAGCTCGACAACTTCCTTTTTCTTCTCAACTATTAGAGCGACAACATCGAAAAAAGTTGAAAAGTGAAATCCAAAAATTATTTTGTTTGTCAAGTGGCATTGAAGTATTTGTGGTACGACGGCATTTTTAGCCAGTGTTATTCGGAAAACCCGACTAAATAATTTTTAACAAAAAAATATCAGGTGAGAAATAGTCAAGAAAACTTTGAACCAAATATGAATTGTCCGATTTTTTTCATATTTCTTCAAAGATTCATCCGACAAAAGCGAGCAATATTCGCATAAAGGAATATTAAGCCGTCACATACAAGTCAGTACACTCAAAGAATCACGCTGCCCACAGGGTAGCGTGACACTTCTTTCTTGTCGGCCAAAAAAAATTCAATCATCTTTTTTTTGGAAATATATGGTTTGGACACCATCCTGAAAGCCTCAATACGTTGTCAGCTATTTTTTTTTTTTAAATCTCACTGAGAAACTCGTGCTACCTGATTTTTCAAAGGATTTCCCTGATACTTGAAAACAGGAGGATCTTCTCCACACGACAATTTCCGTCCGTCGGTTAAGAAGACATGCGTGAATACTAAATCACCATCACCACATATAGTCACATTATTAAGGATCCATATTCAACTAATACACACTGATCGTCTTACTGGAGAGAAGACGAAATATTTATAAATCCCTGAGATGACATAACAGATACAAAACGTGTCGAATTGCCCAAAAAAGGAGATGATGATGCATAAATAAGTATCCAGATGAAGTATTTTTTTTGTTAGGTTAAGAAAAAAAAAACGTCTTTTGTACTTCTAATATTTTCCTATCCATAGATTCATAGATACTCAAACGTTTGGAGAATTTGCATGGATAGTCGATGCAAGAGATAGCACCATATGTTCCTTTTCTTTTTACAGCCACAGCACCACCGAGTTCGTGCAGGAGGCCTTCTACATCGTCATGGTGGTAAGTTTTAAAACAGCTGATTATTGTTCCATTCTCCGTAATCTATGCTCTTGTATCGATATAATATACAAATTCAATTAGTGTAGGCGGAGAGCCATACGCTGCTAAAACTCAAATACTCTTAAGTAACACTCTCTTATCTACGATGATAACCGAGAATACTCACTAGTATAAGAGGTTGTTTCAGTGATGCGCTCATGTACGGCTCTCTAATAGTGGTATAGGAATGTCAAATAATTATAATTTTTGTTTTGATCTAATCTTTTAAATTTGTTTTGATCAAATATGAATCAGAAAATAGAGAAGAATTGAAGTATGTTTCTGGTTTGTTTTGATCACACATTTCATTTTATTTTATTCTGTGAGTGAAACAAAGGAAGAAGTACAAACAAAATATTCTTCAGTTTGTTTTGGTTTTGCTCTTTTTATTTGTTTTAATAGATTCTAAACTCAAAAGTAAAGATAGGCGTAAAGGAAAAGGTATTCATGAGTAAATATTAACCCCTTAAGGGATCAATATTTTTTTTTGTCATTAAATAAGCATATATTGGAATACGATTTTTGGTACTATTGGTTTTTTTTAATTATTTTCTATCGGTATATTGAAGTATGATATGAATAAATTAATTATTGTAAGCCGAATAATGGCCTGGTAAGAAATTTGTAGATGTTTTCTTGCAGAATGAAACCATAAAGGAAGAAAAGTAAGTATATTAGGGGTCCTATATATCGAGCTGGGCGCTAATGGGACGATGGATGGTGAGGGTAACGAGGCGCATTCTCACAAGAACATCTGTGGGATATCATAGGAAGCGTAGAAAAACGACAGATACCATTGTTAGTAAATTTTTCTTTGTTAATATTTGTTTTTCAGAATGGCTATTTTGGGGCGTTTAAGAAAAGTAGTCATACCGGCCCATAGTAATGTAGTACTTAGTAAAAAATGGTAGTCTATAATAATGAGTTGTAATGGGAAAAGTGATTTATCTAGAGAAGGACCGAATCCCCCGACCGACTGACTGCTAGCGTATCAAAGGCTCCCGTAGTCCTTTCTCGAAGTAAGTTCTAAGGTGCCTTAGAATACAAATCGAAATTTGCATCATATCCTGTTTGGACATTACAATAAATTTGGCGCCCAACGTGGGGCCGAAGGAATAATGCGTATCCTTTTGGCTCTATTTTTCAGGTAAATTATTAATTGTTGTTTTTTTTTTTCATTTTATTACAGATTGAAATACCTGATGGACATGAGAATCTTTTCTGCGAATAGTTATCGTAATCATTTTAGCATCTTGGCGTACATAAAGATCGAGGTGGCTAACCGATTTATTCCGATAGCAATTTCGTAGGATTGAGGAACATGTTTGTTTGGAATTTTTTTATCTGTAAGGCTTAGTAATTTCATTAACATATTTTCGTATTAGTTGAGCTTAGATATCAGCACCCCATTGTCTAGGTAGGAATTCATTAATTTAGCTCTAGGCAGTTTAGTGACCACAGTCAATGGGAAGGAAAAGTAACAGTCAAGAATCTTAAGTTGGTTTGATCCATGTATGAAAATATTTAATGTATTGCTCGAGTTCCATAGACCATTTAGATATCCTGTATCTGTCGTAGTATTTGTCGCCTCTTACATCTTCCTTTTTTGGTTTCACGATTAGCAAGAAAACATCACGTTATTTATGAACTCATAACTTTGATTTTTACCAAAAATCTACTTATGTATATTTTGCAGTATCCACAATTCCTTAATCCAAATTTTTTATAGTTTGAAACTTCTGTGCAAAATTATAAACCTTTAACAAATTGTACTGAGGTTTAAGGAGATCTATATTACCGATTCTTTGGAATTCGATTATATATATATATATTGTTGATTTTGATTTTTTTTTGATTATTAGTATATTGAACAATATATTGATTATTTTGTAATATCGTTTGATCTTTCTTTATCCAACTAAGTTTAATTCTTTGGTTAAAGTTCGTGGTTGTGAAAAAATATATACTATAAGTATATTCATATGTACCGGAAATATTTGGTTAATTAAGTTGATATATCTTCGGTATTGCGCATTCGGCTTTTACTTTTCTTTGGGTATTGGAAGATTACATCTTTCGTATTGCTAAATTTTAAATTTAATTTATTCAACCAAAAATAACCCAAAACTTAACGTTTTCGTGTGATAGAAGAATTTTTGCATACTACTGCGATCTGAATTAAGTAATTGGAAAACTTTTCATAGTTTGTTTTAAGTACGAACTTTACCAATCATTTTATCATGCCTGTGGAAAATTCCCCTCCACCTTCTTTACCGCCACTCCCCCCTCCGGTACCAGTTAGTATCGAACCATCTGCTTGTCAGATTTGTAAAGAGATTATGTCAGAAGGTGATGACTGTCTCATTATGCAAGAATGTTCTCATCCATTTCACCGAACTTGCATCGCAACGCATTTGACAAATTCGTCGGAATGTCCCTTTTGCAAGCGGCCATGTCAGCTTAATGAGTTGAAAGAACTGGTAATTCTGGCTAAGAGTAATCCGCCTAGCAAACCACATGCAAATCGAGGAAAAGGAAGAGGGGCGATGTCCAAACAGTATAATACCAGAAGCACCAGTCAAAATTTATTCCATGATCCTCAGGGCAACAATTCCGGTACCCTTAGTAACCCTATTATAACTCCGAACAGGAATGTTGATACCTCAAATCAGAATAACATTATTTTTTCACCTATTCAAGGTGCAAATAATAATATAGCGTCAAGTTCAAATATAATTTTTGTTTTGATCTAATCTTTTAAATTTGTTTTGATCAAATATGAATCAGAAAATAGAGAAGAATTGAAGTATGTTTCTGGTTTGTTTTGATCACACATTTCATTTTATTTTATTCTGTGAGTGAAACAAAGGAAGAAGTACAAACAAAATATTCTTCAGTTTGTTTTGGTTTTGCTCTTTTTATTTGTTTTAATAGATTCTAAACTCAAAAGTAAAGATAGGCGTAAAGGAAAAGGTATTCATGAGTAAATATTAACCCCTTAAGGGATCAATATTTTTTTTTGTCATTAAATAAGCATATATTGGAATACGATTTTTGGTACTATTGGTTTTTTTTAATTATTTTCTATCGGTATATTGAAGTATGATATGAATAAATTAATTATTGTAAGCCGAATAATGGCCTGGTAAGAAATTTGTAGATGTTTTCTTGCAGAATGAAACCATAAAGGAAGAAAAGTAAGTATATTAGGGGTCCTATATATCGAGCTGGGCGCTAATGGGACGATGGATGGTGAGGGTAACGAGGCGCATTCTCACAAGAACATCTGTGGGATATCATAGGAAGCGTAGAAAAACGACAGATACCATTGTTAGTAAATTTTTCTTTGTTAATATTTGTTTTTCAGAATGGCTATTTTGGGGCGTTTAAGAAAAGTAGTCATACCGGCCCATAGTAATGTAGTACTTAGTAAAAAATGGTAGTCTATAATAATGAGTTGTAATGGGAAAAGTGATTTATCTAGAGAAGGACCGAATCCCCCGACCGACTGACTGCTAGCGTATCAAAGGCTCCCGTAGTCCTTTCTCGAAGTAAGTTCTAAGGTGCCTTAGAATACAAATCGAAATTTGCATCATATCCTGTTTGGACATTACAATAAATTTGGCGCCCAACGTGGGGCCGAAGGAATAATGCGTATCCTTTTGGCTCTATTTTTCAGGTAAATTATTAATTGTTGTTTTTTTTTTCATTTTATTACAGATTGAAATACCTGATGGACATGAGAATCTTTTCTGCGAATAGTTATCGTAATCATTTTAGCATCTTGGCGTACATAAAGATCGAGGTGGCTAACCGATTTATTCCGATAGCAATTTCGTAGGATTGAGGAACATGTTTGTTTGGAATTTTTTTATCTGTAAGGCTTAGTAATTTCATTAACATATTTTCGTATTAGTTGAGCTTAGATATCAGCACCCCATTGTCTAGGTAGGAATTCATTAATTTAGCTCTAGGCAGTTTAGTGACCACAGTCAATGGGAAGGAAAAGTAACAGTCAAGAATCTTAAGTTGGTTTGATCCATGTATGAAAATATTTAATGTATTGCTCGAGTTCCATAGACCATTTAGATATCCTGTATCTGTCGTAGTATTTGTCGCCTCTTACATCTTCCTTTTTTGGTTTCACGATTAGCAAGAAAACATCACGTTATTTATGAACTCATAACTTTGATTTTTACCAAAAATCTACTTATGTATATTTTGCAGTATCCACAATTCCTTAATCCAAATTTTTTATAGTTTGAAACTTCTGTGCAAAATTATAAACCTTTAACAAATTGTACTGAGGTTTAAGGAGATCTATATTACCGATTCTTTGGAATTCGATTATATATATATATATTGTTGATTTTGATTTTTTTTTGATTATTAGTATATTGAACAATATATTGATTATTTTGTAATATCGTTTGATCTTTCTTTATCCAACTAAGTTGAATTCTTTGGTTAAAGTTCGTGGTTGTGAAAAAATATATACTATAAGTATATTCATATGTACCGGAAATATTTGGTTAATTAAGTTGATATATCTTCGGTATTGCGCATTCGGCTTTTACTTTTCTTTGGGTATTGGAAGATTACATCTTTCGTATTGCTAAATTTTAAATTGAATTTATTCAACCAAAAATAACCCAAAACTTAACGTTTTCGTGTGATAGAAGAATTTTTGCATACTACTGCGATCTGAATTAAGTAATTGGAAAACTTTTCATAGTTTGTTTTAAGTACGAACTTTACCAATCATTTTATCATGCCTGTGGAAAATTCCCCTCCACCTTCTTTACCGCCACTCCCCCCTCCGGTACCAGTTAGTATCGAACCATCTGCTTGTCAGATTTGTAAAGAGATTATGTCAGAAGGTGATGACTGTCTCATTATGCAAGAATGTTCTCATCCATTTCACCGAACTTGCATCGCAACGCATTTGACAAATTCGTCGGAATGTCCCTTTTGCAAGCGGCCATGTCAGCTTAATGAGTTGAAAGAACTGGTAATTCTGGCTAAGAGTAATCCGCCTAGCAAACCACATGCAAATCGAGGAAAAGGAAGAGGGGCGATGTCCAAACAGTATAATACCAGAAGCACCAGTCAAAATTTATTCCATGATCCTCAGGGCAACAATTCCGGTACCCTTAGTAACCCTATTATGACTCCGAACAGGAATGTTGATACCTCAAATCAGAATAACATTATTTTTTCACCTATTCAAGGTGCAAATAATAATATAGCGTCAAGTTCAAATACGATTAATTACGAAGATATTAACAGAATGATTGAGACAAGTTTAACTAGAATACTTCAAGGGATATATATATTGCCGTCTGGCAATAACAACAATTCAAACAATATGTTTTCAAATCCAAATAATCAGAATGGTAATACGAATACCCAATTAACCAATACTAGAAATGTGAACCAACAACCAGTAGAAGAAATGGGAGTTCCTCAAACACAGCAACAACAGATAAGTAATACTGGTCAAAGATCATGTTCTAACTTTCCACTTAATTCCAACATTTTTCAAACGCAAACAAATATCCAACAACCGAATCTATGTTTTCCGCCACCGCCTATACAAACTCAGCCAGGCTTTCAGCAAAGGCGAGGACAAAACAATCCCACACAAACCAATAATTACCCTCATCACTCTCAGGCGAATGGTAATCCCCATTTGTCCAATATATCCAATAACTCAATCCTAAATTCCAACTCAAGCCATATGCCCCTTGATAAGATCACCTCGATCATTCAAAACTGGAACCTAAAATTCGATGGTTCGTCGAATGGGTTAAATGTAGAAGAATTTTTGTATCGTTTAGGTTCTCTCACTTCCGATTATTTTAATGGCGACTATAGTGTCGTATGCCGAAACCTAAACAGCCTTTTAACAGGCAAAGCCAGAGACTGGTACTGGCGTTATCATAAACAAGTCCAGTATATCGAATGGAGTTCATTTGCTGATGCCTTGAGAAATCAATACAAGGAATTCAAATCCTCATTTGATATCAGGGAAGAAATTCGCGCGAGAAAACAGAAACCGAATGAGACTTTCGACGCATTTTTCCAGTCAGTGTCGGCTATGATGGACAAGCTCCCAAGAGCTATGTCAGAAGCTGAATTGATCGAAATTTTAGCCCGAAACCTCCGTCCAGATATTCGTCAGGATTTGCTCTACGTGCCTATTCATTCTATTTCACATCTTCGCAGGCTCGTTCAAATGAGAGAAAATTTCTTTTGTGATGAATATGTGCGTAAAAATCTTCCCAATAGAAATATCAATCCCTTTCAAATTACGCGCAGAAATCTAGCAGAAATATCTTCTACGGAGTGTGTTGGACTGCCAAGTGTTGATGAAACTGAACAGGTTGTCGAGGCTCTACAAAAATCTGAAAACATTTCAACCTGTTGGAACTGCGACGAAGTAGGACACCACTGGCAAGACTGCCTTCATGAACGCACAATATTTTGTTACGGATGTGGTGCTAAAAACACCTACAAACCTAATTGCGAAAAGTGTGCCAGCAGAAGACAATCATATTCAAAAAACTTGAGACAGATAGGTCCACAAGTGGACAAAGTTTAACTTCTGGACCTGAGTCGAATATAAAAGCTAACCAGGTTGAAATTTTAGACCCTGCAAGTACAAATATACCTAAATGTGACCCTTCTAATAATTATACACCGAATTCAAACCCCATTTCAATTCTCAAAAGACCAACACCAACGGTAACAAATGTTGAGCATGATGTTTCTCGCATAATCTATCCTAAATTACCCTATCACAAAAGATGGGAAATATATTGCCGAAAACGGGATGAAATTTTTAATGTTTCAACAACTACTATGAAGGACCAAAAGTCAAAGCGATCAACAATTCGCTATAGAAAATATTTTAAACTGCGCAAACTTTGCAAAAAAATTTTAATTTCTACAATAGTTTCAAATCCAAAGGATTTGCGGTATTACGCAAAAGTATCTTTCCTGGACTTGGAAGAGTACGGACTGTTAGATACTGGTGCGAACGTAAGCTGCCTTGGATCTGATTTGGCGTCACAGGATTTTTCCAAATTTCCAAACTTCTACAAAGTAAAATCTTCCGTGAAAACAGCCGATGGCAATATTCAAAGTGTTTGTGGTTGGATTGACGTTAATATATCCTTTAAAAACAAAACTAAACAACTTAGATTGTTTATTATTCCAAGTATCTCCCAAAGAGTCATCTTAGGGATCGATTTTTGGAAAATATTCAATCTCATTCCAAATATAATTGGGTCTGTTGATATATTGTCATCTGACACTATATCCACTCAAAAAGACTGCTTAAACAAATTGAAATTGTCTGCTTTTTCTGGTAATAATGACAATGTTGTGATCACTGATATGACCAATCCTGATATGTACCCACTATCCGATTCACAAAGTAGACAGTTACAAACTGTTATAGACCTATTTCCAAATTTCGAGACCCAGGGGTTAGGTCGAACAAGTCTGCTGAAACATGGCATAAACGTCGGTTCGGCTACACCAATTAAGCAGAGATTTTACCCTGTATCCCCTGCAGTGGAAAAATTGATGTTCGCAGAATTTGACAGAATGCTCGAACTAGGGGTAATCGAACCGTCAAACTCTTCCTGGAGTTCACCAATGAGGTTGGTAGTAAAACCTAACAAGGTTAGACTTTGTCTCGATGCGAGAAAGTTGAACTCGGTTACGGAAAAAGACGCATACCCTTTGCCGAATATCGAAGGTATTTTCTCAAGACTACCAAGGGCCAATATTATATCCAAATTGGATTTAAAAGACGCCTTTTGGCAAATTGGTTTGGAGGAAAAATCAAAACAATTAACTGCGTTCACAGTCCCGGGGAGGCCACTGTATCAGTTTGTGGTGATGCCTTTCGGGCTGTGCAACGCAGCGCAAACAATGTGTCGATTAATGGATGAAATAATTCCACCAGATCTCCGCCATAGTGTTTTTGGATATTTGGACGACTTAGTTATTGTCTCCGAAGATTTCCACTCCCATTTAGAAGTCTTAATGAGAATATCATCTCAGTTTCGAAAGGCAAACCTAACTTTAAACGTTTCAAAAAGTCGCTTTTGTGTCACAAAGGTGAACTATTTGGGATACGTGATAGGAAACGGTGGTATTACGACAGATGTTGAAAAAATCACGGCGATAACCCAATGGCCTGTACCAAAAACACTGAAGCAGGTGCGAGGTTTCCTCGGCTTAGCAGGATGGTACAGGAGATTTATTAAAGATTTTTCAACTGAAGTATCTCCAATAACAGACGTAGTATCGACAAAAAAAAAGTTTCTATGGACCGTAGAAGCCCAGGCAGCTTTTGCGAGAATAAAAGTTTTACTAACTACGGCACCTGTACTTACGAATCCAGACTTCGGTAAGAAATTTTATCTCCACTGTGACGCTAGTGATTACGGCGTCGGGGCAGTTCTTGTTCAACTTGATGACGAGGGCCAAGAAAAACCCATAGCATTTATGAGCAAGAAACTGAACTCGGCGCAACGTAATTACAGTGTCACAGAGCGAGAATGTCTAGCAGCCATAGAGGCGATTAAAAAATTTCGCTGCTATCTGGAGCTCCAAGAGTTCGAGGTCATTACAGATCATTCTAGTTTGGTATGGTTGATGCGTCAACCAGATTTAACCGGCCGTCTAGCGAGATGGGTTTTTAAACTCCAGGGCTATAAGTTCACAATCAGCCACAGGAAAGGAAAAGAAAATATTGTCCCTGATGCCCTATCTAGGATCCCGTCCGATGAAATATCTGGCTTAGAGATTTCAGAACCAGAAATTGATTTAAATTCACCTTTCTTTGACGATGAGGATTATAAACGCCTGAAAGAAAGGGTGAACCAAAATTAAGCAAAATTCCCGGATTTGAAGGTTGTTGATAAGTATGTATATTATCGCACTTTACATTATACAGGAGATGAGGCCCAAGAACAAGAGGCATGGAAATTATGGATACCGCTCAGACTGCGAAACAAAGCTATTTCCGCAGCTCATAACACACCAGTTACAGCTCACGGAGGAATGTGCAAAACTCTAGACCTTCTAAGAAGAAACTTCTTCTGGCCAGGCATGGTTAGAGACGTAAGAGCATATGTAAGGGGATGTGAAATTTGTAAACAAACAAAGGCACCAAACATGGTAATGAAACCACCTATGGGTAAGCCGTCGGTATCAATTCGACCATTCCAAAGGTTGTACATAGACATCCTTGGCCCCTATCCCCGCAGAAAGTCAGGTTTTATAGGTTTATTAATCGTTCTAGATCACTTGACGAAATTCCACTGGCTCTGCCCTTTGAAAAAGTTTACGTCAGCATCCATACAGGAATTTCTGCAGAAACACATTTTTCATATCTATGGAATACCTGAAACCATAGTTAGTGATAATGGAAGCCAATTCCGAGCTAACGACCTTAATGCGTTTTTCACATCCTTTGGCATAAACCACATTTACACTGCACTGTACTCTCCTCAATCGAATGCCTCTGAGAGAGTCAATAGATCTCTCATAGCAGGTATTCGAGCTTATCTGAAAAATGATCACCGTCAATGGGATGAAAACCTAACAGCTATTAGCTGCGCACTTCGAAATTCATACCATCAGTCACTAGATTGTTCACCATATCATGCCTTATTTGGCTTCGATATGATCACACATGCCTCATCGTATGAACTTCTTAAAAAACTTACACTACTGAATGAACCCACTGTAAAACTGTCACGAGACGATAGTTTACAGCTAATTCGACATGACCTACGTAGACACATAAAGGAAGCTTTTGAGAAGAACGAAAAACGATACAATCTTCGAGTGAGATAGCAATCGTTTAATATAGGGCAAGACGTTTTTCGTCGCAATTTCGCCCAAAGTAGTATGGAAAAACGATTTAATGCGAAATTGGCTCCAGTTTTTCTAAAAGCACGAATTCGAGAGAAACTGGGAAGCCATTACTATATACTAGAGGATTTGGAAGGGAAACTAGTAGGCACTTTTCATGCAAAAGATATCCGAACCTAACGTCTTTTCCATTTAATTCGCCTTCACATGTTGAGCGAATTACCTGGTTTTGTAATGGACGTTAGCAAAATTGACTGGGAACTTTGAACACTTCCAGAATGCCTGTCAGTTACATACACCACCAGTCATATTACTCACCGATGAGTTTGACGAAATGCATGTGAAACCGTGTCGTTGATATAATGCATCTTCATATTTGACTTCTTATGGGACATACCATGGAAATATTGAGAGAACTGATACAAATCACAATTCACTACTAACTACAGTATCAATATAAAATAAATAAACACTTTCACTTACTGATTCATACCTGGAATATCCCATGTTATGATCCGTCTAATTTTGACCCTTTCTGTTTTGTTTGTCCGTCCGCTTTATAACGTTCATAAGAAACTCCGATTTTGTTCCTATTTCCTTGGGTAGCTGTGGTATTTCCTTGCATGGAGGAATTGCATCATCGTATTTACGCTGTGGTAGTTATTCTTAGTGTTGCAAATTCAACGAAAACGATTTATTTGTTAATTATTTTTTTGTTTTCTTCCATTACCATGTGTAAAGCACTTTCAGTATTTAGAAATGGTAATGTAGATAGACCAATGACAGATCCGAACAGATGTTTACGGTATTATCCATATACCTATGTGGTGAGTTTCACCGAACACCTCATACAGTATATGGTTTGTATCTTGACTAAGGCACATACATATGTACATAGTACAAACCCAAGACAATTCTTCATAAAAACATGTTCTATAATAACTTTTCTTAATAATTGTTCTATTTAAATAAAAACCTAAAGCCTAAAAGAAAAGTAAATGTAGATGTAACTGATGATTGATCTGCTACATAATTATGCAACTTTGCAACACTTTCCTAAATGTGGCAACCTTTATTGGTAATTGTTCTTGACGTTTTCCGTATTCGTCTATGTAATTTAACAAACTGAGGCTACAAGTCTCAGCCATCAGCTCGACAACTTCCTTTTTCTTCTCAACTATTAGAGCGACAACATCGAAAAAAGTTGAAAAGTGAAATCCAAAAATTATTTTGTTTGTCAAGTGGCATTGAAGTATTTGTGGTACGACGGCATTTTTAGCCAGTGTTATTCGGAAAACCCGACTAAATAATTTTTAACAAAAAAATATCAGGTGAGAAATAGTCAAGAAAACTTTGAACCAAATATGAATTGTCCGATTTTTTTCATATTTCTTCAAAGATTCATCCGACAAAAGCGAGCAATATTCGCATAAAGGAATATTAAGCCGTCACATACAAGTCAGTACACTCAAAGAATCACGCTGCCCACAGGGTAGCGTGACACTTCTTTCTTGTCGGCCAAAAAAAATTCAATCATCTTTTTTTTTGGAAATATATGGTTTGGACACCATTCTGAAAGCCTCAATACGTTGTCAGCTATTTTTTTTTTAAATCTCACTGAGAAACTCGTGCTACCTGATTTTTCAAAGGATTTCCCTGATACTTGAAAACAGGAGGATCTTCTCCACACGACAATTTCCGTCCGTCGGTTAAGAAGACATGCGTGAATACTAAATCACCATCACCACATATAGTCACATTATTAAGGATCCATATTCAACTAATACACACTGATCGTCTTACTGGAGAGAAGACGAAATATTTATAAATCCCTGAGATGACATAACAGATACAAAACGTGTCGAATTGCCCAAAAAAGGAGATGATGATGCATAAATAAGTATCCAGATGAAGTATTTTTTTTGTTAGGTTAAGAAAAAAAAAACGTCTTTTGTACTTCTAATATTTTCCTATCCATAGATTCATAGATACTCAAACGTTTGGAGAATTTGCATGGATAGTCGATGCAAGAGATAGCACCATATGTTCCTTTTCTTTTTACAGCCACAGCACCACCGAGTTCGTGCAGGAGGCCTTCTACATCGTCATGGTGGTAAGTTTTAAAACAGCTGATTATTGTTCCATTCTCCGTAATCTATGCTCTTGTATCGATATAATATACAAATTCAATTAGTGTAGGCGGAGAGCCATACGCTGCTAAAACTCAAATACTCTTAAGTAACACTTATCTACGATGATAACCGAGAATACTCACTAGTATAAGAGGTTGTTTCAGTGATGCGCTCATGTACGGCTCTCTAATAGTGGTATAGGAATGTCAAATAATTATAATTTTTGTTTTGATCTAATCTTTTAAATTTGTTTTGATCAAATATGAATCAGAAAATAGAGAAGAATTGAAGTATGTTTCTGGTTTGTTTTGATCACACATTTCATTTTATTTTATTCTGTGAGTGAAACAAAGGAAGAAGTACAAACAAAATATTCTTCAGTTTGTTTTGGTTTTGCTCTTTTTATTTGTTTTAATAGATTCTAAACTCAAAAGTAAAGATAGGCGTAAAGGAAAAGGTATTCATGAGTAAATATTAACCCCTTAAGGGATCAATATTTTTTTTTGTCATTAAATAAGCATATATTGGAATACGATTTTTGGTACTATTGGTTTTTTTTAATTATTTTCTATCGGTATATTGAAGTATGATATGAATAAATTAATTATTGTAAGCCGAATAATGGCCTGGTAAGAAATTTGTAGATGTTTTCTTGCAGAATGAAACCATAAAGGAAGAAAAGTAAGTATATTAGGGGTCCTATATATCGAGCTGGGCGCTAATGGGACGATGGATGGTGAGGGTAACGAGGCGCATTCTCACAAGAACATCTGTGGGATATCATAGGAAGCGTAGAAAAACGACAGATACCATTGTTAGTAAATTTTTCTTTGTTAATATTTGTTTTTCAGAATGGCTATTTTGGGGCGTTTAAGAAAAGTAGTCATACCGGCCCATAGTAATGTAGTACTTAGTAAAAAATGGGAGTCTATAATAATGAGTTGTAATGGGAAAAGTGATTTATCTAGAGAAGGACCGAATCCCCCGACCGACTGACTGCTAGCGTATCAAAGGCTCCCGTAGTCCTTTCTCGAAGTAAGTTCTAAGGTGCCTTAGAATACAAATCGAAATTTGCATCATATCCTGTTTGGACATTACAAACTTTAGTAAACATTACGATAGATTCCAACTCTCATTGGGGAAGGTTGAGCGAAGTCTTACTGGGAACATAGAGCGGAAAAATTGCACATCTATGTTTTCAAATTAAATACTTTTGTCATGTCAAAAAGTGGCTATTTACAATGGGAGCTGGGAGCGTAGTAGCCTCCACATTGCGGTTGTGGAACATGTATACATACGTACTGAATGTGTCCGTCGTTTTTGTTCACTGCAAATAGTATATGGCTTAGATCAAACAATTTATTTATAGTCGGTTTACAGCAATCCTTGGAGAACCATTGCTTTTCTTATTTGCGGTTTGGGAAACAACAAAAACCTTATAATAACAAAAAAGATACACTAAGTGGCACATTGATAGGGACAAGCGAAATCCTGAGATTTTTCAAATAAATGTGCGAAAAATCTAAATAATGTATGAATTTATTTTTACCAAGTTCATTGATCACATCTCGGATTTTGCTGAAATCTTATTTTTGGTCCAGAATCCAATGACGTTGTTTTCACAGAAATTTAAGAAACTGGAATTTTAATAACCTTATTTGACCGGGTTGTCTTTTAATACCGTGATCCAAACTTCGTTGGCTTGAAGATAATCTAACAAAAATCTCCGGCTATAAGGCAACATCAAAACAGTTCAATTTTAAAACTGATCCAAAGTCTTTAATTATTACAATTATTTCTGTTTAAAAGTTAATTGTACGTATATGTTTATTTGGTGTAGGACTAAATGCTTAGGGCCTTATTCATAAAAAGTTAAAGAAGGTTTGAGGAACGCTTTAGCAGTGTTAAAGCATTCTTAACCGACTTAACCGCTAATTGTACGCATATAGAGAAGAGCGATGTATATGGACTACTTTAGAAAGTCATTTATATGTATGGGCCGTAGTCAGTTCTGATGTTATTAACACTATAATTTTATTTTTTCGTATTTCAAAGCCATTTTCAAAATACATAGCTAAAAAATGGTAAATATGTATTTCTAATTTTAAGATGATTCCAATAGTTGGCTATTCTATCTAACACTCACTTAATATGAATAAACAAGTCAGGACCCAAAAAAAAAAAAACAAGTAAGAAAGTTCAGTGGGGTATCCCCTCACCTTGAGTCCCAAAAAATATCAGAAAATTTATTTATTTTTTTGTACCAAAAGGGGCGTACCAATAACGCTCATTTTCCACCGTACTGTCCTATAAAAGCATTAAACTGAAGAAAATTTCAAGTATTTGTGTGACTGGTACGAGTATTAAAGTTATAAGCAGTTAACTTTTGGTGTAATATGTTTAGGAAATTATTGTCATTTCTTTTTATTATGATGATATTGGTATGGTTCAATTATGTATGGAACAAAATATCGGCCAAATGGCCGCCGCAAACTCGGCTACACACCTCCATCCGATGGTCCAATTTTTCGATGACGCTGAGGCATAATTGAGGTTCTATGCCGTTAATGTGCCGAATTATCTCATCATTTAGCTCCTGAATTGTTATTTATTTATATTGTCCACATCCATATCTTCCAATTCGGGCCATAAAAAGTTCGTTATCATCTCACGAAAGAAAAAATACGGCCCGATGATGCCGCCAGCCCATAAACCGCACCAAACAGTCACTCTTTGTGGGTGTATTGGTTTTTCGACAATCCCTCTTGGATTATCATCCGCCCAAATGCGGCAATTCAGCTTATTGACGAATCCACTGATGTGAAAATGTGCCTCATCACTGAAGATGATTTTCTTCGAAAAATGATCATCCACTGTTGGCATTTCTTGTCACCATTCTGACCATTGACGACGTTTGGAATGGTCAAGAGGCTTTAGTTCTTGAGTCAATTGCACCCTGTATGCATAATGTTCATCAACGACGAGCGTGAGAGGTGCAATTGTTGGGCACGACGACGAGATGATTTGGACGGCTCTTTAACCACACTATCGCAGACATCAGCAATATTTTCTGCAGTACGAGTTGTACGAGCATGCAATGGTGCTTACACATCTTCTACAGTCCCGGTTTGCTCAAATTTTTGCACGATTTTTCCGATTGTACACATAATTGGACAATTAAATTGACCGAAAAAATCACGAAGTGCGCGATATGTATTTTGATTTGAACGCCAATTTGCATAATAAGCCTGAATAACTTTAACGCGTTGCTCGATTGTGTATCTTTCCATGGTTCAAATTGAGTTAGTCTGAAATTGAGAAATTTCAAATGAAATGAAGACAAAAAAAATTTACGTTTACATTCAAAAAAACTTGACGTTCACATTCAACATCGGCCCTTACAATTTAACAACCCTTTATGAAGATTTTAAAATTGCGAATTTTTAAAAATTCTGGGTGTATTAAAAATAGATAATAGGATTGAATTCAATCCATGGTGGAGGGTATATTAAATTCGGCAAGGTCGAATTTACTACCATTCTACTTGTTTTTTTAGGCCCGATTGTCCTCTAAAATAAAGTTAATGTTTAAAGCTGGCCTTTTTGTCTATATCGAGATCAAGAAAAAAATTAAAAAAAAACTTTATGGCAAGTTTGGCCCT
The DNA here is from genome assembly GCA_963930755.1 of Eudasyphora cyanicolor. NCBI lineage: Eukaryota > Metazoa > Arthropoda > Insecta > Diptera > Muscidae > Eudasyphora > Eudasyphora cyanicolor. Next base: position 245,431,268 of record OZ005737.1, read on the forward strand.
GCATATTATAAATTTTTATTTTCTCAAAAGAAGTATAAAAAATTGAAATTTAGTTTTGTAATTTTGGTACTAATGCAGCATTAGGCCTTTGAGTAAATACTAATTCAGTTTTAAGTTAACTACTTTTTCTGCAGCATTGAATTTAAACATTTAAAAATTAGTTAGAAAAATTTACAATTATAGGGTTTTCCGATGAGAGTGATATGATATCTTTGAAAAAAACACACTTATTGTTAAGGAAATTCAAAAGTTTTTTATTTAATGTCCCAGCAAAAACTCTCATTACCAGGTAACCTGGCGGGTAAATGAAACTCAAAAGAAATAATGACTTACATATATTATTTTTTCAGATTATTTTTACATAGGCATGATATTTCATGCAAGCATACGAAGAGTTAATAAATAACCACTTACCCCCCGCTTACAAATATCCAACATATAAGTACTTATTATTGTAATTTTAATAAGGGGTTGAATAACACCTTACCAATAATGATTTTCAAATGTGTATTTAATTAAATATGACGAGATTTTTTTTTACTCGAAATGTTACTAAGTTTCTAAATCAAATCAAGGGTTGTTTAATAAAAATTGGTGTCGCATATTTTACAATACCCGACATAAAATAACTTACAAATAAGTACATAATTATGTCAATATACGTATGTCATTATTTGTTTGCTTAATGCAATGCAGAGGGTAATGATATGTCATTACCTGGTAATGCATGTGGTAATGACATGTACATACCAAGTTTTTGCTGGGGTGAAATACAATCGATACAATTAAGTTCTAAATAAAACGTCATTCAAATGGCCTCCACGACTTCTTCTGCAGGAACGAATTCGATTAACCCAATTTTCGAGCACTTCGATCCATGATTTGATATAACCGTCATATAAAGGACCCTTCATATATGGTTTGTTGTCCCTTAAGTTTAAGCATATGGAATTTTTATACGGCATTAAATTTTTTTTAGTGATGCTTATTTTAATGTCCACAGATACTTGAAAACTTTACTTGAATTATACCTTTGTTTAAGGGAATTGGAAGTAATATTACAAATTCCCCCCGGTCCTATCCTTCTGAGTTAGAGTGTGCGAGTGTTTTAAACGCACCCATAAACGTTTCGAACAACTACACACGTACATAGATGCATACATATATACAGTATAAATTGCAATAGTCGTATCTTTGGGTCACAGTTGTTCATAGATTCACAATAAATTAAATTTTAACCGCAACACTAGACACATGATTGTTTTTCTGTCCATGTGTTGGTTTGCGAAATATTCTTTTGTTAAAGCCAAGAGACAAAACAACAGCAACAAAACCAACCAAATCTGATTTATTGAGCATGAGCTCAAGATGCGAGCGAATTAAAGTGAAATAGCTGAAAACCACAGAATATAATTTAATGTTGCAAATGAAAAACACAATAAATTGTTTTACGGCGAGAATGCCATTAAATAAAAGCAAAGAGAATTTCACCGCAATGCACTTTGTGTTGATAGCATCTGTGGCGTTCGTAAGCGTTCTTTGAGAAATAAGAAAAGTAGTTAGATTATTTGAAAGGAAGCTGATTTTAAACACTTTTTGTGATTATTCGTTCCTTTTGTTAAATATATTTGTGTGTAAAAACTGCAGTTACTATATTTATATATAAGTATATATATGCACTGAAACAAAATTTTCCTCATAACATTAATGCACTCATGTAAATGGCATTAACAGTTTGTCTACTTTGCAGTCGGGACTAATAACTTGTAATAAAAAGATCAAGGAACAGTGGGGATTTTCGAAAAAACAATATAATCTGCCTTGTCTTATGTTGGAAGTGCGATATTAACGAGGGCGGTCCCAAAATTAAAGAAGATACACAACATATTTTCTTTATTTTTCAACATAATGTTCTTTAAGCTCCATACCCTTTTTCCAGCGGTTTTCAATAGCTTCAATACCCTGTTTATAGTAAGAATTGTCTAGCTTATGAAAATATCCGCCTCTTGATTTGATTGCTGGCAAATCTTTTTCCGACGAGCCATTTTTTTCAAATTTAGAAACAAAAAATAACCAGATGGAGCTAAATTAGACGAATAAGTGTGGGGAACTTCAATTCATTGATTTTGGCCATCGCAATAGTGGATGTGTGAACTAGTGCATTGTCTCGATTGTGAGCCAACGCGGCACCCATCTTGCTCACAGCTTTTGTCATCAACAATTTTTCATCAAGATGCGAAAAATGGCTATGACTTCAGTTAGCTCACGAACCTTCAACCGACGGTCATACAATAGTATTTTGTGTTTTTTTTAACCATTTCTGGCGTGGACATCTCAATTGGTTGACCACTACGGTATTCATCTTGACACCTCGTACGGCCGCGCTTAAACTCTGCCACCCAATATTTTCTGGTTGTAAAAGAAGGAGCAGACTCCACCAAAGTGGAATCGAGCTCTGTTTTAATATTGTTTGGAGACCTTTCAAATGAAAGTAGTGTATTACATATCGGTGATCTATTTTTGTCATGTTTATAAATTCACTGATATCGTTTACTTTTGAGCGCTAATAAAACTACACAATGTGGCGTCTGAAATTTAAAACATATATTTCAGAAGGCTGCCACTTTTCCCGAAAACAATATCTAAATCTGAGGCGATTTTCTTCAAATTGAGCAATGTTGGTCAATGGATTAAGACACGCTACCATGCTAAATTTCAAAACAATTGGATGAAAAAGTAGCTTTTATAGGATATAAAATATATATGTTTCGTTCAAATCGAACGAAACATATATATTGCAACTATAACTAAATCTGAACCTGTACTTTGCTAAATTTCAAAACATTTGGGTATAAAATACAGCTTCTATTTGGGTAAAGGGCCAAATCGGACGAAACTTATATGGGAGCTATATCTAAATGTGAACCGATTTCAACAAACTACTGCTACTGCGTGGTCAGCCGTATGAGTGAGGTGGTGTTCCATCATTAACCGGAATGTTGAGGCATATAAGTAAAGGCAAAATCATCAACACTTCAGCACGATCGGGGTGAAATTGCGACCTGTACTCAACGTTAAATCGGCTCAGGTAGTGATTCTGAGTCGATCGGTATACCTTAAGGTGGATCCATCCATGGTATAAACATTTCTCGTGGTGCACTGTGGCGTATGTGTATATTATACAAATATGTTTCATACGTACCATGGGATCAGTGTCCGGGATATTTATACGCCACACGATTATGACTTTCTACCTATACATTCGTTTATAACACCCAAAAGGAGAAAAGGTTTGTAACACCCAAAAGGTGAGTCGGTTTAGCTATTTTCTATAGATTTATGTATTGTTGTTATCATAGTCGAGGTTGCAAATATATTCCGATAAACAAAAAAATTTGGTACAAACCACCCAGCCACAAAAATACCATCCTCAAAGCGTTTTGAAACCACAGTGTACCGTCATCACACGGTGGAATAAAGCACTGTAAAAGCTTAAAAATGATAACACCGATATACGGTGCGACGGCGGTATTTTACAACGTTTCGAAAACGCTGTAAAAACAAAACCCATGACGCTCTTCCCATGGTTTCAAGATAATAATTCCCAAAACCGTCTAATAAAAGTGTAACATTTTCATTACCCTTTTCTCGAAATCTGAACTTTTGTGTTACTTTTTTGAAATTTGGAAATTAAGTTACTCGAATATCGGAGCACAATATGCACGGATTTCGTCCGTATCAACATGTCTGTATGGGAAGTAATATTTCCTTTATGGGGAAAAAATTGGTGCGATATACCCAATGGTACAAAAGTTATGGCCTCTTGAAGAATTCGTAGCACTGTGCAGTGTTTTGCAAAACAGACAGAAAATTTAAAATTGTCAGACTAGTCTTGGTATTTCGTCCATAACTTTTACAAATACTGAGTCTTACTGTTCTGGATTTGTGAGAGTGCGACGATTATTCTGTGAGAATTTGAAGAAAATCGAGGGGGTGTAATTTTTTCTACAAAGGTTTTTTCAAAAAAAACTTTCGTAAAAAAAGTTTTAAAAAATTTTCAAAAAAAAATCAAAAAATGTCGCATTGTGTCCTTTTTAAAACAAAGTAAACTTAGCAAAAATCGGTTCAGCCGATCGACAGCAATTACAAATTTCGTGAAACACAAAAACGATTTTTTTTAATTTTTTCAAAAATTAAAATGCCTATAAAGCTGAACTAAAGAGATCTCAAGAATATTTGGCGGAAATCCGTTTTGGGCCATTTGAAATAATTTGCCGTCTGTCAGCAAAAATCATTTTTTTAAATAATTGTTTTAATTGTTTTAACGACAGTTACTAAGTTACTAGCACTGTCTCTACTTGAAAATTATTCCCAGTATTTGTAGCCGAAATACTAAAGGTACCTTCCATGAAAATTGGTACTAAAAAATAAAATAAAAAATTACAATAAAACATTTTTTTGTTTTGTTTTTGTTTTGTTTTCATAAAACAGCGTATGTCTCAATCTACACAAAAAAATGTTTTTAGGTCTCGGACACAAAAAGAAGTTTTGCTGCATAGTGAAGTCGGCCCGATCCGACTGTGAACTTTACTTACTGGTTTCTATTTAAGTTGAAGCAAAAAAAAACATATATTACAACATAGAACGTATTATTTCCACTTTGTGAAGAACGGAAAAGCATTTGATAAAGAATTAAAATCTAGTAACTTGGGGCTTAATTCGTGTGGAGTCGACTATATAATACCCAACAAAACCTTGATTAATATTGCAGAATAACTATTCTAATAGCATTGTTCGTTATTAGATGAAAAAACTCCTCTCTGACAAACCGTAATTTTCCCAACGATCGGAATTAAATAAAATTATATATCAATTTGATATTAATTCGGAAGGAGCATTAGATGGGGGATATATACTATAAATTTTAACAGATTTGTTTTAAATTTGGTAGTTCTTATTCAATAAAATGTAAGTACTTTGTGTCAGACTTGGGCGGATGTAAAATGCGACTTCTATAGCGCATAAATGCCAAATAAGAAATATATATATATATATATATATATTTGAAGGTAATATATAAATCTGAACAGATACCGTTCGTCCTTAAAGAAAAAAAGCTGTCAAATTATATCAGGATTGATCCCGAATTAAGACTAATATGATTACATGGAAATCAGACGGACGTACGGATGGGCAGACATTGAGCTCTTGATTGTGAGTAATAACTAATATAAATATAACTTATATAAACTACTTATAATATAAATAAAAGTATTTTCATAGAATGTAGAGTAGATCAGTTTATGAAAAATCCTGGGATACGCGGACTGACAATATTTCAATCCCGGATTGATTTTACATGTATTTTAGGTGTTCTAGACTTTAAGATATTCGATTTGAAGAGATTATCTAATTTTAATAATATATATTAAGACAGCGAAAATCGATCGAACAAAATGTAGTTTTATATAAAAAAATATTAAAAAAGTATCCATATGTATTTGCATCTAAACAAGGAAACATATCTGAAGGTTATCTTAGGAAAAAATGGAAAGTTTTCACAATGTTTTACTTGTTTACTCCTTACTTCTTGATGTTAGAAAACAATCAGTTCGGCACTCGTATATGTCAAACCCAAAGTAATTATTATCTCGAATCTAATAAATTACATCGTACTTTCAACATTGTGGCTATGCATTGAATAATGATTTAAACCACAATTATATATATATTATCAGGATTTGTCCATATGTCAGCTGCATCGAGAGTGATATGGGTATAGTAGAGTAGTGTTGTGCAATCGCTTAAATACGTTACGTAAACTAATTATGTACGAATTCAGGAGATATTATCAAAATGACCACAATGGAACCAGAAAGTCACCGCTTATTCATTAGTCTTGTATGTGTATTTGCATGTTGATACATTAACATAGTGCTAAACACCTTAAATTAATTATTGTTGTTTTAAATAATTACGCACATGTATACATTTGTCCGCAAATATATGTTATGCTCGTAAAGCGAATAAATTGTTAATGTGATATAAGTATTTCGAGATCTAAACAGATTTGGTCATTTTGAGATTATAATCAGGATGAAGAGGTGTGAAACTCTTTATATTAAAACCAGTAAAGGAAAGACTTATTTGTTAAAGTAGATTAGGTACATACATTATTAGTTTTTCTTTATGTGAAACCATCTCGTTTAAACTCACTGCGTTCGAAAGTAAAGTAATAAAATTATAATAGCAAATGCGCCTTCTTAAACCCTTTGACATATATCCTGGTCCTTTTTTCTTTTATAAATTTTTACCTTATATATGTGAAAAATTTCTCAGGGTCATTATAAATATGGACCATGGGATAGAGGTATGCCACCGAAGCCGCGGCGATATTTTGTTTCACACATTATTGTCACAGATCCTTCTATCATAATACAAAATATCAAGTTTTTGTTTTATTTATAAAAAGTACCCTTTATATACATATTTTAATAAATGTTGTTCCTTTGTGGGGGAGGTACTCCAAGGAGTGGTCCATCTTTGATCTTAGTCTGATGTAGAAAATATATTAACTCAGTCTAAATTTGAGGCCAATCGGTTTCTCCTATCGAAAGTTATCGTGCGCACCAGCCATACAGACCCATGGACGGGCATTGCTCAAATAACTTAATATGACCCAAAAATGGATTTCAACTAAATAGTCTTGGGTCTCTTAGGTCACTGCTTCGATGTGTTACACTTTTGGCCCCCATTTACAATATTGGGTTATATGGGTTTTCCAATAAGAGTGATATGATTTCTTTGAAAAAAACACACTTATTGTTAACCCTCCGTTAGGCACATGTTTCAATAGTCATATACGTGCCTCATGAGTCTGGCCAGACCCATAGACATTTTCATGTATTTGTATGAAAATATCGGGTTTTTGGTGGTTTAATGAAACGTATTTATATAAAATATAAAAATATTGGTATACAGTTAACAAGTGGTTTTGACTTCAGTTGTTTTTCTATGTATTAAAGTCCTTAAAATTATAAAAATAATTTTAAAAAATAACCCCGAATGTGAAAAATATATATTTTATATTTTCGAGCAGAATAAGAGAAATATTGTCAAGATTTATCAAAATTGTTTGTCTAATGTTACTGATCTATCAAAAAAATAATTTGATCACGCTTAGATTCAAAATCGAATATATACGAGTATATATAAATCTGGACGGATTTGATGGCGGTTTTTTGGTTCAACAAACTGTTATCTGTAAAATTGTATAAAGAGCGAGGATTTATAGCGCTTATATGCAAATATATACCATTATAGGTATGGATATATGGGACCTATATCTAAACCGGAACCGATTTTCTTCAATTCGGAACCCTCCAAAATTCCTAAATGATTGAAAAGAAAAATACAGCTTCTGTAGCGTTAAGTGGCAAAATCGAAAGGACCATATATCGATACCTCCATTCTAAAACATGCTAAGTCGACTTAGCATGTCCTTAGGGAGTTTGCATTTTTAAATTCTAAATATTCCAATTTATGTTCAGTCAGAATTTGGTGTTTATCCGTTAACCCAATCAAAAATTATTCACAAAATAGTACAGTTCGTTCGATTTGCATTGTAAAGGAATTTCGCACAAATTTAAAAAATCCATCAAACTTTAGTCGCCTCTCTTGAAAAACTACCTTTTTGCACTTAGCATTGTTTAGAATGGAGGTATCGATATATGGGGGATATACCTATATCTGATATAGTTTCCAAGGTGGGTCTTGCTCCAATATTTTAGGGTGTTACAAACATCTGGGCAACAAGAAGTTATAGTACACTTTACCACAGAGTCATGTAGGTTATAATGACCGATAGAAACAAAAAAAGCATATGTGCGTGTATTTAAAAACAGACTCTCATAATACGTATAGCTATGCGTAAGAACTATATTGAGAATATACAAATGGCTATTTAAATGAAAAGTTATCAATTATATGAAAATAAAATAATAAAAATGTACAATCTTTCGTATGAAGTCAGTATGGGTCTAGCCAGACTCATGAGGCGCGTAAACGATGTGCATCACAAAATCCTTATAATTTTTTTTGTAAGTTGTTTATCGTTCTGATTTCTTCTTAGATCGATAAAATATTATTTTGGAGAAGCTACCTGATGTTTCAAGTCGCTAGCGCGTTTAGCAATATCTTTAAATTTCAATTAAATTCGAAAAAGGTCTGGCCAGACTCATGTGCCCAACGGAGGGTTAAGGAAATTCAAAAGTTTTTACTTAATGTGAAGTACAATCGATACAATTAAGTTATAAATGAAACGTCATTCAAATGGCCTCCACGACTTCTTCTGCAGGAACGAATTCGATGAACCCAATTTTCGAGCACTTTTCCACGTTCAATATTGACTTGTAAAGCTTAAAGGGAGTCTGGTTTATTTCGAAAGACCAATGACTTAAAATAACCCCACAAGAAATAGTCTAATGGTGTTAAATCACAACTTCTTGGAGGCCATTCAGTGTCACAATTTCTTGAAATAATATAATCTACAAACTTTTCTCGCAACAATTCAAATGTTTCATTTGATGGTGGCACGTAGTCGGTCAATGGAAAAATGATAGCTCTTAACGAGAGCTAAAATATTGCTTATGGGTGTCAAGGTCGTAGGTCGACTGCAAAGTGTCTTTTTGGGTTTAAAAAAAATGGACTTAGCATCATTTTCAAATGTAAACAGAAAGTTTATTTTTGCTCAAGCTCCTTAACGGTACGTCGGATCGGGAATCGGTCGATGCCAAAAAGATAGCTCTTATCGAGAGCTAAAATCAAGTCAAGGTCGTAGGTCGACTGGAAAGTGTTTTTTTTTTGGATTTAAATAAAATGGACTTAGCGCACGAAAAGTTGCAATTGGAGAACGATTATTTTGATAATAAAACTGAATAATTTGTAAACGTTATTCTTGCGTATATCTCTACGGAATACAATTAAAAACAAATGGCAGATCATGACATATTACAAATGACCGAAACTTCGCTTCAAAATCATGTTGAAATTATCTTACTTCTACAAAGGGCTATAATTTCTACATTTATCCATAGATTTTTTGTTTTCTGCGTAAAAAAAAGATTGAAAAACTATTTTTTGCAATTTTTTCAAGCTTTTTTGTGACAGCAAAAAAAAAAACGTCTTTTGGATACAAAATCACATATTTTCTAATTGTTTTTAACGACAGTTTCTAAACTTCTGTTTCTGCGTAAAAGTGGTATTTTACTTATACTTCAAAAATATGGTCCAAATGCTAATGACAAAAAAGTTAATTTTTTTTTAAAAAATCTATACAATTTTTATCCCCTCATCTTAGAGGGGATACAATAGGTATATATCATTTGCTACGAGCCAAAAGTGTAACACGTCGAAGGAGTGACCTAAGACCCTAAGTATGTTCGGCGGTTCATTTTAAGTCATTTGAGAAATTTCCGTCTGTCTGTCCGTCTGTCTGCTGGCTGGTGAGCTCTCGAAAGGAGCAACTGATTGACTTCAAATTTGGTATGCGGTAATATTTTTCTCTATCTCTGGCTAAGTTCGAAGATGGACCGTATAGGTCAACTCCTTCTAGTACCTCCTCCACAAAAGATTAACTTTAGTGAAATATTGATTATTTAATACCTTTCTCCAATCTTCGGAAAATTCACACATAGTATTAGTTTGTTAGTCGCTAACACCTCAAGAAAAATGGGCGAAGTGGTCTCTCCCTTTTTGATACATCCCACACAAATGGACCATTTTTCACCAAAAGTTAACTGCTTATGGCTTTAACATCAGTTCATACCAATACTTGAATTTTGTACAGTGTAATGCTTTTATAGTACCTAGAGTCCAGAGAAAAGTGAGCGCTATTGGCATGCCCCGTTTGGTACCTCTCACACAAATGGACCTTTTTGTACCAAAAATTAACAGCTTTAACTTTAATACTTAATATTTCGTACAGTGTATAGCTTTTATAGTAAAATGTTGATACCTCCCACACAAATGGACCATTTTGTACCAAAAATAAACAGCTTTTAACTTTAATACCCGTACCCTCCAGTGGGAACCAGCTGCTACATTGATGGGTCCAGGCTAGGAGGAAGGACGGGTCTCGGACTTTTTATTGATGAACCAGAAGTCGAACTTTACTGCCGCCTCCCAGACCATAACACAGTATTTCAAGCAGAAGTTCGAGCAATCACGGAGTGTGTTAACTGGCTCAGTAATACCTCAAAGCCTAAATACGCCAACATATTCACAGATAGCCAAATGGCGATCAAAGCAATAACATCGGAAAAGTTCAAATCCAGAACAGTGTTCGCCTGTATAAGAACAATAAATAATTACTCAGTCCATGGTCAACTGCGTATTTTCTGGGTACCAGAACACAACGGAGTGATTGGAAATGAACAAGCAAACAGCTTGGCTTCAAAGGGCAGAGAACTTCGAGTAATAAACTTGGAAAATTGGAAACCTTTCGAAGCCACGAAGGATGAGTTGAAGCACTGGGCAGTGATGGCTCACAAAACTGTGTTGAATAGAGCAACTGCAAAGATACTGTGGGGTGACCCAAATGAGAAGAAAACAAGTAGTTTTCTGAAACTAAACAAGATCGAGATTAGTAAGATGATGAGTGTTCTAACGGGACACTTAAGCTTACAGGCACATCTTCATAGCATAGGACTAGCGACGAGTGCAGGGCATGCAGGGAAAACATCGAAACGATGGAACATTTTCTGTGTCACTGCCCAGCTTTCACACATGCAAGATCCCGATATTTCGGTTCCGACATATTGCCAGACTTGACTCATCTCAGAGGTTATGACTGGAAAATACTGAGGAAATACGTGCCTAGTACCGAGTATATGTCCATGGACATGAGACGTTTAAACGTCTCCTCTAGTCAACCTAACCTAATGACAGTACATACTTAAACGTTATTAAATACAATTTAAATTTATAATAATTTAATTAAAACTAAAAAGAATAAATTTGCGAGTATTTTTTTTTTTTTTTTTGACTCAATGTGAGGTGTTTCATAAGTCGGTTCACCCGACTGAACTTTCTTACTTGTTTTTTATATTTTGTAAACTAGTGTAGTCTTACCAATGTAGCATACAACCCATGTATCTTACTATACGAATATAAAATTCCATATTCAGCCAATTGCTGTTTGACTATCATAAAGGGTCCGCTATCTAACGTTTTTTTTCAACTAGTGCTTATTTCGTGAATGGTAACACTTAGCTAATGTCTGATTGGACACATAATTAGTTTTATCCTTCCTCTGAACGAATATGGTTGTGTATACGCTTGAACAATTGGGCCTGCGATCGACTTACAGAAGATGCCGATTTTGCCAAAAAAATAATCTTTTCAGATGAAGCTTTTTGAAATTGTCGCATTTGGGGCACAGAAAACCCGCACGCATACATTGAAAACCCGATACACCCAAAACGAGTCACTGTTTCGTGTGGATTTTGGTCCAGAGTAGGGTATTCAAAAACCGCACCGGTTAACCGGTTAATCGGTTTCTCTTTAAAAACCGCCTATCGGTTTTCGGTTTTTCTGCATTTTCGAATAACTCGAACCGTCGGTTTTTTCAACTCGGTTTATTCGACTTTTCGGTTTTTTGAAACCATTATAAAATGATAAAGAAAATATTATTTTTGAAATAGGAAACTAACTAAAATTTTGAAAACATCAGTATAAAAACCGTTGACTTCATTTGTGCATATCCATCGATTTCAAAATGCAGTTTTATATGTATTTATACTGAATATTTTATCGAGGGTCTGGGTGATTATTGGGGTATATAAATTAATTAACAATCCTTTCTAATTGAAATGTAGGTATAAATAAAAATACATTTGTCCAGTTTCACATTTCGACAAGTTTTCATCTCTATAGTATGCTGAAGTCAGAATCCGCAACTACTGTTAATATATGTATATAATCGGTTTGCCATTTGAGCCATTCATATGATGCTAAAACCTAAGATTTTGCCGATCTTCACTATTAGTCAAGTTTTATAAAAATCATAATCAATTTTTTTGTAAAGAAATCTTATTTATGTTCAATATTATAAATATCGCAGATATTATAATATTATATCATAAATGAAATCGAAACAATTACCTATTATAAATACTCGTAAAAATATGAAGTGTTTAAAATTCAATTTTCAAATAAATCTTAATTTAATTGAAATATGGCTGCGTATTGAATTTGCACTACGCTTATTTTACGTCATCTAACAAAATTTTGAGCATTATTTATGCATTTTTATTAAAAAAACAAAAAAACCGAACACAACCGGCTCACCGGTTTTTTATTTTCGGTTAAACCGAAAACCGGTTTTAGAGTTAACTTAATTTTTGAAGAAACCGAAAACCGTATTTTCAAAATAACCGGTTTTTTGATCACCCTAGTCCAGAGGCATAATTGGGCCATTTTTCTTCGAAAATGAGCAAGGAGTGGCCGTTACAGTCAATGGTGATCGTTATCGGGCCATGTTGAACGAATTTTTGTTCACAAAAATTGAAGAGGATATTGTCAACATTTGGTTTCAACAGGACGGCATTATGTGCCACACAGCCGAAGCCACACTCGATGTTTTGCGCCCTGTTTTTGAAGATCGCATTATCAGCCGCAGAGCTGATGTCGTTTGGCCACCTCGGAGCTGCGATTTGACACCGTTGGACTATTGTTTGTGGGGTGCCCTCAAAGATAAGTGTTACGCCGACAAGCCAGAGACAATTGACGCTTTAAAGGACAATATTCGTGAAGCCATTGGTGAAATACAGCTGCACACAATCGATAATGTGCTTAAAAATTGGACCGATCATTTAGGCTACTGCATGGCCAGCCGAGCAGCCATTTAAATATAAATATTTTACAAAAACTCAACATTATTATCCATTATTAAACGGAAGGATTGTACTTTCAAATAACAAAAGAAATTTGAGAAAATATTCAGTAGTTTTTATACCCTACACCACACTGCGGTACAGGGTATTATAACTTTGTGCATTTGTTTGTAACACCCAAAAGGAGAAGAAATAGACCCATTGTTTATTATACCGATCGACTTAGAATCACTTTCTGAGTTGATTTAGCTATGTCCGTCTGCCTGTCTGTCCGTCTGTCTGTGCATGTATTCTTGTAATCAAAGTACAGGTCGCAATTATGGTCCGATCTCGACGAAACTTTACACATATATTTTATTTGGCCCAAGGACGATCCCTATTGAATTCAGATTTAGATATATCCCCCATATATATGTTACCCCAGATTTGACATGTAAGCGCTGTAAAAACTTTATTTTATATCCGATCAGTCTGAAATTCAGCAGAAAGAGGTTTGTTATTATATGAATGAACACTGTTAAATTTGGAAGAAATCGGTTCAGATTTAGATATAGCCCCCATATATACGTTACCCCCGATTTGAAGTGTAAGCGCTGTAAAAATGTTATTTTATATCCGATCCGTATGAAATTCGTCAGAAAGAGGTTTCCTATTAAATTTGGAAGAAATCGGTTCAGATTTAGATATAGCCCCCATATATACTTACCCCCGTTTTGACATGTGAGCGCTGTAAAAATTTTATTTTATATCCGATCAGAGCGAATGTCGACAAAAAGAGGTTTCTTTCTACATGAAGGAATACTGCCAAATTCGGAGAAACTCGGATTAGATTTAGATATAACACCCATATATATGTTACCCCCGATTTGACATGTAAGCGCTGTAAAAACTGTATTTTATATCCGATCAGTGCTAAATTCGGCAGAAAGAGGTTTCTTATTACATGAATGAGTATTCAGGGAAGATCGGTTCAGATTTATATTAAAGCTCCATATATATGTTCCTCCTGATTTGGTATCAAACCGCTATAGAAGTTGTATTTTACCTCCGATCATTAAAATTTTCCAGAAAAATGTTTCTCAATTTAGGAACGAATATTGCTTAATTTAGCAATTATCGTTTCAGAATTAGATAATGTGTTTCTACCCATTTACCAATTATTCCAAATTATTATGGCAATGACCCTTATCGCATTGTTAGGGAGGTGTAGGGTATTATAAAGTCGGCCCCGCCCGACTGTCTGCCTTTCCTTACTGGTTTTTTTTATAGGATTTTCAAAAAAAAAGTTATTTGGCGGACCCTTTATAATACTACATTGATTTATTTGCCCTCGCTATGAAGTTGAGCCTGACATCCAGCGCCCTATCTAGTGTAACATCTGGGTGTTTTGATCAATCCGATGGTTACACAGTGCACAAAATAAACTCAAGTTGAGAAGCAAATTACGCGGTACTATTTCTTATGTGGGCCTTGACTGGTAAAACACGAATCCTTTTTTGGAATTCCCCGGACACCCCCAAAATCCGGATTTACGGGTAAAAACGATTTTCTTGCCTTTTTTCGCTTTAACGCCAATAACTTTGTTAAATATTAACCGATTTCCAATCCCTAAAAGAATTTGGAAAGAAGAAAATTCGACCTTTCGATCGATGTATATTTTGTTTATTTGAAGCAGTGAAAAAGGCAAGGAAATCGGGGGTGTCCGGCAAATTTCGTAGAACAAACGTTGTTCTACTCGTCAAGACCTACAAGAAAAATAGTGTCGCGGTTTTTGGTTTTTGGACTGTCGCACTGTGTTATTTTTCCTATACTGATTTGATGGATTTTACAGCATTATTTAAAACATCTTTCCTGTATTCTTTACGCAAATTAATATTCTACAAAATTTATAATTCCATAATTAGTTTCTTCTCCTTCACTTGTTTGTTTATTTTTAGTTTATTTTTTGTATAATTTCCAATATTAACTTACACTACTAGAATCATGGAGATATTATGTTATTCATATTTTTTTCCTCTCTGTGGAGAATGTGTATTCGGAAAATTCTAAAATATTTACCTTTGGCATTGAAGTATTCTCGTATTGAATGTTAAATCTGCATAGATTGTTTTCGGAAACAAACACAAGTACCTTTGTGTGGTATTGTATCTCTGTATCTATGTATAGTGTGTTTTGATGAGAAGTTCTTTGTTAGTTTACTTTAACAAATCCTTTAGGGGTATAACTTACATGCAATTTTTATTACAATATTTTGTGTACTCGTATAATCCTTTTAAATCCAAAACTGTGACAGTGGGTCTTAGACAAATTTTTATATCCTACACCACACTGTGGTACAGGGTATTATAAGTTTGTTTCACGGCAGATGTTTGTAACACCTGAAAATAACAGAGCTAGACCCACCTTAAAGTATACCGATCGACTCAGAATCACTAGCTGAGTCGATTTAACGACGTCCGTCCGTCCGTCTGTCCATGTAAAGTTGTTCGTCGACTACAGGCCGCAATTTCACTCCGATCGTTCTGAAATTTTGCAGTTTAGAGTATTTCAGGGCTGTTAAGATCGCTATTGAATTTGGTTGAAATCGGTTCAGATTTAGATATAGCTCCCATATATATGTTTCGTCCGATTTGGCCCTTTAGTCCTATAGAAGCTGTATTTTACATCTGATCGTTTTGAAATTTAGAATGGTAGATTTTCTTGATCCATGAACCAACATTGCCGAATTTGAAGAAAATCGGTTAAGATTTAGCTATAGCTCCCATATATATGTTTCGTCCGATTTGGCCCTTTAGTCCTATAGAAGCTGTATTTTACATCCGATCGTTTTGAAATTTAGAATGGTAGAGTTTCTTGATCCATGAACCAACATTGCCGAATTTGAAGAAAATCGGTTCAGATTTAGATATAGCTCCCATATATATCTTTCGTCCGATTTGGTCCTTTAGTCCTATAGAAGCTGTATTTTACATCCGATCGTTTTGAAATCTAGAATGGTAGAGTTTCTTGATCCATGAACCAACACTACCGAATTTTAAGAAAATCGGTTAAGATTTAGCTATAGCTCCCATATATATGTTTCGTCCGATTTGGCCATTTAGTCCTATAAAAACTGTATTTTACATCCAATCGTTTTGAAATTTAGAATGGTAGAGTTTCTTGATCCATGAACCAACATTGCCGAATTTGAAGAAAACGGTTAATATTTAGCTATAGCTCCCATATATATGTTTCGTCCGATTTTGCTCTTTAGTCCTGAAGAAGCTGTATTTTACATCCAATCATTTTGAAATTTAGAATGGTAAAGTTTCTTGATCCATGAACCAACACTACCGACTTTGAAGAAAATCGGTTACGATTTAGCTATAGCTCCCATATATATGTTTCGTCCCATTTGGCCTTTAGTTCTATAGAAGCTGTATTTTACATCCAATCGTTTTGAAATTTAGAACGGTAGAGTTATTTGATCCATGAACCAACACTACCGAATTTGAAGAAAATCGGTTAAGATTTAGCTATAGCTCCCATATATATGTTTCGTCCGATTTGGCCCTTTAGTCATATAAAAGCTGTATTTTACATCCAATCGTTTTGAAATTTAGAATGGTAGAGTTTCTTTATTCATGAACCAACATTGCCGAATTCGAAGAAAATCGGTAAAGATTTAGCTATAGCTCCCATATATATGTTTCATCCGATTTGGCTCTTTAGATCCAATCGTTTTTATACCCTACACCACACTGTGGTACGGGGTATTATTTAAGTATAAAATGTCCCAAAAGTAATTTTATGTAAACAATTTATACATGAATTACAAAATTTATATATCAGAGTTATTCAATATTACGAGAGTGGTGTAGGGTATTATATAGTCGGCACCGCCCGACTTTAGCCTTTCCTTACTGGTTGTAGATAAAGATGATATGATTATTTATTGAAGAAAAAAGTTGCCAATATAAAAGTACCCGTCAGGGAAACTAAAGTCAACGTTTTTTAAAATGTTTTTTACGACTGTTAATAATATGTTAGAAAAATTAGTAGCTCTCATAACTCGTATCCCGCCCCCATCGGGCTTATACTAAAATAATATGGTGCAATTGCTAAAGACAAATTCCATGAAAATTGGAATTTAAAAAAAAAACTTTAACATTAACAAATTTTTGGTTTTTGATTTTATGGAATAGTATATCTCAATCTACAAAAAAAAAACAGTTGTTGCGTCTCTGAAACATTTTTGTTGCAAGTCTTCTTTCAGTTTATGTATTGTGTCCAATGACATCTGCAGGGGATGTGGTAATGAGGAAGAAGTGGAGCGCTTTGAGCACCTGTGTTGCTTCTGTTCCTCATTAAGTAAACGACGCATTATGGGCGGAAATTGAAAATTGTGGCAAAAATTCACATTTTATGGCATCAATAAATTAGATAAATTTGCATTCTATGATCTCTGAGTAATATATTGTCACCCTAACCTAAACCTGATCCTTACCACATTTCAAAATATAGGTAAAAAAATGCTCCGCTGAAAATATAAATTATAATAAAAATAAAGTAATATATCTATCCAAACAATTTTTAGATTTTCCTTAGAGATGCCCACTTTTCTTCTCAATGCCCACTGTTACTCTACAAACTCGTCTGCCATATACTTTCAAAGAAATGTCAATATTGCTTTCTTTCCCTCAACCAACATAAATACTTGTGTATACTTATACATACGGAACTTTAGATATAAATTCATGAATAGCTATCAACTTTTAACGTATGAGCAAATAGATAGTAACATGTCATCAGAAATGCAAAAGGACCAACGAAAAATCTTAAAAAATTTTGCAAGAAACACAAAAAAAATGATAAAATTTGCTTTTAGAAGAACGGTGCTTATGTGTTTTGAAGACACATTTTTCACATGTCCTGAAAAGGATAAGACAACTCCTTTGAATATTGATTCAGATTGTAATTTGTGCCGGATTTGTTTGTCCATATCCATAGAGTATTTATTTTAAAAGCAATTTTCGGTTAAACACAACCCTAAGACTAACAAAATGAAAAATCAAAGGAATCTACACTAAAATAATATCAAAGGTTTATGTAGAGTAATCATAGTTTCAAGAGTAAACGTATATACATATATGTATACTCGTACACCCCGATGAACTGAGATGAAAATTCCATTAAACTTTATTCTCAAGGTAATGTCGTATGAAAGGAAAAGTCTGTCTCCCTTTTTGCCAAATTTTCCCTTTACTCGCTTTTTTATATACGAAATACTTTGCGAACCAAAAGAAAAAAACATTAAAGAAAGGAAAGCAAAAAGGCTTTCTTTTACTCACTCGCATAGTAGAAAGAGTGAACGAAATCACGCACTTTGGTTATAAAAATAAATTAATAGTTATAACTATAAATTTGCAGATTTTTATGGACAGATTATCACCGAAATGAATGAAGCTCATACTTGTATGAGCTTCGTCGAATACTTGCTCCCAGCCATAACAATGTAATAATGGGTCCTTGGGCATTTGACCCCTCCCATGACAAAAGGAAGGGTACTATAACATCAATGTGGCGTTCTTAACATGGCTTTGAAAGTCATAAGTGTATGTGGGAATTCTATGGTGATGGTTGTGTTTGCGTATAAACAGTTCATAGTCATCGCATGATGACGGAAGACAATTTTAAATATATCCTTAACCATCGATGCTGGATTTGTATACCCTTTTAGTGGAGGAGTGTATATATTTCATTTGCTACAGACCAAAAGCGTAACACACCGAAGGAGACACCTAAGATCCCAAGTGAGTCATTTGAGCAATGTCCGTCTGTCTGTCTGGCAAGTGCGCACGATAACTCTCGAAAGGAGTAACAGATTGACTTCACATTTAGTATGTGGTAATAGTTTTTTCTATCTCAGACTAACTTCGACGATTGCTCGATTCATACTAAAGGGTTTTCCAACAAGAGGTGTTATTTTGGTATTCAAAGAAAATTGCCATTTCCAACCATAAAAAATCATTAATCATCTCTCGATAGCGCAATCCATTCACCGTAACTGTTGATCCAACCTCATTTTCGAAAAAGTAAGGTCCAATGACCCCGCCGGACCATAAACCGCACCAAACAGTCACACGTTGAGGATGGAGAGGCTTCTCAACAATAACCCTTGGGTTTTCCGAGCCCAAGATGCGACAATTTTGCTTGTTGACGTAGCCACCGAGGTGGAAATGGGCCTCATCGGCCAAGATGATTTTTCGATGGAATTCCGGATCATTTTCATGCATTTCAAGGACCCAATCAGCAAAGACACGACGTTGTTGATGATCGGCCGGCTTGAGTTCTTGTGTTAACTGAACTTTATAAGCCTTAAGACCCAAGTCTTTATGCAAGATTCGGTGTAATGACGTTGAATGCCCAATTCCAAAGAACTATGAGAAATGGACAAACATTTTTCTTCAAAACTTTGGGCTACAGCAGCAATATTCTCAGTTGTTCTTGAGCGACGTGCACGGGTTTTATTCTTCACATCACTAACTTGTCCCAACAGCTCGAATTTTCCCCACAAATTTCTGTATTGCGGTCCGACAAGGTGCTTCACGACGACCCAAAAATGCTTTAGTTTTGCGAACTGTGACTGCAAGATTTTCACCATTTTTGTGAATTTGAATAATTTCAATGCGTTGTTGAATCGTATAACGTTCCATTTTTATACCCTACACCACACTGTGATACAGGGTATTATAACTTTGTGCATTTGTTTGTAACACCCAAAAGGAGAAGAAATAGACCCATTGTTTATTATACCGATCGACTTAGAATCACTTTCTGAGTTGATTGAGTCATGTCAGTCTGTCTGTCCGTCTGTCTGTGCATGTATTCTTGTAATCAAAGTACAGTCGCAATTATGGTCCGATCTCGACGAAACTTTACACATGTATTTTATTTGGCCCAAGGACGATCCCTATTGAATTTGGTTAAAATCGGTTCAGATTTAGATATAGCCCCCATATATACGTTACCCCCGATTTGAAGTGTAAGCGCTGTAAAAACTGTATTTTATATCCGATCAGTGCGAAATTCGGCAGAAAGAGGTTTCTTATTACATGAAGGAATACTGCCAAATTCGGAGAAAATCGGTTCAGATTTAGATATAGCCCCCATATATGTGTTACCCCCGATTTCACATGTAAGCGCTGTAAAAACTGTATTTTATATCCGATCAGTATGAAATTCGTCAGAAAGAGTTTTCCTATTATATAAATGAACGCTTTTAAATTTGGAAGAAATCGGTACAGATTTAGATATAGCCCCCATATATACTTACCCCCGATTTGACATGTGAGCGCTGTAAAAATGTTATTTTATATCCGATCAGAGCGAAAGTCGACAAAAAGAGGTTTCTTTCTACATGAAGGAATACTGCCAAATTCGGAGAAACTCGGATTAGATTTAGATATAACACCCATATATATGTTACCCCCGATTTGACATGTAAGCGCTGTAAAAACTGTATTTTATATCCGATCAGTGCTAAATTCGGCAGAAAGAGGTTTCTTATTACATGAATGAGTATTCAGGTAAGATCGGTTCAGATTTATATTAAAGCTCCATATATATGTTCCTCCTGATTTGGTATCAAACCGCTATAGAAGTTGTATTTTACTTCCGATCATTAAAATTTTCCAGAAAGATGTTTCTCAATTTAGGAACGAATATTGCTTAATTTAGCGATTATCGTTTCAGAATTAGATAATATGTTTCTACCCATTTACCAATTATTCCAAATTATTATGGCAGTGACCCATATCGCATTGTTAGGGAGGTGTAGGGTATTATATAGTCGGCCCCGCCCGACTTTCTGCCTTTCCTTACTGGTTAGTAATGGCGTAGTTTCTACTTGTCAAATGTCAAAGAATGAAAGCTTCAAAAGTGACAGCTACCGAAATACCGGTTGATTCAAAATAACACCTCTTGTTGGAAATCCCTGTAGTACCTCACCAACACATTGATTCTCTGATAACTTCTATACGGCTTATCCGAATATTCTGCAATTCCACACATAGTAATATTTGATTAGTCGCTGTCATATCCGAATGTATAACCTGCTCACTTTGATTATATTGTCCATTGTGCTACCACAGGGGCGTACACTTAACCCCAATTTGATTGCTTTAAAACTCAAACGTTGACGGATTTTACCATCATCCTAGTAGATTACTCCCCGAAGAAATGAGAGCCGTAGGTTTCACGATGCCTTGCAAAGAGAGCGGAGCACAGACACAGAAGTATTCTAATGATTCCCCCACAACTAGTGACCACCTGTCATTTGCTGCTTTAAATTCCCCTGGAGCTCGTAAGGAAGTTCCTAGTCTGTCAAGTTCATATGCTTTGCAGTTCCGTTGCACTCGTGTGATATCGGTCTCGCTAACGACAGCAGTGTGTTGGTGCATTTGGAGATTAGACAGGTCCACATCCGCCTGGACTGTATTCCTGACTAGTGACTACTTGTCATTATTTACTTAAGTTCCCCTGGAGCACATAAGGTAGTTCCTAGTCTGTCAGCATCATATGTCAGTTCCGTTGTACTCGTATCCTGTGGCCATGTACCCATATCAGGTGAAAATTCAACTGTTCAGCCATTTCGCCAAGAGATGCTGAACGTCAAGGTGCAGGTTTTGAATTCAGGAATGTATTTTCCAGGGTCTTGATAGCAGCTTTAATTATCACCCATTCCGCTACCTCTTTTATAGTAAGATTTCTGCTGGTAAACACTACAGTGATCAAGCAGTCTTTTTGCAACGACTAGCTCAAGTTTCGCAAAAAGGACACCAACAACTACATGGTTGTTAAGTTTGGAACCGTCTGAATAGAAGTTAACGAATCTCGGATACGATCATTCTATTCTGATTTATCAGGATTAAGAGTGAGATACTTCTTACCAAAAAGTTGTTCAGATATAGTGTAATCAACAATGCTGGGAAAGTCAGGCTTTGTGTCTTGACGCTATAACACTATGACCAGTTCACTAAACTAGAGTGACAGAGTCTGTCGGCATTGAATGTAGTACAACATTTAGCGCCTCAGTTGGTGTCGTTCTCATAGCACCAGTGATACATATATTAGCCATTTGTAAAACTTTGTTTAGTATCGCGCTGAAGTTGGATTTCTGCAGAGCTGTCCCCCAGAAGACAATGCCATACAGCATTATCGGTCTGACTACTGCCGTATACAAACAATAAAATGTGCGTGGGTTCAGACCCCAGTGTTTTCCTATTGCCCTTTTACAGATATTTGTATATCGCAACCACAAGAGCGGGTTCAGATCCCAGGGTGTTCCTATTGGGGTGAAAACAACATGATTCCTCCTATTTTGTTGATTGGCCTAATACCGGCTGAATATTTTTTAATAACTCTTTTAACAGTATTATTTTTTTAATAGGGAAAACGTAAATTTGTTGCTGATGGACAACTGATAAACTACCATTGCAAACCAATAACCAAAGGTTCAGATAACTGCCTATATATGCATAAGCGGAGCGTTGAGGACTATCATTATCACCACTTATACACGGATGGTTCGAAGCTTGATGATAATGTTGGCTTTGGAGTACACTGTAAGGAACTCAGTCTTGATATAACTCACAGACTACCAGATATTTGCAGAGTATATCAAGCCGAAATAATGGCAATAAGGGAAGTCGCCAAGTGGCTGAGTCGCAAAACTAGCGTTGCGATATAGATACCTGGGCATAGGGATATCCCGGGGAACTGTAAAGCTGATGAACTTGATAGGAAGGGGATGACATCACAAATTCTCTAAAAATTAGTCAGAAATCGTCACCTGTAGGGTAGCTAGAGGAACTGAGAAGGTCAAAATGTCTTCTCGCACTAGAGAGGAAAAAACATTCTAAGTTATTATCAGTTCTGATGGAACCCCGACTGACGCCAGAAGTTGAAAGCATGGAGCACCCTCATTAAATATACGACGTCTGTATATACTGGGGTCGACCTTCTAGGAAGTCTGACAGATCTTTCCCGTCACGATATCCGTACTTTTGATAACATTGTTTATCAAATAAGTTGATTTCAATGAGGGGCATCTGAGCCCGTGATATCACTACAGACCTACATTGGTCTGGCTGCTATCCTTACCTAAACCTATCAAGTAAAAGCGTTAATTTAGGCTATGCCGAATCTTATATACCCTCCATCATGGATAGCATGTGACCTCACAAAATAACTCAAACCTTAAGAAAATAACACCGAAAAACACAAAAAATATAGTAGATGAGAATAGTAGGGATAACAACAAGTTAGATGCTATATATAGGAGCTATATCTAAATATGGACCGATATCGCCCATTTTCAATCCCAAGTTACCTGCAGCTATAAGAAGTATATATACCAAATTTCAGCCACCTAGCTCAAGTATTATAGATTGTAGCGTGATTACAACAGACGGACGAACGGACGGGCGGACATGGCTAAATCGTCTTAGAATTTTACGACGATTAAGAATATAT
Organism: Eudasyphora cyanicolor; assembly: GCA_963930755.1. Taxonomy (NCBI): domain Eukaryota; kingdom Metazoa; phylum Arthropoda; class Insecta; order Diptera; family Muscidae; genus Eudasyphora; species Eudasyphora cyanicolor. Next base: position 245,454,676 of record OZ005737.1, read on the forward strand.
ATATACTTTATGGGGTCTCAGATCAATATTTAGAGGTGTTACAAACGGAGTGACAAAATGAATATACCCCCCATCCTATGGTGAAGGGTATAAAAACATGACTTTTTTCGAATTATAAAAAAAACTAAATTTTCCCAAAAATAATACAAAACCGTCAAAAATACCGATCATAATTTTTGAAAAATTTTCAAGAGAAACAAAAAACTAAGTAATCTGATAAATGTTGTCTTGGAAAAACTGGAGTCAAATATAATGATGCATAATTAATAAATTAATTCACGGAAACATGATTTATAAATGGTTTTCATACTGTGTGAAATCGAAATTTTTGACTATGAAAAAGAGATAATCCGTTGTTAGGCCCTTTTGAATTCCGTAAAAAAATTCGAAATTTTTGATAGTTGGTCGCTTAATATTTATCAGGATGTGTATTTCGAAGCAATGAACAGTTACCTATCAACTCATTTTTGGATTATTTTTTAGTTTATTGCACCATTTTCGTTTCTGATGATGGTATATTGATATTTAATTTCTTCAAACGGCAATTAAATTTCAATTTCGACATTCGCCAATAAATATGTTTGTCTTTTTGTTTTACCACATAACACATTTATTGGCCCCAAAACTTCAGAAGAATTACTTCTCCAATATATGTATCTCTAACACTTCGTCCATCTTAACTAAATGTCCTGCTGCTGTAACAAAGTTCTTTAAGATTTTTGTTGCGCATAAGCCTTTAGTTGTTTATGTACCCTAACAAATAAGTTGATTTTCTTTCATATTTTGCCAGGATAAGATTTTGCGGTTCGTCGATGGTCGAGGGCGACAACTTTAAATCTTATTTCTTTATTATGTTATTTATAGAATTTTAATAACCAAATTAGTGTTTGTCAACTACTCACAGGACTTTATGTCTCAATGACGCCACATTATGGAGTTATTAGTTTAATGGATTAGAAAGGGTTTTACGTATCTGGGTCAGGCTTTTACATTTTTATAACATATACTGTCCGCCCCAACCCAATATTAAGGAATGCGTTAAAATATTTATGAACACATCGTATGGATTTTCTCGTACATTGAAGGACAACGTTGAATGTAGCTCAACTGGGCCTCCAATAGCAGAAAACAAGAGAAAATAATTACAAAAATTGCTCATTTGGCAAAATATTCATATTTGCTTTGAGTCTACTGGGGGGAAACCACAACAATTTTGCATGTGTAATGTCCAAATATAGAAATTAAAGTTAACAACAAGCTGTGTGACCCATAATGGAGATGACCTTGAAAATGTATACGCTTGACCATAGAACAAAGAACTGATTTTTGAATTGTAAATTGATGTCCCAGTTTTATTTGATCTCTAAATATTTCGTTCATGTATGTATGTATTTGTTTTGATTCACACTGTGTCTTTTGAAAACTATGCCATACTCGTAGAGTTATGTTTCTTGATTTACAAGTAAAACATTTGATTTATTACCCAGCAAAATCTTGGTAAGTACCTGTCATTATTCCCTACATTACCAAATAATGACATCTCATTATTCGCTGCATTACTTTCGGCTTATTAATAATGACTTACCAATAATAACAGAAATAAGTGATTTTTTGTTATCAAAATAATTTTTGCAAATTTTAATATAATGCAATTTTGGCTATATGTGGGTTATTGTACAAGATTTATTTATATTTCAACATGTTTTCAAACAATACGTGCAGATTTGAATGAAAATACCAGAAATTCGAATCTGGCAAGAGGGAATTGTTCGTTTCGAGAAATATGCGCGACAATATGCAAACAATCATTTTAAATGGCCATTTCTACATATCTACTACTTATTTTATATATATACTAGCATTTAAATACCCGGCGATGCCCGGTTTACCTTTGAAAACAGTGATCCAAACATTAGTATTATTTTTGATTTTGAATAAAAAATAAGGACCCACAAACTAAAAACAAATGTTGGCTATAGCAAAATTTATGTAAAAATACGTATTTAAAATCTTTGGTTTACAAATACCTTCGAACATTTCATCATACGCCGATCATTAAAAATTTGTTTAAAATCCAGGATCAGTCTATGTACTTTAAAGTCTATCAAACTCCAGATTTACAGAAAATTCTGTAAATGTGAAAACACAACCTCAAATGTACGATATGTGTGTAAACTTTCAAATTAATACTTTTATGGGGTCAGTGGTCAAGAGGTCACCATATAAGTGGCTGAGAAACAAATGCATAATATGCTCTGTATGTTTCAAATTTCGATATACTCGTATACATTTTTGTTTAAATATTACCGGTGTATATAGCGAGCGATATATTTCGAAACGACTTTTAAACATTATGTCTCCGTTTTTGTGTACCTCTTGTCCTCAGGCCGGACGACGAATTTCCTTGAAGATCGTTTTATGCACATATATGTGCAGCTTCACAGATCTTTATTGGATTTTTATTGGAAGAATGAAAAAATCTTATGGAATTTTGAAATGTAGTGGAAGAATGAAAATTGCTTTGGTCACTACTGACAACAATCTTAAAATTCAAAATTGTTTTTTTCCTGTGTATACTACATATTATTTTATCTTTCTATAATTTAAGCGCGAAAGTTGACCACTGTCCAAAAAACGACTATGTTAATAGGCCGTAGGCTATACCACACTGGAGTTTCTAGCTTTCTACCTGTTATATGAGCCGCAACGGTCAAGCGGCCAAAAGTCGCTTTAATTACTATTAACATTGCCATTTTGGGCCCTTTAAAGTATAGAAAGAGTGGAAATTGCATTGGTCACAGTCTGAGATTTGACCGAATTGACAACGTTATATATATATATCTTACCACATTAAGTGGTGAGAGATATATTTTGAACAGGGGTTAGAAGTTTTACAATCTGTAAAATAGTGAACATAGTTTTTGGCCACTTCTTCACTGACCACAGTCAGAGAATTCAAAATTATTATATTTACAAAGTTTTAACTTTGTGTCCTATTAGAGGCTTCAGAAAGGACGAAAACAATTTATAGCGCTACAACTGACCACTGGCCGAAAAATGTCTACGTGAGTAGCCCGTGGTTTATACAACACTCATGTCTATGAGAGTGCAATTTATGGGATTTTTAATGTATTGAAAGAATGAAAAACTCTTAAAGAATCTTGAAATCCAGTAAAGATTGAAAATGGTTTTGGTCATTGCTTAACTGACCACTATCGTAGAATTCAAAATTGCGTTTCTCGGGTATAGTACTACATATTATTTTATCTATGTATCATTTTAGGCGCTTCTGAAATACAAAAAAATATTTAAAATTTTGATTGCGCGACAACTGACTACGTGTCAAAAACGACTGTGTGAATAGTCCGCTCAACACTCAAGTCTATACCGAAGCAAAATTTAAAGCTTCCTACTTCTTAAAGGTACCGTAATGGTCAAGCGGTCAAAAGTCGCTTGGTGTAATCGCATCCCTTGAAGATTATAGCTCTTAAAGGACAATTAAAGTACAGAAAGTGTGGAAATTGATTTGGTCACTGCTAAACTGACCACAGTCGGAGAAGTGACCGAATTGACAATGTTAGATAGGCTACCACAGTAAGTGGTGAGCGATATATTTTGAAAAGACTTTAAAAATTTTAAGACGCGGTTTTATGTCCGGTTTGACCTCAGACTGGACATCGAATTATTGTTTTCGCATCTCCATTGAAATCAGTCTGTAGATATAAATTTGTAAATCATTGACTCTTAAGGAACTTTTAAAATCAGAGAAATAATGAAAATTGTTTGGGTCACAGTTAAAATGTCCACATTCAGATAATTCAAAATAATTTTTCGCGCATATATTTGCGGTTTATAGTACTACATATATACAAAGTTTTAACTTTGTATCTTATAAGTTAATTCCGAAACGACAAAAACAAAACGCAAGTTTTTGATAGCGCTACAACTGACCACTGGCCGAAATATGATTAAGCGAGTAGTTCGTAGTTTATACAACACTCCACTGTGTGTGCAAAATTTCAGCTCTCTAGCTTTAACAGGAGCCTCTGTGGTCAAGTGGTCGAAAATCACTTGGCGGAAAATCGAAAATCAAAGTAGCCTATGGCACTTCCCAGGCATTGGTCTATCTGTCCACCAAGTTTCAAGAAAATCGGTTCAGCCGTTTAAGCGTGATGCTGGAACAAACAAACAGACAAACAAACGATTTTATAATATTAATAGGATTAATAGGATTTCCATTTCTACATATCTACTACTTATTTTATAACTTATTGGTAATGCATTATTCAAGTACATAAAATCGAGCTACAAATAAGTACTTATTATGCTACTTTATTGTATGCTTTGTGAAGTACTTTCCTCCAATGACATCCCCATGTTAAAATAATTAGAAAAGTGGCTAAATAATAAGTACTTATCATTATCGAACTTTGCTTACTCGTCGGATTATTTGGTAATGAGAAATTTTGTTGGGTATATTTTGATATTATTACAAAGTTCACTTTATTTTGGTTCTTTTTATTAAAGCGTCATGTCAACAAAAACTAAATTTAAACCATCAGCGATGGCTTCACAAATATAACTCGTCCACATTGAGATGATATGATATTAAATAGTTGTTAGAAAATAGCTTAGAGTAATATTGAGATCTTAGCAAAGAAACCTACTGAGAACTTACAACAAATGATAATCTATCTCTCTCTTTCACGTGTTCATCACAGTTCATATACTGGAGAGAGTGGGAGATATATACATATCTTATACTTAACTTAAAAAGAGAACCAAAATAGGCATTCAGTCAATAAGTAAGGAGAGTAAATATATTATTAGTAACGAGAGCAAATATACAGTGGGTTCTTGACCCATGTAACTATAGGATATAAGTCGAAAGCAACCCCATATTATATATATATATTCTTGAACTTGATTAAATTGGGTCAGAATATTTAATATCGACCTATGTAGTTTATTTTTGGCTTAAATGGTTATAAGCAGTTACAAATAGGTAAAATAAGATCTCGCTATAACTTTTTTTAAAAAAAAATTTTGGAAAAAAATTTATGGGCGTTTTAATTTTTGAAAAAATTAAAGATATGAGTTTTTGTGTTTTACGAAATTTGCAATTGCTCTCGAACGGCTGAACCGATGTTTGCAAAGTTTACTCTGTTTTAAAGAGGACACAATGCGCAATTTTTGTAAACAATTTTTTTTTTGTTTTGTTTGTAGAAAAAATTGCTTCCCCCTCGATTTTCTTTAAATCTTCAGAGAATATTCTTTGCACTCTCAGAAATGCTCCCCCCTCGATTTTCTTCAAATTTTCATAGAAATCTCAGAAATCCAGAACAGTAAACAATTTTTGGGAGTCTGACAATTTTCGTCTGTTTTTGCAAAACACTGCACAGTGGTACGAATTATAAAAGGGGAAACCAAACAACTGATTGCGACCAAACTTGGCATGGTAGATGAAAAGGTGTTGGCGAAGTTAAGTGTTTTTACTTGGACCCCCTATGTCAGAAAAGGGCGGAGCTAGAGTTCATCAAAGTTGGCCATATCGGGTGAAGAAAATGTTAAAGCGCGTGTAACTCGTGTTTCTCTTCCGATTTATAAAATTTATTTTTGTGTGTGTTCTACTAACTGAGGTCTAGAAAAAACCTTTTTACACCTAAATAAATAAAAATAAAATGCCCATACATTTTTTTCAAAAAGTTAAAAAAAAATGATATTGAGATCTTATTTTACCTATTTGTAACTGCTTATAAACATTTTAGCCAAAAATGAACTACATAGGTAAATATTAATTATTCTGAGCCATATACTCGTATATCCATAAGTACCACCTGATTTGGTATCAAAGCGATCTAGTTTATTACGAGTACTCGCCTTTATGAGGAGGTGGAGCCGAGAACTTTGTTTTAATTGAAACGAAACCAATTATTCCATTTTGTTATCGCCATGTCCCATTGCGCATTGTTAGGATGGTGTAGGGTATTATATAGTCGGCCACGCCCGACTTTCGGTATTTCCATACTGGTTGTAATAAATGTAGTTAATGTTATAAAGGGTGGTTAAATTTTAAGGGCCGATGTTGATTTTAAATAAAATTGTCATTTCTTTTTATTATGATAATATTGGTATGGTTCAAATATGTATGGAACAAAATATCGGCCAAATGGCCGCCACGACCTCGGCGCACACCTCCATCCGAAGGTCAAAATTTTCGATAATGTGCTGAATTATCTAATCCTTTAGCTCTTGAATTGTTGCTGGCTTATCGACGTACACCTTTTTTCTCAAATAACCACAAAGAAAGAAGTCCAACGGTGTCAAATCACATTATCTTGGCGGCCAATTGACATAGCCACGACGTGAGATAACACGGCCATTGAATTTGTTGCGCAAAAGTGATTGGTATGAAAGCGATCTAGTTTAGTACGAGTACTCGCCTTTATGAGGAGGTGGGGCCGAGTACTTTGTTTTAATTGAAACGAAACCAATTATTCCATTTTGTTATCGCCATGTCCCATTGCGCATTGTTAGGATGGTGTAGGGTATTATATAGTCGGCCACGCCCGACTTTCGGTATTTCCATACTGGTTGTAATAAATGTAGTTAATGTTATAAAGGGTGGTTAAATTTTAAGGGCCGATGTTGATTTTAAATAAAATTGTCATTTCTTTTTATTATGATAATATTGGTATGGTTCAAATATGTATGGAACAAAATATCGGCCAAATGGCCGCCACGACCTCGGCGCACACCTCCATCCGAAGGTCAAAATTTTCGATAATGTGCTGAATTATCTAATCCTTTAGCTCTTGAATTGTTGCTGGCTTATCGACGTACACCTTTTTTCTCAAATAACCACAAAGAAAGAAGTCCAACGGTGTCAAATCACATTATCTTGGCGGCCAATTGACATAGCCACGACGTGAGATAACACGGCCATTGAATTTGTTGCGCAAAAGTGCCATTGTTTCGTTAGCTGTGTGGCAAGTGGCACCGTCCTGTTGAAACCACATATCCATATTTTCCAATTCGGGCCATCAAAAGTCCGTGATCATCTCACGACAGCGAACACCATTCACAGTAACTGCCTGACCGTCCTCATTTCGAAGAAGTATGGACCGATGACGTCGCCAGCCCATAAGCCGCAACAAACGAACTGGGAGAGCATGTACAGGTGTTTTCACAACTCCTACAGAAGCGGTTTGCTGAAATTTGCGCACAATTCTCCCGATTGTGGACACATTTGGTCGATTATGCTGATCAAAAAAACATCACGAAGTGTATTTTGAATTGAACGCCCATTTTCGTAAACGGCTTAAAAAACTTTAATCGAGCAACGATTGTGTATCTTTCCATGGTTCAAATTGAGTTAGTCTGAAATTAAGAAATGTCAAATGAAATGCAGAAGAGAACTTGCCGTTTAGGTGTGGTTCACATTCTACATCGGCCTTTACAATTTAACCACCAATTACAATGACATCTTAAGAGTTAATTATACCCTACTGATGTCTGTGGTAATATCCATCGAATGAGTGATGAAATAAATTTTAAATATATAGTTCATACGCCCATTGGTGCCATTTGTTTTGACGCAGAAACTAATGTAATTTTCGATTCTGGAAAAAAATGTAGCCACGTCGACGCGAAATTCTGCAAAATATGTGCCCTTTTTAGGTAGAACTGATGTAGTGCCTCGAATTAAACATTTCTCCTTTTTCTAAATTCCAAAATGTGGTATAAAAGTCCAGTTTTTCGGAAAAGGACAATGGAAATGCAGAAACTCTTTAGCCGAAACGAACTCGTCGTAAGATGAACTCATTTTAAGATATAGGGATTGACTCACAATCAATTTAGTTGATTCCATCAAACCATGCCTGTCCCTCCGCCTTCTGCTGTCATTGCAACTTTTCGTGCAGAGTATAATAGTATTGGTGGCAAATATTTTAGGAAGGTTTTGCGTTCAAAGACAAACCCTATGGAAATTGGTGAAAATCGTTCACGGTACAAATAAAGACTAAATGAAAATAATTTAAAATACAATATCATTTCAACTCCGACTTTTCATGCTTTAGAATGAAGATATCGATATGTAGCCTCCAATTTTGAATTTCTTAATTACCCACATTTTTTAACCGATCTATATGACTCTTGATCCAAGAATTAACTGTGAAATCTTTACAAAATATTTTCCATATTTACTTTTGATGCTACCCGTCATCCTAAGCAATATATTTATTTTTGATTTCCTCACTTGTCCTTTTATCACTTCTTCCTATTACCGATATTGAAATCGCTATTATAATATTGTTGAACCATTTGTTGTCCCATTGAAAACGAAAACAATTTGTAAAATCAACAGTAAATACATGTACTTGAAACATAAATATTAGCACTAGTGTGGCCTTGATGTTGGGCGAGAAAGTTTATGGATAAAGCCCAACTTTAACCACAAAAATCATCAATGTACAATTAGAAATTTACAGCGCTTATACACGAGTGTTGGTTATTCAAATGCAAACAATGTCAGTCGACAGAAAAGTTTTTACAACTGCAATTACACATATATATGTGTCTAAACAAACACGGAGAGAAATATTTATGTATATGTATTGCCTCATACTAGTTGTCTGAAGTTAAGAATTCAAGGACTCTTATATATGGGGCTATATCAAAACATGGACCTATTTGCGCCATTGTACGTTCGATTTTTATATAATTGGTCAGAAATTAGGTTTTTTTTCTCGTTTATTTAGTAATAATATATAATTAGGTCTATAAATAAACAAATAGATTGTGTTAACAATTCAATTATACATAGTCACGTAGGCGAGCTCTCAAGTACAATTTTTATAAATTATAATTTCTTTTAAAAAATAAATATGGTAAGAATACATATGAAAATATTGTTTTATATTGAATGATAATGAAAAAGGTTATGAAAAACCAATATCTTTAGTATTGGGTGTCAGAATTGAGGTTTTTGATCCAAATTGATGGAAATCTGTTTAGTTTATATATAGTTCCTTCTGATTCTTGATCTATGAAAGAACACTGCTCAGATTTATTATGATTAACATCTTCAACTCATCCTTGGAATAAGCGTTGATGAAGATGAGGAGCTAATACCTTCGTTAATTGAAACGAAACCAATATTCCAAATTAATTTCTCAATGCCCCTGTGCACATTGTTAGGAAGGTGTAGGGTTTTCATTTATGTACAATGGGTGTTTATTTATGTAATATGGAAACTCTTTCTGCCGAATTTCGTACCGATGAAATATAAATAGAGTTTCTACAGCGCAGACATGTCAAATCAGGGGTAAGATATATATGTTAAGTTAAAACTTTGTAAATATTAAGTACTATACAGGCGAAAAATAATGACAGACAATGGTCAGTGTAGATGTGACCAAAAGGTTAATGCATTCATCATCAAAATTCACTTTAAATTTTATGTTATCACATGGATACAAAGGGAATTAAACAAAAGAAAGTAAAATATAATAAACTAGCTGACCCCAGCAGACGTTGTCCTGCCCGCCCTGTTTGGGATGTATTGCTGTGTTATTTACTGATATTTCATTCAAAAATGCATACATCTCGAGTTTTAGGAAAAAAGCTTCAAAAAAATTTATATTGACCATATGTCCACTACAGCGACATCTACCGGTTAGAATCATAGATACAAACTATTATCAAGACAAACCACACATTAATTTTAAATTTCAGTCAAATCGCTCTTGAAATACGAATTTTGCAAATAACTTGACCGCGAATGACGAATGACCCCAAACTGAATATATTGTTAAATTTTCGGACCATTCGCTTTTATGGTTTCCTAGATCATGCGTTACTAACAAACGTACAAAGGATTTTATATATAAAGATTGCAACACGTTCTAGGAAATTAAAACCTGGCTTTATATCGCTCCTTTTTTTTAAATAAATTTTTGTTTTATATTATTTTTTATCTTCATAGCCACTTTTAAATTAACATACTAACGTGAGAATGTATAGCCAATTCAGATATATAAAAAAATTGTTTTAAAAAAAAATGTCGTTTAAGACAGATGACCGCCTAATCAGAGAATAATTTGCCATTAAAAACTCATTTTCGAGAAAATGGCTAATAGCCACTTTTGAATATAAGCCCTCGATATGTTCTTAGATTGAGCGACCCAGTAGGTGAGTTGGTGTCGTGTTCGCCAATGAGTTTGGGTGCCATGGGTTCGATTCCCACCTAAGGCTCTGATCTGTCGCTACAAGAATAAATTTACTATGTATTGTAATTAGATAACTAAAAACCAGTAAGGAAAGGCAGAAAGTCGGGCGGGGCCCACCAAATAATACCCTACACCTCCCTAACAATGCGATAAGGGTCATTGCAATAATAATTTGGAATAATTGGTAAATGGGTAAGAACATATACTCGTATATCTGGATATATCTAAATCTGAACCTATAATCGCTAAATTAAGCAATATTCGTTCCTAAATTGAGAAACATCTTTCTGGAGAATTTTGTAATGATCGGAAGTAAAGTACAACTTCTATAGCGCTTTGTAACCAAATCAGGAGGAACATATATATGGAGGTTATATATAAATCTGAATCAATTTTCCCTGAATACTCATTCATGTAAAATAGAAACCTCTTCTGTGGAATTTCGTACTGATCGGATATAAAATACAGTCTCTATAGTGCTTAGATGTCAAATCGGGGCTAACATATATATGAGGGCTATATCTAAATCTGAACCGATTTCCCCCAAATTTTGTATTGTCTCTAAGTGTATCACGAGGCTACTGTCTGTCGATTTTTGTACAAATCGGTTCAAAAATGTTGTTTATACCTTGCATATATGCCAAATCGGAGGTACATATATATGGGAGATATATCTAAATCTGAACCGATTTTCTCCGAATTTGGCAGTATTCCTTTATGTAATAAGAAACCTCTTTCTGCCGAATTTCGCTGTGATCGGATATAAAATACAGTTTCTACATCGCTTGAATTTCAAATCGGGGGTAACATATATATGGGGGCTATATCTAAATCTGAACCGATTTCCCCCAAATTTTGGGTTGTCTCTAAATGTATCACGAGACTACTCTCTGTCAATTTTTGTACAAATCGGTTCGAAAATGTTGTTTATACCGTGCATATATGCCAAATCGGAGGTACATATATGTATATGGAGCTATATGTAAATCTGAACCGATTTTTACCAAATTCAATAGGTCAATCGTCCTTGGGCCTAAAGAAAGATATGTGCAAAGTTTCGTTGAGATTGGACCGTAATGACGACCTGTACTTTGATTACAAAAATACATCTACAGACAGACAGACGGGCATAGCTAAATCGACTCAGAAAGTGATTACAAGTCGATCGGTATAATAAACAATGGGTCTATCTCTTCTCCTTTTGGGTGTTACAAACAAATGCACTAAGTCATAATAATCTGTACCACTGTGTGGTGTAGGGTATAAATATGATCTTAGTTGAGTTTTTTATTTGCGCAGTTTTTTATTTGTGCAAAGTTTATACTTTGTGCATTTGTTTGTAACACCCAAAAGTAAGCGCTGTAAAAATTTTATTTTATATCCGATCAGTGCGAAATTTGACAGAAAGAGGTTTCTTATTACTCAAAGGAATACTGCCAAATTCGGAGATTTCGATATAGCCCCCATATATTCGAGTATGTTACCCCCGATTTGACATGTAAGCGCTGTAGAGACTGCATTTTATATCTTATCAGTATGAAATTCGACAGAAAGAAGTCTTTTTACATGAATGAGTATTCAGGGAAAATCGGTTCAGATTTATATATAACCTCCATATATATGTTCCTCCTGATTTGGTATCAAAGCGCTATAGAAGTTATACTTTACTTCCGATCATGAAAATTTTCCAGAAATCTGTTTCGAAATTATTAACGAAGATTGCTTAATTTAGCTATTATCGGTTCAAAATTAGATAATACGTTCCTAACCATTTACGAATTATTCCAAATTATTATCGCAATCACCTTATCGTATTGTTAGGGAGGTGTAGGGTATTATATAGTCGGCCCCGCCCGACTTTCTGCCTTTCCTTACTGGTTTTGTATTTAGTTAAGTTTGTTTGTGAAATAAATTTTAATTTTTTACGCAAAATTTGATGCAAATTCTTTGATCCATTTTTTCTCAAAGCAGAAAAACACCAAACAAGCAAAACATATTTGGGAATAATGTAACTAAGAATGTGCTGAAAAAAAAGTGTCTTAACATTTTATGTGAAAAAAAAAATTCCGGTACTTTTTTGAGAAAAAGTGAAGGAAGAAAATATTTTGTTTCTCTTTTTTCAGCATACCTTGCAGTGGCTCGTAACTTTTCAATAAAAATGTTTGGCAATGTAAATTTGAACAACTTTTGTGAGCATATAAATACAATCTGAACGTATCTAGGCACACTAAATAGGTCAAAAAAACACATTATACCTCTTATGTATGTGTCAGAACACACCAAAGCCCAAAACATATAAAAAACCCCAAAAAACCTCAAATACCAGTCAAAAACGCTCTTTACTGGTATCGCTATTGCTTTGACCACTAGATCGTATGACTAACATTGCTGCACGAACTGTAATTTTAACTTTTTTGGTGTTTGTGTTAAGTTTTTAGCTTTGGTGTATTCCGACACATATAGTATGGCCAATTGTATGGCCAACATTTTTGTAGTAGAAAATTCATCCCGCCCTTCCCATTTTAAGGGGTGCTTTTTTACGATTTGTTAAAATAAGGCCAAAAATTACATTTAAAATTCCTGATCCTGATTGTCCATTTTTGGGACGAAATGCTACGTAAAAACCCTCAAATGTAGACTGCTTTTTAAAGTGTTTTTCACTCCATATGTAAAATTTAAAAATTTTACTTTTCGCTTTCGTCGGCACTTGTTGAATGACAAAAATCGATCAATTAACACCTACACGAGTCAAAATCGCCTTTTTGATATGTTTGAATCGAAAAAATATATACTTGGAATCACAATTTTTAAATATTTTTTATTTCTAAACAAATAAATTTTATTTGAAAATCAACAAAATGTATTTGGAAGGCATATATTAGTATATTACAACAACATATATTTACAAACTAATCTTCTCAAATAAAATATGTATTTATATACAAATAAAATTATTTTTTAGGAATTTCTCCAAATATATTTTGTGTAAAAAAGATTTTCTAAAAGTAGCCGATTTTTCGAATATAATTTTTTTGTCATAATTTTAAATTGCATAATTGGTAATAACAATTGTTTTAAAGCACTAATTTTTGATTTCTATTTTTTCCAAGTCATCATTTGTTATCAACTTATCTGGCATAATGTATCATAATGCAAGGTTTTACGATTTCAATTATAATGGAATTTTACGAATATTTAAAATTTGCGAAAAAATATGTTTGGATTACTGAAAAATATAAAACTTGTCTTAAAAATAATTTATTGATATAGTTTCTGAATACTTAAATGCAAATAAATATTTGATTCGTAAATAATAGTCCCAAATAAAAAAATATTAGGTCGTAAACAAAGATTTATTTAGAACAACATATTCCCAAATATATTATTTTTATGTATGCCAAATATAATATATTTAGAGTGTACCCTAAATATTTGTATATTTCAAGCCGAATATGTTTGGGACAATGTACTACAGAAGCGATTTTTTTCAGCGTGTACAAATACTACGTATTTTTCAATATTTTAATGACATGTACTTATCATCATTTAAAACTGTGTTCACGCACGTGTGCGTTTAAAATTTTTCAAAAAAAATTAGGACTCATAAATGTTGGTGGATTTTCTGTAGAAAACTTATTAATTTCAGGTAGCCAACGGCAAGAAACAAATCAATAAAACAAGTAAGAAAGTTTCAGTCGGGTAAACCGACTAAGGTATACCCTCACTTTGTGAGTAATGTAATATTGAATATTACACAAATTATTCTGTCAATTTTTGTGGGAGGTACCAGAAGGGGTTTAAGAAATACACCTATATTTCGCTGAACAGTAGATACTTTAAATACATTGCACTGTGCCGAATTGTAACCGTTTATATGGACTGGTATATTAACGTTGAGATAATAAATTGTGGTATAATTTGGCCATTTTATGTGGAGGTACAAAAAGGGGCGTGGTGATAACGCTCATTTTTCACTGGACTATAGGCATTATAAAAGCATTACACTGTACAAAATTTCAAGTAATTGTGTACACTGATATTAATGTTATAAACTGTTAACCTTTGGTGCAAAATGGTACCTTTGTGGGAGAGGTACCAAAAGGGGCGCGGCAATAACGCCCATTTTTCACTGGACTATAGGCACTATAAAAGCATTACACTGTAAAAAATTTCAAGTATTTCTAAACATTGGTATTAATGTTATAAGCTTTTAACTTTTAGTGCAAAATGGTGCATTTGTGTGGGAGGCACCAAAAGGGGCGTGGCACTTTCGCCCATTTTCCTCGAATTGATAGCGACTAACAAACTAATACTATGTGTGGAATTTCAGAAGATTCTAATACGTATAATAGCAATTATTAAAGAATCAATACTTCACAACATTTTAACCCTTTGTGGGGGAGGAACCAGAAGGAGTGGACCAATATGGCCCATCTTCGAACTTAGCCGGAGATAGAAAAAAATATTACCACATACGAAATTTGAAGTCAATCGGTTACTCCTTTCGAGAGTTATCGTGCGCACCAGCCAGCAGACAGACAGACAGACAGACGGACGGACATTGCTCATTCGACTTAAAATGACCCAAAACGGATTTCCGCCGAACATACTTGGGGTCTTAGGTCACTCCTTCGATGTGTTACACTTTTTTCCGTAGCAAATGATATATACCCTCGTCACACAAAAGTGAGGGAATAAAAAGGACACTTTTTTCCCTTTAAAGGATTGCGAACTGAGTGGACATCATGATCCTTCAAGAGCAATTTAGCGTCCATGCACATTTATGTTTCTATGTTCAGCATTTTCGTTATACCATTTCCTATAGAACATCGACGTAACATCCTTACGGTATTGGCAGAAAGTCGGGCGGGGCCGACTATTTAATACCCTACACCTTCCTAACAATGTGATAAGGGTCATTGCCATAATAATTTGGAATAATTGGTAAATGGGTAGAAACATATTATCTAATTCTGAAACGATAATCGCTAAATTAAGCAATAATCGTTCCTAAATTGAGAAACATCTTTCTGGAAAATTTTAATGATCGGAAGTAAAATACAACTTCTATAGCGGTTTGATACCAAATCAGGATTAACATATATATGGAGCTTTAATGTAAATCTGAACCGATCTTCCCTGAATACTCATTCACGTAAAAAGACCTTCTGTCGAATTTCGTACTGATCGGATATAAAATATAGTCTCTACAGTGCTTACATGTCAAATCGGGGGTAACATATATATGTTAGCTATATCTAAATCTGAACCGATTTTCTAAATCTAAACCGAGTATTTGGCAGTATTCCTTCATGTAGAAAGAAACCTCTTTTAGCCGACTTTCGCACTGATCGGATATAAAATAACATTTTTACAGTGCTCACATGTCAAATCGGGGGTAACGTATATTTGGGATCTATATCTTAATCTGAACCGATTTCTTCCAAATTTAAAATGTTCATTCATATAATAGGAAACCTCTTTCTGACTAATTTCATACTGATCGGATGTAAAATACAGTTTTTACAGCGCTTACATGTGAAATCGGGGGTAACATATATATGGGGGCTATATCTAAATCCGAACCGATTTTCTCCGAATTTGGCAGTATTCCTTCATGCAATAAGAAACCTCTTTCTGCCGAATTTCGCACTGATCGGATGTAAAATACAGTTTTTACAGCGCTTACATGTCAAATCGGTGGTAACATATATATGGGGGCTATATCTAAATCTGAACCGATTTTAACCAAATTCAATAGGGATCGTCCTTGGGCCAAAAAAAAAGATATGTGTAAAGTTTCGTCGAGATAGGACCATAATTGCGACCTGTACTTTGATTACAAGATTACATGCACAGACGTACAGACAGACGGACAGATAGACAGACAGACGGACAGACGGACAGACGGACATAGCTAAATCAACTCAGAAAGTGATTCTAAGTCGATCGTTATAATAAACGATAGGTCTATTTCTTCTCCTTTTGGGTGTTACAAACAAATGCACAAAGTTATAATACCCTGTACCACAGTGTGGTGTAGGGTATAAAAACAGCACATTTGTTGATTTGTAATCCAGTTATTGAGAAAAAAGGTGAAAAATTGGGAAAATGGTAAAAATGAACGTTTTTGCGATTTTTATGGCAATGGATGCACTTTTTTCGGGTAGGTTTGTTCCGCATTTTTCTCCTATTGAATATTAATAACTTTACTTAAGACACAGAAGAGATTTTCCATACGGTATACCGAGATATAACGGTGTTAAAATATAGAAAAGTGCTACAAATCCACCTTGAGCAAAAGAATTCGTATGGCCATTAAATTATTAAATGAGCCAACTTGACTAAACGAATGATGCAGAAGTTATTGTTATTGGTGCTACTTTCACGTTCAATTCTGAATTGAGTCCCAAAATCATGTGTTGTACCCAAATCCATTTTCTAAAAATTTTTAGTGGATTTATTTTTTGTGTAAAAAGCAAAAATAAGTATGGTTACAGATAAAATGTCTTTTCAGGGGTTAGGTTTAGGTTATACACAAAAAAATTAAGTCTATATAAACTAATTAATTGTGTTTTCGTTTCCATTGCAGGATGAAAAAAAACCCCAAAATACAAAGAGACCATAGTTGAATAAAATAAGTGAGTAAAGTGATATGACAATATAATGATTGAAGAGCTGTAAAAATTTGAACTGTTAATCTTGCGGTTGTAGTACTATGTACTGCGATTGCATTTGAGCTTAATTTTTCAATCCAGTTGATGGATTACAAATAATTTATATCCTATGATGTGATATTTACATATTTTTTACGGTGTACTCGTATATTTGCGAATACATGTACACAAGCACTTACACACGCATATGTAAATATCAATAAATACATTTTGAACTACATTCGCTTATACTAGAAGGGCAATCATGTGGGGCGAGAGTGAAATTGACTTCCATAAAAAGGGCACTTGTGTGTCATTTGGCGATATAACTTTCACATGATAAACGGTTGTTATCAGAATATTTTTTGGCAAAATTGTGTGCTCTGATGAGAGAGTTGATTTTTTGATGGGAACTTTGGTTGAATTGTGTTTTAAAAGCTATTATATTTTAATATTTAACGATTAAGTATAATAGCTGTGTGTAGATTTTATTTATTCTATTGAATTGCGATGTGATATTTTTATACCCTCCACCATAGGATGGTGGTATACTAACATTGTCATTCTGTTTGCAGCACCTTGAAGTATTGATCTGCGACCCCATAAAGTATATATATTCATGATTGTCGTGAAATTCCAAGACGATTTAGCCATGTCCGTCTGTCTGTTTGTCTTTTGGAATCACGCTACAGTCCGTAATAATAGAGCTAGGTTGATCAAATGCAGTCGTTTGGGATTGCAAATGGGTCATATCGGTCAATGTTTTGATATAGCTCCCCTATAGAGGTCGCTCCAAAATACAGTTTTTGAGCGTTAGATTCTACATTTTTAAATCAATTTTGCGGAAACTTTGCAGATTGTATTCTATTTTAACTAGAATACATCACAGTAAAAATATGGCAAATTGGCTCATATGTTGTTATAGTCACCCTATAGAGGTCGCTCCAAAATAGGCTTATTTAAATCATAAATACCACATTTTCTAAGTATTTTAAGCGAACATTTCCAGTTTGTGTTTTATTTAGACAAGAATTCATCACAGTAAACATTTTTTAAATCAGTTCATATTTTGCTGTAGTCCACTTATAGATGTCACTCCCAAAAACGCTTGTTTAAGCCATAAACACCACATTTTCTAAGCAATTTAGCTGAAACTTTGCAGTTTTTATTCTATTTTGGCAAGAATTCATCTCAAAAAATTTAGTTAGTTTATATTTTGTTGTAGTCCCCGTAAGCCATAAATACCACATTTTCAGATGGCTAAAAATTGCAGCGTTCATTTCTTTTAATATTTGCTTCAACAAAAAGGATGGTTTGAATATTTGCTCCATATCCAGAGATTTTTCCAGTAATAGAATTGAATGCAATCCATCGTGAAGGGTATATAAGATTCGGCATGGTCGAACTTAACGTTTTTTACTTGTTAATAATAATTTAATAATTTACGAAAACGAAACTTTAAGAAAGGAATTAATCAACCCAACGTTTGTGAGAAATGTAATATGGTACATTGTTTTGGAGGAAATTTTTTATTCGGCCTACAGTCATTGCAGAAGTTATCGCTCTTTAATTTGTTTCTTCTAGCATGTTCTTACCCTCAAAATAAGTTACTTTAAATATGAAGTATGAATATGAATATGTTCTTAGCCTCAAAATAAGTTACTTCAAATTGAAAGTACTTCAAATATTCTTAAACATAATTTCAAAATTTTTTTGTGCTGTAAACTCTAACATTTGTAGTTAATTGAGGGAAACAACCTACGATTATCTCTACTTATAGCGCAGGTTTTGTTATTTAAAAATAATGAGGTCACTTATACGATACATGACCCCATTTATTGGTGTTATTTAGCTTCCCAAGTGTTTATATACAAATTTTGAAATTATGGCAGGTCATTGCCTCCATCATTTGCATTCATCTCTCACTCCGACTGAAGCTTTGCATGACACACGAAAAGCGAACAGATTCTCTTCAACATAATAAGAGGGCATCTTGTCATAGTTTCCCGTTGTGGCAAATGTCTCCCGGCATCTTCGTTTTATACACTTTCTCCTTTTCAGGCGTATTAAGACGCCTCGACTCGATTGAAAATTGTTCCATGAATTTTCTTTATCGTTTGGAACTTTAAATGAAAAACATTTCTCAAATTATAAGATAATGAAAACCATTCTCTTCGAACAAGTGGAGGGAAATGAGTTGATATAATAAAAAAGTTTATAATTTTCGCATTATTAATTTTCTTGGTACTCACTCATTTTCTGTAGAAATTCATTAAAAAAAGAAATACACAAAATTTTTAATATCTTTCAGAACTCATTTCATCTGACAACTCTTGCATTCTGCTCTTATTCCAACCAAAATGAAAGGGTTCTTAAATTAGTGTTTAATATTGTGGTCGTACGTTAGAGATCAGGATAGTAGATTTGTTAGTTTAAAATAAATTAAATCATAACTTGTATATATGTATATACCTGTGTCCTTTATCTATATATATAAAAATGGTGTGAAAAATGTATAGTAATTCATCAATTGAGAACGGCTGGACCGATTTGGCTCAATTTTTTTTCAGTTCTTCGTATTTGCCTGGAGAAGGTTGTTACGAAAGAAAATTTTGGGAAAACCCTCCGGAAAAGTCGGAAAATTGGGAAAATCGAAAATTGCTATTTCTTGCGAGATTCCTACTGTTCCTATCTACTGCTCTCATCAATTGAGAACGGCTGGACCGATTTGGCTCAATTTTTTTTTAGTTGTTCGTATTTGCCTGGAGAAGGTTTTTACGAAAGAAAATTTTGGGAAAACCCTCCGGAAAAGTCGGAAAATTGGGAAAATCGAAAATTGCTATTTCTTGCGAGATTCCTACCGTTCCTATCTACTGCTCTCTTTTTCAATCCAAATTTTTTTATTAATTTTCTATTAAACAAAAAAGTTGTCTATTAAACATATGTACGAGTATGTGCTATTTTTCTTGCTGCAATTCATTCGAGTTTTGCGTATTGTTACACTGATTTCGCGTATCACATCGGCAAACGGTACAAGCATTACGATCAATTAAAATTCAACGCGATATTTATCAATTCGAACATTTTTTCAGATAATAAGCTTGAGTATAAGAGGTAAGGTTATCTTATTGGATTGCGGGCATTGCAAAATCATAATTTCGGATGAATGCACGATGGCGCATAAACGAGCTCTGGAGGCAGTTGACCGAACGATGAAGGATTTACGACGTGATTTGAGACAATTTGGTGAGTCTATGATATTGCTCTCCGGAGATTTTCGTCAAACGCTTCCCGTCATCCCGAAATCTACTGCCGATGAAATTAATGCATGCCTGAAATCGTGGTCTTTGTGGCGGAATGTCAAGAAGTTGAAATTGACCACGAACATGAGAGTCGCGCTGCAGAACGACTCATCGGCTCTTTAATTCTCGAAACAACTGTTGGCGCTTGGCAATGGCCAAATTACTGTTGATGTTTCCACTGCATTGATATTGTTCCCGGCAAATTTTTGCGAGTTCACATCGTCGAACGAGGAACTCATCACCAAAGTGTTTCCAAATCTCGATTAGATTAGTGAACGGGCAATATTAGCAGCGAAGAATAAGGACGTCGATAGCATGAATTTTATTATTCAAAGTAAAATCGAACTCGCTTGATGTGCCAGGAGCTCCGCCGCATAATTTACAGCTGAAGGTGGAATCGATCATAATCATGTTGCGGAATCTGAATCATCCGAAATTGTGCATAGTTCGCGGTTGTCCATTATGAAACTGATGGACAATGTGATTCAGGCGACGATCATCAAGGGAAAATTCAAAGGAGAGGAAGTCCTTATCCCACGAATTCCGATTATTCCAACTGATCTTTCATTCCAATTCAAGCGGATTCAGTTCCCTGTACGATTGGCTTTTACGATGACAATCAATAAATCTCAAGACAAATCGTAGGAAGTCTGTGGAATTAATCTCGAATTTCCCTGTTTTTCGCACGGTCATCTGTACGTTGCCTGTCTTCTGTCTTCGTTGTTTGTTGTTTATCACATCGCTCTCTACTGATTTCGATTCCTTTTAAACAAATCGCATTAAAATTTTAACTATCTGTGTTTTATTATCACTCTGGAGTTTATCTGAAGGCGTTAAATTGGGGCGAGGCGAAGTTCGCCGGGTCCGCTAGTTTGTTATATATATCTAGACACAAACAAAAGTTCATGTTGAACATAGGGCGATAACCATAACATTTGGATGTCAAAAAAGTGGTAAGAAATTCCAATTTATCAAATTGGAAGCAGAATGTAAGAAAACTTTGACTTTTTCATAATATTTGTATTTCCAATATGTTAGGCTGTTTAAATGAAACGTGTCATATATTTGTATGACGGGATGGACTGTCATAAATAAAAGACGAAAAAAAATTGCAAGGCCATTTGTCTCTATAATGCTACAAAGTGCATGTTTATGCCCTCACTTTAGTGGTGTATGGTTTTGGGAACTTTTAAGTCATTTAAGCTATATCCGTCCGTCTCTCTGGCTGGTGCGCACAGTAACTCTCGAAAGGAATAATGGATTGACCTCGAATTTGGTATGTGATAAAATCAGGCTGAGTTCGAAGATGGGCGGAAATCGTCTTTTTTGATATGTTTGAATTCAAAGAAAATATATTTAGAACAGAAATTTTTAAATATTATACTTTTATGAACAAATAGATTTTTCTTTGAAA
This sequence comes from Eudasyphora cyanicolor, assembly GCA_963930755.1. NCBI lineage: Eukaryota > Metazoa > Arthropoda > Insecta > Diptera > Muscidae > Eudasyphora > Eudasyphora cyanicolor. The sequence continues at coordinate 245,476,277 of OZ005737.1, forward strand.
ATCAAAACACTTTATTTAGAGCGCATATTTTAATATATTACAATAACCCAGCAAAATTTCTCATTACCAAATAATCCGACGAGTAAGCAAAGTTCGATAATGATAAGTACTTATTATTTAGCCACTTTTCTCATTATTTTAACATGGGGATGTCATTGGAGGAAAGTACTTCCCAAAAGCATACAATAAAGTAGCATAATAAGTACTTATTTGTAGCATAGGCATACCACATAAATATGTGCTTATATTTTTACGATTTTAAGTACTTGAATAATGCATTACCAGTAAGTTATAAAATAAGTCCCAGTTATGGTAGATATGTAGAAATGTTAATTTAAAGTGAGTTTTTGCATATTGTAGCGTATATTTCTCGAAACAAAGAATTTCCTCATGCCAGATTCGAATTTATCAACCCAAACACTCATGTGAAAAATTCTTCAATGCTCTATCATAAGATATACGTAAATATTTATGGTATTTTCATTCAAATCTGCACGTATTATTTCAAAACATGTTGAAAAATAAATTAATCTTGTACAGTAACCCACATATAGCCAAAATCGCATTATATTAAAATTTGCCAAAAAATGATTTTGATAACAAAAATCACTTATTTCTATTATTATTGGTAAGTCATTATTAATAAGCTGAAAGTAATGCAGCGAATAATGAGATGTCATTATTTGGTAATGCAGGGAATAATGACAGGTACTTACCAAGATTTTGCTGGGAAGACATATTTGGAAACCAATGTTCTCAAAAAAATATGTGTTTAAATACAAATAAAATTATTATTTAGGAATTTCCCCAAAAATAATTTATTTAAGAAAGATTTTCAAAACTTTGCTGACTTTTTCGATTTTCAGTTTAAATTTGTCCTGGATGTCGCATAACTTTTGTTCAAAGAACCCATTTTTATTTTGCTAATTACACTATGCAACAAATGAACACTTTTTGAAAAATACACGAACCTGACTGTATAGCTTCGATTCTACTACCAAATGGTAGTATAACCCCATACTTAGTTTCGCGAGATTGGTGACCAATTTCTTTTTATGGGCCTCGAAAGATTCGGAAAATCAGTGGACCCCTTGAAAAAATGTGTCATCGGGTTTTGAGCAACAGCTACTTCAGACTTGGTGATAGCGCTTAACTATATTTGGCAATAATGTAGCTAAGAACACGTTGAACAAAGTCTGTTAACATTTCATGCCAAAAATTTTTTGTTTTCCTGCACTTTTTTCGAAAAACATGGGATTAAATTTATTTTTTTTTCACTTTTTTTGGCATAACTTTAAGGGATCGCTGATTTTTTACTAACAATATTTGGCAATATTGTAGCCACGGTAAATCTGAACAACTTTTATGAACATATCAATACAATCTGAACGTGTCTAGGCACCTTAAATCCACATTGTACCCCAAAAATGTAAGTATTTCACTGTTATGTAACAAAAATATATTTTTCTGGTATGGGGTATGTTCAGCAATTTTATAGAAAATATTAAGGCCAATATTTTTGTGGAAAATTTTAACCCTCTAGCTCCCCACACATAACTGTAATTTTTGGCCCCATTTTAACAAATCGTAAAAAACACCCCTTAAAAGGGGGAGGGCGGGTATGAAATGTTCTACAAAAATGTTCGCCATAAGATTTTACTATATGTGCCAGGACACACCAGAGCTCAAAACATAACACAAACACCATGAACAGACTTTGTTCAACGTGTTCTTAGCTACATTATTGCCAAATATAGTTAAGCGCTATCACCAAGTCTGAAGTAGCTGTTGCTCAAAACCCGATGATACCTTTTTTCAAGGGGTCCACTGATTTTCCGAATCTTTCGAGGCCCATAAAAAGAAATTGGTCACCAATCTCGCCAAACTGAGTATAGGGTTATACTACCATTTGGCAGTAGAATCGAACCTATACCGTCAGATCCGTGTATTTTTTTCACTGTTGTACAGTGTTATCGTTGTCAACATCAAGCAACTTATCGTTACTCAAGATTATACGATTTAAATTATGTATAAAGGAATTTTACGAACAGTAACAATTTCTTAAAAATAGACGTAGAATTTCTGACAACTTAAAACAAATAACCCACTTTTCCTAAACAAAACAATTCCAGTATCCAACAGGGTTAAATACTTAGGTGTAATCCTGGACAGGAAACTAAATTGGAAGTGTCACATAAAAGAACGAGCAAACTAAGATCACATATACTGGGCACTATGTAGGAGACTGGCTCTACAAGAGCGTAATCAGACCTATTCTAACTTACGCATCAGTAGTGTGGTGGACATCAATGAAAAATAAGTGCAACATAATAATATTACGAAAGGTCCAACGAATGTGTTGTATCGGCGTAAGCGGGACAATGAGGACCACATCTAGTAGGGCATTGAAGATGATCTTAAATATCCAGCCAATAGAAATACAGATTAGATATGAAGCAGCCCTCACATCGAAGAGACTCAAAGTGATGGGATAATGGATCGAATGCGATCACATGTCATATCATCAAAAAATAGCTGAGGTAGTGACGGAGGATTTAACTGAAATAGCATCAGTATCCGATAGAATACCTGAAAAATCAATAGTTGCTGAGTGTGAGACCATGATACCAGACAGACAATCTTGGATTGATGGAATCGTAGTGCAGACAACATCTGGAACTTGTTGTTATATAGATGGATCGACACTAGGGATAGAATGGGGCTAGGACTTTATATCGAGGAAACGGAATCCGAACTCATATTCCGTCTGCCATACCATAACACAGCTCTGCAGGCGGAAGTCCGAGCAATTACAGAATGTGTGAGCTGGCTTTGGCGTTAGCACAAGACCAACAATTAAAGACTATGTCGAAAGCACCGAGTTGACTCAGTTAATAATTTAATGGCCATACGAATTGTTTTTTCTCAAAGTGGCTTTTTAGCACTTTTTCTATATTTTAACATGTTTATATCTCGGTATACAGTTCGGAATATTTTTTTTTGTGTCCAAAGCAAAGCTGAAGATAAAAGTGCGTCCAGTGCCTTAAAAATCGCAAAAATGTCAATTTTTTACCATTTTTTCTTCATGGGATGGATGGATGAGAAAAAGGACTGTTTGACCAAAATGTCAACACCCTCCGACTCGGGCAGTTCTTAAAAACCGAATATTCTATGTGTGTAGATTTACTTAATTAGCTACAACTTTTTTAAATTATTCATCGATTTTCTTCGAAATGTTTTCATATTATATATTATTCACGATCAGAAAATAATTATGAATATTTCCATATTTTTAGGTAGTTTTATCATTTTGTCCATCAGCATTTTGGTCCAACTATAATTTTGAAAGTGGGTCAAAATTTTCATTGTTTCGAAGGTAGCATTTACTGAATGAAAAAAAATGCTGTAAGTTAATGTCTGAGAGATTTCTCAATGTCAGAGTTATATAGTGGATTTTTATGAGGATAATTTTTGTGTAAGATCTTAACCCTCTAGCTCCCCTCTTAATGTGGAGCTCCCCTATAGAGGTCGGTCCAAAATACGGGTTTTGAGCCATAGAAGCAATTTAGCAGAAACTTTGTAGTTTGTATTCTATTTTGACAAGAATTCATAACAAACAAAAATTTTACAAATCGGTTCATATTTGGTTAAAGTCACCCTATAGATGTCGCTCCAAAATATACGTATTTAAGCCATAAATACTAAAGCATTTTAACTGAATCTTTGGAGTTTTTATTTAATTAAGACAAGAATTCATCGCAGTAAAAATATTTTAAATCATTTCACATTTTGTTATAGTCCAACTATAAATGTCGCTCCCAAAAAAGCTTATTTAGGCCATAAACACCACATTTTTTAAAAAGTTATCTGAAACTTAGCAGTTTGTATTCTGGTTTGGTAAGAATTCCTCTCAATAAAACTTATACAAATCAAATTTTATTTTGTGGTAGTCCCCGTATAGACGTAGCTCCTAAAAATTCACCGCCACGTTTTAGGTGAATTTTGGCTAACGAATTTGCGGGCTAAAATTTGGCAAAAACTTGCAGCGTTTGTTTTTCTAATATTTTACTTAAGCAAAAAGGATCGTTTATCCATATCCAAAGATTTTTCCAATAATAAAATTGAATGTAATCCAGAAAATCCAATGAAAAATTATTAATTTGTTGGATAGTGTTATTAAAATTTTCTCAAAAAATGGTATTTTTCGCAATATCATGTAAAATATGTTTAAACCGCTTATGGGATGAAAGAGTGATGTTAGAAGAATATGAATTGTGCATAATTTAGGATTCAGCAAGGCTCTCCTGAAACAATTAGGGTTAATGGTTATCGAGTTATGCTAAAATATGTGGTTCAACTTCTATTTTTTTATATTTATCTTTATTTTGATAGATAAACAAGCCCGATTCCATTTATATACACAAAGCTCTTTAAGGAAATGGCCTAAGCTTTCATTGGAGCAGAAAAAAAATCTAAACGAAAAACTTGAAACAATGAAAACACTTTGGGCAACATTTTCTAAAAACGGGTATTTACAGGATTTTCTAAATATGTATAGGTAATCTTTATATTTATATAACCAGTAAGGAAAGGCTAAAGTTTGGGGGGGCGACTGTATAATACCCTCCACCAGTCATTGTCAACAAATGCCCGGATAACAACTATTACTGTTAACTGTTGCAGGTTCAATAGAGTAAATCTCTAAATTCCAGGCACATACTTTATAAAACGTGACCTTCATGGACCGATATACTCCATTTTCACTAGAGTCCATTTAATTCATTATGAAGTACAAAAGCTAAAATTTTCGTATGATTGGTTAAAATATGCGTTCCCTAGAACGCCAAGAAGTCTGATCGGAAGGGACCTTCATATGGGGCCAATATCAAAATATGGACCAATGTTTGCCATTTCCTATAGGAACGATTAGGCCCAATATTAAATATGAATACACAAATTTCATCCAGATCAATTGAAGAATCCGTTCCCTAGAGCGTGAGGAAGTGGCATCGGCGGGGACCTTTAATAAAGCCCTGCATGAATATATTCGTTTCACCGCGTACCATAGAGCGTATGAGAAACGAATACTGTACATACCTGTATGAACCGCAACCAAAACGAATGCTGAAGTGAAGCCAACATTATCGGTCCGATCACTGCAGTGTCATGACATCACACAACTACACTGTACTGAACTGTTTGGTTACAACAAATGCTGAGCTGAACTTCACTCATTTCAGTAAGTAGTTGAAAAGTTTTCGAGAACATTTGAAATGTTCGAACTGTGATGAATGTACATACTCGAAACAATTGAATAGTAACTAATGGGAATAACCGTAAATTTTCGTTTGCTTCTGCTGTTTTGCATATGCCTGCATGTGTGTTTCCTCATTATTTCAGTACTATTTCAAGTGTAATTCAGACAACGGACAAATTAATATAAAAAACATTTTAATTAGGCTTTTGTCAAAATGGATTCTGAAAACGCAAATAAAACAAATTATTATATATTTTTAAAATCTTATATTGAGAAAATTAAATAAAGATAAGATACGAGTATCAGTCGAATAAAGCAACTAGAGCATATCCTCACTTTTAGAGAAATATAATAAGGAATGGTTGGGAAATAAGGGTAGCCAAAATACTTATTCACTAGTAGTACTTCTATATATGTTTATATATAAAATTATTGTGTGGCTGACTTATTGACCCAGCCCAAACGGCTGTATTTACATTCATGATATTTGGTGGGATGGTAGTACTTGGGACATAGGCCGGAATTTTGAAAGCACAGTGGGACAAAAAAGGAAAAATATGGTGCCATAATCGGCAAGAACTAGAATTGTGAAATTTTATGTTAGGGTGTCTCTTCGGACGTAGACTCGAAAGAATGAGACATTTTTCGAAGTTCGAACATAGATAAATATGGTTACGTGGCCAAATTCTATTTGCATGAGCTAGAATCTTGAAAGTTGGTGTATGAGGCCTTGGCACGCATCAGAAACGATTTGTCGATTTTTCGGTGCACAGTGTGACGAGAAGATTTGAAAATGGTGCCCTTGAAAAATTCAAACGGCTAGTTAGAATCGTGACATTTAATGCGAGATCTGTCCGTAGTACTTAGGATTGAAATTTGTATTTTGAGGGCACAGTGGAACAACTAGTGTTAAATAAGATGCGAGGGTCGCTAGTGAAATAGAAAGAGAGATAATAAATAATATGATACAGGGGGGTAAACATGTGTTGCATACGGTACAGTGCGACAAAGTGTTAAATATTGTACAGCTCAAAAAGGTGTTAAATATGGTACAGCGAATGTAAAAGGTTTTCTAAAAGGGTTATATACGGTACAGTGGGGCAAAAACTGTTAAGAATGGTAAAGTGAGGCAAAGAGTTGTTATATATGATACATTGGAACAAAAAGGAATTAATATGGTACCGTAGGCAAAAATATGATTCCAGGTAGCGGAGTAATTTTGGTAAATAAATATGAGATAAGAGGAGATTTGAATTTTAGTTTTGCTTTTAGAAGCACTGTGGTGCAAAAAGGTTAAGTTATGGTGCAGTGGGGCAAACAAGTTTTAAATGTGGTACAGTGGGCCAAAAGAGTTAAATATGCTGGAGTGGGGAAAAAATTTGTTAAATATAGTACAGTGGGAAAAAAGGGGCTATATGATCCACAAATTTGTTTTTCGACATGTAGACTCACAGTGGGGAAAAGGGATACATATCGTCGCTTAGGTGACCAACTGACGGAACTAATATTTTAAAAATTGTTCAGAAGAGAGGATTTTCTGTTTTGAGACGATGTTGTTTCTTCACCATGGCGTAATATTTATTATACAACTTCCAGTTTATTTTTCTTATTGTGCACATAAAGTTATCATTCTCAATTTTCTTAAACAAAATTAATGTTATTATTTGAACAAATTCAGGAAGGTGAATATGGATGTTCCTCGCAAGCAGAAGTGGAGTTTGGAGATAATGGCTCTTTGAACCGTTTTATTTTTGTTACAATAGCTACCTTCACATTCTGGGAAAATATAAAACCATGTTTGGTACCTATCCTTTGTTTATGTTGTAAGACTACAATCGCACCTTGGGACTGTGTCACTAAAGTATTCATTAAAATATTCCAAGAGCTTCCTTCGCGCGCTTGTGCCATATTTAACTCTTTTCGATCCCCTTTCATACCCCATTTAATTTATTTACTTTCTTGCCCCACCGAATGTCTGGTTTCTGTTGTGATAGTTGGCCTCGCATTCCGATTACCCATTTCACCCTTTTTGTCTCACAGCGTTTTTAAACCGTTTTGCTCCACTGTGCCTCTAAATTTCAAGTTTCGCACAATAATCTTATATTTATTTTATGCTGAAAGATATTTCTTCGCGCCCTGGGACCACATTTAACACTTGTGTTCCCCACTGTGCCATATTTATCCACCATTCGGCATTTTGTGCGCCCAAAAATTTAAATTTCTTAAAATGTTAGGGCTACCAAATGATTATAACTCTAGTCTTTTGGATTTTGGTGGTAATCCGATATTAGTAATTTTTTATTGTTATTTATATAACAGGTTATTAGCTAAAAAATATGAAATTAGATTTACGCAAAAATTTCCGTTGATATATGTGTGACTTGATTTCGTTTACCCAGCTCATAGACAAAAATACCCTAAATACCGAAATATACTCGGTGAAATACACTAAGTTTTCGAATACTTTTATTTTATTTGGACCGTTTTTCGATCATATTGGTTGTCGCATGGACCGTTTGAGCAAACACAACGAGAACAGACTACTCACTCTCATTTGTCTCTCCTCACTAACTACTCGAAATCAATAACGGCAGTTCACTTCTCTGTTTGAAACAAAGAAAGTGAGTGAAGTATAGTAATCGCAAAAGCAATGAATGTTTTCGAATACTGAAAAATGGTGCCGATGCAGGGCTCTATCAAAAGGGAAAATATCAGGGGATATATCAAAACATGGGCCGATGATCCCCATTTTTACTAGGGACTAATATGTCCAATATTAAGTATGAATGCTCAATTTTCTGCCAGATTAATTGAAGAATCCGTTCTCTAGAGCGTCAAGAAGTGGCATCGGTGGGGACCTTTATATGGGGGGCTATACCAAACCATGCACTGATGTGCCCCATTTTTACTATGGACGATTAAATTCTATATAAAGATTAAATTCTTAAATTTCGGCCACATCCATTTAAAAATGTGTTTTCTAGAGTGTCAAGAACTGACATCGGCGGGGACCTTTAAATGGGGGCTATATCAAAACATGGACGATATGCCCCATTTTAAACTGGGATCGTCTCTAGTCTAAAAAAAATCCCTGTACCATTTTCTTTTAAGAATGCTTTATATTTAAGAACTTCACTTTGGTTACAAGAATACATGGACAGACAGACGGACATGGCTAAATCGACTCAGAAAGTGCCGATCGATATAATCTATCTCTTTGTATTTTAAGCGTTGCAAACAAATGCACAAAGTCATAATACCACAGTGTGGTGTTTGGTAAAATATTGATGTGTGTGGGTGGTGTGTTTCGTATGGACCCTAAAATGGCAGGACCGATTTTTAAAAAATTGTCAGGGAATCTCTGAATAGACTAGCGGGTGACATAGGCTATATTAGTTCTTGATTGAATGGGCGTGGCCGACCATAAAAGGGAATTTGGAGTTTTTATTTTTTAATTATTCCAACTGTCCGTACCTACGAATGGGTTAACGAGATTCCTACTGTTCAGGGTTTTCTGGGATCCAACTGGAAGTATCTGATTGGTCCAAAAATGTGCGGGAACGGACCAATGGGCGTCGCCCCGCCCATGTTAGCCACATCTTGCACAATTTGTTAGCGGAAGTGCTGTATTTTTGTGTATATGCATTTGAGAGCAGTCTACGTAATTTGTTCACAAAAGGGCGCGATCGGACCAATGAGCGTGACCCAGCCCCTACGAGCCATTGATGTATCTTGAATAATTTGTTAGCGAGAGTGCTGTAATTTTGTGTATGTGTATTTGGTAATAGTATACGTGGTTGGTCCAAAAATGGACCGGATCGAAAATTTGAAATCTGAGGCAACATAGTGGACCAGATCCAGCTAGTTAGTTACATATATAGATGGGAAAACCGTATCGACGGCGCTCGGGCCTGTTTAACTTACACTTTCGTTCGTAACTTTGATTCATATACCTCAATATTGAATAACCCTTTACGTGCACACGTACACATACATTGCTTCAAAACCAACACAGTGTTTGTTTTTCATACATTTTGACAAGTACTACGATATACTTGGAAAGTTAAATACACGATTCTTATGGAATCTTTTTCTTTCATTTCGAAGCTGAAAGAAAAATGAAAGTAAACCAATGGCACAACAGTTTTGTAAACATTATAAATATTTGAACGCAAAGACAGAATTGCCACTGCAACAGCAGCGACAGCGACAGTCATAGCAGCTGGAGCAGCTAATGCTACTGGTGGCGCTGTTGGTAATGTTGCTACTCCTACTGTGTCTCAGAAACTGCTGAAAAGGACTCTAACAAAGTTCTCTGATGAATGTTTCAGGAGGGGGTTTTTTTACACAATTCCTTTGAATAACTGACGGACTGACTGAATGACTAAATATATGTATAACCTTGTGCCACAAACCTATGGATGGATGTGAATGACGACTATCTCAGCTCTTCTCCAAATGTGATGAGATGGAGTGCAGTGATAAAAGCGCACACACTTACTAAGTCCTAGAAAAGCCAAGCAACACCATCAACCGCACAGTTTTGAGAATTATTTGCAAGAATAAATTGTAAATAATTAAGTGCTGCTTTCAGCATTGAGGCAAATTCAAATTTGGGTTAGCTGAAGAACTTTTTTTTACGATTCATTACGAACGAAATGAGTTCAAATTCTTCGTAACATTGAAACAAATACATTGAATTACTCGGCAATTCAAATTTTGCTTGCTTTTCTCTCGTTCTCTGTTTAGTTAGATTTGTATCTTACAAATTGCGACAGAAGTATTTTGCAGTATTTTAGTAATTACGAGAGATCTATTACTATTAGTTATCATAGAAATCTCAGGTAAAACTGCAAAATTGGGGAACATGACTGCTTATATATTCAAAATGTGGTTTTTTAATAGGGTTAAATAACAATATGCAACAACATTTTTTTCTAAGGGTTGTGCATAACATTTTCTGATGAAATATGTGTCCTAAATACGAAAAAATATTGAAAATTTTTCACGTTAATGTGTTTTTTAAATTGTTTTGCTTAAATACCAATTTTTAGGTACCTTTACTAATTTGACCATATTTTTGGAAGAATATGCTCAGTAAAGCCGGGATATACTTTAAATGAAAAGTCTACAAATGTCAATAATGAGGCTTTCACGGGGAAACAGAAGTTTAATAACTGTCTAAAACTATTAGAAAAAAAATTCATTTTCTTCAACAAAAGTTATTTTTTTGGTACGAAAAAAAATTTAAATAGTAAATAGTTTGTTTCAACTTTTGAAATCTATAATCCTGAAGAAGTAACAATGCCTATAAGAAGAAAATCTATGAAATCAACATACTCCTGTTCTTATACCTCACTGTTGTTGACATTAAGTTTATATATCGATACCTCCATTCGAAAACATGCTAAGTCGACATAGCATGTTTTTAGGGTCATTGCACTTTTAATTTCTTAATATTCCAATTTTTCATCAGTCAAAATTTGGTGTTTATTCATCAACCCAATTAAAAGTTTTTAGCAAAACAGTACAGATCATTCGATTTGCATTATAAAAATGCATTAAACTTTGATCACCTCTTCTGAAAACCTATCGTCTTGCGCTTAGCGCAGTTTAGCATGGAGGTATCGAGATTAGATGCTGCTGACCAAAAGTGTAACACATCGATGGAGTGACATAAGAGACCCCAAGAATATTTGGCGGAAATCCGTTCTGGGCCATTTTAAGTCATTTGAGCCATATCTGTCACCCTATCCGCCTGTCTGTCTCGTTGGTGCATATATGTATGTGCAGCTCCACAGATCTTTATGGGATTTTTATTGGAAGAATGAAAAAATCTTAAAGAATTTTGAAATGTAGTGGAAGAATGAAAATTGCTTTGGTCACTACTGACAACAATCTCAGAATTCAAAATTGTTTTTTTCCTGTGTATACTACATATTATTTTATCTTTGTATAATTTAAGCGCGAGAGTTGACCACTGTCCAAAAAACGACTATGTTAATAGTCCGTAGGCTATATCACACTGGAGGTTCTAGCTTTCTACCTGTTATATGAGCCGCAACGGTCAAGCGGCCAAAAGTCGCTTGAATTAGTATTAACATTGCCATTTTGGGCCCTTTAAAGTACAGAAAGAGTGGAAATTGCATTGGTCACTGCTACACTGGCCACAGTCTGAGATTTGACCGAATTGACAACGTTATATATGTATATCTTACCACATTAAGTGGTGAGAGATATATTTTGAACAGGGGTTAGAAGTTTTACAATCTGTAAAATAGTGAACATTGTTTTGGCCACTTCTTCACTGACCACAGTCAGAGAATCCAAAATTATTATATTTACAAACTATTAACTTTGTGTCCCATAAGAGGCTTCAGAAAGGACAAAAACAATTGATAGCGCTATAACTGACCACTGGCCGAAAAATGTATACGTGTGTAGCCCGTGGTTTATACAACACTTATGTCTATGAGAGTGCAATTTATGGGATTTTTAATGTATTGAAAGAATGAAAAACTCTTAAAGAATCTTGAAATCCAGTAAAGATTGAAAATGGTTTTGGTCATTGCCTAACTGACCACAATCGTAGAATTCAAAATTGCATTTCTCGGGTATAGTACTACATATTATTTTATCTGTGTATCATTTTAGGCGCTTCTGAAATACCTACAAAAAAATATTTAAAATTTTGATAGCGCGACAACTGACTACGTGTCAAAAACGACTGTGTGAATAGTCCGAAGGGTATGCAACACTCAAGTCTATACCAAAGCAAAATTTAAAGCTTCCTACTTCTTAAAGGTACCGCAATGGTCAAGCGGTCAAAAGTCGCTTGGTGTAAAATCGCATCCCTTGGAGATTATAGCTCTTAAAGGACTATTAAAGTACAGAAAGTGTGGAAATTGATTTGGTCACTGCTAAACTGACCACAGTCGGAGAAGTGACCGAATTGACAATGTTAGATAGGTTACCACAGTAAGTGGTGAGCGATATATTTTGAAAAGGCTTTAAAAATTTTAAGACGCGGTTTTATGTCCGGTTTGACCTCAGACTGGACATCGAATTGTTGTATTCGCATCTCCATTGAAATCAGTCAGCCGTTTAGGCGTGATGCTGGAACAAACAATCAAACAAACAGACAAACAAACGATTTTATAATATTAATAGGATTTTATTTTCATACGAAAATCCAAACTTTGCAATCTGTGAGAGAACAACGATTAAAAGTATACAGCCCACATACAGCAACTCACAGATTTGTACATAGAGCATATACTTAAAGATATGGTCCAAATACTAAAGGCACCTTCCAAGAAAACTTTAAGTTGACAGAAAAATTAAAAAAATGTACCTTAACATTTTTTTTTAAATATTTTTTTCCGTGTTTAGGACTCCATATTACCCTCGAAAATGTTATGCGCAGCATTTTGACAAACATTTTGTTGCATAGTGTTGTGCCTGGTATAAAAACCATCCACTCAAATCATATGACGAATATTTTTGTAGAACATTTCGATTCCGTATTTTTAGCTATTCGGGTTCATTTTCATAATTTTTTCAGGAAACTCTACAAGAAGTCTTAAGCCGGCTAATTTTCTGGTCCCACAACAAGGAACAAATTTTCCGAGTGTAACACTATTGGATAATCCATAATTTCTCAACTTGTCTTCCATTTGCTACATTTCCAGTAATACGATTTTGTTCATCACTTCTACTCACCTATAACTCCCTTCGCGAGTTACCGCGAAAACATTATTTTTAATCAAAGAGGTAAACTTAAATAACAAATTAAAAAAAAATCGTGGAAATGTACAACGGAACCAAAAATTATTTTGTATTTGTGCGAGATATTGCTAATTTATCTACTTATACATATTTCTTTAAACCGACGTACACTTCCAAACTATTAAAAAAGCAGTAAGGAAAGGCAGAAAGTCGGGCGGGGCCGACTACATAATACCCTACACCTCTCTAAAAATGATAAGGGTCATTGCGATAATAATTTGGAATAATTGGTAAATGGGTAGGAAAATATGATCTAATTCTGAGCCGATAATCGCTAAATTAAGCAATATTCGTTCCTAAATTGAGAAACATCTTTCTGGAAAATTTTAATGATCGGAAGTAAAGTACAACTTCTAAAGCGCTTTGATAATAAGTCAGGAGGAACATATATATGGAAGTTATATATAAATCTGAACCGATTTTCTCTGAATACTCATTCATGTAAAAGTACCTCTTTCTGTCTAATTTCGTACTATTCGGATAAAAATACAATCTCTACAGCGCTTTCATGTCAAATCGGGAGTAATATATATATGGGGGCTATATCAAAATCTAGACCGATTTTCTCCGAACTTAACAGTATTCCTTCGTGTAGAAAGAAACTTCTTTCTGCCGTATTTCGCACTGATCGGATATAAAATACAGTTTCTACAGCGCTTACATGTCAAATCAGGGTTTACATATATATAGGGGCTATATCTAAATCTGAACTGATTTTCTCCGAATTTAGCAGCTTTCCTTCAAACCTCATTTTGCCGAATTTCGCACTGATCGGATATAAAATACAGTTTCTACAGCGCTTACATGTCAAATCGGGGGTTACATATATATGGGGTCTATATCTAAATCTGAACCGATTTTAACCAAATTCAACAGGGATCGTCCTTGGGCCAAAAAAAAGATATGTGTAAAGTTTCATCGAGATCGAACCATAATTGCGACCTGTACTTTGATTACAAGAATACATGCACAGACGGAAATCGGTATAATAAACGATGGGTCTATTTCTTCTCCTTTTGGGTGTTACAAACAAATGCACAAAGTTATAATACCCTGTACCACAGTTTGGTGTAGGGTATAAATATTACAGCGAATTTGATAAAGCTGAAATATTTGCATTCTGTGATCTCTAAGAAGTAGATTGATATGACGAATAAACATAGAACATAATAAATAATTGATGCTGACAGTTTGTGAAATTTGCTTTAAGAATGTTACACATTCCGTTTAAAGTCTTTCTCTGAAATGCTTTCTGTGTTGTTTGGTTGGCTCGTTGCCTGATTATCCATTAAATGTAACCCAATTCATTCAATCCTTTATAATAATTCATTTTCTATTTATTTTCCTGGAAATACGACGAATAGTAGGAAACCTTTCCACTGAATGCTTTTCCAAACATCTGCAACATCATCGCTTTGGCTTTACATTTTATGTTGTACCTATTCACGTACTACTACGAGTATCGTATATATGTAATTGGATTCGCATGTGCACTAAGATGGACCGGAAGTGTAACATACATTTATAGCCTAATGACATAATTCACATTGCTCATATCGAAATATCAGAACTCAATATGTATCGTTCCTTTTCTAAATGAGCGACATCATAATATATGTATGTATATACATATATTTTTACTACGATATTGTCTAACGAATATAAAATATTCGATATATAAATTCTTATACATGTTTCTTTTCTAAATTTTTTTAGTGATTCTTTTTTATTTTGGAGGAGATTGTTCCATGGATTTTAGCATAAATCGAAAACAATAATATTGCTACTTTAACAATTCTTCCGCAGCCATTCATACAAGTTTTTGCTTTGTTTTGAAAGGTTTAAATTTAAAATATGGCAAGTTATATTTTTAACCACACATACATATAAAGTATTTCATTACATATTTGAATTTATGCGAAACAGATTTTATGTGAAATATCCTCGCAATTGTTTCGCTGCGTTTGAAAAGCCCAACGGTGACATTTGTATGGAATATAGCATCGCGCAAATTTTCCATGACTCTGGACCATAAATAAGGCTGAATTAGACAGTTTGCGTGGGTTATGTTGGCTTTGAAGGTTGCGACTTAAGCAAAAACCTCATAAGAACAAGTCTAACGGGGTCACATCGCATGATATCGGTGGTCATTTTACATCACCTTCACGTGAGATCATCATGCCTCCAAATCTCTCGTGCAGAATGTCCAATGTGACATAAGCTGGTGGCACGCAGCGACTTCCTGTTGAAAACACATGTCGTTTGTATCCATATAATTCAGTCCAGGCCAAAAGTTGTTTGTAGTATTCGACCTTTCGGGGCTTCTTCTGTAGGTGGACTGTATTTTACTTTTAATAAAACTCCCAAAATTGCAAGGATTTTGGCCGTTTTATAAATGCATGGAAAAACAGAGAAATAAAAAGACAAATAGTTGCAGTTTCAGTGAGATTCAGTTCAGTTTATTTGAGTTCAGGTCTTACCGCTTTCGTTGCTGCTGCACAAGTGAAAATTGTGCGGCAGAACGAAAAGCGACAGAGAGGCAGTTTAGGGTTTTAGGGAAATTCAGCATCACAGTAACTATAATCAGGAGTTAAGATGGAAACTCTTTATCCAATGAGTGAAAGCTTTTCAGAAGAAACAATCATTGGATAAAGAGTTGCCATATGTACAGACTAGCGTGCAACTAAATGGGAATTAAAGAATGATGGTCACAACGACCGTTAATTATAAATCATCATAATTCAAGAATCGTTGTATATTTAGAAATTCATTTAGATAAATATTCAGTATAACTTAAAATTAAATAAAATTGTTGAACACGGTTCAACAATAGCGCTCTACGTTGACGATAATGGCCTGGCCAGCGTCGTTCTCAAAGAAATATGGACCAATGACACCGCCAGCCCAAAATCAACACCTAACAGTGACTTTTTGAGATGCGATAAGCGTTATTGGATCTCATGTGGATTCATATCGTCCCAAAGTCGACAATTTTGTTTGTTGACACATTCGATCGCTCATCGCAAGCTTGCGATACGATGCACAGTGGGAGGAAGTAAAACCGGGAAATAATTGGGCTGTTTCTTTATCAGACAACCGATTGTGACAAAACTTGGCATCATTGTAACAGAGGTATTAGAGAAGTTACGTTTTAAATTTGGGCCCCCTATGGTATTCAAGGGCGGAGCTACAGGGCCTCATCGTAGGCCACTTCGGTTGAACAAAATTTTTAAATTCGTGTTCATTTTGTTGTTCTCGTCTGATTCATAATATAGAGTTGTCAAAAAAATAAAAGTCTATAAAAGTATGTTTTTTTGCCACTTTTTTATAGCGAATCTATCAAATTTAACTTATTTTCCCAAAAATTACATTTATTCATAACACATTTTGAAACATTCGAACGCAAAGTCGAACAATTGCAAAATTTATGTTTTAAACATTTGTATTGTATGTTATGTTTTGATTAATGATATCTCTTTTTAATCTCGATTTATATTTAAAGAATATAAGAAAATATATTTTTGTTGTGAAAATATTTTAAAAATCATTTATAATCTACCTTTGGATGTCTAGTTGCATTAAAAGGGAAAACAAGTAAAAGCGTTAAGTTCGGCCATGCCGAACCTTATATACCCTCCGCCAAGGATTCAATTTTATTACTGGCAAAATCTTTGGATATGAGCAAATCATGTTTTTGTTTAGTTAAACTATTAAAAAGAGGACCGCTGCAATTTTTATGCAAATTTTATGCCGCGAATTCTTTAGCCAAACTCTTCACCTAAAAAATGTGGTAAATACGGCGTAAAATAGCATTTTTAAGAGCTACATCTACACGGGGACTACAACAAAATAAAGTTTGATTGAAATGAATTCTGGCCAAAATACAAAACAAACTGCTAAGTTTCAGTTAAATTTCTTAGAAAATGTGGTTTTTATGACATAAATAAGCCTTTTTTTGAGCGACATCTATAGGTGGACTATAACAAAAAATTTTAACTGATTTGAAAATTTGTACTTCGATGAATTCTTGTCTTAATTAAATACAAATGGCAAAGATTCAATTAAAATGCTTAGAAAATGTGGTATTTATGGCATAAATTCGTATATTAACAAAATATGAACCGATTTGTAAAATTGTTGCTGTGATGAATTCTTGTCAAAGTAGAATACAAAACTGCAAACGTTCAGCTAAATTGCTTTAAAAATAATGTATCTATTGCTCAAAAACCGTATTTTAGAGCGACTTCTATAGGTGAACATTGACCGATATGGCCCATATGCAATCCAAAACAACCTGCAACTATAAGAAATACTGTAGCGTGATTACAACAGACGGGCGGACGGACGGACAGACGGACATGGCTAAATCGCCTTAGAATGTTACGACGATTAAGAATATATATTCTTTATGGGGTCTCAGATCAATATTTAGAGATGTTACAAACGGAAAGACAAAATAAATATACCCCCCATCCTATGGTGGAGGGTATAAAAATAAACATAAAAAGGATGATGGAATAAAATTTCGCATGCGATATGTCACGTGCGAATGTTATTAAAATTAAATATAAAATAAACTATGTACTTAATATTTTTGAATAAATTAAAAAACATTATTAAGATACATCAATGCATAAAATTTTAAAATTAGTCACATTAAAATATTCTTTCAGGTTTCGCTGAAATCAGTGTTTGATTTGTTTGTTGTGTTTGTCGCATGCGAATGTCTTGGTTTTTGTAACTAACTTGTAAACGAACAATTGACCAAAATCAACCCACGCACTATTTATAGTGCTAATCCACAGCTATAAGTTTCGCCTTTTGTGAAAATGAAATAATGTTTTGGCATATGTTTTTTCACATTGAATGCGTACGAATGTCGCATTCGACATTGGAGAAATGCCTACATGTTGTATTTTGGAGTTATAGAAAAAGTTATTTAGAAAAAGTATAACATATTTATATTAAGAGAATGTTCCTAAAGAACGAACGGTTCAAAAATATTCACTGGTAGAGCACCCCAGTAGCGTGCTCAATGTTTTATTGCTTTATTACATTTTTGTCCGTATTTGAAAATTGATTTTTTTTATTTTTTAGTGTAACATATTAACATATTATTCACACGAAGGAGCTAACTTTGAGGCCATGTAGCTCTGCCGCTGTATACCATGGGGCGCCCAATTTAAAAATCTAACTTCTCGTATACCTTTTCCACAAATATGCCAAGTCTTGTCGCAATCGGTTGCCTGGTTAAGATAGGGCAGAATTACTTTGCCTTTTATACCCTACCACACACTGTGGTACAGGGTATTATAACTTTGTGCATTTGTTTGTAACAACTAGGGATGTAACGAATTATTCGCATCATTTTAATATTCGCTTCCGCATTCGCAAAAAAACAATTTTGAAATATTCGCTTTCGCATTCGCTTTCGCAAAAATATATTTCAGTATTCGCTTGCTTTTCTTAAAATTGTCATATCTACTTAACCGCATCACATATTTTAAAAACCTTTGATACTTCCCTTCAAAACAGTTGAATAAAATATGTTTGTCCTTGTGGCAACAAGAGGTCACAATATAGAAAACATCCGTAATACTTGAATATCCTGGAAAGTATTAATTCTGTTTCTTAATTTTGTTGGTACTAAAGGGTCAATCTATTATGAACCATGAAAAACTTGAAATAGATTCCTGATGGACCCAAAAGATTACCAATTTTATTGAGTCAATATTATAATTCTTCTTCTAAATTTTTATATATAAAGAATTTTAGATTCAACAGTTGGACTAGGGTAACTTCTAATGCATACATCCTTGATGAATTATGGTGCCAAATTTTATTAAAACAAAAATGGTAATTTCGAAAATGTATATTTTTGATCCATTCGCTTTGGAAGTGCCCAACTACAATACATACATTGTATTAAAAAGACAGAATAAATCTAATGGCGAATTCTTTTCTGCAAAAAAGTGCAACATTTCCATTGCCCTTTTTCCGAAAACGGCACCTTTGTGATACTTTTTTTGAAATTTGGTAATTAAGTTACTCGAATTTAGCACAACTAAAATTTCATAATTTCAAAAAACCGATATAATAGTGCTGTTTTCGGTAAAAGGGCAATGAAAGTGTTGCACTTTTTTGCAGAAAAGAATTCACCATAAATTGTTCGCATTTGTAAATCAATTTTTTAATATTCGCTTTGTATTCGCAAAAACAAAAAAAGTACTATTCGCTTTCGCATTCGCTTTCGCAAAAATGCATATTTAACTAATCGCTTTCCCATCCGCATTCGCAAGAAATATATTTCAATATTCGCATTCGCTTTCGCTAAAGCCACTTTCGTTACATCCCTAGTAACAACCAAAAGGAGAAGAAATAGACCCATCGTTTATTATACCGATCGACTTAGAATCACTTTCGGAGTTGATTTAGCTATGGCCGTCTGTCTGTGCATGTATTCTTGTAAACAAAGTACAGGGCGCAATTATGGTCCGATCTCGACGATACTTTACACATATCTTTTGTTGGCCCAATGACGATCGCTATTGAATTTGGTTAAAATCGGTTCACATTTAGATATAGCCCCCATATATATGTTAGCCCCGATTTGACATGGAAGCGCTGTAAAAATTTTATTTTATATCCGATCTGTGTGAAATTCGGCAAAAATAGGTTTCATATTACATGAAGGAATACCGCTAAATTTGGAGCAAATCGGTTCAGATTTAGATATAGCCCCAATATATATGTAACCCCCGATTTGATATGTAAGCGCTGTAGAAACTGTATTTTATATCCGATAAGTACGAACTTCGACAGAAAGAGGTCTTTTTACACATAAAAGAGGGTATAGAAATTATTAAAACTATTTTTGTACGCTCCACCATAGGATGGGGGGTATATTCATTTTGTCACTCCGTTTGTAGCACCTCTAAATATTAATCTAAGACCCCATAAAGTACTCGTATATCGGCCCATATTTAGATATAGCTCCCACATATAGCATCTAACTTGTTGTGATTCCTACTATTTGTGAGGTCACATGCTATCCATTACTTGTTAAATCTTAATGTTTGTACTGTGATCACTTAACATGGAAATACTCTATTATTACATATGAAATACTCTATTATTACGGATATATGACCATTTGAATTTATATTTTACAAAAAAATATTCTTTACTATTTCCTGTTGATCCTATAAGGATCCACAGGTTCCCCTATAGAGGTTGCCATAAAATGTTGAATTAACTAGTGTAATGTTATAACGGGTGATCCAAGTAGAAAACTTTTTTCAATAGCCTTTTTTGACAGATCACGTGTGAGTGGTGTCATGCTGTCATCTTATTTTTGTTAAGTATTGTTTGGCATTTCATCATGAAAGACTTACGCCTGAACAACGTTTACGCGTGTCATTCGCCAGTTACCAGTCGAAAGGCTCGAACGAGTCATCGAAAATTGGACTCAACGGATGGACCATCTGAGACATAGCCGCGGCCAACATTCGATAGACATACGGCCTGTTTCTGTATTTCTAACGAAAGTCTCTGCGAACGAAAACCAGTCACTCACTTTCGTCAGGAATTTGGTTTCTCTAACGTTCTATCGTTCGTTCGCCTGGCCTTACGTCAATGACGTTAGCAATTTACCAATTGGAAAATAATGTAATTGCCAGATCAATAATTTTACAACTTCCGGTCTAAAAAAGCACACAATTTTGTATGGTCGACCTTAGCAAAAACATCTCTGTACTATTTACCCTAGTGGTGGCCAAAAAAGCAACCCTGGGTGGCCAAGACTTTCTTTCTCTCAAGTCTCTCTAATTGTGCACTGATAATTTTTTTCTATCTTAGCGAGCAACCAATATTGACTTCTTTATGCTTAAATATGTACACAATATTATTATTATTTAATTGTTTTTACCATAATTATATTAATATCTATTTTTTTTTGCTTTTAATAATGTTTATTTTGTCATTGTTCCTATCAGTCCACAAATAAAATAATGTGACTCGATCTGACATTTGTGTTCGCCGAGATGACAGCAAAGAGAGATAGAGAAACCAAAATTTGCACTGAAATGATTACGTTTTCATACGACTTCTCGCTGTGATGGTAGTTAGTGAAACCCAAGTCATCTGTTTGTCGTCTGGCAGGCGAACGAAAGCAAATTTTTAAGTTACAGAAACAGGCCGATAATCTTCAAAAAATAAATGCCGAAGAATGTTCTTTCAAATGATAATAAACATTCCCCATTCAACTTGAATTTTCTGTGTTTTTTCTTTAAACAAGTAGGGAACCTCGAAATGGATCACCCTATATAACCTCATTTCGGTTACGCAAATAAGCTTTACAAAATCCACATTTTCTAACCGATCTTCGTGGAATTTGAAGGAGAGTTGTTTATCGATTCAAAAACGAACACGACGAGCGTAAATCTAGCAACTATACGTGGTGCGCTTCTTATGCTTCAGCAACCAGTTATTAAATGTAGCTCAAATTCTAAAAATTCTCTTTAGAACAGTGGAACGAAATTCATTATAGTTCAAAGAATTTTTCAACTCCACCTTAATATGAACATATTTCTTTAAATGTGCCATTGAATAGATTTCATACACATATATCGCTTTTTTCTCATTGAGTTTGGTATGTTATAAGCAATATATTTGTGTTGCTGTCACGCACGTTAAGCTGTTTGTAGTGAAAACTGCTTTAAGCTCAATATAATTCACTCAATACTCACACACAACATAGCTAACACAGCCACACACACAGCATCAGCTAAACTTACACACTCATCTATTTATAAGTAACCCTGCATAAATGCGAGTAGCTGTAGTGTAGTAGTACGATAGTACATGGTACATGGCATTCGGTGGTGATATCCTTTCAAATTCAGCAAAGTGTACATGAGGTTGCATTTCCGTATCCCTCTTTTGCTTTCACTTCCTCATCGAAATGCATAGTAAATTTAACACAGATATGCTTTCGCACACACATACACACACTCGTAACACACTAGTACATTGACATGCAAGGAACGGCTGTGAATGAAGAGTAAGTACGTCCTCGTCGTACTCCATGTATGGGTGAGCGTGAATTTATCTGTTGGAAATCTTAACATTACACACGGATTTTCTTGCAACTCATGCTTACGCTTACAATTCATGTTATCCAATGCAATAGCAACAGCAAAAGCTGAATCAAAATCAGAAGCAGAAGGACGAATGAAGAAGAACCAAGGATGAACTCTATTGAAAACAGCAAAACTTTAAATAGAACTTAAATAATAAATAAGGTTTTAGGAGGATAGTTTCTTCTTCTTGTGCTTCGATTGGTTTGCTCTGGTTTGACTTCGTTTGGCTTGGCTTTTCAAGGCAATAAACTAAATAGAATTGGAAATTGAAATAGCTCTGATTGTAATTGATTGCAGTGTATGCGATATTTTCATTTTTAAAATCGTTGTTGATGGAAACCAGGCATCCGATCACCCATTCCGTTTTCTTTTAGCGGAATCATACAATGTTTTGCTTTTTGTTGTGGGAATACAAACATGAGTTAAGATTTGTTTGCAATATCGGTGATTTGGTCCGATTGAAAGATATAGTCATGAATACGTTTACAGCTATTTTATATTTTAGTGCAAGTTAATTAAGCGACCATGATAATGACATTTGGCCCATTTCTTACTATAGGTAACAAAAAACAAATAACAGACACATAACGAAGAATTTTACAGATAACATATGCCCCAATATCTATACATATCGATACCTCCATTCTAAACAATGCTAAGCGCAAAAAATTGGTTTTTAGGAGAGGCGATCAAAGTTTGATGAATTTTTTAAATTTGTGTGTACAATTCCTTCATAATGCAAATCAAATGACCGGTACTGTTTTGTGAATAATAAAAAATTTTATTGAATATAATATGGAATATTAAGAAATTAAAGATGCAATCGCCCTAAAAACAGGCTAAGTCGACTTAGCATGTTTTAGAATGGAGGTATCAATAAACATAAATAAAAACGACGGACTTAAGTTCAGCCATTCCCGATCTTGTGGATCGCATTCCACAGCATAGTAAGGAAAATTGGAAATTAATTAAAATTTTAAATCAAGGATGATTTTTATGTGGGAGCTATATCAGAAAACAAATGTAAAATAAACATGTTCGGCCAGGCCGAATCAATGGTGGAGGGTACCAGCATGAATCGTGTTTATAACGGATTAGTCAATAAAATCACTTGAATTTGGATTATACTAATGTCAAATTAATTTCTGGAAAAAGTGCAACATTTTTTCCTTTTCCCATAAACTGAACTTTTAATTTTAGGGACTACATTATTTCGACTTCGACCCATAGTTTTTTACACCGATTGGCATTGAAACATTTTTCGAGGCGATTTAGCCAGGTCGCAGATATGAAGCGATCTTTATGAAAATTGGTTCAGAGGCATTTCTTATGGTGATTTCGTTTCTGGAAAAAATGTTGCCCCGTCAACGTGAAATACTATAAAATATTTGCACTTATGAAGTCGAAATGCTGTAGTCAATCGAAAATAACTTAACTCAAATTTTCAAATTTGTCAGAAAAATGAAGAAAATTCTGCACTTTTTCCAGAATCGAAATCGCTATTAGACTAGGGGCGATCCCTATTGGAAATGGGACATATGTTTTATATAGCTTCCATATAAAGGTCCCCACCGATGTCACTTCTTGAAACTTTAGAGGACGTGTTTTCCAATTGATGAATTGAAGGTAGAAAAAGGTCAAAAATTGAAGACCTGTTTTGGTATTTCGTCCATAACTTTTACAAGTATTGGTCCCAAAAAATACGTTACTGTTTATACCCTACACCACACTGTGGTACAGGGTATTATAACATTGTGCATTTGTTTGTAACACCCAAAAGGAGAAGAAATAGACCCATCGTTTATTATACCGATCGACTTAGAATCACTTTATGAGTCGATTTAGCTATGTTCGTCAGTCCGTCTGTCTGTCTGTCCGTCTGTGCATGTATTCTTGTAATCAAAGTACAGGTCGCCATTATGGTCCGATCTCGACGAAACTTTACACATATCTTTTTTTTAGCCCAAGGACGATCCCTATTGAATTTGTTAAAATCGGTTCAGATTTAGATATAGCCCCCATATATACGTTAGCACCGATTTGACATGTAAGCGCTGTAAAAACTTTATTTTATATCCGATCAGTATGAAATTCGGCAGGAAAAGGTTTCTTATTACATGAATGAACTCTGTTAAATTTGGAAGAAATCGGTTCAGATTTAGATATAGCCCCCATATATACATTACCCCCGATTTGACATATAAGCGCAGACAGACGGACAGACGGACATAGCTAAATCGACTCAGAAAGTGATTCTAAGTCGATCGGTATAATAAACGATGGGTCTATTTCTTCTCCTTTTCGGTGTTACAAACAAATGCACAAAGTTATAATACCCTGTACCACAGTGTGGTGTAGGGTATAAAAAAGGGGTAGCCCTATTTATACCCTACACCACACTGTGGTACAGGGTATTATAACTTTGTGCATTTGTTTGTAACACCCAACAGGAGAAGAAATAGACCCATCGTTTATTATACCGATCGACTTAGAATTACTTTCTGAGTTGATTTAGCTATGTCCGTCTGTCTGTCCATCTGTCTGTGCATGTATTCTTGTAATCAAAGTACAGGTCGCAATTATGGTCCGATCTCGACGAAACTTTGCACATATCTTTTTTTTGGCCCAAGGACGATCCCTATTGAATTTGGTTAAAATCGGTTCAGATTTAGATATAGCCCCCATATATATGTTAGCCCCGA
Organism: Eudasyphora cyanicolor; assembly: GCA_963930755.1. Taxonomy (NCBI): domain Eukaryota; kingdom Metazoa; phylum Arthropoda; class Insecta; order Diptera; family Muscidae; genus Eudasyphora; species Eudasyphora cyanicolor. Next base: position 245,501,164 of record OZ005737.1, read on the forward strand.
TTTGACATGTAAGCGCTGTAAAAACTTTATTTTATATCCGATCAGTATGAAATTCGGCAGGAAAAGGTTTCTTATTACATGAATGAACTCTGTTAAATTTGGAAGAAATCGGTTCAGATTTAGATATAGCCCCCATATATACGTTACCCCCGATTTGAAGTGTAAGCGCTGTAAAAATGTTATTTTATATCCGATCAGTATGAAATTCGCAATTTTATTTTATATCCGATCAGTGCGAACTTCGGCAAAAAGAGGTTACCTTCTACATGAAGAAATACTGCCAAATTCGGAGAAAATCGGTTCAGATATAGATATAGCCCCATATATATGTTACCCCCGATTCGACATGTAAGCGCTGTAGAGATTGTATTTTTTATCCGATCAGTACGAAATTCGACAGAAAGATGTATTTTTACATGAATGAGTATTAAGGGAAAATCGGTTCAGATTTATATATAACATCCGTATATATGTTCCCCCTGATTTGGTATCAAAGCGCTATAGAAGTTGTACTTTACTTCCGATCATTAAAATTTTCCAGAAATATGTTTCTCAATTTAGGAACGAATATTGCTTAATTTAGCGATTATGGGTTCATATAAACTCAATATTTTTTTTTTAATTTTTTTAAAAAATTTCCAATCCCCATAAAATTGTGGAGAATTTATTTTTCAAGAAATAAATGATAACTGTATCTTATTTTACCATTTCGCAATTTTTATTAATCATTGTTACGAAACCAATTATTCCAAATTATTATCGCGATTCTACAGCGCTAAACATGTCAAATCGGTGTAACATATATAAGTACTAGCTGGGCCCGGTCCACTTCGTTGCCCCAGATTTCAGATTTCCGATTCCGTCCATTTTTGGACCAATCACGTAGACTGCCACCAGATATATATAAACTAAATTGCAGCACTGTCGCTAAAAATGTTTCAAGATAACCCAATTCCAAAATTTGCCTTATATGGGCGCCCATTTTTTGACCAGTCACGTAGACTGCCACCAGATATATATACACAAAATTGCAGCAGTCTCGCTAAAAATTGCTCAAGATATGTAAATTCAAAAATTTGCCTTATATGGACGGGGCCACGCCCATTGGTCCGATCCCGCCCATTTTTGGACCAATCAAGTAGACCAGATACATATACAAAAAATTACCGCACTCACGCAAAAAAATTGTGCAAGATATCTCAATTTCAAAATTTGGCTTGTATGGGCGGGGCCACGCCCACTTGATATATCGAAAATTCAAGTACCCTATATTTGAGAAGATCGGAAATGCGATTTGTTTTTTGTTTTTTGATCGCGGTCAGCGCGCCCCTCAATGTAATTAAACATCACCGAAGAAGCGATTATAGTGCCTTGAAGTACCTACAAATCCATATTGGTGTCGATGGTTTGCTCCAAATGTTAAACTTGCGTGGATTTTTTTTTGATAGTGTCTTTCGCGGGGCACATCGACAGTTATACAGGGCGGGCCTAAAGAAACCAAGGGGTGTAAAAGTTTTATAACTTTTTCGTTTATTAATTTTTTTTTATTTTTTTCTTCCAGATTATATAATATACAAAAGGCAAATTTTTTTCACTAAATATGAAAAATAATGTCTCTTAAATGACCACCGTTTTCAGCTTCGCACTGATGGGCTCTTTTTAGAGCATTTTCCATAACACCTTTCAAAACTTGTGGCTGTAGCGTTCGAATTTCTGCAACAATGTTTGCCTTGAGTTCAAGGATTGTCTCTGGCTTGTTCACATACACTCGCTCCTTTAAATAACCCCAAAGAAAATAGTCGGGTGCTGTCAATTCTGGCGATCACGCTGGCCAAATAATTTCCGAATTTTTGGAAATTATTCGCTCTCCAAAAATTTGACTTAAAAGTGCCATTGTGTCTCGGGCAGTATGAAACCACATACCAGGTCTGTTTTCAAGAGCAGGACGTAAAAAATTTTCTATCATAAACCGATACCGCTCTCCATTTACGGTTACAGCACTTCCATCTACATTTTCGAAGAAGTAAGGCCCAATGACATTTTCAGATGTGATCCCACACCATACTGTACACCTGATGGGGTGCAATTGGGGTTAATGAATTGCTCTTGGATTTTGAGAACCCCAGAACCTACAGTTCTGCTTATTAACAAAGCCATTCAAATGAAAAGGAGCTTCATCACTCATAATCAAATTTTTAATAAAGTTGATTTCATTTCTGGGCAACTCTTGAAATTTAACTGCAAAATTTAGACGTTGCCGATGATCTGGGGGTTTTAATTGTTGCACCAATTGGACCTTATATGGGTATAACTGTAAATCTTTTTTTAAAATGCGCCGCAGTGACGTACGAGACATTTCTAGCTGAGCAGAACGCCTTCTGACAGATGTTTCTGGTGCTTCGTTAACACTTTGCTGTACTCGTTCAATATTTTCCGCAGTGCGACTTACACGTGGTCTACCGGTTCGAGGCAAATCTCTTACGCTGCCATGTTGGTGATGACGATCAACTAAGCAACGAATAATGGCTTCAGAGGGCGAAATGCTGACGTTAAAATGTCGACGATATGCTCTTTGCGTAAAAATAATTGATCTCTGGTTTAAATAATAAAATTCTATTGTTCTGGATCCCTGTTCAATTGTGAACCTCTCCATTATAAATTCTCCATGTGTTGTCTATATAATCTGAAAGAAAAAATAAAAAAAATTAATAAACGAAAAAGTTATTAAACTTGTACACCCCTTGGTTTCTTTATGCCCACCCTGTACATAGATTGAGTTGAATTAATTGTCCCAAAAGATTTTTTACATTGCGAATCCTAAAATCAGGGGCGCGTAACAAAATAATGAATCTCTGAAATTGTATTCACTTTTTTCAACAAAATAATGATTTTGAATCTCTGAAATTTTATTCACTTTTTTCAAAATTTTTCAAAAATTTCAAATATTGTTCTTGACAATTTTTATTGTATAAAGTTCTTAAATTCATTTTTATGTTCTGTGGGGGTACTGCTGTGGTGCACTTAACACCCATTGATACGTATTTAATGATTGAAGTCTTGTACGCGAAGAACGAGACACTTTTGTCGCAACGATGATCGTCAAGCCACACTCAGTGAGCGGTATAGATATGGCGGAAGTTCATATGAATTAAATGGATTTTTACAGATCTATTCCGAAATCAGAGGCGCGTCATTTTATTTTGATGATTGTTCAAATTATGAACTTTTGCAAAATTTACTTTCGCGCCCCTTAATGAAATTAATTCACAACAACGGTTTTTTCACGCTTACATTTTTATCTCTGTTTACTACAAATGCGGTTGATGTGCTCGCCAAATTTTTTCGAAAAAAAATTTACTGGAAAATTTAAAAATTTTTGACTTTTGACAGTCAAATCAAATCGGACGTAAATATTTATGGGAGCTATATGTAAATCTAATTAAATTGAGACAAATTTCATTTCCTTGGGCCAAAAAAGATCACGACCAACACTTTGATTACAATGATCCATCTACAGACGGCCATCGTTATATAGACTCAGGCACTGATTCTAAGTTGATCGATATAATAAACGGTGGGTCTATCTCTTCTTCTTTTAGGTGTTACAAGCAAATGTCAACCCCTTACATCATATGGGTACCAACACAGCAATCGAAGAATTTGCACATATTGGTGCGCCACTGTCACCATGTAAGCTTTGGCAAACAGTTAGTCAAATTAAAGATGGCAAGAAATCGACAACTGTAGGATAGATAGACTAATCTGCCCAGGATACGAACTGGCAAGGTCAACATATATTCTCGCACTACACCATTTTCAATTGTAATTCGAAAAAAGTCAATTGAAATTCGAAGATTCCATTTGAAATTCGAAAAATATCAATTGAAATTCGGATATTCCATTTGAAATTCGAAAAAGGTCAATTGAAATTCGAAAAACATCAATTGAAATTCTTAACACATCACTTGATATTCGAATAACATTAATTGAAATTCGAAAAAACATCAATTGAAATTCGAAACACATCAATTGAAATTCGAAACACATAATTTGAAATTCGTAAAATTGCAATTGAAATTCGGAATACGTCAATTGAAATTCGAATTTTTCCATTCGAAATTCGTAATACACCAATTGAAATTCGGAAAACATCAATTGAAATTCGAAATTCATCATTTGAAATTCGAAAAATGTAAACAAAATCAGTGCTGTATATTAGATGGGGCAGCATTTAAGAGATACAATTTGTCTGCGTTAAACCTTTAATATTGAAACATTTAAATATTTGTTGTTTCAACTAATTTTGAATAAATATTCATAAAATAAAAGATCATCTATACGTTTTCTGTTCGTCACATTATATGTTAAAATTTAGTCAGCAAATGTGTTTAAAAAATTCTACCCAATCTAATGTACAATTTGTTAAAATTTTCGAATTTCAATTGATGTATTTCGAATATCAATTGATGTTTTCCGAATTTCAATTTATGTATTACGAATATCAAATGGAAAAATTCGTATTTCAATTGATGTATTCCGAATTTGAAATTATGTATTTCGAATCTCAATTAATGTTTTTCGAATTTCAATTGATGTTTTTCGAATTTCAATTGATGTGTTTCGAAATTCAATTGATTTGTTTCGAATTTCAATTGATGTATTTCGAATTTCAATTGATCTTTTTCGAAATTGAATTGATTTTTTCGAATTACAGTTGAAAATGGTGTAGAGAAAAAAAATAACTATCTACGTTAGTGTCAGTTTTGAAGGGAAACTAACAGCGAACACGCCAGAAGGTTAGGTATTGTGTTCTATGACTTCTGCGTGAGCTTTGGTGTGGAGAGCATTGAACACCTGCTTACCTACCGTCGCCCGTTAAGTAAACGACGTCTGGATATACTGGTGTCGGCCTTTCTAGGAATTTTGACAGATCTTTCCGGGATCTATATTCATACTTTTGATAACTTTGTTTCTCAGGTTGGTTTCGATTAGGGGAATTTGTGCCGCCATCCTAACCTAACCTAGTACGAGTATAGCATATACGAGTACTGGGGAACAACAAAAATCCCATTTTTTCTGATTTTCGAATTTAGTTTAGGGATTGTGGCGTTAACTTTCGCAAATATAATGACTGCAATTTCTGATGTGAAATCCTACAAAATATTTTCTTGAAATACATTATTTTTTTAATATTTCATGGCGTTATTACATTTCTGTATGCATTTGAAAATTGTTTTTTTTTAATTTTTTTCCTGTGTTTGTCTTAATATTTTAACATCCTCACTTTAGTTTAGGAGGGTACATATCATTTCCTATGGGCCATAAGTGTGACACATGCAAAGAGTGACCCTAATTATGAGAAATGTATTATTTTTTATTATTTTATTATTATTTGAGAAATGTCCGTCGGTCCGTCTGTGTGGTGTTCACGAAAGAAATAACCGATTGACTGGTATATGGTACAATTTGTTTCTATATCAGGCTAAGAACGAAGGTGGGCCATATTGGTTTTCTATTTCTAGTACCTCCCCCACAAATGGATAACCTAGTACCACCCCATAGTTGTCTAAGGTGCAGAATATAAAAAAAATAAATTCAATGTTTCACTAAATTTTAATCCCAATATAGCTCATCTTCTGAAATTGCTTATATATGAGAAAATATTAAGGGATATAAAAATGTAAACTAATTGGTCATTCCTTTCGAGAGTTAACCTGCTCATAAGGGAGATGGATGGATGGATATAAGTAGCTCAAATAACTTAAAATCTCCTAAACTGGTCTCCTTCGTTGTTCAAACGATCACCAAAGTAATCATGGTTTATTTTTACCAGAATTATCATTCATCACTCGAAATACGTTTTTTCCTGCCTTGTCATAAATTTATTACAATTTTTGTACATTATTATTCCCTAATTTACCAACATTAAATACTAATTTAAAATTTGCCTGACTTTTAGCCATATATCAGGCAAAAAAAAAAATTTTCTCCCCTTCCCCCACTTCCCCTTCTACACGCTGTTAATTCTGTTATTGTTGTCTTGTATGGACGTGATAATGTTTTGGTTTTGTTTTTTATTACTTGCTTCAGCATAAAAAATAATAATTTCCAAACATTATTCACTAATAATAACCACAACAACAATAGCAGCGACAAGAGCCAAACAGATACAATATTTATCATAACAATGATTTTTTTCTGTACTTGTGTATATCTCGTATATCGTGCCTTTGGGTTGTTTGTCTCCAGTCAATGTTGCCAGCAAATGAGGATTGCTTGGGTACCCAAACAAAAAGGGACATTATTGGCCCCTATTAGTTTTTACTTTTGCAGCGTTTGTTTGTGAATGTAAATCGAATGAAAAAGTTCGCCTTTGGCCAGGACAACACAGTGTTTTTAATAGTTGATAATTTTTGCAAAATGTGACCTGAACAAAATTCATTAATCCGGATTTAATATGATCCACTTATATAGATTGAAATTAAAAGACAAATTATTCTGGATTATGGACTATGGACTATGGACTATGGACTATGGACTATGGACTATGGACTATGGACTATGGACTATGGACTATGGACTATGGACTATGGACTATGGACTATGGACTATGGACTATGGACTATGGACTATGGACTATGGACTATGGACTATGGACTATGGACTATGGACTATGGACTATGGACTATGGACTATGGACTATGGACTATGGACTATGGACTATGGACTATGGACTATGGACTATGGACTATGGACTATGGACTATGGACTATGGACTATGGACTATGGACTATGGACTATGGACTATGGACTATGGACTATGGACTATGGACTATGGACTATGGACTGTGGACTGTGGACTATGGACTATGGACTATGGACCATGGACTATGGACTATGGACTATGGACTATGGACTATGGACTATGGACTATGGACTATGGACTATGGACTATGGACTATGGACTATGGACTATGGACTATGGACTATGGACTATGGACTATGGACTATGGACTATGGACTATGGACTATGGACTATGGACTATGGACTATGGACTATGGACTATGGACTATGGACTATGGACTATGGACTATGGACTATGGACTATGGACTATGGACTATGGACTATGGACTATGGACTATGGACTATGGACTATGGACTATGGACTATGGACTATGGACTATGGACTATGGACTATGGACTATGGACTATGGACTATGGACTATGGACTATGGACTATGGACTATGGACTATGGACTATGGACTATGGACTATGGACTATGGACTATGGACTATGGACTATGGACTATGGACTATGGACTATGGACTATGGACTATGGACTATGGACTATGGACTATGGACTATGGACTATGGACTATGGACTATGGACTATGGACTATGGACTATGGACTATGGACTATGGACTATGGACTATGGACTATGGACTATGGACTATGGACTATGGACTATGGACTATGGACTATGGACTATGGACTATGGACTATGGACTATGGACTATGGACTATGGACTATGGACTATGGACTATGGACTATGGACTATGGACTATGGACTATGGACTATGGACTATGGACTATGGACTATGGACTATGGACTATGGACTATGGACTATGGACTATGGACTATGGACTATGGACTATGGACTATGGACTATGGACTATGGACTATGGACTATGGACTATGGACTATGGACTATGGACTATGGACTATGGACTATGGACTATGGACTATGGACTATGGACTATGGACTATGGACTATGGACTATGGACTATGGACTATGGACTATGGACTATGGACTATGGACTATGGACTATGGACTATGGACTATGGACTATGGACTATGGACTATGGACTATGGACTATGGACTATGGACTATGGACTATGGACTATGGACTATGGACTATGGACTATGGACTATGGACTATGGACTATGGACTATGGACTATGGACTATGGACTATGGACTATGGACTATGGACTATGGACTATGGACTATGGACTATGGACTATGGACTATGGACTATGGACTATGGACTATGGACTATGGACTATGGACTATGGACTATGGACTATGGACTATGGACTATGGACTATGGACTATGGACTATGGACTATGGACTATGGACTATGGACTATGGACTATGGACTATGGACTATGGACTATGGACTATGGACTATGGACTATGGACTATGGACTATGGACTATGGACTATGGACTATGGACTATGGACTATGGACTATGGACTATGGACTATGGACTATGGACTATGGACTATGGACTATGGACTATGGACTATGGACTATGGACTATGGACTATGGACTATGGACTATGGACTATGGACTATGGACTATGGACTATGGACTATGGACTATGGACTATGGACTATGGACTATGGACTATGGACTATGGACTATGGACTATGGACTATGGACTATGGACTATGGACTATGGACTATGGACTATGGACTATGGACTATGGACTATGGACTATGGACTATGGACTATGGACTATGGACTATGGACTATGGACTATGGACTATGGACTATGGACTATGGACTATGGACTATGGACTATGGACTATGGACTATGGACTATGGACTATGGACTATGGACTATGGACTATGGACTATGGACTATGGACTATGGACTATGGACTATGGACTATGGACTATGGACTATGGACTATGGACTATGGACTATGGACTATGGACTATGGACTATGGACTATGGACTATGGACTATGGACTATGGACTATGGACTATGGACTATGGACTATGGACTATGGACTATGGACTATGGACTATGGACTATGGACTATGGACTATGGACTATGGACTATGGACTATGGACTATGGACTATGGACTATGGACTATGGACTATGGACTATGGACTATGGACTATGGACTATGGACTATGGACTATGGACTATGGACTATGGACTATGGACTATGGACTATGGACTATGGACTATGGACTATGGACTATGGACTATGGACTATGGACTATGGACTATGGACTATGGACTATGGACTATGGACTATGGACTATGGACTATGGACTATGGACTATGGACTATGGACTATGGACTATGGACTATGGACTATGGACTATGGACTATGGACTATGGACTATGGACTATGGACTATGGACTATGGACTATGGACTATGGACTATGGACTATGGACTATGGACTATGGACTATGGACTATGGACTATGGACTATGGACTATGGACTATGGACTATGGACTATGGACTATGGACTATGGACTATGGACTATGGACTATGGACTATGGACTATGGACTATGGACTATGGACTATGGACTATGGACTATGGACTATGGACTATGGACTATGGACTATGGACTATGGACTATGGACTATGGACTATGGACTATGGACTATGGACTATGGACTATGGACTATGGACTATGGACTATGGACTATGGACTATGGACTATGGACTATGGACTATGGACTATGGACTATGGACTATGGACTATGGACTATGGACTATGGACTATGGACTATGGACTATGGACTATGGACTATGGACTATGGACTATGGACTATGGACTATGGACTATGGACTATGGACTATGGACTATGGACTATGGACTATGGACTATGGACTATGGACTATGGACTATGGACTATGGACTATGGACTATGGACTATGGACTATGGACTATGGACTATGGACTATGGACTATGGACTATGGACTATGGACTATGGACTATGGACTATGGACTATGGACTATGGACTATGGACTATGGACTATGGACTATGGACTATGGACTATGGACTATGGACTATGGACTATGGACTATGGACTATGGACTATGGACTATGGACTATGGACTATGGACTATGGACTATGGACTATGGACTGTGGACTGTGGACTATGGACTATGGACTATGGACTATGGACTATGGACTATGGACTATGGACTATGGACTATGGACTATGGACTATGGACTATGGACTATGGACTATGGACTATGGACTATGGACTATGGACTATGGACTATGGACTATGGACTATGGACTATGGACTATGGACTATGGACTATGGACTATGGACTATGGACTATGGACTATGGACTATGGACTATGGACTATGGACTATGGACTATGGACTATGGACTATGGACTATGGACTATGGACTATGGACTATGGACTATGGACTATGGACTATGGACTATGGACTATGGACTATGGACTATGGACTATGGACTATGGACTATGGACTATGGACTATGGACTATGGACTATGGACTATGGACTATGGACTATGGACTATGGACTATGGACTATGGACTATGGACTATGGACTATGGACTATGGACTATGGACTATGGACTATGGACTATGGACTATGGACTATGGACTATGGACTATGGACTATGGACTATGGACTATGGACTATGGACTATGGACTATGGACTATGGACTATGGACTATGGACTATGGACTATGGACTATGGACTATGGACTATGGACTATGGACTATGGACTATGGACTATGGACTATGGACTATGGACTATGGACTATGGACTATGGACTATGGACTATGGACTATGGACTATGGACTATGGACTATGGACTATGGACTATGGACTATGGACTATGGACTATGGACTATGGACTATGGACTATGGACTATGGACTATGGACTATGGACTATGGACTATGGACTATGGACTATGGACTATGGACTATGGACTATGGACTATGGACTATGGACTATGGACTATGGACTATGGACTATGGACTATGGACTATGGACTATGGACTATGGACTATGGACTATGGACTATGGACTATGGACTATGGACTATGGACTATGGACTATGGACTATGGACTATGGACTATGGACTATGGACTATGGACTATGGACTATGGACTATGGACTATGGACTATGGACTATGGACTATGGACTATGGACTATGGACTATGGACTATGGACTATGGACTATGGACTATGGACTATGGACTATGGACTATGGACTATGGACTATGGACTATGGACTATGGACTATGGACTATGGACTATGGACTATGGACTATGGACTATGGACTATGGACTATGGACTATGGACTATGGACTATGGACTATGGACTATGGACTATGGACTATGGACTATGGACTATGGACTATGGACTATGGACTATGGACTATGGACTATGGACTATGGACAATATGGGCTAAGGACTATGGTAGTAGTTTCACATATAGTAATTGTTTATCTTGTGCTATCACATTAAGAAAAATTGGCTAAGTTGTCACTCTCAGATTATAACTTAAGTAACAGTGCATGAAACACTTATTATTTTCGCAATGTTGTGATTTAGAAGTACCTACAGTCTAGTTAGAAACGGCCGTTACCACAACCTCCTTTTGGTACCTCCAACACAAAATAGTACATTTAAATGAATAGCTTATAACATTAATACAAGTGCACATAATTATAATTCTTTACAGAGCAATATCTTTAGGGTATCTACTGTTGAGTTCAATCCAAGCATAAATTTTAAGCCCCCCTTATGTTACCTGCATACAAATTGACAGATTGACGTATGTAGCAATCATTTTAACGGTTACATTTTTTTATTTCAGACAACTCTTGCAATGTAAAAATTATCATTTATTGTTCTTCCCCAAAACACTGTTTCACCAAAGTGTACATTTATTTCCATGTGTCTGTTAGTGTATTTGTGTTAACTGACATGTTGTTAAATTAAGTTTTATTAAATAAATATTTTACTTGTCAAACTTTGTCTTTAGTGTTTACATAACAACCATTTACACACCGAGAAATAGTTCGAAAAGGCAGTTATTCAGCATTAAACCAGTAAACCGTCTCCGGATTGTAGCCTTAGCCATTAAAGCCATTTAAATTGTCCTGCATTCGTAGAACTCTTAACTAGTACACATACATACATATACAAAACAGATATTTACAAAACTCACCGCTCTTTTATTGTTGTTAGCACAGTTGTAGGACATAGAAGTAGTTTTGTAGTGGTTGTAATTGCTAACGTAAAATGTGGAGGTGTTCCTTTGCCCCAAATACATTTGTGAAAGTATCCAACGATGTAAAATGATACACGTCGAAATTTATAAACAAATGTCAGCAAATGTAAAAGTAGCAACATCAAGCAAATTATGTATAATCGCCAACATATGCTGTAGAAAAGACAAGTTTAAACTGATTGGGGTGGAATTAGGTAATTTAATTTCAATTATATGCCGAAATATTCACAAGAAGAATGTTCATTTAATGAACTTGTTATCCCCTCACCTTACAGAGGGGAGTATATATCATTTGCTACAAACCAAAAATGTAACACATCGAAGGAGTGACCTAAGACTTGGTGGAAATTCTACTTGGGTCACTTTAAGTCATTTGAGAAATGTCCATCCGTCCGTCTCTTTGTCTACTGGCTGGCTGGTTCGCACGATAACTCTCGAAAGCAAGAACAGAATGACTTCAAATTTGGTATGCGATAATATTTTTCACATCTCCGGCTAAGTCCGAAGGTGGGTCATATTGGTCCACTCCTTCTAGTACCTCTCCCATAAAGGGTTGTCATTTAGTGAAATATTGATTATTTAATAACTTCTATACTACTTTTTCAAATGTTCTGAAATCCCACACATCGTATTAGTATATTAGTGGCTATCACCTTGACAAAAATGAGAGAAGTTGCTACGTCAATGTAGCTTTAATAGTGGTACATACACAGAAAGAAAAATGCCATACTAAATTCAAGTAAAAAATTCTTAATTTAAGCCGAAATCGTACTTAAAAATTTAAGAACGTTCGTAATAAGTTTTTCTTAAAACAATAATAAATCGGCTTAAATTGAAAAAATCAAGCGCTGAAAGGCTTACAATAAGCATTTAATGCTTGAACTCAAATAAACATTTCTTGAAAAGGAAAATTTAGCCTAATATGGCTTAAAGTAAGCAAAAAAAGCTTACTTTAATCTCTGAGAGACAGAAACATTATAGAGCACAATAAAGTTACCCTCTCAACCACTCTCATGCAAGTGCTTGATTTTGGCTGACGCAACATCAAACACACACGCATATAAATCGACGAGATGTATGTGTATAAACATTTGTGCGCAACCATATCCAATTCGTTTCTCGTTCAAGCATTGTTTGCAAATACATTACTTGGTGTGACTTTTTTCATTTTAGTTTTTTGATGTTGTTAATAATTCTTATTCGTTTCGTTGATGCTATTCCTTATTTGTTTCATATTTAAATCGAATAAATGCAGCAAAACTTTTACTTTTGCTGTCAAGCAATTGTATTTTGACATACCATTTTAAAAAATTGCATGCTTTGCAATACAGTGGCAAAAATGGTATAATTAACATAAATGGTATATAGGTATAAAACGAACGAAAGCACAATAAGTCTAGTATGACCAGGCTTAAATCAAGAAATGATCTGGCTTAAATCAAGTATTGGTTAGGATTAAATCAAGAACTGATCAGGCTTAAATCAAGTATTGGACAGGCTTAATTCAATCAAAAATTTCTTCATTGAAGCCCGTTTCGCACTCAAATTAATCCGATAAAATTCTTAAATCAATCGCTTTATGCTTGAAATAAGAATTTTTCGGCTTAAAATCAAGCCTAATCAGGTTTAATAAGCGCTAAGATTAAGAATTCAGGGCTTAAAAATCCGTACTTGTAATGGACATTTTACTCTCCACTGCTGAAAGTTTTTTTTTTTGAGTTCATTAACTAATGAGGCAACGATATAGCTAAGAAAATCTTTGACATACAATATGTCGTAAGATTTCGTAAAAACATTCATAAATTGTAATAGAATATGTTTCGATTTTGAAATCGATATGATCGATGTACTAGTACGACACTGCTTTCTAAAGTGCTATCATTCCCAAAGACGTATACATCATTACGAGGCTTCGTGTAAGTCAACTCTTGATATCAACTTCCTTTTTATTCAGACTCTTGACTTGGTAACACACTGAAAACATTTTACAAAGAAAAATCGGTGAAAAGTTATAATAGTTCTTTCAACAATAGTTCATAGTATCATCTTGAACAAATCAATTCCAAACACCAAACTCTTGTGGGAAGGTAAATAAGTAAATTACAAGAATCCATTTGAAATGTGACCATCTCTTGTTTCCCAGCAAAGAGTTATTATATAGTTCTACGTGATGCCAATTGTGCCAGCAATCTATCAACCTCGTGTATTAAATAAAGTCATATTGTCTTATCTGCGGTGAGAACAAGTGCGAACGTCTCGTTGTTTTTCATTACTTAAAAGAAGATTCCAGAAAATCCAGGAATCTAATTTTCCATTTGAAACTGAATTATAACCAGCACATTGTGGTAAGCGCTTAATATTATATCGGCTGGGAGTGTACCTAATTTTTTTTTATTAAACAGGTAGCGTTATCGTTTGCATACAGCTTATGCAGTTTTTGAGACACCGCTTTAATACCTGTCGGGTTAACCTAAGTACATTCAAATAATTCCTAAGTCTACAGAATTATTATTGGTTCCACAAAATAAAACCATTGTCAGAGACTACCTTTAAAATCCAAAGAAGCGAGATCACCATATTGATATTGGAAATTGAAGGCTTTTGTTTGCTGGGATGGCCCCAATAACCTGCATTGCCATGTGGTGATGGTCATAAAAGTCTGCCCAACCATAACTAACCAACAACAAACACACAACATCATAAAAGTGTAGCGGGCAGTGAGGTGCCAGCAAATCTAAAAAAAATAACTGACTGCAAACAGCAAACAAACAATCAGCAAAGTCAAATCCGATCATTCACTATCATACATCATTGCGAGCACCAGACAGATTATTTAATAAATAAGAGTAATATCAAAATTATAAAGCAATTGACAAATTAAAGTTTCATATTCCATAATAGTAACAACTTTGAAAATAAGGAATACAATTGCTGTCCTGAAGAAGAAACCACCGAATATATGGTGCGAATTGCTGGTTGATTGTTTGCTGCTTAAGTTTACGTAAGATTTAATATTATAGACTTAGCACTAATCTTTAACTTAACTACATCTAAGGTACCTATCACATAAATATTACAACAAGCCAACGATAACTACGTCAGTAGGATTACAATATTGCACATCAGCATACAAATCACTACTATGATCAGCAAGTTGCAGAGGCCTCTACAATCTTCGTTCATCAGGTGGTAAGTGGATTAAATCAGTGAATTTATTTAGCAAAGTATATGAAATGATTGACCACTAGCAATATTCATAAAATTATTTTAAATGTTTTTAAATTTAAATTTCCAATCAATTCATAACATTTTTGTGGAAAGACCTATATAGGCTGATGACGTAGTCAATAAACTTCGTTCTTAATTTTTTGTATGGTTTACGCTTCCCCAAAGAGTATTACGTATTACATTGCATTTGTCTTATTAATGAAAGCATGATCTTATCGCAAAGAGAGTGTCTTTAAGAGATTTTACATACATTTTGGGAGAGTAAAACATTTATATTTGGTGGAGCGTAAAAAAAAAAAAAATTTCCAGTTTTTGTATAACAGTATAGTATAATAGATTCAAAATTTCAACAGCAACAACAAATATCATATGTTCAGCATGTTAATGTTTCTTCATTCAGATACATAACGTTTGTGTATTTTTTGTTTTGATTCAACAGAACCAAATATACACTGAAAAAAAAAGAAAGATATATCAGAACTAATTTAAGATTCAATTATTGCCAACTTGTAAATATTTTTTTTTCTAACTATGTGAATAAATAGGATAAAAATATGATGAATTATTAGAAAATTAAAAATGGTTTTCCTACATTAATGATGAAGTGATTGTAGTGCGTTAATTGTTGCAGTTAGGGGTTCTAGAAACCAAATCGCTCTTTGCTAGAACAATGGTAGGGTAGGGTAATGAGCCTTGTGTTCCCAATAATACCTAAGGGACACCCAAATCGTGCCACCATACATGTCAGTCAATATAATGTATTTTTTTTTCCTTTTCTTTAATTTAGTATCGTAACTAGGGTTTTGTTTTGGGGCTTATGTTTGCTTCCCTAGTGACAATGGTCCATTTTATAATAGAATTGTGTAAAATAAGGGAGTCTTTAAAATTTTTATTGTGAGACAGAACTGAGGAATAATAGGAACGGATACGAACCCCCCCATACGACTGATTAGCTAGCACATTGATGACTCCCGTCATCCTAGTATAATTGTTCCTTCTTTCGACATAAATTATTTTCTTGCGAAAAGTAAATAAATTGTTCCATTGGTCATTACAATAAATGGCGCCCAACGTGGGGCCGAAAAACAATTTTCGGCTCCGGAATTAAATTACAATATTAGATTTCCAAACGAGCTGGAGGTTAAATTTTTAATTCCATGTAAAATTTTAGAAAATATATGTCGATTAGTTACTGGATTTTAATTACTTGATTGTTCGGGTATATTAACCGTTTCGATATTGTCATAAATTTTTCTTGAATTCGAAGTGATGTTAGATCTTTTACCTTTAGGCCAGTTTTAGTACAGTGTACATTTGTTTCAATGAACTTAGTTATCAGCACCCAAGAGTGATTTGGATCACAATGTTTTGCTGTTTGTAATACGTTGTCCGATCAATCTTGTGGAATTTCAGTGGGATGAATTGAAATCAGCTGGTGTGGTCAATTGAACAACAAGTGTTTCACTACATGTAAACTCCATATACCATTTTTTATATCCTCGTATATTGACTGGAAACTATTTGGTGAGCTTTAGTTTCTACATCACTATCTCACTGCTAGTAGGAAAACCAAAACCATTTAAAGCTTTTGTCGAAAATCGTATTTAAAACAGATTCTTACGAGAATAGAATCGTAGAATTGGTTTTCATAAAAAATTTAGTTTTTTGAAAATATGTATGTCGATTTAGATATTGAATATACATATCTGAATTAGATTACCATATTGCTTACTTTAATATTTATTTATAGAATCTAAAATGTCTCTGAGTCGGACACCGCCTCCTTTTTTGGATGTACCATCCACTGCAGAAGGCGATGGCGTTGAGTCGGTACAGATTTGTTCTATATGTGACGAGTTTCTTGCAGACAACCAGGATTGTTTGATTTTAAAAAATTGTTCCCATACTTTTCATAGGATATGTATAGAAACATCTCTCGCTACGGCAGCGGAATGTCCAATATGTAAAAAGACGTGTCAGTTATCCGACCTTCGGAAATATGACTTTCAAAACAGAGAATTACCACTAATAGCAGGTGCGATGTCTAGTAATGCAACTAAGACTCCACAACCTAATGCTAATATATCCAAATCGGGACGAGGTAAACCTAGAGGAGCCAAAGCTCACAGTTATAATACCCGCAGTAATATTCGCGCATTTAATCAAGAAACAAATATATCTTTGTTAAATTTGACTCAGGATAATCCGATTGAATCTCCTCACCACGCCACTAATTTCATGAACGAGGTAAATAATACTACAGCGCAAACACCTAGACGTAATAATTCAACACTTTCGAGGATTGATTACAATCAAATTAATCGCATGATCGAACAGAGCATGTCTAGGATGTTAGGATCACTAAATTTAGTTCCCCCTCCTGTCGTGAATCCTGTTCCACCACCGAATTCCAGCCACAACTTTTCTAGTGCTCATCCTAACCAGGCAAATACGCAACATCAATTTTCATCTATACCACAGGCAAATAATTCCGAATGGAACATTGGATCAAATCCTTCTAGTATGTCCAGGACGTCGTTTTCTGCGGATAAAATCACTTCAATAATACAGGGTTGGAACTTGAAATTCGACGGTTCCGAAAACGGACTGAACATTGAAGAATTTTTATATCGACTGCAGGCTCTTACCATTGATAATTTCAATGGCGATTTTTCAGTAATCTGCAAAAATCTTCAAGTATTATTAAGTGGGAAAGCCAGGGAGTGGTATTGGCGATACCACAAGAATGTACCCTATGTTGAATGGAAATCATTTGGCATAGCGATTAGGTCACAGTATCAGAGTTTTAAAACCACTTTTGATATAAACGAAGAAATTCGTAATAGAAAGCAGAAGCCTAGCGAAAATTTTGATATGTTTTACGAAGCAATTTCGAGTATTATGGACTGTCTTCCATCTCCCATGCAGGAAGCTGAACTAATAGAAATTCTTATCAGAAATCTTAGACCTGAGATTAGGCAAGATCTACTATATATTCCAATACGTTCTATTGCTGAATTACGAAGGCTCGTACAAAAGCGTGAGCAATTCTTAAAAGACGAACATGTACGTCGAAATCTTATACAAAAGAACTCTAGTTACATGAACAGTCAACGCAGGCAAGTCGCGGAAGTAGATATTGAATCGGATATAACGGTTAATGGAAGTCACTTGGAGCAATCCTCCATAAATGCACTTCAAGCTAGAACAACTAGTTTCGTCTGTTGGAACTGCGACGAAGTAGGTCACAGGTGGGAAGATTGTTTGCAGGACAGACATGTCTTTTGCTACGGATGTGGTTCAAAACAAATTTACAAACCAAATTGTCCAAAGTGTAATTCCAAAAAAATTAATTTATCAAAAAACTCAATAAATTCTGTTCCAATGTAGGAACAAATGTAACCTCAAACGATACTGTAAACTCTCCAAATATACCCCACAATTTTCCACTAAACCATACTGAAAATTCTGTCCCGAAAACTTTGTTAAAACGAGACGATGAACTTCACAACACAATCATTTCTTCAGAAATTTGTCCGCAGCTTCGGCCATTGATGCCATTCCATAAAAGATGGGAAATCTACCAGGAAAAGCGTAAAGCTATTTTCCATGATAATACTTTTATAGTTAGTTCAATTATAAAACCCAAACGTTCAACTCTAAGGTTACGGACATTTTGGAAATTACGAAAATCTTGTCGCAAATTGCTCATCTCTGCGATTATAAGTAACCCAAAAGATAAAAGATACTACGCTAAAGTGTCGTTTTTAAATTTTACAGAGTTAGGATTGTTGGACACAGGTGCCAACATAAGCTGCATTGGTTCTGGTCTTGCGGTAGCAGACTTGTCCACATTTGAAAAATTTACTAAGTGTAAATCATTTGTAAAAACCGCTGATGGCACGCCACAGGCTGTCATTGGTTGGCTTGATGTAGACATTGTTTTCAAAAATCAAACTCATACACTTAGACTTTTTGTTATTCCTTCTATTGCACAAAGACTCATTTTAGGAATTGACTTTTGCAAAGCATTTCACTTAATTTCGGATGTAATAGAATCCATCGATATAATTGCTGAAAATAGTTCAGCAGAAAGTTCGATTAGTATTTCCTCTTTCCAAAATCAGCATACAACTTCATCAGAGGCTGACTGTAGTTTTGATACTGAAGAGATATATTGTAAAACTACTCCTCAACAACGTCTGCAACTTAATGCAGTAATCAGTCTATTTCCCAATTTCGACAGACAAGGATTAGGACGAACCGCTTTAATTAAACACAAAATAGATGTTTGTGATGCCACCCCTATAAAGCAAAGGTTTTATCCTGTCTCTCCGGCAGTAGAAAACCTAATGTTTAAAGAGGTGGATCGAATGTTGTCCCTCGGTGTGATCGAACCGTCCACATCAGCGTGGAGCTCTCCGATGAGGCTTGTGATCAAACCAAATAAGGTGCGATTATGCTTAGACGCAAGACGGATTAATCAGGTAACAAGGAAAGATGCGTACCCATTACCATCGATTGAAGGCATTTTTTCTAGACTGCCCAGAGCTAACATCATTACAAAACTCGATTTAAAAGATGCATACTGGCAGATTGCTTTGGATGATGAGTCCAAACATCTCACAGCGTTTACGGTGCCTGGTAGGCCTCTTTACCAATTTGTTGTAATGCCCTTTGGGCTTTGCAACGCACCGCAGACGATGTGTAGATTAATGGACAGTATCATACCATGTGATCTACGCCACTGTGTCTTTGGATATTTAGATGATCTTGTGGTTGTATCGGCGGACTTTGAATCCCATTTAGAAGTACTTGTTCGTATTTCCTCGGAGTTCAAAAAAGCCAATCTCACGATCAATGTGGCCAAGAGCAAGTTTTGTGTAACCCGAGTAAATTATCTGGGATACGTTATCGGCGAAGGTGGAATTACCACTGACCCCGAGAAAGTCAGTGCTATACAAAATTGGCCGGTACCTAAAAATCTCAAACAGGTGCGAGGGTTTCTCGGACTTGCGGGGTGGTACCGCCGTTTCATCGGTAATTTTTCGTCTGTTGTTTTTGGCATTACTGAAGTTTTGTCTTCAAAAAAGAAATTCGTGTGGACAACTGAGGCCCAAGAGGCCTTCGAAAGGATAAAATTGCTTCTCACTACTGCACCAATTCTTGCAAACCCAGACTTTGAGAAAAAATTTTATGTGCACTGTGATGCCAGTGATTTCGGTATCGGAGCTGTGCTGGTTCAACTAGATGAGAATAATGAAGAACGACCGATTGCGTATATGAGTCGTAAGTTGAACTCAGCACAGCGAAATTACAGCGTTACCGAGCGCGAATGTTTGGCAGCCATAGAAGCCATAAAGAAATTTCGATGTTATATCGAGATGCAAGAGTTTGAAATAGTTACAGATCATTCAAGTCTCCTTTGGCTGATGCGACAACCCAATTTAAGTGGTAGACTTGCCCGATGGGCTTTTCAACTACAAGCCTTCAAATTTAGTGTGAGTCATAGAAAAGGTAAGGAACATATTGTTCCGGACGCTTTGTCTAGGATTCCGGAAGGGGAGATCAGTTGTGTAGAAATAATAGAGCCAGAAATCGATCTAAATTCCTCACATTTTGAATGTGATACCTATGAGGATTTGAAAAGGAAAATTCGGGAAAATGAAGCAAAATATCCGGACATTAAAATAATGGACAAATATGTCTATATAAGGACTGAACATTACACAGGTCATGCACATCAGGACCAAAATTCTTGGAAGTTGTGGATTCCAAACCCACTACAAAATGATGTGATTAGGAGAGCTCATGATTGTCCTGTATCTGCTCATGGGGGTACGCACAAAACATTGGAGCTTATAAGACGCAATTTTTATTGGCCTGGAATGGTGCGTGATGTGAGGAGTTATGTACAAAACTGTGGAGTTTGTAAGGCTACAAAATCCCCAAATTTCGTTATGAAGCCTCCCATGTCCAATCAACTCACTTCAGTTCGTCCATTCCAGAGACTATATATAGATATTCTAGGCCCTTATCCTAGAAGTAAGTCCGGATATATAGGGCTTCTAATAGTCTTAGACCATTTTTCGAGATTTCATTGGTTATGTCCTCTTCGTAAATTCAACTCAGCAGCAATTGAAACTTTTCTAGAACAACAGATTTTTCACATGTATGGTGTCCCGGAGACTATAGTTAGCGACAATGGTAGCCAATTCAAATCCCACGATTTTAATGCGTTTTTGACAAAGTACGGGGTCTCGCATACTTACACTGCCTTGTATTCACCACAATCCAAAGCTTCGGAGAGGGTGAATCGGTCTCTAATCGCGGGAATTCGGGCTTACTTAAACCATGACCACAAACTTTGGGATGAGAAACTTAGTTTTATTAGCTGTTCATTGCGCAACTCATTTCACCAATCGATAGACTGTTCTCCTTATTATGCTTTGTTTGGACTAAACATGATAACTCATGGAACGTCTTATTCCCTGCTGGGAAATTTACACCAACTAGATGAACCTAGAGCGAAAATCGATAGAGCAGATCATTTACAGGTAATAAGACATGAAATTCGAAAATCTAATCGCGCTGCATATGAACAAAACCAGCGCCAATACAATCTCCGTACCAGAGTACCTAACTTCCAGGTTGGGCAAGAAGTTTTTAGACGAAATTTTGCTCAAAGCAGTTTTGAGAAAAACTTTAATTCCAAATTAGCACCTGTTTTTTTAAAGGCTAGAATTCGAGAACGCCTTGGTAGTCATTACTATATTCTGGAAGATTTACAAGGAAAACTGGTAGGGACCTTCCATGCCAAGGACATTCGTCCATAAATGTCCCGTTTTCAAAATAATTCTTACGCTCATAGAGCAAGAATTATTTAGTTTTGTAATGGACATTTTACTCTCCACTGCTGAAAGTTTTTTTTTTTGAGTTCATTAACTAATGAGGCAACGATATAGCTAAGAAAATCTTTGACATACAATATGTCGTAAGATTTCGTAAAAACATTCATAAATTGTAATAGAATATGTTTCGATTTTGAAATCGATATGATCGATGTACTAGTACGACACTGCTTTCTAAAGTGCTATCATTCCCAAAGACGTATACATCATTACGAGGCTTCGTGTAAGTCAACTCTTGATATCAACTTCCTTTTTATTCAGACTCTTGACTTGGTAACACACTGAAAACATTTTACAAAGAAAAATCGGTGAAAAGTTATAATAGTTCTTTCAACAATAGTTCATAGTATCATCTTGAACAAATCAATTCCAAACACCAAACTCTTGTGGGAAGGTAAATAAGTAAATTACAAGAATCCATTTGAAATGTGACCATCTCTTGTTTCCCAGCAAAGAGTTATTATATAGTTCTACGTGATGCCAATTGTGCCAGCAATCTATCAACCTCGTGTATTAAATAAAGTCATATTGTCTTATCTGCGGTGAGAACAAGTGCGAACGTCTCGTTGTTTTTCATTACTTAAAAGAAGATTCCAGAAAATCCAGGAATCTAATTTTCCATTTGAAACTGAATTATAACCAGCACATTGTGGTAAGCGCTTAATATTATATCGGCTGGGAGTGTACCTAATTTTTTTTTATTAAACAGGTAGCGTTATCGTTTGCATACAGCTTATGCAGTTTTTGAGACACCGCTTTAATACCTGTCGGGTTAACCTAAGTACATTCAAATAATTCCTAAGTCTACAGAATTATTATTGGTTCCACAAAATAAAACCATTGTCAGAGACTACCTTTAAAATCCAAAGAAGCGAGATCACCATATTGATATTGGAAATTGAAGGCTTTTGTTTGCTGGGATGGCCCCAATAACCTGCATTGCCATGTGGTGATGGTCATAAAAGTCTGCCCAACCATAACTAACCAACAACAAACACACAACATCATAAAAGTGTAGCGGGCAGTGAGGTGCCAGCAAATCTAAAAAAAATAACTGACTGCAAACAGCAAACAAACAATCAGCAAAGTCAAATCCGATCATTCACTATCATACATCATTGCGAGCACCAGACAGATTATTTAATAAATAAGAGTAATATCAAAATTATAAAGCAATTGACAAATTAAAGTTTCATATTCCATAATAGTAACAACTTTGAAAATAAGGAATACAATTGCTGTCCTGAAGAAGAAACCACCGAATATATGGTGCGAATTGCTGGTTGATTGTTTGCTGCTTAAGTTTACGTAAGATTTAATATTATAGACTTAGCACTAATCTTTAACTTAACTACATCTAAGGTACCTATCACATAAATATTACAACAAGCCAACGATAACTACGTCAGTAGGATTACAATATTGCACATCAGCATACAAATCACTACTATGATCAGCAAGTTGCAGAGGCCTCTACAATCTTCGTTCATCAGGTGGTAAGTGGATTAAATCAGTGAATTTATTTAGCAAAGTATATGAAATGATTGACCACTAGCAATATTCATAAAATTATTTTAAATGTTTTTAAATTTAAATTTCCAATCAATTCATAACATTTTTGTGGAAAGACCTATATAGGCTGATGACGTAGTCAATAAACTTCGTTCTTAATTTTTTGTATGGTTTACGCTTCCCCAAAGAGTATTACGTATTACATTGCATTTGTCTTATTAATGAAAGCATGATCTTATCGCAAAGAGAGTGTCTTTAAGAGATTTTACATACATTTTGGGAGAGTAAAACATTTATATTTGGTGGAGCGTAAAAAAAAAAAAAATTTCCAGTTTTTGTATAACAGTATAGTATAATAGATTCAAAATTTCAACAGCAACAACAAATATCATATGTTCAGCATGTTAATGTTTCTTCATTCAGATACATAACGTTTGTGTATTTTTTGTTTTGATTCAACAGAACCAAATATACACTGAAAAAAAAAGAAAGATATATCAGAACTAATTTAAGATTCAATTATTGCCAACTTGTAAATATTTTTTTTTCTAACTATGTGAATAAATAGGATAAAAATATGATGAATTATTAGAAAATTAAAAATGGTTTTCCTACATTAATGATGAAGTGATTGTAGTGCGTTAATTGTTGCAGTTAGGGGTTCTAGAAACCAAATCGCTCTTTGCTAGAACAATGGTAGGGTAGGGTAATGAGCCTTGTGTTCCCAATAATACCTAAGGGACACCCAAATCGTGCCACCATACATGTCAGTCAATATAATGTATTTTTTTTTCCTTTTCTTTAATTTAGTATCGTAACTAGGGTTTTGTTTTGGGGCTTATGTTTGCTTCCCTAGTGACAATGGTCCATTTTATAATAGAATTGTGTAAAATAAGGGAGTCTTTAAAATTTTTATTGTGAGACAGAACTGAGGAATAATAGGAACGGATACGAACCCCCCCATACGACTGATTAGCTAGCACATTGATGACTCCCGTCATCCTAGTATAATTGTTCCTTCTTTCGACATAAATTATTTTCTTGCGAAAAGTAAATAAATTGTTCCATTGGTCATTACATACTTGATTCAAGTATTTTGTACTTGGTTTATGAAAATCCGTACTTAACGTACTTTTGACACCGCTACGGCTTTATTCAAGTACGGATTACTCAATTTTTTCTTTCTGTGTACAAATACTTGCAATTTTTTGTAGTGTAATGCTACAGTCCAGTGAAAAAATTGGCTTCATTGGCATGCACCTTTTGGAAATGGACTATTTTCTACCAAAGGCAAACAGCTTATAAATTTAATACATGTTCACGTACGTAGCATTGTCTCAATTTCCGAGCCTGATCGATACCGGTCGCATATTGACATTACTGGAATCTCTTCTACTCCTCTATTCGCAAACTTAATTCGCTTAGTACGGATGTGTGAGAGAGGTTTACCCATGGGTGTCGGTTGTTGTGTGATCCTCGGGCCTCTCTCTCCTCGCACCTTCTAAGGAGTCTGACACTTCTAACGAGCCTCTGAGTTCACCAGTCGTTGTCGAGCACTCTTTGAGTGAAGTAGTCAATTATAGTCGATGTTAGGCGATACTATATATTGTTACACTTATTGTTAAGGAAATTCAAAAGTTTTTTATTTAATCTGAAGTACAACCGATACAATTAAGTTCTATATAAAACGTCATTCAAATGGCCCCCACGACTTATTCTGCAGGAACGAATTCGATGAACCCAATTTTCGAGCACTTTTTCCACTGAATCAAGTCGTATGTCATGAATGACACGTTCAATATTGACTTGTAAAGCTTGAAGGGAGTCTGGTTTATTTCGAAAGACCAATGACTTCAATTAACCCCACAAGAAATAGTCTAATGGTGTTAAATCACAACTTCTTGGAGGCCATTCAATATCTCAACTCCTTGAAATAATCGAATCTCCAAACTTTTCTCGCAACAATTCAATTGTTTTATTTGCTGTGTGGCACGTATCCCCGTCTTGTTGGAACCAAATGTTTTCAAGATCAACTTCTTTCAATTTCGGCCATAAAAAGTTGGTTATCAACGATCTATACCGCTCTTCATTGACAGTAACGGTGTTACCAGCTTCATTTCGAAATAAGTACGGGCCGATGATTCCCTCTGACCAAAAACCACACCAAACTGTCAATTTAGGTGAATGTAATGGTTTTTCATGAATTTTTTGTGGATTTTCTTCGCACCAGTTAAAACTGAATAATTTGTAAACGTTGTTTTTGCGTATATCTCTCCATGATAAAATTTTAAACACTACTGAATACAATGAAAAACAAATGACAGATCATGACATATTACAAATGGCCGAAACGTCACATCAAAATCATATTATCCCAATTGGAAAACCCGTTATATGTCAACAGTCTGCTTTCCGCTATCAATCTTACTCTATATATGTATATCTATGTGATATATTGTTAAAAAAATCTGCCTAACAGTTCTTATCACCACTGGTTTTTTTGGCAATCGGATCCATTCAAACTTAGATTTTCATGTACCAGAGCTTTCATTTTACGCATGAAAATATTTAGAACATTTATTTATATCCAATAAAATATAAGCTACATCAAAACAAGTTATAATCTCCCATTTATCAGTGGCTGGAAATGTGCCCATGTAATATGTTTCGCTGCCAAAAATAAACCAAAGCTCTTCAATACTCTATTATGAGAGAAAGGTGGAACAACATAAGAGCTCTCATCTTATTACGATTAATCTTTTTTGCTGCGTAAGCAACAAAACTTTATGTTCCATTAAAGATTCAAATCATTTTATTACAACAATGCCACTCCTACACCCAACCGCGACCACCTCACATCACTACAACGAGTGTCCGGTGCGCAGGACTCCATCTCCCTTAAATGGCAAATCATCATTCATCATCAATATTTCCAGTTCAGTTTTTGGCCACAAATAAATAGAACACAATAATACGCTGACATATACAGATTTATTGCTCGGACTCAGTATGAAATGAGTGTAAGCATTTACCTTGAATATTGTTGGAATTGCAGCCACACCACCGGTTTTATTGTTGTTGCTGCTGCTGGCACAACAAGCTTGCCAAGCATCAATTTGCCACCGCTGGCCATAGCACCAGTGTGGTTTGTTAGTGGATTGCCCTGAAGGGAGAGAGAGAGGGACAATGTCGGGTCGGTACGTTTACCATATCCGCATGGCAAATAAATATTACCTCACGCAAAATAATCATAAAATACATTTCAGCGAACACAATCGTACTGAACTGAACTGGGCTGAAAATAACTCTGGTTAGCAGTAGTGAGTGAGTGGGGTATTCTGGTAGTAACTAGTCCGTGCCGAGTGTTCCAGATTGTAGCCACAGTGAACCAGAATATATGCATCAACAAACATACGAATATAGCAGCGATTAGAAAAACACTTGAGGCAAGAAGTGTATTCGTCGTATTCGTAAAATTGGTAGCAGTGGCAAACCCGTCAATTTGGATCAGGTCAAATAGTTCAATAGATCCGAAATGAAATGTTTTACAAACATGAATGAAGTTTAATAATAACTGTAATGTATCTATGTATATTTGTCCAACTACTTTTAAAATAACAACATTTCAGAAATTAATTTGAAATTGACAACATAGTCGAAAAATAACTTCGGACAATGTATGATATTGCAAAAAAGGGTATTTATTAGAGGCGCATAACTAATAATTGAATTAAAATAGCTTTTGACTGCCACATTTCTTTTTTAGACAACGACAACGGACCAACGATTCCTCCGGAACACGAATCACAACAGATCGTGAGTGATTTAAATGGTGGCTCATGAATATCTCGTAAATTCTCCTCACACCAAATGTGGTAACCTTCCTTATAAGGATAATTACACTGTGATACAAAATCGAACTTTCCGAATGGGAATAGGATGAGACCAATTGCAAATGAAAGTTGACATTATCCATAACAAAACCTTCAAGGGGTTTTTTCAGTTCAGTGCGAGATTTTTGTAACACGCATTTGGAGTTGGTGGTTTTTTTGTCTAATAAGAAAAGATCATTGAAAATTTGATAAAATAATGCTTATTTCTTTCTATTATCATGGAAAGTTGTGGTATCTTACTGTTTTTGGTGTCGAGGAATTAATTTTTGATATTTATTTTTACCTACAACTCACACTAGATGGCGCTGTCATACAAATGGTGCTATTTCTTGTAGATTTTCATAAAAAAAACGATATATGCACACAGATATGTGCATATATCGATCTTCACGGAAATGCGTCACGTATAGTTTTTGTGGCATGTGGACATTTGTAGAGCTATCACAAATTTTTAACGCGAGAAAATACATACCTTGACAAAGTGTTTTTGCACATAATATGCATTCAGAAAAATATCTGTAAAACTATTTTTGTGGGCATCGAGTCTGCTTATTTACAAAACGCATGTTTCTATTTCACTTAAATAATATTTGGGGGCAACGAAGTACACTGGACAAAGCCAGTTATATATAAAATCCTTTGTACGTTTGTTAGTAACGCTTGATCTCCGAAACCATAAGAACGAATGGGCTACAAATTGAAGAATATGTTCAGCTTGGGGTCATCAGTGTTTTAGAATTATTTTCACCGCAATAAATGGCGGAGTGGTCATGTTATTTGCAAAATTGATTTGACTGAAATTTAAGATGTACAGGGTGGCTGATATGTATTGCAACCAACTTCAGATTGCTATCATTTCTAAACCGCTAGTCTGATAGCTGACAGATTTATTTCAGTGACAGTTCATTTTATTGTTTACAAGCTTACAAAAGCATTTTGATCTATTGCATTCAGAAAAAAGTCATTCGTGATGGAATTCAAGCGTGATAGTGTGATTGCTTTATATTTGGGTGGAAAAACACAAGTGGCTATCGTTAGAGCCCTCCAGCATTTAAATGTGAATAAATCTTTTGTTTCTCGTACCATTGCTCGTTACCGTGATACTGGCAGTGTTGCATCGCGTCCAAAAAGTGGACGAAAAAAAACGGTAACAACACCAGAAATGATCCGAAAAGTGAAGGCCAGATTTGATCGAAATCCACGCCGCAATGGTATAAAAATTGCTCGTGAGCTGAACATATCGCGAGAACGGATACAACACATATCAAAAAAATGAGCTTGGACTAAAGCCATTGAAGTTCCAAAAAGTGCAAGAGCTCACCGATGCACAAAAAAAAGTTGGACTGGAAAGAGCCAAGGAGTTGCTTCGCTTGCACGAAAGTGGCCAGTTACCGAATTTGGTTTTCTCCGATGAGAAGCCATTCCAAATTGAGCAGTTTGTGAACAAACAAAATGATCGGGTTTACTTGCCAAAGAGGTTAGCTGAAAATTTACACCTTCGATTGGCCACCAGAACTCAAGCGCCGCCGATGGTAATGGTGTGGGCCGCCGTAACGGCCGATGGTCGCTCCCCGCTCGTATTCATCGACCATGGGGTCAAAATAAATGCCGAATATTATCGGGAAAATGTCCTAAAGACAGTATTGAAGCCCTGGGCAGACAAACATTTCGGCCGCAGACCATGGACATTCCAACAGGACTCAGCACCATCGCACTCAGCACGCGTCAACCAAGAATGGCTTAAAAACGAGGTTCCTCGCTTCATTTCTACCGCACAATTGCCACCAAGATCTCCGGATCTCAATCCGTTGGACTTTTGCGCCTGGGGCATTTTAGAGAGTAAGGTTCGCACTAAAAAATACCAAAGTATCGATCATCTCAAGACGGCGCTTCGCCGGGAATGGGCCAAAATACCGCAGAGCCACTTTCGTGCAGCGTGTGATGGCTTTGTCGGCCATGTGAAGGCCATAATTCGTGTCAAAGGTGGACAATTCGAACAAATCTAAACTGTTTCTAAAATTGTATGTTATTTCCGACATTTTTTTGCTTTTGAACAATAAAATTTAAAAAAAAATTAAAAAAATATAGCGCTTTACTTTGTTGCATTACACATCAGCCACCCTGTATATGTGACTTTTCTTGACAATATTTTGTATGTATGATTCTAACAAATATATGGTGATGTAGTGGACTTACGGCCAATATAAATTTTTTATGATCTTTTACCTGAAACTCGGGACATATGGGCATTCCCAACGAGATGTCAACCGCAGCCAAAAAATTGGGAGTCTATAAAAGTATGATGTTTTACAATTTTTTATAGAAATCCATCAGATTAAATAATTTTCCCAAAAACTACATTTATTCATAACACATTTTAAAATATTTGAGTGCAAATTCGAATAATTGCAAAATTTATGTTTTAAACATTTGTATTGGATGTTATGTTCTGATTAATGGTATCTCTTTTAAATCTTGATTTATATTTAAGGGATATAAGAAAAATAATTTCTGAAAATATTTCAGCTGATTTAAGTTAAAGACATACACTATTGCTACTGAATTCTGAAGATGATAGAGTGGTGTCTATCGAAACTGCAGTCAATTCTACCAAGCAATTAAAACTCTCTACCAATTTTTGTATTTGTTTCTATTACTTTCTTGGAATAGACAGAAAGTAAATGGAACATATGGTCTCAAATCAAAAATAAATTCTGACTGAATAACAAAAGCACAGACCAACAATAAATAACAACAACATTTCTGAAAATTAATATATTGAATATATTATAAAACGGTTATAATCAACCTTTGGATGTCTAGTTGCATAAAAAGTAAAAAAAGAAACATAAAAAAAACGATGGAATAAAATGTTGCATGCCAAATGTCGCGTGCGAATCTGATTAAAATTAAATAAAAAATAAACTAAAACTGAATAAAATAAAAAACATTATTAAGATACATGAATCCATGACATTTTAAAATTAGTCGCATTAAAATATTCCTCCAGGTTTCGATGAAATCAGTGTTTGATTGGTTTGCTTTGAAAGCGACTTCTGTTTTTGTCACGTGCGAATGGCTTGGTTTTTTGTAATTATCTTGAAAACGAACGATTGGCCAAAATCAACCTTATCACCAATTACAGTGCTAATCAAGAGCTATAAGTTTCGCCTTTTGTTAAAATGAAATAATGCTTTGGTATATATTTTTCACTTTTAATACGTACGAAAGTCGCATTCGACATTGGAGAAAAACCCATATGCATTTTTATACCCTCACTTTAGTGTGACGAGGGTATATATCATTTGCTACGGCCAAATGTGTAACACATCGAAGAAGTGACCTAAGATACCAAGTATGTTCTGCGGAAATCCGTTTTGGGTCATTCGTCCGCCTGTCTGTCTGTCTGTCAGCTGGCTGGTGCGCACGATAACTCTCGAAAGGAGTAACCGATTGACTTCAAATTTGGTATGGATTAATATTATTTCCAATCTCCGGCTTTGTGCGGGCTCCTTCCGTAGAGGGTTAAAATTTAATGAAATATTGATTGTCTAATAAACTTCTATACTACTTATTTGAATCTTCTAAAATTCCACACATAGTATTACTCTATCGCTACCACCACGAGAAAAATGGTCGAATTTGCCACTCCCCTTTGGCACTTCCCACACAAATGGACCATTTTGCAGCCAAAGTAAACCTCTTATAACTTTAATACCAGTGAACAAAATTCAAGTTTTGTACAGTGCAATGTTTTTGTAGTGCCTACAGTCCAGTGAAAAATTTGGGTTATTGACACGCCCCTTTTGGTACCTCCCACACAAATGGACTATTTTGTACCAAAAGTTAACTGCTTATAACTTTCATTCTAATGTATTCAAATACTTAAAATTTTGTACAGTGCAATGTTTTAATAGTACATATAGCCCAGTGAAAAATTGGGGTTATTGACACGCCCCTTTTGGTACCTTCCACACAAATGGACTTTTTGCACCAAAAGTTAATACCAGTTTATACAAATACTTAATGGTGTTTTCTTTTGTGCCAAAAAATGCTACATTTTTTATGCCTTTCGCCCCAAAAATGCAACATTTCAGCCCTGTATTTAATCGAAGGGGTGGACGATGCCCTACAAAACAGAAGTTTTTTCGGCGTCGACCGAATAGCCTAAATAACCGCGTGTGTCCGTGCGTGCTTTTTTATAATGAAGGTTTGTCAGATGCTTTATTTAGGCGGCGCCGTGGAGTATTCTTTGTTTTTAGTCTACTTTTAGTGAGTTAAAGGCTAGTTTTTTGCATTTTTGTTATCGATTCTGACCATAAAAAATGCAGCAGTACAAGAGGGTGTAGGCGACATTATTAAAATGCTGCTCTCTGACAGGGCAACATCTTTTTTTAGAAAAGAAAACACCATAAAATTTGTACAGTATAATAATTTTATAGTGCCTACAATTCGGTGAGAAATGGGCGTTATTTTTTTTTTTGGATTCTGGGAATGTGATGGCGATACAACATAGGTATCATACGCCAGGTTAGCACTACGAGCGATGTTCCCCAAGAGACATCAATTCTTCTTCCATTTAGAGTAAGATTCAGCGATAACCTTGACCTCCAGGGTCAAGGGTAGATTTCTTCAGAAGTTGGCTTCTCAGCAAATTATTTTGAGGTTTACGAGTACACACTGTCCATGAAAGTAAAGTGTACAAAAAGATATCGAGCGGGAAGATTCCCTGTTAGACATTGATATGTGATGGGCAGTTTGATGATATTGATATTTAAGTCCTTGTTGATTCCACCGATGTTGAGAGTTCTGTTCCCAGAGCAGTGAGCTAAAGAGAGGAAGACAAGAAAGGAGAAAAAGCAGGACGGGAAGGGGGTAAGGGTTCAGTGAGTTTAATCAGTAAATGTAGTTAAACGATCATCCAGGTGGATTGATATCACATTTTAATGTTAGCCTCTTTAATAAAGTCGATGAGAGACTTGTATGTATCGGGATCTTTCGTTGTGAGAAGATCTTTGATATCACAGCTTGTGTTGAAAAATTCATATTTCCTTCTAATTTGGTTATATTTATTGCACTCATATATCAGGTGATGAGCATCTTCAGGTACAAGGCAGTAATCACAGTTAGCGGACTCACTTATACCAATCTGATGTAAGTGAGCCTTGTCGTATGTGTGTCCAATTAAGAGGCGATTTATTAACTTGGTATACCTCGGGCCGAGGTTGGACTTTTGATACCAAGCCTTGTCAAAAACGTTGTTAACTATTTGTGCAAAATGTTTTCCTTTTTCTCTGGATTTTGCTATGTACTCCATATTGCATTCCTTTTTAAGGCAATATTCAACTTGATTTAGAAATTCTCCTGGTGTAAGCTTAGCTTCTAAGGGAGCCCCATACTCCGCTGCTAACTTGGCAATCTGATCTGCCTCCTCATTAATCTTAATGCCCCTATGGCTTGGGGTCTACAAAATATGACACTTGGTTATATTCGAAATTTCCAGGAATTTGGCCACTATATAATTGTCTCGTTTGCCACTGACTAAGGCTTTGCACGCCGAAAGACTGTCAGTGAAAACAACACATTTGTCAACTCCATCCTCTATCGCAATTTGCAGTGCTTTTAGGAGTGCCCAAAGTTCACCAAACATTGATGAGGATTTGAAATCAATTCTGAAGTAAAATTTGTGTTCTTTAGCGTTGTATACACCGCACCCTGTCGACAAAGAGGAGACAGATGCGTCGGTGGCAAATATTGTATACTTCTCCCTTTTATGATCATTGATTTCTCTTCTATATATGGCATTGATTACTTCGGCAGATGCATCATTTTTTTTTGACAGGCAGAGTATTGAGTCTCACAGTGAGCTTGTTATTTCCCGTGAATTGAGTGATGTCCGCAATATTGTCGAACAAGTCCTTGAATTCATGGTAGATGTTACTGTAACTTGACTTGACTAGCGGATTATCCACTATCAAGTCATATAAGCTGTGGTTATTCTGCATTACTTTTAGATTTCCTTACAAGTGAGTAGTTTCGCACGATATTCTGTGGGGAGTTCGTTGGCCAATGTATGTATATATAGCATGAATGGGTGATGTTTTGGTAATACCCAGGCTACTTCTGAGCATCTCATTCTGAAGTTTCATGATCCTGTTGTTAACATACTTTGGGGAGTTGGCAGTTGAGGTCCTGTCATATTCAATTTTGGAACGGATTAAGCTTCTATAGATGTTTAGGGCTACTTTTGGTTGAAGGCCTCCTCTTATTGGGGTGAAGCATTTTAATAGGTTATATCTCCTATGAATTTCTCCGGCTATTTTGTCGTAATGATCTCTTACGGTTAAAGAGTTTGTAATTACTCTTCCCAGGAAGGTAAGTTTTCTTTGTTGGAAAATATCATGTCCATCAACATTCATCGTGATTTTTTTAATGCTGTTTTTGGCGAAGTACGTTGTGTTGGACTTAGCAGGGTTAAAAGATAGATTTAGATTATTACACTTGTTCTTGAAGCGCATAACTTTATTTTTTAGATTTGCTAGAGCTAAGTCAAAATCTGTGTCGTACGACATGATGTCGTCCGCATATTGAAAAAGCATAGTTTTGTAGTCCTCAATCTCATGTATATCCGCTGTGTAGAGGTTGAACAAAACTGGTGACAAACAGCTACCCTGTGGGAGCCCATTTGTCACAGTGACTTCCTCTGTACCCAACTTTAAAACGCGAGATGATAGAAAGTTTAGAATCCATTTAATAAAAGTTATGTCAAAGCCGCAATTATTTAGTTTTGTACCAAGTTGATCTAGTTTTACACAGTTGTACGCATTACTGATGTCCAACGTGAAAACCAGTACTTTGAATCCATTCTCCTTTAAGAGGGCAATCCTGTGAAAGAGTTCATTAAGACATGTTGATGTGGATGAATTTTTCTTGTATGCAAAGGATCTTGCTGGAATAAGGCCATGTTACTCTATGAACTCATTCAATCTATCCTTCATCATTAGGGTGATGCATTTTAAGAATACAGAGATCAAGGATATGGGGCGAAAATTCTCAATATCACTATGATCTTTGTTTGATTTCGGGCTTGGGATAACTTTTATTGTCCTCCAGTTACTTCTGATGTTGTTGTTCATTATTGCTTCATTCATTGCAGTAAGAACTGCTCTTTTAGAAACACCTGACAAAGCTTTTACCATGGTATAAGTTATACCATCATATCCGCCTGCCGAGGCTCTTTATACCCTACACCACACTGTGGTACAGGGTATTATGACTTTGTGCATTTGTTTGTAACACCTAAAAGGAGAAGAGATAGACCCATTGTTTATTATACCGATCGACTCAGAATCACTTTCTGAGTCGATTTAGCCATGTCCGTCTGTCTGTCCGTCTGTCTGTCCATGTATTCTTGTAATCAAAGTGCAGGTCGTATTTATGGTCCGATTGTGATGCAATTTAGCATAGTGCTCTTTTTTGGCCAAAGGACGATCCCTATTGAAATTGGTTAAAATCGGTTCAGATTTGGATATAGACCCCATATATATGTTTCACCCGATTTGACATGTAAGCGCTGTAGAAACCACATTTTACATCCGATCTTTATGAAATTCGGCAGAGAGAGTTTTATTATTACGTGAATGAACACTACCAACTTCGGAGAAAATCCGTTTAGATTTAGATATATGTTTCACCCGATTTGACATGTAAGCGCTGTAGGAACTGTATTTTAAATCAGATCAGTACGAAATTTGGCAGAGAGAGTTCTCTTAATACATGAATAAACACTGCCAAATTCGGGGGAAATCGGTTCAGATTTAGATATAGTCCCCATATATATGTTTCACCCTATTTGACATGAAAGCGCTGTAGAAACCGTATTTTACATCCGACCTGTACGAAATTCGGCAGAGAAAGTTCTCTTATTACATGAAAAAACACTGCGCAATTCGGGGAAAATCGGTTCAGATTTAGATATAGCCCCCATATATATGTTCCACCCGATTTAACATTTAAGCGCTGTAGAAATCGTGTTTTATATCCGATCAGTACGAAATTGAACAGAGAGAGTTTTCTTATTACATGTATGAACACTGCCAAATTCGGGGAAAATCGGTTCAGATTTAAACATAGTCCCAATGTATATGTTACACCCGATTTGACATGTAAGGACTGTAGAAACCGTGTTTTATATCCGATCAGTACGAAAATCGGCAGAGAGAGAGTTTGCTTATTACATGTATGAACACTGTCAAATTCTTACCGCAATGCCCATTTTCGCATTGGTAGGTAGGTGTAGGATATTATATAGTCGGCCCGCCCGACTTTCTGTCTTTCCTTACTGGTTTTTTATTGTGAAGACATCTTTCCAGCTCCTCAAAATCAAAACCATTAAAATTGCCACTCCCTTGACTCTGTTGTATCATCATCGAGCTACAACTATCATTCGGGACCTGGTCTTTAAGAAAATTCAAATCATAGCAAATTTGGATTGCAAATAAACACTTATAATTCGGCACATTGCAATGTATTTAAAGTATCTACTTTTCAGCGAAAAATAATTGTATTTGTTAAGCCCCATCTGGTAACTCCCACACAAATTGACAAATTATTTCGTATAATATTCCATACTACATTACTCACATAATGAGGGTATACCTTAGTCGGTTTACCCGACAGAAACTTTCTTACTTGTAACTCGTAAAAGAAATATCAATTAATAACAAACCAATACATCCCAAACAGGACGGACAGGACAACGTCTATTGGGGTGTTTTATAAAACATACAATCGAAGGCTGCAAAACATTACACAGTGCGACAAAATAAACTCAAGTTGAGAAGCAAATAACGCGATACTATTTTTCCTGTAGGTCTAGTCGAGTAAAACACGAATCTTTTTTTGGAATTCCCCGGACAACCCCAAAATCCGGATTTTCGGGTAAAACCCCGATATTCTTGCCTTTTTTCACTTGAACGCCTATAACTTTGTTAATTATTAACCGATTTCCAATTTCTAAAAGAATTTAGAAACAATTGACGGAGTTATTAAAGTTTCATTAGAACTAAATCAATATATAAACACTAGTTTTTCCCATTCAAAACTATAGTATATTTTATAACGAAACAAATTCAACCAGTCACTTAAAAATCCGTTTGCAATTGACGGAGTTATTAAAGTTTCATTAAAAGTAAATGTGTACATAAATACTAGTTTTGACGATGATGACGAGTTAGATATGAAACATTCAAGCAGACATTATTGAGTTGAATGGGCAAAACTAATGTTTATATATCGATTTAGTTTTAATGAAACTTTAATAACTTCGTCAATTGCAAACGGATTTTGAAGAGACTGGTTGCAGTTTTTTCCTTATAAAATATACTATATATGTAAATAAAATAATCGTACGGTTATCTCACAATATAATTGGTAAAAACATTGTCAAAACTAGAAAATGACGGACAAAAATGAAAAAAAACGTGTTTGTAGGGAAAATAAACCTATATTCCTACAGCTTCAAACAAACAAGATATACATCGTTCGAAAGGTCTGATTCTCTTCTTTCTAAATTCTAAATTGGAAATCGATTAATAAAAATAATAAAGTTATAGGCGTTCAAGTGAAAAAGGCAAGAAAATCGGGTTTTTATCCGGATTTTGGGGGTGTTCGGCAAATTTCGTAGAACAAACGTTGTTCTACTCGGCAAGACCCACAAGAAAAATAGTATCGCGGTTTTTGGACTGTCGCACTGTGTTATTTATTTACTTATGTTTGAATATTTTAAATTGACAATTTGAAATGTACGTATAAACAAAGAAGGATAGGTTCACAGATTTGGTCCTACATTTGTATTCAAATGACAGTGATGTAGTTTGTGGATTTCAAATATTCGTATTCAAGGAATAACAAAATAAATATTTATTTTACATTAAAATGGGTTTAATTACCAATTTTAGATCAGAGTTAGTACATTAAAATTACAATCATGGCCCAACATTTCGTCGTCTTAATGCTATTCTTTTACATACGCCAATTTGTTATGATTAGAAAAAAAAACGTTACACACTTTTTGTTCCATAGGGTTTTCAACAGTGTTTGCATGATTCTCATGCATTTCTATGACATTAAATTCAAAAAAGACATTATGCAACAAAAAATTTTTTTTCTGTCCCAGACCTAAAAATTATTTTTTTTTGTATAGATTGTGGCATACTGTTATATAAAATAAAAACCAAAAATTTGTTTATGGATACAATTTTTTTTTAAATTTTTTTATTAAAAATACTATTATCGTCGAAGGCATTAGCATTTGCACTATAATTTTTGGAGTATATGCCCGACTTATACGTTAAATTGAAGCTATTAATGTGGACTACCAACTTAGAAACTGTGGTTTAGTAACAGTCATTAAACAAATTGGAAAAAGTAGATTTTTTTCAAAAAAAAAAAAGAAAATTTCCTGTGACGGAAAAACAACATAAAAACTAGATAACATAACATAACATATTTTATTTTATTTTTTAAAAATGTGCATCCTAGCGAAGAAAATAATGCCTACTTGAAAATAGCGATTTTATTTGTTACTTTTATTTATATTGCGTACATTTGAGTTTATTTACATGTACATGTTTCATTAGAAGTAATTGTGAGTTTTTTGATGACGTATGTAGATTTCGGAATCGGTTTCTCTAATGAGTAACCAAATATAATCTCCCATCATTCTTTCATCCCAGTGCCCGTGGTAACGCAGCTCGATGGGCTTCATTTCTTGGTGAAACCTTTCGCCATGTTCGGCACTTACGTCGCCACGATTCTCGGGGATAAAGTTTAAATGAGAATGCAAGAAATTAATTTTGAAGGACATATTTACACCTGTTGGAATACGTAAAGAGAAAAATAAGTTAGAACAATACATACATATGTGTTTTATTCATAAATATAGAAAAATATAATTCTTACCAATTTTTTCATATTTTCTTAAAAAATCCATCATGTTATATGGATGTCCAGTATGGGGGAAAATCTGCAAACTCCCATTTAAAAAAACTGCAAATTTGTCAAATTTGTTACATAAACTGTGCAATACATCTAAAATAATAGATAGAATAACCACTATCAGCACCAAATAAAAACAAGTAAAAGCGTTAAGCTCGGCCATTCCGAATCGTATATACCCTCCACCATGGAAAGCATGTGACCTCATAGAATAACTCAAACCTAAAGAAAATAACACCGAAAACACAAAAAATATAGTAGATGAGAACAGTAGGAATCACAACAAGTTAGATGCTATATATGGGAGCTATATCTAAATATGGACCGATATGGCCCATTTGCAATCCCAAACAACCTGCAACTATAAGAAGTATTTGTAACAAATTTGATCAACCTAGCTCTATTATTGCGGACTGTAGCGTGATTACCACAGACGGACGGACGGCCGGACGGACAGACGGACATGGCTAAATCGTCTTAGAATTTTACGACGATTAAGAATGTATATACTTTATGGGGTCTCAGATCAATATTTAGAGGTGTTACAAACGGAGTGACAAAATGAATATACCCCCCATCCTATGGTGGAGGGTATAAAAAAAGTGCAAATAAATCAGGTATATACAAAATATATTACTATAGATAAAAAGCTAAGCCGTATTACTTAAGTGCAATCAACCATGTTAAGCTGTAATTTTAAATATTCATTTAGTAAAAAATAATAATAATAATAATCATTGCTTCATATTGCGGGCTTTTATTGGATACAAGGAAATTTGAAACTACAAGCTTAGACGATCTCCATTCGAAATTTACATATTTCATCAGTTCCCTTATTTGGGCCCATCAAAAACGCCTGCTTCGATTTTTTGAAAAGAAAGACTTTTAAATAAACTATTTAAATATGAGAGTGAATTGTCATATTTCCTTACGGCTTTTACAAAATTGTTAAAGAGCCCCAGCTTAATATGTTGTGGTCGCAAAATAATGTTTTCTTTTTGCACAAGAGGTGTGTATTTTATGTTGTTTTCACTCAATGTTATGTGTTTTCTTGTGGGCCATTTCTTTCTTTTGTAATGATCTTCGCGAGCAAGGCTATCCCAGAGACAAAAAAAACAGCAATATTTTGTATATCCGCCTTGTATTCCACAACTACTTTTAAATCGCAACAAATTTTTCAGTCATGTTGTTCATATTTTATGTATTTTATCAATTTTGCCATTGTTTCCATTCCTTTGAATTGTATGTTTGATTAAGCCCCTCGAACAAGTCGGGAATGTCCTTGCACAAGCATATGTTATCTACAGTTGTATAAAATTGTTTGTAAGGTATATCACGGACTTTATAAAGT
Source organism: Eudasyphora cyanicolor (assembly GCA_963930755.1). NCBI lineage: Eukaryota > Metazoa > Arthropoda > Insecta > Diptera > Muscidae > Eudasyphora > Eudasyphora cyanicolor. Next base: position 245,541,130 of record OZ005737.1, read on the forward strand.
GATGTTTTAACATCTGGGGCCAAAATAGTGTACTGTTTCATCCGAGATGCAAATAGTTCTGTCTTATCTTTGGTCAATTCCAAATCTCTCACTAGATCATTGAGTTGAAACTGAGTTAAAAGCGATGACATCTGACTCAATCTTGAATCGCTCAGAGTTGAGTACTCTGTTGAACTTGATGATTTTTCGTAATTAGGCTTTTAGCTATACTTGGACACTTGGGAATTGGTATTGTTTCCGAATGCTCCTTCCTACTCCAATCTGTTTAATTAGACAAAAATAGCAGTCCGTATCGCGATTGAATGGCTGTCTCCAAGTCATTGGCATTCCAAATTGCACGTGATGTGTAAAATTAAAACGTTTTATTCCACAAAACATTGTTATACATTAATTGTAAAGCACTTACCCCATGTTTCCACTACTCCATCGAGTAAGATTTACATGGCACGAATTACACAAAATAATAGGTGCCCACGGTTCGTTCATATGTTTAACTCGTGTACCAAAATATTGCACATATATTTCTTCTACTATTTCACTAAACGCACGTCGATTTTTTTTAATTACACATTTTCCGCAGATGTAGCAGAAATTGTAGGGATCATTTACACATTGAGAAGTTCTTTGTCATTTACCCATACTTTGAAATATAACTTTGTAATATTTTTCAGAAAATCGACTTATCTCTTTAAGGAGCTGAATTACACTAATTTTTTAATAAGAAATTTCATTCATAAATTCTAGGTTTAAGGTACATAAGCTGCAGTACCTGTAGCTGACATATACATAGTTTGCTTCGAACGTAGAAACCCAATATATTCAAGACTGCCGCGTACTACTTTGTATTGCGTACATATAATTTTACTATCTGTATATACAACTGGGATGTAAATGCCCCTAAAAGGCGTAACTGAATGGAAACCTCATAAATAACCAGTAAGGAAAGGCTAACGTCGGGCGGGGCCGACTATATAATACCCTCCACCACTCTCGTGATATTGAATAACTCTGAAATATATATTTTGTAATTCTTCAAACTCGGCAATGTTAGTCCATGGATCAAGAAACTCTACCATTCTAAATATCAAAACGATTGCATGTAAGCTACAGCATCTATAGGACTAAAGGGTCAAATAAGACGAAAGATATGTATGGGAGCTATATATAAATATTAACCGATTTTCTTAAAATTCGGCAATGTTGGTTCATGGATCAAGAAACTATACCATTCTAAATTTCAAAACGATTGGATGTAAGATACAGCTTCTATAGAACTAAAGGGCCAAATCGGACGAAACATATATACCCAGCAAAATTTCTCATTACCAAATAATCCGACAAGTAAGCAAAGTTCGATAATGGTAAGTACTTATTATTTAGCCACTTTTCTCATTATTTTAACATGGGGATGTCATTGGAGGAAAGTACTTCCCAAAAGCATACAAAAAAAGTAGCATAATAAGTACTTATTTGTAGCATAGGCATACCACATAAATATGTGCTTATATAATCACGATTTTAAGTACTTGAATAAGGCATTACCAATAAGTCATAAAATAAGTAGTAGATATGAAGAAATATCCATTTAAAGTGTTTTTTTGAATATTGTCGCGCATTTTTCTTGAAACAAATAATTTCATCATGCCAGATTCGAATTTCGGAACCCCCCATGTGAACAATTCTTCAACGGTCTAACATTATACGATATACGTAAATATTTATGGTATTTTCATTCAAATCTGCACGTATTATTTGAAAACATGTTGAAAAATAAATAAATCTTGTACAATAATAATATATGTACATTATGTACAATATAGCCAAAATTGCATTATATCAAAAATTTCCAAAATGATTTTGATAGCAAAAAATCACTTATTTCTGTTGTTATTGGTAAGTCATTATTAATAAGCCGAAAGTAATGCAGCGAATAACGAGATGTCATTATTTTGTAATGCAGGGAATAATGACAGGTACTTACCAAGATTTTGCTGGGTATGGGAGCTATAGCTAAATCTTAACCGATTTTCTTCAAATTCGGTAGTGTTGGTTCATGGATCAAGAAACTCTACCATTCTAAATTTAAATCTGAACCGATTTAAACCAAATTCAATAGGGATAATACCCTGTACCACAGTGTGGTGTAGGGTATAAAAATCACAAATATTGTTGAATGACCCTCTATCTGAGCGGATCTCATCCAATATAGCTCTCACATTGCATATCATGTTTTATGGAGGGTTATGAACGGCGATAAAACCTCGTCCTCTCTATAATTTTATAATGTCTGACATCAATCCTCATAAAATAAAATGCAAGTGCAATGTCTCTTATGTGTCTCTCTCACATATGGCGAATTCAATATAAGCAAAAATATCATTTAACCAGTAAGGAAAGGCTAAAGTCGGGCGGGGCCGACTATATAATACCCTACACCACTCTCGTAATATTGAATAACTCTGATATAGAAAATTTGTAATTCATGTATAAATTGTTTACATAAATTTACTTTTGGGACATTTTATACTTAAATAATACCCTGTACCACAGTGTGGTGTAGGGTATAAAAACGATTGGATCTAAAGAGCCAAATCGGATGAAACATATATATGGGAGCTATAGCTAAATCTTTACCGATTTTCTTCAAATTCGGCAGTGTTGGTTCATGAATCAAGAAACTCTACCATTCTAAATTTCAAAACGATTGGATGTAAAATATAGCTTCTATAGAACTAAAGGGCCAAATCGGACGAAACATATATATGGGAGCTATAGCTAAATCTTAACCGATGTTCTTCAAATTCGGCAGTGTTGGTTCGTGGATCAAGAAACTCTACCATTCTAAATTTTAAAACGATTGGATGTAAAATACAGCTCTTATAGAACTAAAGGGCCAAATCGGACGAAACATATATATGGGAGCTATAGCTAAATCTTAACCGATTTTCTTCAAATTCGACAGTGTTGGTTCATGGATCAAGAAACTCTACCATTCTAAATTTCAAAATGATTGGATGTAAAATACAGCTTCTACAGGACTAAAGGGCCAAATCGGACGAAACATGTATATGGGAGCTATAGCTAAATCTTAACCGATTTTCTTCAAATTCGGTAGTGTTGGTTCATGGATCAAGAAACTCTACCATTCTATATTTCAAAATGATTGGATGTAAAATACAGCTTCTTCAGGACTAAAGAGCAAAATCGGACGAAACATATATATGGGAGCTATAGCTAAATCTTAACCGATTTTCTTCAAATTCGGCAATGTTGGTTCATGGATCAAGAAACTCTACCATTCTTAATTTCAAAACGATTGGATGTAAAATACAGCTTTTATAGGACTAAATGGCCAAATCGGACGAAACATATATATGGGAGCTATATCTAAATCTTAACCGATTTTCCTCAAATTCGGTAGTGTTGGTTCGTGGATCAAGAAACTCTACCATTCTAAATTTCAAAATGATTGGATGTGAAATACAGCTTCTATAGGACTAAAGGGCCAAATCGGACGAAAGTTATATATGGGAGCTATATCTAAATCTGAACCGATTTCAACCAAATTCAATAGCGATCTTAACAGCCGCGAAATACTCTAAACTGCAAAATTTCAGAACGATCGGAGTGAAATTGCGACCTGTAGTCGACGAACAACTTTACATGGACAGACAGACGGATGGACGCACGGACGGACATCGTTAAATCGACTCAGCTAGTGATTCTGAGTCGATCGGTAAGGTGTTACAAACATCTGCCGTGAAACAAACTTATAATACCCTGTACCACAGTGTGGTGTAGGGTATAAAAACGAAAAAATATGAAACAAGTTTTTTTTGAATTTCCCTAACATTTACAAAATGGCTCATAACTTTTATGAGCCATTTTTTTTCAAATAGACAATGTTTTCTTCTTTAGTTTTTTAAAAATGTAATAAAATAATTTTTTCGTTTTTTTTTCTATTTTTTGTGTTTTTTTTTTGTACCAGGAAAAAGTGTTTAAAAAAAATCATTTTTTTCTCATATTTATACCCTCACTTTAGTGTGACGAGGGTATATATCATTTGCTACGAAAAAAAGTGTAAAACATCGAAGGAGTGATCTAAGACCCTAAGTATGTTCGGCGGATATTCGTTTTGGGTCATTTTAAGACGAATGAGCAATGTCCGTCCGTCTGTCTGTCTGTCGAAAGGAGTAACCGATTGACTTCAAATTTGGTACGTGGTAATATTTTTTTTCTATCTCCGGCTAAGTTCGAAGATGGGCCATATTGGTCCACTGCTTCTAGTACCTCCCCAAAAAAGTGTTAAAATGTTGTAAAATATTGAATCTTTAATAACTGCTATACTACTTAACCGAATCTTCTGAAATTCCACACATAGCATTAGTTTATTAGTTGCTATCAACTCGAGAAAAATGGGCCAAGTTGCTACGCCCCTTTTGGTACCTCCCACACAAATGCACCATTTTGCAGCAAAAGTTAACAGCTTATAACATTAATACCAGTGTATAAAAATACTTAAATTTTTGTACAGTGTAATGCTTTTATAGTGCCTACAGTCCAGTGAAAAATGGGTATTATATTCACGCCCCTTTTGGTACCTCCCACACAAAGGTAAAATTTTGCACCAAAAGTTAACAGCTTATAACATTAATACCAGTGTATAAAAGTACTTGAAATTTTCTACAGTGTAATGCTTTTATAGTGTCTATAGCCCTGTGAAAAATGGACGCTATTGCCACGCCCCTTTTTGTACATCCCACACAAAGGTACAATTTTGCACAAAAAGTTAAGAGCTCACAACATGAGTACCAATGCACGAAAATGCCACAACATTTTTCACAGTGTAACGCTTTTGAAGTGTCTATAGCCCTGTAAAAAATTGCCGTTATCACCACGCCCCTTTTTGTACCTCCCACACAAAATGTCCAAATCATACCAAAATTTAATATCTCATAACGTTAATAAACCAGTGCAAATAAACGCTTATAATTCGGCGTAGTGCAATGTATTTAAAGTATCTACTATTCAGCGAAAAATAGGTGTATTTGTTAAACCCGTTCTGGTACCTACAATACAATCTAACAGAATAATTCGTGGAATATTCAATATTACATTACTCACAAAGTGAGGGTATACCTTAGTCGGTTTACCCGACTTAAACTTTCTTACTTGTTTTGACAACTGCTACTAAACCAAAGATTCTACGTGAAAGCAATATTTTCAGCATATGTAGGCCTATTCCCTTCAATCAGGCTTATACTTGAAAAATTATGCTCCAAATACTGAATGTACTTTCCATGAAAGCTGGAATTTTAAAAAAATACCATAACATTTTTTTTTATATTTGTTTCGTGTTTGTGACACTTAGTTGCCTAGTTTGTGACACCAATTACAGGTCGCAATATAACGCCGATCTTGACGAATCAAGGACGAAGCCTACTGAGATTGGTCTTTCTCTATATATTTAAAGCTCTCTTATATGTATATGGATATTTCGATTTGGCATGTACATCTCGATTTGACAATTAAGCGGTATATAACCTTTGCGTTCTCGTAGATCTTTATGAAATTTAGGACAGGAAAGTTCTATGAACATATATGTATATAATAATTTTTAACATATCTTTATAAAATATAGCAAATAAAAATTTCTTGAGCCAAAGGACGTTTCTTGGCAAATTTTAAAAATATCGGGGTTTCCGGTCCTTTAATTCTGTTTCAATGTCATCACAAAAAAGATAAATAAATTTCAGATTTTATTTAAGTTTGTGGCCACTGTGCTGATGTGTCTTTTAAGTACCGCTAAACCAAATGTTCCACTGTGCCAAGTCGCTTATAAAGTTCAATTTCATCGGTGTGAACTTTTGAAATGGAAAAACTTTCTTCACTTGCTTCCCTTTGTACATATGTACAATCGTATATACGAGTACATATACCTATATATATATACATATAATATTTCTCCGACAACTTAAACGATGAACCAACACAAAAACCATTCGAATGCCACAAGAAGAAAATAAAAGTAAAACATCAGCAGAAAATATACAGGAATAGTATTTGAATAAGTTTCCCCATTGTTAAGCTCATCATCGTTCACACAATTGTATGAGATCTCCCACTCCGAGATCTCCCATCTACAGACCAATTCATCTCAATGGAGATGAACAAAGGTAAACAATGGCAGTGACATCCAAGTAAGGGCGCATTTCCCCCAATCAAATGTCGTTGTCACAGTTGTCGGATGACAAATATGCCAATGCAGAAATACTTTTTATCACTGATGTTCCTTGGGGACAAGGAGAAGGAGCAGGAGAAGGGATACTTCTATTCTGCTCGTAGAGGGGAAAATAATTGAATTATGCAAAAGTTTTATCCGAATTTAAAGTTTATTGTACAAATTTATTTTTTTTTCTGGGTGGTGTGGAGAATTAAAATTTTAATAACAAAAAAATCAAAAAGTTTTGATTTAAAGTATACGGTTTTTTATTGCATTTTGTTGCATGTGTGATAGAAGTAGTTTCATTGGTATTTGTGGAAGATGAACAAAAAAGATGAACAGAATTAATTTATCACCTTACTAGTTTGATAGCGGAATTTCAAAAAATACTGCTCGGGATTAGATATAACCACTCCGAGTTGGCGGCTAGGAGCTACAGAAGTCATTGATAGATGTGGGACAAAGGAATTTGGGGCAAGTATAAAAAAGTCAAATATGAGAAACTCTGTTTAGATTTAGATGTTGCCTCCTCATATATATTCCTTGGTAATTGGCTTATACTTTAAATCCTATCAATATGAAATTTGGCAGAGAGGAAGTTATTGGAAGAGCAACAACCACTGTCAAGGTTGAAAAAAATCTGTTCAGATTTATATATATTCCTCCCGTTTTGGATTTAGGCTCTACATAAGTCTTGTTTTTCATTTCAGAATCGTATAGATGGATCAGAATTTTTTAACATTTTATCATTTCAGAATAGTATAAGATGGGTCAGAATTTTTCATATTAACCTATGTATTTTATTTTTGCCTAAAAAGTTTATAAAAAGTTGCTAAATAATAAAATAAGACATCGTTATAATTTATTTAAAAAAAAATCCGAAATTTTATTTTTGCCTAAAATGTTTATAAACAATTGCTAAATAATAAAATAAGACATCGTTGTAATTTATTTAAAAAAAAATCCGAAATTTTGTGATGATTTCATATTTTTAAAATGTGAAAAAAATTAATTTTGGTTTTTACGACACTTTTGATTGCTCTCGTGTTAAATACTAAGGCAGTTCTGGCAATTTTTGACCTACCTATTTTTTCGTTTTTCCCGTTATGTTATCGTTCAAACGACCTAAACCATGTAAAAACGAATTTAGCTGTTCAAGAGCAAAAATAAATATAAAATTTTAATTTTTTTCATTTAGCAACTTTTTATTAACATTATGTTTTCTGAAAAATAAAATTCATTAGTTTATCATAAAAATTCTGACTTAGATGGGAGATCCAGAATCGTCAAATGACCTTTAATACGCGGTCAATGACCTTAATTCGAGGTCAACGCCCTTAATCCGGGGTCAACGACCTTAATTCCGGTTCAATGGCATTAATGCTAGGTCAATGATGTTAATCCGAGGACACCGACCTTTAATCCAATGACATTTGTCCGAAGTCAATGACCTTTGATCCAGCGTCTATGAGCTTTAATCTGAAGTCAATGTCCTTACCTTAATGCGGGTCAATGACTTTAATCCAGGGTGAATGACCTTACTTCTGGTTCAATGACCTTACATATTAGAGGTCATTGATGTTAATCCGGGGTCACCGGCCTTTAACACAATGACCTTTGTCCGAGGTTAATGGCCTTTAATCCGGGGTCTATGACCTTTAATCCGGGGTATATGACCTTTAATCCGAAGTCAATGTCCTTAAACCGAGGTCAATGACCTTAATCCGGGGTCAATGAACTTAATACGGTGTCAATTACAACTAATCCGGGGTCAATGAGCTTTCATCGGGGTCACTGAACTTTAATCCGGTGTCGATGACATTTAATGCAGTGTCAAGGGCCTTTAATCCTGTAAAAATGTCCTTGAATCCAGTTTAATGACCTTAATCCAAGGCCAATGACCTTTCAGTAGAGGTCAGTGACCTTTAACCGGGGTCAATAACCTAATTCGAGAACAATGACCTTTAATCCGATGTCAATGACCTTAATTTTAGTTCAATGACCTTAAATCCGGGGTCTATTACCTTTAATCCGAATTAAATGTCCTTAATCCGAGGCCAATCACCTTAATCCGACGTCAATAACCTTAATTCTAGGTCAATGACCTTTCATTAGAGGAAATGTGAACTTAATCGGGGCCCAATGTCCTCTAATCTAAGGTCAATGACCTTTATTCCGACGTAAATGTCCGTAATTATAGGTGAATGACCTTAAATCCGATGTCAATGATCAATAATATTAATCCAAGATCAGTGACCTTAATTCGAGAGCAAAGACCTTTAATCGTAGGTAAATTAATTTATTCAGAGGTCAATGAGCTTAATTCTAGGTCAATCACCTTTAATTCGAGGTCAATAACCTTAATTCTAGGTCAATTACCTTAATTCTTGATCAATGACCTTTATAGGGGTCAGTGACCCTTAATCGGTGGTCTATGACCTTAAATCCTATGTCAATGATCAATAATATTAATCCAAGATCAATGACCTTAATTCGAGGTCAATGACCATTAATCGGAGATAAATTAACCTTATCAGGGGTCAATGAGCCTAATTCTAGGTTAATCACCTTTAATTCTATGTTAATCGCCTTTAATTCGAGGTCAATAACCTTAATTCTAGATCAATTACCTTAATTCTAGATCGATGACCTTTACCGGGGTTAGTGATATTCAATCTGGGGTCTATGACCTTTAATCCGAGGTCAATTAACTTAATCCGGCGTCAATTACATATAATATGGGGTCAATAATCTTTATCTGAGGTCAATGAGCTTTAATCGGGGTCAATGAACTTTAATCCGGTGTCAATGACCTTTAATCCAGGATCAATGACCTTTTCGAGGACCAAAGACCTAATTCAAGGACAATGACCTTTAATCCGAGGTCAATGACCTTAACTATAGTTCAATGACCTTAATTCTAGTTCAATGACCTTTAAACCGATGTCAATGAACCTAATCTCGTGTCAATGACCTCTATTCCGGGGTCAATAACCTTATCCTGAGTACAATGACCTTTAGTCAGAGGTCAATGACCTTAATTCGAATTCAATGACTTTTAATACAAAATAAATTAACTTAATCAGGGGTCAATGACCTCTAATCCGGGGTCAATAATCCTAATGTGAGATCAACGACTTTTATCCTGTGTCAATGACATTTAATCCGAGGTTAATCACATTTAATCCGGGCAATGTTCTTAATTCGAGGTCAATGGCCTTTAATCTGGGGTCAATGGCATTTAATCCGAGGTCAATGACGTCGGTATTATGTGTTTCAGATTTCTTTTTTTTGTGCCTGAAAAAGCTTGCCTGGTTAGAGATTGGGGTTTAAGCTGTTGGAACAAGGCATCATCCAGAGTAAAAAAATGGACCATCGCATGACTGTTTTTCGCATCAATCTGTATATATAAAACCTTTTTACGTTTGTTAGTAACGCATGACCTCCGAAACCATAAAAGGGAATAGCCTGAAAATTTAATAATATATTTAGATTGGGGTCTTTTGTGTTTTCCAGAGCGATTGAACTGAAATTTAAAATATATGTGTGGTTTGTCTTGATAATAGTTTGTATGTACGGCGCTGTAGTGGACAATATACATTTTTTTTATGATTTTTTCCTGAATCTCGGGATGTATGCATTTTTTAATGAAATATCAATGAATAATAAACCAATACATCCCAAACAGGACGGGCAGGACAACGTCTGCTGGGGTCAGCTAGTTATACAATATAATTGGAAAACAATTATCAGAATTTAGTCTCGACAGTGTCTCATATTTTTTCTTAGCTATATTTGGAAATGGTGTAGTTATAACATTTACTTTGTTATCGACAATTGAATTCGCTTATGTTTTTCGTCAACATTTTTAAAATTATTTACACTTTTTTGCAATCGGTCCGACTTTATTGTAATAAGGTCAATTTCCGCCTGTGTACCCGGAGGTATGATAGATTTTTATATTAATAATATTGTTCATTAGACACAAGGTACGTGATATTCAACAACTTTTTTATCAATTTGTTTTTTTATTATATGAACTGTTTTACCAATTTATTTTGTTGTTATATGCATGCAAATTCAATAAAAATGTTTCAACGGTAATTTCAAAAGCAATATGTTATAATATACTTAAGGAGATACTACACCCCTCCCCCTGCTGGCGAATAGTTGTTTATTTTGGAAAGAAAAAGATTTTGCAGTACGTAATATAATAACGCTGCAACTACATTGCAACGAAGCCGGCACAAATTGTTTTTTGATAGTGTATAAATTGTTCCTTTTTCTCATCATCGAATGCAATGAAGCCACTAAATATAGGTGAATAAAATATTAAAGTTTACCACGAATGATCCGCAAACCAACACAAAAAAGTGTACAATCTCAAGTTTATATTAATCAATTTTTAATTTGCAATTTTTGCATTCTCGGCAAAAGTATTTAATTATAATTAGAACAAATTGAAAATAAGTGAAATATGCACATACTTTGAGTTCCATAGTCGAGGTTATTGTTATTAACTTTTATATTGCATTTTTAACATGGATATCCGTAGAATCTCACATTACATAAAATGTTGTAAACGAAAATTAGTTGTAACCTCGATGTAGTGGAGGAGCGTAATTTTCATTTTCTCACATTGTAATAATAAATTTATCTCTTTCAAATCGACAAAAAAGGGACAATTTTGTACCTGAAATTAACACAATTTTAAGACAGTTTAACAAAATACTAACTAGTTCGTACAGTGCATACAGTACAGTGCCTCACCCCTTCTGGTACCCAGTGTTGCCAGACGATTTTTAGAGCCGAATTGAAAATTACGATTTAATTCCCGAAATAAAGATTTTTAAATCTTTTGTGATATGAATTTGTAGATTCGGTATGGTATGTCTGATATGTTGATTCGTTCAGGTCCAATCTTGTATACGTTACGCCATAGGTCACATTCAATAACTTAACAGGAAAAATATCTGGCATTGTGTTAAGTTTCAAAATAGGCAGATGTAATTAAGTGAAGTAAGGGAAATATCAAAACTTAAACCTAGAAGGTCGTTATTACAAATATGAACCAATGAGGTCAATTGCTCCTAGAAATGGTTTTGTGTAAAACGTAAAATACAAAACATATATGTATGAATATTTCAATCGAGAAAACCGACTTAGGTTTACCCTCCGTTTATGAGTATTGTAGTGATGAGAACCACGTTAAGTTATATGATAATTTTTTCCAAAAAGCAATGTTTTCTTTTAAATTAAAAAAATCTCGCTGATGGTTCAGATTATTTTGTATTCTTTTGAAAAAGAATACCAAAAAATCTTTCTTGTTGGAAAACCCTTTACTAAGTTTTATCAAAACCGGAGACCACAAGCAATTTCCCGTATCACTTAACGTAATTCTCCTCAGTATAGAATATGTTATTCTGTGTTGAAGTCACAAAGGTGGAAACATTTTTTTAATTTTTTGTGTGCAATAAATCTTTATACCGTACACTACAGTGTATTATAGGGTACTATGACTTAATGCAGAGGAGATGAATAGACCGTCATTTATTAAACCGATCGACTTGAAATCACTTTCTGATTCGATTTAGCTATGTTTGTCTGTCTGTCTGTCTGTCTATTCTTGTAATCAAACCTTTTTTTGGCTCAAAGACGATCCCTATTTATGTTGGTGATAATCGGTTTAGATTTAGATATAGCCCCCATATACGTATATGTACTTCCTAAGCGCTATAGCAGCCCCAATTTTCAACCAACCTGTATGAAATTGGTCACAAAGAAGTATCTTGAACTAATCATAAAAAATGGCGAGTTTAAAAAGATTGGTTCAGGTTTTTGTATAGCTCTCATATATATCTTCAGTCCGATTTGGCATATAAGCGGTATCGACATTTTATTTAACATTCGATAATTATGAAATTTGGCAGAGACAAGTATCTTGATTAAAAAATGAATAATTTTTAATATGAAGATGCAGATTTTTATATGGACCCATTCGTTCTTTCCGATTTGGCATCTAAACGCTAAAAAGGTTGAAATTTGCATCTAATCATTTTGAATTTTTTTATAGAGGAGTTTCTTTATCCGAGAAGAAATCGGTTCAGATTAATATATACATATATAGTCCCCATATATAAGTTAACCTCTGACATGACATTTGTACACTGTACAAGCATAACTACATATTGGACAACAAATGAACACTGTCAAGTTAGAAAAACAAAAATCGTTTCAGATTTCCACGATTCGAGTTTAAACGAAATCATTTCAGATATCGAACAAATCTATGTATGCTTAATCTGCACTAACAAGGCGGTAATGTCCGATATCCGCAATCTAAGGTTTTTTTCAACTAGTGCTTATTTCGTGAATGGTAACACTTAGCTCATGTCTGATTTGACAGATAATTAGTTTTATCCTTCCGCTGAACGCTTGGACAACGCTTGGAAATATTGCGACATTACTTTGAAAATCATGGTAATGTTGCAGAATGTGTGCGTAAATTGCGTACGGATTTTGGAAGAAGAGAAGCACCGTCAGCTCCGTATGTTCATTATCTTGTGAAAAAAGTGAAAGAAAATGGCATCCTCATCGATAAAATAAAGCGTGAAAAGCTAAAAACAGTGCGTACACCCGTTCAGGAGTTGAAGCCAACTCACCATGCAATGCAATTTCGCTAAGCTATAGCATTTTCAAAAAAAAAGTTATTTGGCGGACCCTTTAGTATCGCTCTAGCTCCCAGGCGGAATAAGATATAGCCGACATATTTTGGGGATATTCAATAAACAAAACAAGGTTTCATTTGAGAAGCAGACAACCGCGATAGTTTTTCTGACCCGCCCTAATATCTACTGCAAAAAACTCTTGAGAGTACCTTTTTTAATAACATTGTGCAACAAATTTTGGGTCATCAAATCTTTCCCGAACGAGACCAATTAGAGATTATAGTACAACACTGTCATATCAAAACCCCAAAGGATTTTGCAAAGTTAGCTCGAAGTCAAATTTCCAGGCTGTTTCTATATATATATATATATATATATATATATATATATATATATATATATATATATATATATATATATATCACCCCCTCCAAAGTGGCCCCTAAATGTTTTTTGCCCAGTGGCACAACAGGCACTGGGGCCTCGAATAAACCCCTAGGTTCCATAGATAGCCGAAAAGGTTCTCAAATGAATGGAAATGTTCTCATGATTAAAAAAAATCCAGTGGCGAACAGGCCTTAAAATGTGTGGTCCCAAAAAAAGTCCCCGGTGGGACAATTATAAGGAAACCCTTTGATCTTCAGCTCATCTCCAAATTGAGAAAACTTAAAAATATTATCAATAACAGATCAGGGATTCATCAAAATAAAAGTCCTTGTATTTTTATATGTAATCCAATGTTGTGAAACAATGCATAAATTAAACCAGTAAGGAAAGGCAGAAACTCGGGCGGGGCCGACTATATTATACCCTACACCTCCCTAACAATGCGATAAGGGTCATTGCCATAATAATTTGGAATAATTGGTAAATGGGTAGAGACATATTATCTAATTCTGAAACGATAATCGCTAAATTAAGCAATATTCGTTCCTAAATTGAGAAACATCTTTCTGGAAAATTTTAATGATCGGAAGTAAAATACAACTTCTATAGCGGTTTGATACCAAATCAGGAGGAACATATATATGGAGCTTTAATATAAATCTGAACCGATCTTCCCTGAATACTTATTCATGTAAAAAGACCTCCTTCTGTCGAATTTCGCACTGGTCGGATATAAAATACAGTCTCAACAGCGCTTACATGTCAAATCGGGGGTAACATATATATGGGGGCTATATCTAAATCTGAACCGATTTTCTCCGAATGTGGCAGTATTCCTTCATGTAATAAGAAACCTCTTTCTGCCGAATTTCGCACTGATCGGATATAAAATACAGTTTTTACAGCGCTCACAGGTCAAATCGGGGGTAACATATATATGGGTGTTATATCTAAATCTAAACCGAGTTTCTCCGAATTTGGCAGTATTCCTTCATGTAGAAAGAAACCTCTTTCTGCCGACTTTCGCACTGATCGGATATAAAATAAAATTTTTACAGCGCTCACATGTCAAATCGGGGGTAACGTATATATGGGGGCTATATCTAAATCTGAACCGATTTCTTCCAAATTTAACAGTGTTCATCCATATAAGAGGAAACGTCTTTCTGCCGAATTTCATACTGATCGGACATAAAATAAAGTTTTTACAGCGCTTACATGTCAAATCGGGGCTAACATATATATGGGGGCTATATCTAAATCTGAACCGATGTTAACCAAATTAAATAGGGATCGTCCTTGGGCCAAAAAAAAGATATGTGTAAAGTTTCGTCGAGATCGGACCATAATTGCGACCTGTACTTTGATTACAAGAATACATGCACAGACGGACAGACAGACAGACGGACAGACAGACAGACAGACGGACAGACAGACAGACGGACAGACAGACAGACAGACGGACAGACGGACATAGCTAAATCAATTTAGAAAGTGATTCTAAGTCGATCGGTATAATAAACGATGGGTCTATTTCTTATCCTTTTGGGTGTTACAAACTAATGCACAAAGTTATAATACCCTGTACCACAGTGTGGTGTAGGGTATAAAAATAATTGAATAATTTAGGCCTTGAATATTTTAATTTATTAATTGTTTACTTTATTTAGTTATATTTGTAGGGAGACTATCGGTGGTTAGGGAATCAGCGGCGGTGGCGGGTGTTTTTGAAGAAATACTTCCTGAAGTGTCTCCTTTATTTTGTTTTTTGACGTGGAACATCTATTCCGAAGCCATCAAGCCACAAGTAAAGCGGTTTGCAGGAAAACTTTTTTTTTAAAAAAAATTTAAAGAATTAAAAAAAACTATAAAAAATGTAAGACCCACTTCCATCTAAAGCTTATATGTTAGAAAATTAATAGAAGTTTAAAATATGTAAAAATATATAGAGCTATGTTGATCAAATTTGGTAGAAATATTTCTGATAGTTGCAGGTTCTTTGGAATTGTGAATGGACCATATCGGTCAATGTTTTGATATAGCACACCTACAGATGTCGCTCCAAAATACGCTTTTTGAGCCATAGATTCCACATTTTAAAGCAATTTAGCAGAAACTTTGCAGTTTATATTCTATTTTGACAAGAATTCATCATAGCAAAAATTTTACAAATCGGTTAAAATTTTGTTATAGTCCACCTATAGATGTCGCTCCCAAAGAGTTTTATTTAAGCCATAAATACCAAATTTTCTAAGAAATTTAGGTGAAACTTTGCAGTTTATATTATATTTCTGGACTCAATAAAATTTATACAAATACAATTTTATTTTGTTATAGTCCCCGTGTAGATGTAGCTCTCAAAAAAGCTGTTTTAAACAATAAATACCATATATTTTAGGTGAAGTGTTTGGCGAAACAATTGTCGGCCTTAAAATTGCAACGTTCGTTTTTTTAATAATTTACTTAAACAAAAAGGATCGTTTCATGATTTGCTCCATATCCAAAGATTTTACCAGTATTAAAAATTGAAAGCAATCCATGGTGGAGGGTATATAAGATTCGACATGGTCGAACTTAAGCTTTTACTTGTTTTTTTTTTTGTTTAATTCCGGAGATATTCCCTAAAGCTTACAAAATTCATTTTTATTTTAATGCACATTATTAGTATGTGTTGCTAAATAAAAAACATAATTGAACAATTTAAAATGGTCTTTTTACTAAATTGGATTACCCTAGTCTTGACGGACATGACCAAAGGGATCTCTTTGCTTTCAACGCTTATAGAGACTTAAAATTTAATTGCTGTACAAGGCTGAGCTGGGTGAACACACCTTAAGTAGCAGAAGGTGCTGGCATGGCAGCACATTGACCCTACTCTGAATTACAACCTGTACTTTTTGCTCAGTTACGGGAAATTTATTTTAAAACCATTATTATGTTTTGTTTGTAGAGAATTATAATGTGTGTTTTTGTTTTGTTTTTTTAAACACTTTTTGCCTTTTTCATCCGAGCCGAACAGCAAAAGGCAACCTCGTGCCGCAGACATTTGGCATGCAATGCAAATGTAATGTGAAAAGCTTTCAGACTTTATAATGACGGTTATTTAAGTCCAAATATGCAAAAATACATACGTAGATATCTGACATGCAGGAGTATAATACTTACATTTAGAAGGAAGAAGTGATTAAGTCACTCCTGTCCTTAAATGGTATATATTATTTGGTTTTTCGTCCACAGCTACAAATGGCAACTTTCTATCTCATAAACCTTTTTATTTTTTTGTTTGTTAAAACTCCACTTAGGCAGCTTTGCCTTGGAGGCGACCACCTTTTGCTTATATGCACCGACAAAGGCACCTAATACAAGTCGATCTGTCATGCATGAAATGACTGCAATTTAGAAGGTATTTAGGTTAACAGATATTTTTATATGTTGATTAATGGAGAGTAACTACATTTAGTTTGTTTAGTAGTCATTCTGTTAAACTATTAAATAAAGTAGATAGATTCCTGAGGTAACTAAGTTTTTTGAAACTTAAAAGTACACGAACGATTAGACAATATCAACTAAGTCATGGACAGGTGCTGCCATGTGATGAGGCTTAGTCAACGGTGGCAGGAATTGAAAATAAGACCGACGAAGGACTTAAACATTCACAAGAAGATTTATTTGCTAACTAGTCAGTTTTTTGTGATGATACCTTTCCAAAAGTAAAGTCTCTCACATGATACATTACCTGACGATTCTCGCTCTTAATGTTGTTATCAGTGAATGCTCCTCCTATCGAATGCTTTACATGGAAACCAATTATCTGATGATACTTCTTCTATGGAATTGTCTCAGTGGTCATAATTTTCTTCAAACAAATCTTACTGATGATGCTTTTTCGAATGATAATGCTATTTTCTCTTGTAAAAATTAGCCCTTATCTTTTCCAAGAATTGTCTAACGTATGATACAGGACGTAAACATTGGCTGGTGCGCATGATAAGACTCGTAAAGTGTAACCGAATGTCTCCCTGGATGGCTGGTGTGTACTCTCGAGGTTCGAAGATGGACCATATTGGTACACTCCTAATACCACCCACAAAAAAGGTCACAATTTAGTGAAATATCGAATCTCTAATAACTTGCAATCATAGCATTAGTTTATTAGTCACTAACAAATTTAGAAAAACGTGTTAAGTTGCCACGCCAACTCTCCGATGGCTATAATTTGGCGCTTAAACCCTGTACTAGTTATAACCCTTCCGAAGTATAATTTGCTAACTTGAATTTTTTGAAAATAACCAAATTTACAAAGTAAATTGTCAAAATTCACCTCTAAAAGGACCGCCACACTGTGAACGATAATGGGAAATTTTTGCTTCTTTGTAATTGGTGAAGATTTTTTATTATTATTATGTTACTTCTGAACCAAAGTCGACCCCACTGCAAAATGTACGCCATCGGTAGAGCACATATGGACAATTTTTTATAAAAAATTAGGAAAAAAATAGTTCGATTCAGAGATATCCTAAACTGAGTAGCCTTCTTCATTTAATATATTATATCAGCGGTTTCACCGATGCCTTACAAGATATTGCAAAAAAATTAAATTTTTCGAGAAAATGGTAATATTTTTTTTTTTAATTAAAAGCTCTTAAAAATTTTTGAGGTTGCCTTACCGAAATGCAAATTTTGCAAATGTCCATCAATTAATCTAAGCGAGATTTTAAGTAACAACCATAGTACGGATCATTCCAGCGTTTTTTAACATCATGTGGCGTGTTACTTATCTGTTTTTAATCACTTAAGATTACTCGTTTTGAAAAATATTTAATTATTTCACTCTCGAAGTATTTGAGCGAGTTGTACTATATTATCCGTGGTCAATAAGGTCTTGAGTATTCGCCTCGCCATGTATCCATCTTATTGACTTGTTCAGTCCCGAAAACTTAATAGTGCTGCCAATGACTCCATACTTATTCCTATGGAAGCCTAACTACCTTCACCATCTCTAACACACTTTGCAAAGCATAGAGAGCAATTATCTATTACAAATACCTTAATTTTAACATTCGTTTACAAAAACATAGATCTGTTCATCATCGGAATTTTTCCAAGTTACATGTGGTAATTATTGTACAATTAGATTAAAAAAATAAAAATTTCTCAGATTTTGCTATGATGCAATAATATAAATATTCGTTCTAGCTGTAACTGAAGGGTCAGGTAACATTTTATAATTGCCCTAAAATGAAAGATTAAATTTAAATACCTATCTAATGATAGAGAGAGGGAGAAAAACCTAACAATTCTTAAATTAAATTTTTTCTATCGTGGAGGGAACCTTTCCATGATTCAATTCTTACCTCATTGTGGGACGCACCCACCAGATGAGCCTTCTTTCTAACCATGTTATAGTTTTATTCGAAGGTGTTTTTGTTTTATTTTTTTCTATTTTCATTGGAATATGCATGTTTTATGTAAAGTCAGGTAATGAAAATTTTCCTATTTCTTGTTATTTCTATATATAAACGGATGTCGGTAAATGTGTGTGTGCGTGCGTGTGAGCCTGAGTATGAATATTTCCACAACGATACTTTCGAACATACTTGGGATATGGGCGTTGTTTTTGGGTGTATTCTGGAGGAGTGCTTATGTTTCTCGGCAAACAAAGTTTTACAAAACGGGTGTTACTGGTTGTGAGGCATTTCGAATTTTGTTCGTTGTTTTCCTAGAAAATCGTGAGTAAGTTTCATTTGCAGCAACATACACATGTTTGTAGGTGGGAATGTATGTGTATGTATATCCAAACTTCCGTACAATAACTTTGTTGACAAGTAAGGTTGAGCTTCAATTAAATTTCCACGAATCGCATTTAATTAAAATCTGGGAATAAATATTTTTTACCAAAACGATTTTTCGACACATACCAGTTTATATATATTTGCATGTCTCAGAACTAGGGTTGTCAATGCTGGAATATGGACATAACAATCAAATATATTGGAGTTAATTTTATAAATTATTGGGGAAGTTGTGAAATGATTTGGAATAAAATAAAATTTAAAATGAAACAGATAAGCAAATTTCAGTCGAGTAAAACTTATTTACAGCAATGTCATATAACCAGTGTTCCTTTCCTTCCTTCCTTCAGAGAACACTAACGCTATATCAAAGAATGGACCGATATGCCCCATTTTAAATAGGGATCGTCCCTGGGTTAAGAAATAACTCTGTACCAATTTTCATTAAGATTGCTTCATATTTGCGACCTGTGGTGGCGAATATAAAAAAGAACGGAACGCTAAACGTAGTGATACTGTTAGTGTTCTGTTCTATGAACCGTACGTTATCGTAGTGTTCTAAGAACGGTACGTTATCGTAGTGGTACCGTTCGCGAACAGTAACACTAAAAAAATGTTTAGTGTATTCTGTTCTCGTGTAAGGGTTGCGATACTGTTCCGTTCGCGACGAAGGAACGGTACAGAACGCTAAGGAACCGTTCCTTAGTGTTTTTTCCGAACTCTGCATATAACACTAGTTTACAAACGAATGTCACGTACAACTTTCTGGTGCAATTTGGTATCTTAATTACACTATGCAACACAATTTTTGATAAAGGGCTGCGCATAACATTTGCTGGGGTAATATGGAGTCCTAAACACGATTTTTTTTATATTTAATATTTGGAACATATTTGAAGTATATGCTCGATAATGCCAAAATACACGTTATTTAAAGGAAATTATGAGGACTATAAATGTTGGTAATGACGCTTTAATGTGGAAAAAGAATTTAAGAAACTGTCGTTAAAAAGATTAGAAAATATCGTTTTTAGCTGTCACGAAAAAACCATAAATTTGGAAGCTAGCTTCCTAACAAAGATAACAATGTCTATTTGAAGAAAATGTATGGGTAATGTAGAAATTATAGCACTTTTAGTAGAAATAAGAGAATATCAACAAAATTCCGTTTTTATACCCCCTCCTCTTGTGAACAAGGGTATATATCAGATGCTGCCAACTAAAAGTGTGAAACATAGATGGAGTGTCCTGAGAGACCCCAAGAATATTTGGCGGAAATTCGTTTTGAGCCATTTTAATTCATTTAAGCAATGTCCGTCTGTCTGTCTGGTTGGTGCGCACTAAACCGGGTTGGCCTCCATTTATAAAAAAAAAGTTCCTGAATGCGAGGTGGAATATGAATGCTTACGTCGAGACAATAGCAAAAACATTGTTTTCAATTTTTTCCGAGCCCGCCTAAAATCGTTTTTTTATTGTAACTTTTTTGTTTGTAGCTCGATATTCACATACGATACATCAATGTATTGGTATCGATAAGTACTACATTTCCCTCATAGAGGGCGCTTCACTTCATTTACTGCAGTTTCTACCCCTAAGATCTAAAAATATTCTTCCATAGGATTAAAGCGCTTTAAAAACCATGAACTTTTTGCTTTGGGTGTACGCACTTTTATTCTAAAACAAAAAAGTTATGTCTTCACTAGAAAATTGCGTGGTACATCGGCGACATCTATGAGACATTGTAGTACTCGTCGAGACAAACACATTGATGTATCGCATGTGACAATCGTCCTACAAACAAAAATGTTACGATAAAAAAACGATTTTGGGCCGATTCCGCGGGATCGGAAAAATTTCAAAAATGTTTGCTATTGTCTCGAAGTGAGCTTTCATATTCCGCCTCTCATTTGATAACTTTTTTTGGTGACCCGATACGATAAAAAACGATTTTGAAAGGATTCCGCGGGCTCGAAAAAAAAATTAATAAATGTGTTTGCAATTGTCTCGACGTAAGCTTTAAAATTCCGCCTCGCATTTGATAACTTTTTTTGGTGACCCGGTCTAGTGCGCACGATAACTTTCCACAGGATTAAACGATTGACTTAAAATTTGGTATGTGCCAATATTTTGTTTCTATCTCAGACTAGGGTCAAAGATTCACTACGAATGGTAAACATTTAGTGAAATATTGATTATCCCATATATACTACTACCCAGACTCTTTCACGAGTCCACACATAGTAGTAGTATATTAATCGCTATCATCTTTAGAAAAATGGGCGAAGTTGCCGCGCCCCTTTTGGTACCTTCCATGCGAATGAACCATTTTGCACAAAAAGTGAAAGTCTGATTCGGTTGATTCGGTTTCAAAAAAATTTCGGTTTTGATTTTTCCCATTTTTATATTTTTTAGTACACCTGAAGAAATGCTTTGTGGATTTTTTTGAGATTTTTCTTATAATTTGTTCAGAAGTTATCGATATTTAAAAAATCGTTAAGATATCGCCATGTGTATCGGGTTTGTGGACATAGCTTCTTAAATTATGGTTCGATTTAAAAAATCTTTGTATTTAAATGTTGGTATTTACTTTTCAGAAAAAAATAGAAGTATGTGTACGATTTTTAAGTTTTGTAGTTTAAATGCCATTTTTTAAAATATTTGTACTATTTGTAAAAAAAAATGGTACACATAGATTGTTGGGTTTTGAAATTTAAATGCCATTTTTTAAATTGTTTGTATTCCGATTTCTGCGATATTTTTATATTTTAAACTTCTGTTAATTCTCTAATATGTAAACTTTGGATGGTAGTGAGCCTAGAAATATTTATATATTTTTTAATGTTTTTAATTTCGCAGCAAGCTACTGTGCTTGTGACTTGATGGCTTCGGAAAAAAACAATATAAAGGGGTCACTTCAGGAAGTATTTCTTCCAAAACTCCCGCTACCCCCGCTGATCCATTTACCCCTGCTAATATATATATATCTAAATAAATATATATCTAAAGAAGTAGAACACGATGGATTTTTTTTGGCGATGTATTCGACAAAATATTCCTTGTAAACAATCACTGTAGGTGCCCACAATACACTTTTAAGAAATTTAAACGTTTTTATACCCTACACCACACTGTGGTACAGGGTACTATGACTTAGTGCATTTGTTTGTAACGCCCAAAAAGAGAAGAAATAGGACCATAGTTTATTATACCGATCGTCATAGAATAAATTTTTGAGTCGATTTAGCCATGTCCGTCTGTCTGTCTGTCCGTCTGTCCATGTATTCTTGTAATCAAAGTACAGGTCGCAATTATGGTCCGATCTCGACGAAACTTTACACATATCTTTTGTTTGGCCCAAGGACGATCCCTATTGAGTTTGGTTAGAATCGGTTCAGATTTAGATATAGCCCCTATATATATGTTAGCCCCGATTTGACAGTTTCGGCAAAAGAGGTCTCTTATTACATGAAGCAATACTGCTAATTTCGGAGAAAATCGGTTCAGATTTGGATATAGCCCCCATATAACCCCCGATTTGACATGTAACCGCTGTAGAAACTGTATTTTATATCCGATCAGCGCGAATTTTGGCAAAAAGAGGTTTCTTATTACATGAAGGAATACTGCCAAATTCGGAGAAAATCGGTTCAGATTTGGATATAGCCCCCATATATATGTTACCTCCGATTTGACGTGTAACCGCTGTAAAAACTGTATTTTATATCCGATCAGTACAAAATTCGGCAGAAAGAGGTTTCCTATTATATGAATGAACGCTTTTAAATTTGGAAGAAATCGGCTCAGATTTAGATATATCCCCCATATAAACGGTACCCCCGATTTGACTCTGTAAAAATTTTATTTTATATCCGATCAGTGCGAAATTCGGCAGTAAGAGATTTCTTATAACATGAAGGAATACTGCCAAATTCGGAGAAAATCTGTTCAGATTTCGATATAGCCCCCATATATATTTTACCCGCGATTTGACATGTAAGCGCTTTAAAAACTGTATTTTATATCCGATCAGTATGAAATTTGGCGGAAAGAGGTTTCCTATTATATGAATGAACAATTTTAAATTTGGAAGAAATCAGTCAAGATTTATATATAGCCCCCTTATATACGTTATCACCGATTTGACATGTAAACGTTGTAAAAATGTTATTTTATGTCCGATCAAAATTAGATAATATGTTTCTACTCTTATCGCATTGTTATGGAGGTGTAGGGTATTATATAGTCGGCCCTGCCCGACTTTCTGCCTTTCCTTACTGGTTTTATATGACGTGTTACTTATCTGATTTTACTCAGTTAAAATTACTAAAATTAAATACGCGAGTTCACATCACCCCGAACGAGAGCGCATTTTAAAAATACGCTTCAACACAAAATGAACTCTCCTCACGTGTCCGATGCATGATGGCAACTGAAAGGCAGACGAATACAAATCTCCCGTCAGCCGCTATAAGCCACGCATACTCTCCACTCTCTTCGACCAACAGTGCCGCCACAGTCTGCAGGGAAAAAAAGCAAATTCCCTCGTTCCACCTTGTACTTCACATTAAATAAAAAACTTTTGAATTTCCTAAACAATAAGTGTGTTTTTTTTTTTCAAAGAAATCTTATCACTCTTATTGGAAACCCCTATACATGTTGCCTCCGATTTGATAATGCATGCACTGTAGAAACCTTATTTTATATCCGATAAGTACGAAATTCGGCAGAAAGAGCTTTCTTATTACTCGCTGCCAAATTTGGGGAGTCACTTCATGACTTTATTCTAACTACCAATCTACCTTTTTTTAACAAAGACCCTTACAAGTGAATACGTTTCAGTAATAGATAGTTTGTCATGTAAGGGTTATTTATTTTAGAGGCGTGAAAGGGACATATATTTCCTTTATTGGCATTTCAGAGGGACATTTTCTCTGCTCATCCTCCTACGACGCTTTTTCAGCCATTCAGGACACCAATCGATTCCCTCATCCTTTCTCAATCGGGCTTGGAACGGCTATGGCGATTTTACGCCCTATGTTCCTAAAGTGAACGTTTTATCTTTGACATATAGGTTTGTTTGTAGATTACAATATTGATTAAATAAATGAAGGACAGACACAAAACCACAAGTGAAGATAGTTAGGAAGTACTCGACGTCACGTTTGTACTAACTCGCTGTTAGACAGAATTATTGGGTGGAATTTTAAGTACAAACACTCTGAAAAGGTACCTAAACCTACCTCACATAAAAAAGTGAGGAAGACAAAGTGGTAACTGCATGAGCAATTTTTTTTATAAAAGTTATCAATTCTAAACTTCTGACGAACCGAATGACAAAGTCAGTCTGGATAATCTGATCGAACTCATCTGTGGTCACAAGGCATTGCAACGTAACTCGAGTTATGCTCAAAATTTTTTTCAGTGTCATGATGTTCCCCATATTCGATTTCATATTGTGACAAATTTTGGTGATGATTCCCCGTTTAGCTCTCTAGATATAAGACAAGAGTTACTAGCATATCTCACTGTGTCACTATTATTATATAGATTCAAATCTTTAAAACGCTCTCCTGAAAAGTTGCAAAAAGAGACATATGCTGTTTTGCCTTGTGACCACAGATACCACTACATTATTCAACAGATCCCTTGAAGAAGCCTGTCCGAAACAAATGTTTAAGGGTAAAAGTACAACACAATGGTGGACTTCTGAGCTAAAGGCTAGGAAAAAGACCTGCAACAAACTATTCAACAAGGTCAAATCTACCGGGGTCACTAATGACTGGGATGCCCATAAAGAACAACTAAAAGTATATAAAAAGGAGGTTGGATCAAATGAATTCTGAAGAATGCTCCGCAATCCCTTACATTTTCACATTCTAAGAAAATTGTGGAAATATTTTGGGGCAACTATTACGGTTTTAAGTTTGTGAAATGTCATTCTTAAGCGATTTTTTACTGTTAAAGAAAATGCTCGTGTATGGGAAAACAAATTTTCAAACAATTTTGAAAATGTTATTACAAGTTGTCTTTTTGTGTTTGTAGTTACCAGAAGCAGTAGACCAGTAACTAATTTATAAAATGTATTGCTTATAAGTTTTTGAAATATTCCAGTGAAATGACGTTCAATAGAAATTTCCTAATGTTCATGAAAATATTTTGTGTAACAATTGTGAAAATTTAATTAATCTATGTACATATCTGCTTTTGATACTCTTTCGGCACATTGCCATCCTGAGACCGTCTTATTGTAATTCATGTTTGGGTTCATACTTCAAGCGAACATTTGCTGAGTAGTCATCCACCGATTGTTGATTTAATTAAATATGTCTGGAAAGTTTCCGTTGCCACAGAGTGTGAGCATTCCTTTATTGGCATGTCACAAATCTGCCATGTCGAAATGGTATTTCATTAGTAACGAACACGAATGCCTCCACTGCCCCCAATGACTATGAATTTATTGATTGTTCATTATTTAAATGGTGAGTTTGTTTGGTAATCTGAATAAGTTCAATGTTGTTTGTGAGCGGTGAATTCGTGTGAGAAATTGTTATTTACACGAAACATTATTTGCTACGGCCCAAAAAGTTTAACACATCGAACGAGTGTCTCAAGATCTTATATAAGTTCGATGGAAATTCGTTTGAGGACATTTAATATGAATTGAGTCCTGCTCATCTGGATTGCAGCTGCGCTTGAAATCTCTCGAAACGGGTGGTGAAATGCTTAATATCGTATATTACTTTAATAATCAGCAGAATCTTAAGTAACTTTGCACACTACGACAACTTTAAAACCAGAAAGGAAGGACAAAAGTCGATTGGATAACAATAAAATATCTAGTAAGATTGGATAACAATAAAATATCCATTCACAATTCTCTGCCACTGTAGCCAAATCGGACGAAACATAATATAATACAGGGCTTTCCAATAAGAGTGATATGATTTCTTTGAGAAAAAAACACACTAGTTGTTAAGGAAATTCAAAAGTTTTTTATTTAATGTGAAGTACAATCGATACAATTAATTTCTAAATAAAACATCATTCAAATGGCCTCCACGATTTCTTCTGCAGGAACGAATTCGATGAACACAATATTCGTGCACTTTTTCCACTAAATCAAGTCGAATGTCATAAATGGCACCTTCAATATTGACTTGTAAAGCTTGAAGAGAGTCTGGTTTATTTCGAAAGACCAATGACTTAAAATAACCCCACAAGAAATAGTCTAATGGTGTTAAATCACAACTTCTTGGAGGCCATTCAATATCACAATTTCTTGAAATAATCGAATCTCCAAACTTTTCTCGCAACAATTCAATTGTTTCATTTGCTGTGTGGTACGTAGCCACAATCAGTCAATGGCAAAAAGATAGCTCTTAACGAGAGCTAAAATATTGCTCATGGGTGTCAAGGTCGTAGGTCGACTGGAAAGTTTTTTTTTTGGATTTTTAAAAAAATGGACTTAGCGCACGAAAAGTTGCAATTGGAGAACGATTATTTTGATAATAAAACTGAATAATTTGTTAACGCTGTCCTTGCGTATATCTCTCCATGATGAAATTGTAAACACTGCTGAATATACATAATGAAAAACAAATTATGATATAGTACAAATTGGAAAACCCGTTACATTATCGACACAAACAAGACTAAATCTATATTTGGCACCACCAAATAACATGTCTGATTTTATTATAAAATATAATAATAAGCAGCTATGTGTAGTATGCGCAGCGTTCTCCCAGCGATGAAAAGATGGTCGAGATTGACGACAACAACGCCAAAATCGGATCTGATTCCTTTCGCAAGTTGTCGTGAAAAAACATTTGCAACAAAAAAACTAACTTAAATACATTGCGAAATTTCAATGTATATGAGCATTTGTATGCCGTTTTATAAAGTACACGATATTTGCAATATTATTATTATTGCGATTTTTTTAAATCTATAAATCTGAGGTACGCCGCCAAATTTTAAAAAAAATATATTATAGTGCGTGTATAATATACAATTTTTCGCGATTATGAAATTTCAAATATTATTTCTCTAATCGAATATTTTATCTCTTAGTTATTTTACTATATAATACAATTATCACGCGTACGGCTGTAATAGAAAACCAGTAAGGAAAGGCAGAAAGAAGGGCGGGGGCGACTATATAATACCCTACACCTCCCTAACAATGAGATAAGGGTCATTGCCATATAATTTGGAATAATTGGTAAATGGGTAGAAACATATTATCTAATTCTGAAACGATAATCGCTAAATTAAGCAATATTCGTTTCTAAAGTGAGAAACATCTTTCTGGAAAATTTTAATGATCGGAAGTAAAATACAACTTCTATAGCGGTTTGATACCAAATCAGGAGGAACATATATATGGAGCTTTAATATAAATCTGAACCCATCTTCCCTGAATACTTATTCATGTAAAAAGACCTCCTTCTGTCGAATTTCGTACTGATCGGATATAAAATACAGTCTCTACAGCGCTTACATGTCAAATCGGGGGTAACATATATATGGGGGCTATATCTAAATCTGAACTGATTTCTTCCAAATTTAACAGTGTTCATTCATATAATAAGAGACCTCTTTCTGCCGAATTTCATACTGATCGGATATAAAATAACATTTTTACAGCGCTTACAAGTCAAATCGGGGGTAACGTATATATGGGGGCTATATCTAAATCTGAACCGATTTTCTCCGAATTTAGCAGTATTCCTTCATGTAATAGGAAACCTCTTTCTGCCAAATTTTGCACTGATCGGATATAAAATACAGTTTTTACAGCGCTTACATGTCAAATCGGGGGTAACATACAGGGTCTCCCATATTCGACGGACCCATCTGGCAACGCCATAACTTTTGACAGAGATGTCAGATCGCTTAATGACATACCGCGTTTGAAGCGTCAGTCCAAGCAGATTTTTACCATGGAACAATACACGCCACGCGAAATAGTTGAAATTTACATTCAACAGAAGAAGTCAATTGTGAAAACTCAACGTGCTTTTAAAATATTAAAAAATGTGAGAAGTGCGCCTTCTAAGAACACCATTAAGCGTTTATACGAAAAATTTTCGACTGGTGAGGCTCTTTCTAATCCGAAGAGGCCAAATAAAAGTCGACCAAGGCGATCGGCCGAGAATATCGCTGCCGTACGAGCCAGTGTTGAGAGGTCCCCAAGAACATCCCAAAAACGCCGTTCTCAGCAGTTGGGCATGGCTCGGTCCACTTTACAACGGATTATTCGCGTTGATTTGCATTTGTTCCCGTACAAAATTCAATTGACGCAAAGATTGTTGCCTGCGGACAAGCCTCGTCGATTGGAATGGGCCCAAAAAAAACATGGGTCCGTCGAATATGGGCAACCCGTATATATTGGGCCATATCTGAATCTGAACCGATTTTCTCCGAATTTAGCAGTATTCCTTCATGTAATAAGAAACCTCTCTTTGCCGAATTTCGCACTGATCGGATATAAAATAACATTTTTACAGCGCTTATATGTCAAATCGGGGGTAATGTATATATGGGGGCTATATATAAATCTGAACCGATTTCTTCCAAATTTAACAGAGTTCATTCATGTAATAAGAAACCTTTTCCTGCCGAATTTCATACTGATCGGATATAAAATAAAGTTTTTACAGCGCTTACATGTCAAATCGGGGCTAACATATATATGGGGGCTATATCTAAATCTGAACCGATTTTAACCAAATTTAACAGTGTTCATTCATATAATAAGAAACCTCTTTCTGCCGAATTTCATACTGATCGGATATAAAATAACATTTTTACAGCGCTTACAAGTCAAATCGGGGGTAACGTATATATGGGGGCTATATCTAAATCTGAACCGATTTTCTCCGAATTTAGCAGTATTCCTTCATGTAATAAGAAACCTCTTTCTGCCAAATTTTGCACTCATCTGATATAAAATACAGTTTTTACAGCGCTTACATGTCAAATCGGAGGTAACATATATATGGGGGCTATATCTGAATCTGAACCGATTTTATCCGAATTTAGCAGTATTCCTTCATGTAATAAGAAACCTCTCTTTGCCGAATTTCGCACTGATCGGATATAAAATAACATTTTTACAGCGCTTATATGTCAAATCGGGGGTAATGTATATATGTGGGCTATATCTAAATCTGAACTGATTTCTTCCAAATTTAACAGAGTTCATTCATGTAATAAGAAACCTTTTCCTGCCGAATTTCATACTGATCTGATATAAAATAAAGTTTTTACAGCGCTTACATGTCAAATCGGGGCTAACATATATATGGGGGCTATATCTAAATCTAAACCGATTTTAACCAAATTCAATAGGGATCGTCCTTGGGCCAAAAAAAAGATATGTGTAAAGTTTTGTCGAGATCGGACCATAATTGCGACCTGTACTTTGATTACAAGAATACATGCACAGACGGACAGACAGACAGACGGACAGACAGACAGACGGACAGACGGACAGACGGACAGACGGACAGACGGACAGACAGACAGACAGACAGACAGACAGACGGACAGACAGTCAGACGGACAGACGGACATAGCTAAATCGACTCAGAAAGTGATTCTAAGTCGATCGGTATAATAAACGATGGGTCTATTTCTTCTCCTTTTGGGTGTTACAAACAAATGCACAAAGTTATAATACCCTGTACCACAGTGTGGTGTAGGGTATAAAAATACTATGCTTGCTGAAATGTAGTAAAGTCTTTCTAATCGTCCAACTAATCTCAGAATCCACGCCATCTACTGGCGATTGGTGTAGAGACAACTGTGTCGAACTGGCAACCCTTACCAGTCACATGGGTGGTTAAAATGGTGAATTTAATGGCGAATTCTTTTCTCTGTCCTTTTTCCGAAAACTGAACTAAAATATCGTTTTTTTTTTGAAATTTTAGTTGTGCTAAATTCGAGTAACTTTTAATTACCAAATTTCAAAAAAGTATCACAAAAGTGCCGTTTTCGGAAAAAGGACAATGAAAATGTTGCACTTTTTTGCAGAAAAGAATTTGCCATAAGTCTCGCTTGTAGCTTTGGCTGTGTGACTTGTAAGCTTTCTTTGTAGGTATATAATTCCCATATGCAAATTTCTTTGTAGATTGGTATATATATGTCCAATTGATGATCGCCACAACTACAAGCTCACATTGTGTCATGTATAAGTCCCTCTTATGATATCCCCGCACAAGATTGAAATACGTATAAGGGTATGTGTTTGCATGGCTTTCAAAGCGCAGTGTCTTATCTTTTTCAATACACCACAAAAACGTCTCTTTCAAAAGGAAGAGTTTATCGAAAAAGCTGAACAATTCGAATGTGAAAACATTCAATAAATCTAATAAAATTAAAATTTAATCGATCATTAACAAAAAACCTCTAAAATCCAAGTTCTTGTTTCAGTGTCCCAGTTAACAATTTTTGTTATATCTAAAATCAATCTGCAAAATAAAAAAAATTAACCAGATTTATTAATTAAAAAAAATGTTATTAAATTTTATTTGGTAGCGGCTGTCATCAGCCACCCGTATTATTAATGTTATTTATACGTCATAGTGGATAACGGGTAACATAGCTGTACGAACAGACAAAAGAGTATTGACATATGTATGTAGTAGGGATGTAACGAAAGTGACTTTAGCGAAAGCGAATATTAAAATATATTTCTTGCGAATGCTAAAGCGAATAATGAAATATGCATTTTTGCGAAAGCGAATGCGAATAATAGTTTGTCCCTTTAGTACCAACAAAATTAATCGATACATTTCCAGGATATTCAAGTATTAAAAATGTTTTCCATATTTTTACCTCCTGTTACCACAAGGACAAACATATTTTTTCAACTGTTTTGAAGAGAAGTGGAAGAGGTTTTCATTGGTTTTAATATCTTCAAAATGTGTGAAGCGAATAAGGAGATATAACACTTTTAACAGATAAAAGCGAATACTGAAATATATCTTTGCGAAAGAGAATACGAAAGCGAATAATTCAAAGATGGGTTTTGCGAATGATAAAATGATGCTAATATTTAGGATTTTGTGGCGGTGATTTTTACGATTTGTTAAAATAGAGCCAAAAATACCGTTATGTGTGGGGGAGCTAGTTCTGAAACTATTGATCAGATTAAAAACTTATGTAGGCATCGGCTAAAGGTAAAGTAAGTCAAAATTTTTGTAATATCAGCCAAATCAGGCTAGTCATTTCCAAGTTATGTTAAGTTAAATGCAGAAATGTCCCAACAAATTAACAATTTCTCGTTAATGTTGTTATTTTGAAGCTATATAGGCTGTTTTTCAAATCAGTTAGTGTGACATATTTTATCTCCTAGTCTATACCTACAATTATGTTCCATAAAACAAAATTGCAATCGGTTAACTAGATTTAGCCATTTGAAAAATTAAATTTTTTCAGAAAAAATTCCAGCCAAAATATTTACGATACGATAAAATCCGAAACCAGAAAAACCCAAAAGTCATTTTGTTACTTTCGATAAGCACTTTCAGAAACTCATGTCAGAACAGAGTCAACTTTCGATGACCTCGAAAATTTTGCTCAGTGTTATTGTTTCAGCTCTAGTTTGTTGTGATCAACTTCTCCTTAGAGAAAGAAGTCTTGATGAGTCGGTGGAGCTGAGTACTGTCTTGACTGAAACTAAACCAAATATTCTAAAATATTATCTCAACGCTCCTGTGTGTACTGTAAGAGAGGTGTAGGTTATTATATAGTTGACCCCGACCGAATTTCTGTTTTCCTTACTGGTTTAATTTCAACACAGTAATTTTTTTAATAAGAGGCGAATTGAAATTGTCAAATTTAAATCGATTTTGAACCACTTTGCCATAAGGCATACATGAGTTGCATTTTCTCCATTAAAATGAATACGTCAGGATTTGCTTTTCACATATAAAAAGAAATCCTCTAATCCATTTTAGTGATGTTGTCTTATTTCGACAAAAGGATATTATTTCAGATTTGTATATCCCTGCATAGTAATGCTACAAATTACCTTTTATTTTTGTAAAATATTTTTGCATAACTTAAAAAAATATTAAACAAAAACCTTTCAAACTAATTTCTCTGGTTTTTGCTTTGCAGCATAGTACAAAATAGACAAAAAGTATAATTTCTTATCATATTTGCATAAGGACCTCTTTGTCATATTTTGTTTCGAAGTGCATTTTTAAATATATTATAAAATGTTCAGATTACCACTGTGAAAAACACAACCAAAAAAAAACCTATGCAAGTTCACTTAAGTTCACATCAAAAGTTCATTACTGCATAGTCAGAGCCATAGTCGTAGAGTAGAAATTTGCATTTTGCATTTTTGTTGCCATATTTTTTTTTTGGTTTGCCAAATGATATTAAGTAATATCTGCCAACAAACCACAAATGTTGACAATTGTGACGGTGTCATTTTTGCTCCGTTTCCGAGATAAAAATGCAATAAGAAGACAAATATGCACAGACTCATAAATAATGCAAATAACTCAAGACATCCAACAAAAAAATAAAAATATAAGAGAAATGTCACTCAGTCTTTGTGAGACAGGCAAAAAAAATGTGAACTCTGAAATATGCATTTACAAATGACATTTGTAACAAAATTCTTGACTTTATGCTAAAAGAGACATCTACAAAAACGTTGTTCATGTTCGAGTGGTTGTAAAATGTTCCTCTTCTTATCAACATGAAAAGGTTGTAACGAGTAAATAATTCTTGAAATACATTTCAAATGCAGCAACACAAAAAAATACAACATTTTTTTTCGAGAGATAATTTAATCTATTCAATTTTTAGAATTTTATTGTGGCATGACTGTTGAATGTTATGGGTAAACAATTTAAAATGTTCTCATAATAAATAAAGACAAAACGTCCGTTACTTAAGGATGTATTTTTTGGGGACATTATATAATTAATAGCTACAAAAAAATGATTTTTTCTGTATATACTCGTATATAGATAAAATGGTTCAAATATTTGATGGAAAAAACATTTAAATAGGAAATTTCGGAAACTTTGGCACTTGTGATAACTTCTTCGTTTATCCATGAAATCCAAAACAAAGCTTATATTCTTCACCCCCCTTGAAATGCCCAAAGGGATATTGCGATAATAATTTGGAATAATTGAGTTTGTTTTAGTTAACAACATGCTTAGCTGCACCTCTTCATCAGGGTTAATTCCATAGACAAGTTTAAGATATAGATCATAATAAACTAGATATAAAGCCGTAACCTACAAAGAACGATAATAAATCAACTGTGTATATTCTGGGTACCAAGACACAGCGGAGTGATTGCAAATGAACGGGCAAACAGCTTGGCTTCAAAGCGCAGAGATATTCCAGTAATAATATTAGAAAACTGGAAACCTTTCGAAAAAACGAAGGATGAGTTGAAGCACTGGGCAGTGATGCCTCACAAAACTTTGTGGAATAGCGAAACAGTGGAGCATCTGCAAAGATATTTGTGGTAGTAGTAGTTTTCTGCAAATAAACAAGACCGAAATTAGTAAGATGATGAGTGTTCTAACTGGTCACTCAGGCTTACAAGAAAATCTTCATCGAATAAGACTAGCAGAAAACGACTAATGCAGGGCATGTAGGGAATACATCGAAACGATGAAACATTTTCTGTGCCGACATTCACGCATGCAAGATCCCGATATTTTGAGTCCGACACCAGAATTGAATAATCTCGAAGGATATGACTGGAAGATACTGAGAAAATTCGTGTCTAGTAAAGATCATATGAAGCGCACAACAGGCGGAACCGTTGGCTTAAGCGTATATCTTGATTTCTTGATTTCTAGATTTCTTAATATCAAAATTATTTGATTTATCGTTTTCTTGATTACCAAGTTACGGTGTTATTTTAATTTTTGATTTCGCGCAAACCCTAAATTCAGTGTCCCATATTGTGCCCATTCCTTCAACAGTATTAAATCTCTGGTTTTTAATCTTCTTTTACTCGTCAATTTATTGTGAAACTGAACTATGCAATTCTCATTATTTTATGTAGTCGTACTTGTAGTTTCCTTGAGTCTGAGCAACTCAGTTGCTACTCATAATTATTTCCTATATGTCATCCTGTGTATATTTACAATTGGTTTTTTTGGGAACTGTCAATTGTTTTGGCAGTTGTTACTTTGAAAAATCTTAACAATGACATGAAATTACAATGAACATAGTTTAATTGACTCTTCAAAGTTTAAACTTCTTATGTCATCAGCATCTTTCTTTCAAAGAAATTATTTTTTAAGAAATAATAGCCGAATGTTTTGAAATACATATATGGATTCTTAATTCCAAGAACAATCACAAAGTGTTACAAGTTTTGATGATATTTTCTCTTCCAGCGAATTATGTATAACATGATAAGTGTTCAAGGGAAAAGCATTTCTTCGTTTTGAGATGTACAATTCTGAGAATGATGCTTTAGTTTATTCATTTACATTTTTAGGGAAGTCTATTGTAGTCATTCCTTGAATCCAGAGAAACGAATAAAGAATTTGTCATTATTTACTGCATACATACATATTGTATGTATAAACGTAATTGTCATATTGACTTCTCTGCAACCCAAGAGAAGTAAAAATAACTTCAAAAACTTCCAAACATTCAATATTTTGACGTATGACTTTTTTACTTTGCAAGAATGTTGAATGTGTTAAACTTAATTTATGGCATAATGCACAAATTCCAACATTTTGTGACAATTGCAATAAAAATTCAACTGCAATAACAATACGAACAAATTTCGTTAACGTGATAACAACAAAATTGTGTATTTTGTTCCCAATAAGGAGGTTTACGATTTAAATAAAAAATGAGGAGGAGCGTATACTTGTATACGGCTTGGCCCTTGCTATTGGTCAAGCGCAAGTGTGAGTTAGTTGAGACACTTCGTATGTTTGGCGGAATTTAGGACATGAGGAATAACTTAAACTATGTCTAGAAGAATCAAAAACCCTTTTTATAACAAGTAGGGAAAAACTAACATTCGACCGGGGCCTCCCCAACAATGCGAAAAGGCGCATTGTGATAATAATTTGGTTTCGTTTCACTTCACAGAGTATTTAGCTCCATCCATCTGAAGATGTTGATCATAAGAAACTAGATTTGAAACTATAACATTAAAATTAGCAGTATTCTTTCATAGATCAAGAATCGAAAGGAAGAAAGAGAGGTGACTATACATAAGCTAAACAGATTTTTATCAATCTAAACAGATTTTTTTTGTAAATATCGGAGCACAATATGCAACGATTTCATCCGTATTAACATGACTGGATGGGCAATACAACTTTCTATATGTCGAACGTTATGTCCACTTTAAGCTATATGTATATTTTTATATTTATATTTTTTTTCGACTAGTGCTTATTTCGTGAATGGTAACACTTAGCTCATGTCTTATTTGACAGATACTTAGTTTTATCCTTCCGCTGAACGAATATGTGTATATTGCGAATATTGCGACATTACTTTGAAAATCATGGTAATGTTGCAGAATGTGTGCGAAAATTGCGTACGGATTTTGGAAGAAAAAAGTGAAAGAAACTGGCATCCTCATCTATAAACCAAAGCGTGAAAAGCCAAAAACAGTGCCTACACCCGAGAATATTGCTGCCGTGGCAGAAAGTGCGCATGAAGCGCCATCAATTCACCGTCGTTCTCAACAGTTGAACATTTCGGAGACATCATTGAGACGAATTTTGCATAAAGACCTTGGTATGACGCCATACAAAGTCCAATTGTTTCAGGATTTGAAGCCAACTGACCATCCAATGCGTTTTCAGTAGTTTTTTTTATAGCATTTTCAATAAAAAAAGTTATTTGACGGACCCTTACTTTCCTCCTAAAAGAATGACAAAAAACCGATTTTTTTTAAAATATAACCTTAAGTGGTCATATCGAACCAATTTTTTTTACGTCATATAGGAAATTTTATTGCCCATCTAGACATGCCCATCTACGGATGAAATCGGTGCATATTGTGCTCTGATATTCCCTTAGCAGTGTTTTGCAAAAACAGACGAAAATTTTCAGACTAGTCTTGGTATTTCTTTCGTCCATAACTTTTACAAATATTGAGTCTCACTGTGAGAGTGCGACGAATATTCTATGAAAATTTGAAGAAACTCGAGGGGGAAGCAATTTTTTTTCAAAAAAAAAATTTTGGAAATTTTTTTTTAAAAAATTGTAAAAAATGGCACCTTGTGTCCTCTTTAAAACAAAGTAAACTTTGCAAAAATAGGTTCAGCCGTTCGAGAGCAATTAGCGTCCCGTTTTTTTCACACAGTCCCCACTTTTTTCCAAAATCATGAATTTTGCTTTTTTGTCTGTTTTCGCCGGATTTCCGTTTAATATACCCTATACCGCACAGTGAAACAGGGTATTATGACTTTGTGCATTTGTTTGTAATGCCAAAAAAGAGAAGAAATAGAACCTTAGTTTATTATACTGATCGACATAAAATCACTTTTTGAGTCGATTTAGCCATGTCCGTCTGCTTGTCTGTCTGTACATGTATAATAAACAAGATTTAACCCACAAGTAAAAGCGTTATATACCCTCCACCATGGCTTGCATTCATTTCTATTACTGGGAAAATCTTTAAATATGGAGCAATTCATGAAACGATCATTTTTGTTTAAGCAAATTATTAAAAAACCAGTAAGGAAAGACATAAAGTCGGGCGGGGTCGACTATATAATACCCTACGCCTCCCTAACAACGCGAAAATGGGCATTGCGATAAGAATTTGGAAGTGTTTATACATGTAATAAGGAAACTCTCTTTGTCGAATTTCGTACTGATCGGATATAAAATACGGTTTCTACAGCGCTTGCATGTCAAATCGGGTGAAACATATATATGGGGGCTATATCTAAATCTGAACTAAATTCCCCGAATTTGACAGAGTTCATTCTCTCTCTGCCAAATTTCGTACTGATTTGATACATAATACTGTTTCTACAGCGTTTACATGTCATATCGGGTGTAGCATATATGTAGGGCCTATATCTAAATCTGAACCGATTTTGACTGATTTCAATAGGGATCCTCCTTGGGCCAAAAAAGAGCACTGTGCTTTATTTTATCACAATCGGAACGTAAATACGACCTGCACTTTGATTACAAGAATACATGGACAGACAGACTTGGACATGGTTAAATCGGAAGTGATTCCAAGTCGATCTGTATAATAATCGATGGGTCTATCTCTTCTCCTTCTGGGTGTTACAAACAAATGCACAAACTCATAATACCCTGGACCACAGTGAGGTATAGGGTATAGAAACGAACGCTAAAAATGTGGTATTTATGGCTTAAATTAACATATTTGAGAACTATATCTACAAGGGGACCACAACAATATAAAAATATATTTGTATAAATTTTATTGGGATTAATTCTTGCCAAAATAGAATACAAACTTCAAAGTTTCTGCTAAATTTATTAGAAAATTTGGTGTTTATGGCTTAATTAGGCATTTTTGGGAGCGACATCTAAAGGTGGACTACAACAAAATATGAACTGATTTAAAAAATTTGTACTGCGAAGAATTCTTGTCTTAATTAAATACAAACTGCAAAGATTCGGTTAAAATGCTTAGAAAATATGGTATTTATGGCTTTTTTAGGTTTAGGTTAGGGTGGCAGCCGTACTCCTCCTTGTGGGGTCCCTTTGTTTACAAACCTTATTAGAGTTGTGGACCCACGACATGTTGTTATGCGTCCTCTGGTGAACAGACTTTGAATTAGTCTAGTCAAACTAGAGTTCACTTTTAGATGTGACAATGCCGCAATTACTGCATCTGAGTGAATGTTGTTAAAAGCCCCTTCTATGTCAAGAAATGCCACCATGGTGAATTCCTTGAAATGCAGGGACGATTCGATAGTGCTCAGAAGTTCGTGCAGGGCTGACTCTGTAGACTTCCCCTTATTGTAAGCATGTTGGTTCACCGACAGGAGTATTGTATCCAGGTTTTCCCTAATGAAATAATCTAAAAGTCTTTCCAGAAATTTCAATAGGAAGGAGGATGTGATATCTTCCCCGCATTAGGTGTGAATACCACTTTGGTATCCCTCCATCGATTCGGGATGTATGAAAGCCTAATACAGCCTACATAAATTTTCTGCAGCCAGGGGATAGTGTACTTCAACATTTTCTGCATTTCTGCTGCAGTGATGCCATCTGATCCAGGTGACTTGAAGGGCTCAAAGCTGTTAATACCCCAGCTTATTCTGGATCTCTCAGTCCACAAGCTAGCAACGCTCGCAGTCCACTCGCATTCTTGTTGGTCTTGCTGATCTTCGGGTTCTGAATTTGTGCCGAGCAGTATATTCAGCGACTGCTCGCTGTTTTTTTGTCCAGTTATTTGTCTCATCCTGCAAGTAACCCACTGTGCTGGGTGAAGCTGATGGTATTTTTCTCAGCCTTGCGGCATCGGAGACCTTTTCCACTTCGCCACAGAAGGTATACCCAGAGCGTCTTTGCGCATTTCTAAGCTCCTTGTTATAGATCTTGAGTTGCTCTTTATAGGTATCTCTAACCTTAGCGACCCCA
Source organism: Eudasyphora cyanicolor (assembly GCA_963930755.1). NCBI lineage: Eukaryota > Metazoa > Arthropoda > Insecta > Diptera > Muscidae > Eudasyphora > Eudasyphora cyanicolor. The sequence continues at coordinate 245,579,814 of OZ005737.1, forward strand.
GTAGAATTAGCCTTGTTGAATAGCTTGTTGCAGCTCTTTTTTATAGACGTTAGCTCAGAAGTCCACCATTGGGGTTTAGTTTTACCCTTGTACCTTGTTTACTGAGTAATAGGTTTTAAATATCCGCTCTGTGCTAAACACGTCCGTTCACTACGACTGATCAGCAACGACTTTATGGCTTAAATACGTATATTTTGGAGCGACCTCTATAGGGTGACTATAACAAAATATGAACCGTTTTGTAAAAATTTTGCTGTGATGAATTCTTGTCAAAATTAAAATTGATTTAAAATTGTGGTTAGAACGGCTCAAAAACCGTATTTTGGAACGACCTCTACAGGAGAGCTATATAAAACATTGACCGATATGGCCCACTTGCAATCCCAAATAACCTGCAACCATAAGAAATATTTCTACTAAATTTGATCAACCTAGCCCTATTATTAAGGATTGTTGCGTGATTACAACAGACGGACAAACGAACATGGCTAAATAGTCTTTACGTAGTCACACGATTGCCTTCAAATTTGGTATGTGGTAATATTTTCTTCTATCTCCGTCTAAGTTCGAAGATAGGCCATTCTATTTAGTACCTACCCCACGCAGGGATAACATTTTGTGAAATATTGATTATTTAATAACTTCTATACTACTTATTTGAATCCTCTGAAATTCTATACGTAGTATTAGTTTATTAGTCACTATTACCTCGAGAAAAATGGGCGAAGTTTCCACGCACCTTTTGGTACCTCCCATACAAATGGACAATTTTGAACCAACAAGTTAAAAGCTTATAACTTTATTACCAGTACCTGCAAGGCCAGACATTTTGTAGTACCTAAAATACAGTGAAAAATGGGCGGTATTGGAACGCCCCTTTTGGTACCTCCCACACAAATGGACCATTTAACACCAAAAGTTAACAGCTTATAACTTTAACACCATTGAATATAAATACTTGAAATTTTGTACGGTGTAATGCTTTTATAGTATCTAGAGTCCAGAGAAAAGTAACCGTTATTGACACGCCCCTTTTGGTACCTCGCACACAAATTGAACATTTTGTACCAAATGTAAACAGCTTTTAACTTTAATACCAGTACATTAGGGCGGCTTGATTTGTATGGATGAAAAAAATTAAAAATCGTATAGCAAAAACGTAATCTACATTAAATTCTAAGAAAATTCTACGAAGAAACCATGGGTCTAAAATCAAAACCTAATCCGCGCCTCTCGGCTTGAAAATTGTTTTCCTCTTCCTTCGCTTAAATTATTTTCTTTTTTTGAAATATATTGTACTTTATTATACCCTCACTTTAGTGATACGAGTATATATCATTTGCTACGGGCCAAAAGTGTAACACATCGAAGGAGTCACATAAGACCCTAAGTGTGTTTGACGGATATCCGTTTTAAGTCGAATGAGCAATGTCCGTCCCTCTGTCAGCTAGCTGGTGCGCACGATAACTCCCGAAAGGAGTAACCGATTGCCTTCAAATTTGGTATGTGGTAATATTTTTTCCTATCTCCGGCTAAGATTGGCCCACTCCTTCTAGTACCTCCCCCACAAAATGTTAATATTAAGTGAATTATTGATTATTTAATAACGTCTATACTACTTATTTGAATCCTCTGCAATTCTACACATAATATTATCTTATTAGTCACTATCACCTCAAGAAAAATGGGCGAAAGGTACCCTTTTGGTACCGTCCACACAAATGGACCATTTAGCTCCAAAAGTTAGCAGCTTATAACTTTAATATCTATGCACAAATAGACTTAAAATTTTGTACAGTGTAATGGTTTCATAGTACCTTTAATCCAGTGAAAAATGGGCGAAGTTGCCCCGCCCCTTTAGGTACCTCCCACACAAAATGGCCAAATCAGACCAAAATGTAATAGATCATAACTTTAATACACCAGTGCATATATGTAAACGCATACAATTCAATACAGTGCAATATGTTTGAAGTTTACTGTTTAGCGAAAAATAGGAGTATTTGTTAAACCCCTCTGGTACCTCCCATATACTCGTATGTAAATTGACAGATTAATTCGTGTATTTCAGATTACAGTACTCACAAAGTGAGGGTATACCTTAGCCGGTTTACCCGACTGAAACTTTCTTACTTGTTATATTACAGTTTATGCAATACAGGTTTTGGCTTGAGACTAATCAAAATATTCAATCATCAAAACGGCAGTTGAACCCAAATATACATCTCCTCTGATTTGCGTTCTATTTAAAAAAAATTAGATCACGTTTCACATTTTTATTTGCATTATAAAATAAGAATTGTTTATCGAAACAAAAGAAGGTTATTTTATAAATACTGAAATCTATTTTTTGAGCGCAATTTTTTTTTTGTAAGAAAAATTTTTTTGTATCTATATAAAATTGTATACAAACTTTTTTACTTGGGTGAATGTTTTTTAATGAAAAAAATGTTGAGTGTAGAAAAGATGTAAAGTGCAAAAGAACTACCTCACCAAACAATTTTATTCAGAAACTTCTATTTCTTTTTGGAAAAATCTATTTGTTCTAATATTTATTTTTTTTTTTTGGCAAAGGCGGGCATATACATTTTCAAGTCGAGAGGCGCGGATTAGGATTTTATTTTAGATACATGGTTTCTTCGGAGAATTTTCTTAGAATTTTATGTAGTTTATACGTTTTTGCTATACGATTAAAAAGAAAAAAAAATCAACCCACCATACAGTACATACTTTAAAGTTATTAAATGCAATTTCAATTGATAATAACTTAATTAAAACAAAAAAAAAATATATTACGAATATTTTTTGGTACTCAAGGTGAAGGGATTTATAAGTCGGTTTACCCAACTGAACTTTCTTACTTGTTAATAGTCGTAAAATTATAAGCCGATCTGTCCGTCTGTCCGTCTGTTGTAATCACTATAAAAAACTGGTTATCATTTCACGATACCGAACACCATTGACTGTTTGCGCTTGACCTGCCTCAAAGGTCCAATGATTCCTCCAGCCCAAAAACCACACCACACAGTGACACGTTGAGGATGCATTTGCTTCTCGTGAATCACTCGAGGATTTTCCGCATCCCAAATGCGACAATTCTGCCTATTGACGAAGCCATCAAGATGAAAATGGGCCTCGTCACTGAAGATGATTTTATCGGCAAAATCAGCATTTTCATGTTGTCTCTCCAATACCCAATTAACGAACTCCCTTCGCTGTCCTTCTCCATTTTTACTAACCTCGTACCTTCTACTAACAAACAATAACAATTATTCAAATGTCAAACAATGACACTTCGAATGTTGCGAGATTTAATAATTGCGTTCTTCTTGGGACACCCTTTACAATCTATAATACTTGAGTAAGAGAAATTTGGTACATATACTTATTATATCTGCAGGTATGTTGGGATTGAAAATGGGCAATATCGGTCCAATTTTAGATATATAGTATCCTATAGCATCTCCCCGATTTGACTTCTTGACGTCATAGAGACCACAAATATTAACTGATCGGGCTGAAATTTGATAACTGTGGTTTATTTATACCCGGAATGTTTCACACGAACAATGGTAGTCATAGGTTAATGTTTTGATATGGCCTCCACACCTAGGTCCCTCTAGGTTTGACTTCGTAACGCCACAAAAACCTCAAATTTCAACGAATTGGGCTTAAATTTGGTGTAATTAGTATATTAGTACCCGTACTCATTCATATGCGATCCATGGTGGAGGGTATATAAGATTTGGCATGGCCGAACTTAACGCTTTTACTTGCTTCCTTTTTATACCTTACACCGCACTGTGGCACAGGGTGTTATAACTTTGTGCATTTGTTTGTAACACACGAAAGGAGAATATACCCATCGTTTATTAAACCGATCGACTTAGAATTACTTTCTGAGTTGATTTAGCTATGTCCGTCTGTCCGTCCCTTTGTCTGTGCATGTATTCTTGTAATCATTGTACGGATCGCAATTATGGTCAAATATCAACGAAACTTAGGACATATCTTTCTTTTGGCCGAAGTATGATCCCTATTGAATTTGATTAAAGTCGGTTCAGATTTACATATAGCTCCCATACATACTTATAAATGTACATCCGATTAGGCAAATTTAGATATAGTCCCCATATATGTATATGATACCCTCGATTTGACATGACTGCGCCGTAGAAGCTGTATTTTATATCCAATCAGTTCGAAACTCGCATAAAGATGTTTCATATAACATAAATAAACACTGCAAAATTTGCAGAAATTCGGTTCAGATTTAGTTATAGCCCCCATATATATGTTACCCCCGATTTGACATGTAAGCGCTGTAGGAACGGTATTTTATATCCAATAAGTACGAAATTCGCCAGAAAGAGGTTTCTTATTACATAAATAAACACTGCAAAATTTGGGGTAAATCGGTTCAGATATAGGTATAGCCCCCCTATATATATATTACCCCCGATATGACACGTAAACGCTGTAGAAGCTGCATTTTATATCCAATCGGTGCGAAATTCGACAAAAGGAGGCTTCTGATTACATGAATGAACACTACCAAATTTGGGGAAAATCGGTTCAGATGTAGATATAGCCCCCATATATGCGTTACCCCCGATATGACATAAAAAAATCGCAGAAAGAGGTTTCTTGTTACATGAATAAACACTGCAAATCGGTTCAAATTTAGATATAGCCCCCATATATATATGTTACTCCCGGTTCGAGATGGAGCGTTGTAGAATCTGTATTGTATTGTAAGAAATTCGAAAGAAAGAGGTTTCTTAATACATGAAAGAACACTGCCAAATTCGGGGAATATCGGTTCAGATTTTTATATATCTCCCATATATGTGTTCCTTCCGATTTGGTATCAAAGCGCTATAGAAGTTTAGCTTGTGGAGCTAAGTACTTTGTTATCTGAACAACTATGCACCTTTTCATATTAGTGAGAAGTAGGGTATTACATAGTCAGTCCCGCCGGACTTTCTGTCTTTATTATTGGTTATTAACTAAAATAATCGTCAAATAGTTACATCTGACAAACTGGCCATTTTGCATCAGTTAAACTATACAATAAGATATTTTCCATCCATTAAATTTTCTACAATATATCATGCGCCACCTTAATATAAAATTAAACTCAAAAAAACATTATGCGGTAAAGTTGTGTAGGCGTCATAGCAAAAGTTTTGCATGTCGAGCAGACAGACAGGCAGAATTGCAAAAAAGAAAACAGAACAGAATACCAAACGTGTCTAACTGCAACATAAAATTTTATTTGTCTGTGTTTGAGGTTTCCCCACTTTCCTCTTCCGACTCAACGAATAGGGAAAATGGGGAAAACTTTACAGCTTTTGCTGCAATAGTATTAGGAAATAATGCCATAGTTCGGTCAACACTCTATGGTCAATTCTGGAAATTGCTAGAATTTTACAAACACGCCATCCAAAAGCTCAGAATAAAGGGGGCGGAGGAAGCAAAAAAGCGGGACTTCTTTTGAGTTTTCAAAAATATTTGAAATGTTTGCATTTGTTGAGAGACACACATCTAACATTATAAATCATGTTATTAAATGCAATTTGAATTTCTCTATTTGAAGTTTCAGTGACAAATCCGGACACTTTTGTGGTTTTCCAGAACATGTTATCACATTTGCTTATGTGTCTATGCTCAAGGGATGAGGAGGAGCAACTGGCAAATGTTCTCATACTGTAATGTGGTTAAGGGGAGGGTATGAGAATGGGCGATAAACTGTAGCAAATGATAATAAACCATTCAAAGCAGATTCAGATATCTCACAAACGAACAGATTGAAAGGATAATAATAGAAATTTCACTAAAACTGTCAACAAACAGACAGACATGCAAATGAATGCTTCTCAAAATTCGTCGATAGATACATATATGTATATGGTTTTCTAATAGGGGCATAAAATTGTCTTATATTTATGTCAACGAACCTTCAAACATTTTTAATGATCTTTCAGTGTTAGTCGAAGTCAACATTTTCATCATGGTAAAGTTCACTTACGTGCAACGTTTGGAAAACATTAAAAATTAAATTCTGAGTCGGTGGTCGCAACTTTAAGAGCGCTTATTCCAATTCTCGGCCGTAATAATCATCCCACTTGACAGGCTGTGCGTGCTATAGTGGATAAATTTGAATCCAAATTTTCACTTTTGGATGTTTCTTCGCCTAAGAGACGCCATACCGCTCGAAAATATCGCAGCCGTAAGTGTATCCGTTCAAAATGAGCTAAATCAGTCGATTCTACGTCGTTCTCAGGAATTGGGCATCTCTCAAACAACACTGTGGCGTATTTTGCGGAAAGATCTTGGCCTTTATCCTTATAAGATCAAACTGACTCAAGAACTAAAGCCACTTGATAATTTGAAACGCCGAAACTTCTCCGATTGGGCTCTGGCAATGTTAATGTTATGTCCTTAATGGAAAACCCGATATTTATGACAAAAAAAAAATTTAAAAACTCATAGTATCCTGTACCACAGTGTGGTGTAGGGTATGAAGAACAAGACAGTTTTGATTAGCTCCTTCAGTCGGTGGTTAATTAAAAATTTAAATTACTTCGTATATTGTAATTATGAAAACTTTTAGAAGAATTGTCAAGAAATGTATTTAGTTAATAAAACATTACTAATGAGATTTTGATTTCAAATAATGATAAGTGATTTTAATAGTGGCGAGCTTTTTTTGATATTGGTACTTCTGTTTGTAGTAGAGAGAGAGAGGCAGAGAGCTAATTCCTTCTGCCTCTCTCTCCTACAAATGATGAAACTTGCTTGGAAAAAATTACCACGCGTGATGCAAGACTTGGGAGGACTGGGCTTAGTTCTTAACGTCATATCCATCACTAATTATTGAGCTTTTTATCAAATCAGGTCAAAATCAAGCAACTTAGGGACAAACTTCGCAGACTTGTATCTTATGTCCACAACATCCGAAAAATTTGCAATTTTGCCTATTAGACGTCGCTTCCGATTTCCTTCTTCTATGTGAAAGGCAGAAACTTATAGTTTATGTGTGTTTATTAAGTAATTTGCCTAATTGCACTATGCAACACAATTTTTGTCCAAGGGAAGTGGATAACAGTTTCTGGTGCAACTAGGTGTCACAAAAACGAAAAAAATATTAAAAAAATGTTTATAATAATTTTTTTTTTAATTTCAGCTTTCATGGAAAATGCATTCATTTGGAACATAAGCCTGTTTGAGTCGTGTTATGCCTCAAATTAAACGGAATTGTGAGGGCTACATATGCTGCAAATATCGCTTTCACGTAGAATCTTTGGTTTAGTAACAGTCGTCAAAAATATGTGAAAAAAAATATTTTTTACAAAAAAAACACTTTTTCCTGGTACAAAAACAAAACCATAACAAATAGAGAAAACAAGTAAAAGCGTTAAGTTCGGCCATGCCGAATCTTATATACCCTCCACCATGGATAGCATGTGACCTCACAAAATAAGTCAAAGCTATAGAAAATAACACCGAAAAACAAAATAACACCGAACAGTAGAAAACATATAGTAGATGAGAACAGTAGGAATCACAGCAAGTTAGATGCTATATATGGGGGCTATATCAAAACATTGACCGATATGGCCCATTTGCAATCCCAAACAACCTGCAACTATAAGAAATATTTATACCAAATTTGAGCAACCTAGCTTTATTATTGCGGACTAGAGCGTGATTACCACAGACGGACATGGCTAAATCGTCTTAGAATTTTACGACGATTAAGAATATATATACTTTATGGGGTCTCAGATCAATATTTAGAGGAGTTACAAACGGAGTGACAAAATGAATATACCCTCCATCCTATGGTGGAGGGTATAAAAATCGAAAAAAATATTTTAATACATTTTTAAAAAGCCAGCATGCTAAAGAGTATAACACTGTCTATTTGAAAGAAATCTATAGATAGATGTAAAAGTTATGAGCCATTTTGTAAATGTTAGGGAAATTCAAAAAAATCGTGTTTCATATTTTTTCGTTTTTAAATGATGTTTTTGCGTATATTGAATTCGCCATATGTGAGAGAGATATATAAGAGGCATTGCACTTGCATTTTATTTAATGAGGATTGATGTCAGACATTATAACATTATAGAGAGGTCGAGGTTTTATTGTTGTTCGTAACCATCCATAAAACATGATATGCAATGTTAGTGTAATTCAGCGCCTTAAAGAGATAAGTCGATTTTCTGAAAAATATTATACAGTTATATTTCGAAGCATGTATGAGTAAACGGCAAAGAACTTTTTAATGTGTAAATGATCCCGACAATTTCTGCTACATCTGTCGAAAATATGTTATTAAAAAAAATCGACGTGCATTTAGTAAAATAATAGAAAAACTATATGTGCAATATTTTGGTATACGAGTTAAAAATATGATCGAACCGTGGACACCTAGTATTTTGTGTAATTCGTGCCATGTTAATCTTACTCGATGGAGTAGTGGAAGCATGCGGTAAGTACTTTACAATTAATGTATTACAATGTTTTGTGGAATAAAACGTTTTAATTTTAGACTTCACGTGGAATTTGAAATGCCAATGATTTGGAGACAACCATTCATTCACGATACGGACTGCTATTTTTGTCTAAGTTAATAGATTGGAATAGGAAGTGTCCAAGTATAGCTAACAGCCTAATAACGGAAACATCATCAAGTTCAACTGAGTACTCAACTCTGAGCGATTCAAGTTTGAGTCAGAAGTCATCGCTTTTAACTCAGTTTCAACTCATTGATCTAGTGAGAGATTTGGAACTGACCAAATATAAGGCAGAACTACTTACATCTAGGATGAAACAGTACAATATTTTGGCGCCAGATGTTAACATATCATACTATAGAGTCTGTGATATACCTTGCAAACAATTTTATACAACTGTGGATAACAGATGGTTTTGCAAGGACATTCCCGGATTGTTCGAGGAACTTAATCAAAAATACAATTGAAAGGAATGACAGTTACTTGTTGACAGCAGTAAAGAATGTTTGAAATCAGTACTTTTACACAACGGAAATCAGAAACCGTCGATTCCCATTGCTCATGCTGTCAACACTAAGGAATCATACGAAACAATGGCTAAATTGATAAAATACATAAAATATGAACATGACTGGACAATTTGTTGCTATTTAAAAGTAGTTGGTATGTTATGCCTCTGGGATAGCCGATATTTTGCCACCACTGCATATTAAGCTGGGGCTCTTTCAAAATTTTGTAAAAGCCTTAAGGAAAGATGGCAATTCACTCGCATGTTTAAAAAGTTTATTTAAAAGTCTTTCTTTTCAAAAAATCTAAGAAGGAGTTTTTTATGGGCCTAAAATAAGGAAACGGATGAAAGATGTGAATTTCGAATAATGTTTGGCGTCGGATGAAATTGCCGCATGGAGTTCATTTAAGCTTGTAGTTTCAAATTTCCCTGGATCCAATAATCGATTTATTTTCTATTTTTTATTTAATTTTTTTTGTCCCAGGATTTTTTTTTTTTTTTTGAAAAAAATCTACTTTTTCCAATTTGTTTAATGACTGTTACTAAACCACTGTTTCTAAGTGAAAGAGATATTTCCAACATTGGTAGCCCACATTAATAGCTTCAATTTAACGTATAAGTCGACCTGATCGGGCATATACTCCAAAAATTATAGTGCCAATACTAAGGGTTCCTTCGACGATAATAGCATTTTTAATAAAAAATTTTTAAAAAAAATTTCATCTATAAAAATTTTTGGTTTTGATTTTATATAACAGTATGCCACAATCTATACACAAAAATAATTTTTATTTCTAGGAAACAAAAAAAAAATTTTTGTTGCGTAGTGTTATAGAACACACCTCGCATACGGGGAGATGTGTTCTATAACATTAGAAGAAATTGCTCGAAAATATGCATCAAATTAAATTTGTTATGCCCCTAAAAATGTTCCAATCTAAATCAATTGGAATACAATTTGGTATTTTATTTGACAACGACTTTTTTAGTATATACCCCCATAAATAATGGTCACTTCCGTTTTTGCTTTATGGTGACCTAGAAGTAATATATTATGGAACTTAAATTTAATTTGGAAGAATTCGTCTGAAAACCCTAAGATTATAAATTTGCATGAAATGCAGAAATTTATTCTCAATTTGGCAAAAAAACCACTACATATCAATAATCTATATATGGCTAGTTCTTTCTCAAGTGTCAGGTAAAAAATTATAACTTTCTCAAATTCTCAGAAAATGTTGCCCTAGTATGTAAGAGAAATGAAAATCTTCACCAAATTAAAAAAAACCAGTAAGGAAAGGCTAAAGTCGGGCGGGCCCGACTATATAATACCCTACACCACTTTCGTAATATTGAATAACTCTGATATATAAATTTTGTAATTCATGTATAAATTGTTTACATAAATTTACTTTTGGGACATTTTATACTTAAATAATACCCTGTACCACAGTGTGGTGTAGGGTATAAAAACGATTGGATCTAAAGAGCCAAATCGGATGAAACATATATATGGGAGCTATAGCTAAATCTTTACCGATTTTCTTCAAATTCGGCAATGTTGGTTCATGAATCAAGAAACTCTACCATTCTAAATTTCAAAACGATTGGATGTAAAATATAGCTTCTATAGAACTAAAGGGCCAAATCCGACCAAACATATATATGGGAGCTATAGCTAAATCTTAACCGATTTTCTTCAAATTCGGTAGTGTTGGTTCATGGATCAAGAAACTCTACCATTCTAAATTTCAAAACGATTGGATGTAAAATACAGCTTTTATAGGACTAAAGGGCCAAATCGGACGAAACATGTATATGGGAGCTATAGCTTAATCTTAACCGATTTTCTTCAAATTCGGTAGTGTTGGTTCATGGATCAATAAACTCTACCATTCTAAATTTCAAATCGATTGGATGTAAAATACAGCTTCTATAGAACTAAAGGGCCAAATCGGACGAAACATATATATGGGAGCTATAGTTAAATATTAACCGATTTTCTTCAAATTCGGTAGTGTTGGTTCATGGATCAAGAAACTCTACCATTCTATATTTCAAAATGATTGGATGTTAAATACAGCTTCTTCAGGACTAAAGAGCAAAATCGGACGAAACATATATATGGGAGATATAGCTAAATCTTAACCGATTTTCTTCAAATTCGGCAATGTTGGTTCATGGATCAAGAAACTCTACCAATTTAAATTTCAAAACGATTGGATGTAAAATACAGCTTTTATAGGACTAAATGGCCAAATCGGACGAAACATATATATGGGAGCTATAGCTAAATCTTAACCGATTTTCTTCAAATTTGGTAGTGTTGGTTCATGGATCAAGAAACTCTACCATTCTAAATTTCAAAATGATTGGATGTAAAATACAGCTTCTACAGGACTAAAGAGCAAAATCGGACGAAACATATATAAGGGAGCTATAGCTAAATCTTAACCGATTTTCTTCAACTTCGGCAATGTTGGTTCATGGATCAAGAAACTCTACCATTCTAAATTTCAAAACGATCGGATGTAAAATACAGCTTCTATAGGACTAAAGGGCCAAATCGGACGAAACATATATATGGGAGCTATAGCTAAATCTTAACCGATTTTCTTCAAATTCGGCAATGTTGGTTCATGGATCAAGAAACTCTACCATTCTAAATTTCAAAACGATTGGATGTAAAATACAGCTTCTATAGGACTAAGGGCCAAATCGGACGAAAGATATATATGGGAGCTATATCTAAATCTGAACCGATTTCAACCAAATTCAATAGCGATCTTAACAGCCGCGAAATACTCTAAACTGCAAAATTTCAGAACGATCGGAGTGAAATTGCGACCTGTAGTCGACGAACAACTTTACATGGACGGACGGACGGACGGACGGACGGACGGACGGACATCGTTAAATCGACTCAGCTAGTGATTCTGAGTCGATCGGTATACTTTAAGGTGGGTCTAGCTGTGTTATTTTAAGGTGTTACAAACATCTGCCGTGAATTCAGAACAAACTTATAATACCCTGTACCACAGTGTGGTGTAGGGTATAAAAATATTTGAAAAAAAAATCAACAAACAAAATATAGTTGAAAACACATAGAAATATATTTTTTTGTAATTTGGTGAAGATTTTCAGTTATTATAATGTAACTTCTGAAACAAAGTTGTGCCCACTCCAAAATTTTCACCATCGGTAGAGTACATATGGACCCTTTTTTATAAAAAAATTTAAGGAAAAATATTAGATCGATTCTGAGATATCGCAATTTATAATTTTTTTCCGCTAAAAGTGACCGAAATAGACTGTTTTTGATAAAGTTAGTATTTTTTATGTAAATTTCTTTACATAAAATTTAAGAAATTTTCAATTTCTTATGCTTTGTAGCATTAAAATTATCTTCAAAAAACCATTACAGAGGAAAAAATAAATTTTTCTGAACTTTGTCCTCGCCCACTGGCACCAATTTTAATTTAATTATACCCTACACCACACTGTTTTACAGGGTAATATAACTTTGTGCATTTAATTGTAACACCCAAAAGGAGAAGAGATAGACCCATTGTTTATTATACCGATCGACTTAAAATCACTTTCTGTGTTGATTTAGGTTTGTCTGTCTGTCCGTCTGTCCGTCTTTTTTTGGACGATCCATGTACTTCCGATTTGGCACATATGCATTGTATAAGCAACATTTTTGATCCGATTTGTACAAAAATTGACACAGAGCAGTCCCGTGAAAATCTTTGGGAATATACTTAAAACAAATCATATTTTCATATAAGCTTTGAACAACGCGAACTTCTTTTCGTCCTTACAAAAGAAGCCACTCTATTGCATATTGGTCAGACTATAGAATACCCTACATACCCTTTGTAATGATCGCAAGTAAAGTACAACTTCTATAGCGCTTTGATACCAAATCAGGAGGCACAAATCTGACAGTGTTCATTCATGTGATAAGAAACCTCTTTCTGCCGAATTTCGTACTGATCGGATATAAAATAAAGTTTTTACAGCGCTTACATGTCAAATCGGAGGTAACATATATATGGGGGTTATATTTAAATTTGAACCGATTTTCCCAAAATTTTGTATTGTCTCTCACGTGTATCACAAGATTGCTCTGTGCTAATTTTTGTAGAAATCGGATCAAACTATGTCGCGGAGTTAAACACATACTATGATTCAAATGGTTTATTATGCTATTGTCTATTTCACACAATATTATCTAATTATATTATTGATTTCGCATCTGATTGAAGATCAAGATGTATTAATGTGTTCATAGATGTTTAGCTCCTAAGTGACATCGTTAAAGATTGAAAATTGTGTTGGTCACTGCTACACGTGCATAGTACTACAAAATATTTTTTCTAGGTATCATTTAAGAGGCATATGAATATATACACAAATTATATTAATGATTTTCAGAGCGCGAGAACTGACCACTTTCTAAAAAACGACTACGTGAATAGTCCGTGGGTTATACAACACTCGATTCTATACATATTCACAATTTCAAGATTTCTACATCTTATAGGAGCCAAAGCGGTCATGCGGTCAAAAGTCGGTTGGTGAAAAATCGCATCGGTTAGAGAACTTTTAAAGCACTGAAAGAGCGAACATTGCTTTGTTCACTGTTACACTGACCACAGTCTGAGAATTGACAGAATTGACAACGTTAGATATGTATACACAGTAAGTGGTGAGCGATATATTTGGAAAAGGCCTTAGCAATTTTTGGACCAGGTTTTAGGTCAGGTTTGACTTCATGCTGGACATGGAATATTAGCTTCCACATCTCCTTCGCTTTATTACTCATTGCTTAGGATATCCCTCAAATACATCTCCGTTCCCGTATCCTATATTACACATTACCCCTGGACAATCAGTAGTGCTTCGTTAGATTTACAATTTTAATGTTTTAAAATCTAGATTACACTACGTACGGTGTTTAACAGCATTGCCAGTTACATGTTTGCTCATAAGTTCATTAATAAGCTTCAAATTGTAATTGCATAGCTGCGACAAATTTGAATTTTTCTCTTTCATCCATCATTCTAAAAACCATTAAAATTTTAAAAATGTTGGCACCTTTACTAATAGCGGAATTTCTGTGAAAACTCTAATTAAAATTTATATTTTTTCCTCCAAAAACTGTACCTTATTTTCAGCTAATTTAGTTTTTGCCAAAGTACAGTTTTAGTTTGTTTGCTGATTTTTATTAAATCCAACTTTACCATCTATATATATGTACTTACGTACATACGTACATACATAAGTAATTGTATGCAGATTTTGGCAAAAACAAAAAACCCGCTCGGAACTTTTAAGCCACTTAACACCCTCACTGTGTTACGAGGGGTCATACCTGTGTAAATCGATTGCAATAAATGTTTGCAAATTTTTGTAGAACTGAAATGGTTTCAATTGAAATATTAAAAACTATTTAAAGGACAAAATTTTGTACATATTTATTGAGTTGGAGGAATATGGGGTTCAAAGAACAATTTGAACAAAAAACAAAACCAGTTAGGAAAGACAAAAAGTGGGGCGGTGCCGATAATATAATACGATACACTTTCCTAACAGTGCGAAAAGAGACATTGCGATAATAATTTCGAATAATTGGTTTCGTTTCAGGTAACAAAGTACTTAGCTTCAACTCCCCATCAAGGCTTATTCCAAGGAGGAGTTGAAAATGTTGATCATAATAAACTAGATTTGAAACGATCAACTTAAAATGCGTGGTATTCAATCAGAAGGAACACATCGATGGGACTATACGTAATCAGATGTTTATCAACTTGGATCAAAACCTTCTGTCAAATTATATAAAGATTGGACGTAAAAGTTTTCTTTAATTTTTATTTTATTTATTGAACAAAAAACAAAACAATTCATATCAAAATTAATAATCGCATATTACAAATTCATCACTATTATGAGATGAGGAAATATTTTACACACATTTCAGGACACGAAAAAACACAAAACTTATATGCAAATATCGCTTAACCCTGTGCTTTCAATTTCATGATTGTTGCTTTTATTTTTATACCCTACACCATACTGTGGTACAGGGTATTACGACTTTGTGCATTTGTTTGTAACACCCAAAAGGAGAAGAGATAGATCCATTGTTTATTATACCGATCGACTTGTAATCACTTTCTGAGTCGATTTAGCTATGTCCGTCTGTCTGTCTGTCTGTCCGTCTGTCTGTCTGTCTGTAGATGTATTCTTGTAATCAAAGTACAGGTCGCAATTATGGCCCGATCTTTACACATATCTTTTTTTTGGCCCAAGGACGATCCCTATTTAATTTGGTTAAAATCGGTTCAGATTTGGATATAGCCCCCATATATATGTTAGCCCCGATTTGGCATGTAGCGCTGTAAAAACTTTATTTTATATCCGATCAGTATGAAATTCAGCAGAAAGAGGTCTATTATTATATGAATGAACACTGTTATATTTGGAAGAAATCGGTTCAGATTTAGATATAGCCCCCATATATACGTTACCCCCGATTTCACATGTAAGCGCCGTAAAAAAATTATTTTGTTACCGATCAGTGTGAAATGGGGCAGAAAGAGGTTTCTTATTACATGAAGGAATACTGCCAAATTCGGAGAAAATCGGTTCAGATTTAGATATAGCCCCCATATATATGTTACCCCCGATTTTACATGTAAGCGCTGTAAAAAGTGTATTTTTAATCCGATCAGTACGAAATTCGGCAGAAAGAGGTTTCTTATTACATGAATTAATACTGCCAAATTTGAGGGAAATCGGTTGAGATTTAGATATAGCCCACATATATATGTTACCCCCGATTTGACATGTAAGCGCTGTAGAAACTCTATTTTATATCCGATCAGTAAAAAATTGGCAGAAAGAGGTTTCTGATTACGCGAATTAACACTGCCAAATTTGAGGGAAATCGGTTCAGATTTAGATATAGCCCCCATTGTATATGTATATGTTACCCCCGATTTGACATGTAACCGCTGTAGAACTGTATTTTAAATCTGATCAGTAAAAAAAAATTGTCAGAAGAGGTTTCTCATTACATGAATTAACACTGCCAAATTTGAGGGAAATCGGATCAGATTTAGATATAGCCCCCATATACATATATGTTACCCCCGATTTAACATGTAAGCGCTGTACAATCTGTATTTTATATCCGATCAGTAAAAAAATCTACACAAAGTGGTTTCTTATTATATGAAGGGATACTTCCAAATTCAGAGAAAATCGGTTCAGATTTAGATATAGCCCCCATATATATGATACCCCCGATTTGACATGTAAGTGCTGTAGAGACTGTATTTTATATCCGGTCAGTACGAAATTTGACAGAAAGAAGTTTCAAAAAGAAATTCTTAATGTACATTGCCGAGGTGGTGTAGGGTATTATATAGTCGGCCGACTTTAACCTTTCCTTACTGGTTTATTCATGTAAAACATTTTGCACAACATATTCTGCATTCCACACATTATTATCCACACGAGATTATTTTTGATTACCTATACCTTTCTTGAACAAAATGTTTCAGATTTATTTATGTCGAGTAATTTTATATTTTGTTTGTCATGTATCAGCAAAAGAACAGCAACCAATCTTTCGGTTGTATTTTCCAAAATACATTTAATTATTATAAATTTGGGAAATGATTGGGATAACCAATAAACGATTATTTATTAATATTTTTTCTGTCGTAGTAACCAATATTCGTTGCAATAATAATCTTTGGTCTATTGATACAATTTCTGTTGTCAAGAATAAAACATTGGTTGTCACAACCTAAAATCTATCATATGGTACTATAATGAAAATTTAAAATTGGTTACAACAACTAACCATCGATTTAGTTGCAAGCATTTTCATTTGATCGTATCCATCTTATTATTGTTGTTTCAACTATTTATTTATAAATACAACAGACAGACGGTGCAGGCAATATACTTGTTGTTGCTAGTACTATTTTTTTTATTGTTACAATCAAATTTCAACCAATTATTTTCCTGGGTGTATATTTTAGAAGATAATCAATGTTTTCAATTTCTTGTCATTTTAATATGTGGTCAATTTAACTTTTGACCCATTTTGTGGAAGTAGAATTCCACCAAATGTTTGTCTGCAGATAACTTGGTATTGAAAATGGGAAATGTCGGTCCATATTTTAATATAGCCCCCATATGTACCATCTGTCCGATTATACTTCTTTACTCCAATGAGACCACAAATGTCAATTAATCGGGCTGAAAATTGACAACTGGGGTTTATTTATACCCGGAATCCTTCACACGAACAACGTTAGCCATAGGTCCATGTTTTGATATAGCCCCCACACAAAAGACCCCTAGATTTTACTTCTTAACGCAACAAAAACCACATCTTTCAACTCTATATACCCGTTTAAAAAAACGACTATATGTATAAATTGTGTAAAAACGGAATAGGAGGTACCAAAACAGGCGCGGCAATAACGCCCATTTTGTAATATAGTATGGGTACTTTAAACATTACACTTAAAGAATTTCAGGTATTTTTATGTGGAGGAAAGCAAGTTATAAGCCCTTAACTTTTTGCGCAAAATGGTGCATTTGTATGGGAGGAGCATGGTAAACCGCCCATTTTACACGGGACTATAGGTACTGTAAAGGCATTACACTCCACAAAATTTAAAGTATTTGTATGGACTGGAATCAACGGTGTGAGACATTTACTTTTTTGTA
Organism: Eudasyphora cyanicolor; assembly: GCA_963930755.1. Lineage (NCBI taxonomy): Eukaryota > Metazoa > Arthropoda > Insecta > Diptera > Muscidae > Eudasyphora > Eudasyphora cyanicolor. The sequence goes on from OZ005737.1 coordinate 245,597,604, forward strand.
CGAAATGGTACATTTTTCTGGGAGGTACCAAAAGGGGCGTGTCAATAACGCCAATTTTTCACTGGACTATAGGTAAGCAGTACACTTCAGAAAATTCCAAGTATTTTTATGGACTGGAATCAAAGTTATAAGCCGTTAAAATTTTCCATTTGTATGTATGTTGAATTCAAATATGATGCCAGAACTCCTCTTCGTGTTGCTGAAGTATATTAAAGTCTATCTTCGAAAAATTTAATTTGGCAATATTTGATGATTTACTGCATCAGACTGAATCGCTATTTAACATTTTTGCAGAATAATAAAAATAATTTCCTTGTACTCAAAGTGCAAAAATAAAAAATATATATATTGGCAACGCGCCTCAGGAGAATATTGTCTTTCTAATAAAACCGGTTTGGGGTACATCGGTTGGATAGTTTCAATGGTCTATAACGGACATACGTACCACCATTTTTATGTCAATCGCTTGCTAGCGTTACTAGTTATAGATGTTTATCATTATTTTGATAGATAAACAAGTTCCATCCCACAAATAGAGCACAAATCTGTTAAAGGAATTGATACTAAGCTTTCGATTGAGTAAAAACAATATAGTTTTTGGAAAAATATGTCAAAACAGATTTTAATTCCGCAAAAAAAAAATCACCAAAAATAGTTTTTTATTTAATTTTTTTAATATTGCAGGAAAAGCTATCGAGAACACTTTGGGAATAATTGTCTAAATACAATACGTAATTAGTTATGTACGTGGAATGGGAGAAAACTTCCGTTTGTACAAAATGTCAAAATTCTACACCATTCAGCTTGGACAGTCATTAACCGATCTCGTTGAAATGTTTTGTCATAACTATTATCCAATAGGACTATACGTTTTGCAAGTTTCATTCCGATAAGAAGACGTCGGTTTTAAAAATTCACTCACTTGACATGAAATCCCCCATATATAAACCAGTAAGGAAAGGCAGAAAGTCGGGCGGGGCCGACTATATAATACCCTACACCTCCCTAACAATGCGATAAGGGTCATTGCCATAATAATTTGGTCATATCGGGAGTAACGTATATATGGGGGCTATATCTAAATCTGAACCGATTTCTTCCAAATTTAACAGTGTTTATTCAAATAATAGGAAACCTCTTCCTGCCGAATTTCATACTGATCGTATATAAAATACAGTTTTTACAGCGCATACATGTCAAATCGGGGGAACGTATATATGGGGGCTATATCTAAATCTGAACCGATTTCTTCCAAATTTAACAGTGTTCATTCATATAATAAGAAACCTCTTTCTGCAGAATTTCATACTGATCGGATATAAAATAAAATTTTTACAGCGCTTACAAGTCAAATCGGGGGTAACGTATATATGGGGGCTATATCTAAATCTGAACCGATTTTCTCCAAATTTAGCAGTATTCCTTTATGTAATAAGAAACCTCTTTCTGCCAAATTTTGCACTGATCGGATATAAAATACAGTTTTTACAGCGCTTACATGTCAAATCGGGGGTAACATATATATGGGGGCTATATCTGAATCTGAACCGATTGTCTCCGAATTTAGCAGTATTCCTTCATGTAATAAGAAACCTCTCTTTGCCGAATTTCGCACTGATCGGATATAAAATAACATTTTTACAGCGCTTATATGTCAAATCGGGGGTAATGTATATATGGGGGCTATATCTAAATCTGAACCGATTTCTTCCAAATTTAACAGAGTTCATTCATGTAATAAGAAACCTTTTCCTGCCGAATTTCATACTGATCGGGTATAAAATAAAGTTTTTACAGCGCTTACATGTCAAATCGGGGCTAACATATATATGGGGGATATATCTAAATCTGAACCGATTTTAACCAAATTCAATAGGGATCGTCCTTGGGCCAAAAATAAGATATGTGTAAAGTTTCGTCGAGATCGGACCATAATTGCGACCTGTACTTTGATTACAAGAATACATGCACAGACAGACGGACAGACAGACGGACAGACAGACAGACAGACAGACGGACAGACGGACATAGCTAAATCGACTCAGAAAGTGATTCTAAGTCGATCGGTATAATAAACGATGGGTCTATTTCTTCTCCTTTTGGGTGTTACAAACAAATGCACAAAGTTATAATACCCTGTACCACAGTGTGGTGTAGGGTATAAAAACTAGCTGGCCCGGCGATCTTCGTTCCGCCAAAAATCGTTAATGTAATGAAAATAATAATACGAACTGCTGCTTCCTGTAATTCGGTCAATTAAAATTCATTCGGTCAATGGAAATAACTGAAGTTTATAACAATGTCGATGAATATCTACGTGCACTCTCACGTCGAACTGATCAGTTTTTTATAATGCTATCAAAAGTATGAACTAAAAACTTCAAGACGATTGGTGCAATGGTTTCGCAGATTTCGTTTTCAGTATTGGATTCATATGGCTTACGCTCTTGCTAATTCAATATAACTCGAAATGCTATATTTTTGCATGGAAGACACCACACTCGTGAAAATGTTGGCCATACCATGCGTCTTTGCCCAATCGTACATTTTCTTAAATGTTGCGAATACGAATTCGTCAAGCCTAAAATCGTGGACAACGAAATATCCGTTCTCAAGTTATAAGATTGTGTTCGCTGTGACATGCCCATTTGACCAATCGTAAAGCCATCAAGCAAAAAACCATAAAAGTAAGCCCAATTCAGCAGCCGTCCAAATACCCGTACCAAACAGTAAATTTTTTGGGGATGCATATCCTCTGTGTGAATATCGTACTTGTTGCCATCATCCCATATACGACAATATAACGATTGATTTAGAAATGTGCTACATTAATAAATAATATTTTTTTTGCAGAAAAGGGGGTCCTCACACGCTACGAATACTAGTCAGCGCACAAAACTGCATTTGCTATGGCCTAGGAATTGGAACTCCTTCTGATGGATCTTGTACATTGTAGCTAGCTACATTACCTCTTCAAATATGGATAATCGCCAAAAGTTCGTAAAGTCGCCACGCCTCTCGCATTCCTAAATTATCGCACATATTTTTTCGGTAATCAACTTTCAGTCGAGTACAGAAGCCACTTTAAATATCCACACATTTCCACACGATTACGGTCCAACAAAAGCAAATGCCCGTCCGTTTGTTTGTTTGTTGTCATTGTGTTAGTATTAGTATATGTAAAACACACAACTATAGGTGTATGTGTGTGTGCGTGTGTGTTTGTTTGTTAACGTTTGTGTGGGTTCCTGTATTCGTGATAATCACTTCAGCTTTCCGTACTTTAATGTTTAATTTGCATCATTGTTGCCAACAAACAAACAAATAACAACGGCGAAGTCGGAGGCAGAGCAGCAGCTACATATAATACCAAAAAACAACAACAAAATCAACAGCAGCAGCAATAGCACCTACACCAACAAACACAAAGTTGTTCGAGTTGAGTACAGCAATTAATGGGAATTGCAACATTTTGGATGGGTCATAAAAGAGGCTTTAAAGTACTTTTGGTTCGTTTTCGTCGGATGAAGTTCATTAAAGTCGTTCCACCAGTCGACAGAACTCTCGCCAAATGCACGATAACGACCGGAAATGATTTTCTGTATTTTTAATGTAATTTTCGTTAGAGTGATTTGAAGTTATTTGCATTGAGATAACTTTCGCTGAGATGAGATGAACGAGAAATGAGTGAGCTGGTCTCATTGTGGACGGTCAATGAGGGCCTGAAAAAAGGCAGTGCAGTTATTGTGAACTGGCCTGTAGTGGATTATAAAAAAATGTACTTAAATCAAAAATTCAACTTAATATGACCATGTTTTAATAAGTCTCTTTAAGAGCTCTTAAATTGGAACTGAGCAATGAATGTACTTAATCTTTTTTTGCAATATTATACTCGTATTAAAATTATTTAAAAACAAAATAAAAATATATAAATTTAAAGAGAAACTAATAATATTCCATACTCAGTGTAAGAATAATGGTGTAAAATTTTCAACAGATATATACTAAGGAACAAAAAAATTGTTTTGTGTCCCAGACCTAAAAAGTATTCTTTTGTATAGATTTAGGCATACTATTTTATGAAACCAAAAAATTTTTTTGCTAAAGTTTTTTTTTAATATTTTTTTTCCAGAAATTCCAGTTTTCTTTGTAAGTATCTTCTGTATTTGGACCATATTTTTTGAAACCCGATAAAGCCGGGAAATCATTTAAATTATACGAAATTACGACGGCTAGAAATGCTGAAAACATTACTTTCACGTAGAAATTTAAGTTTAGTAACTTCGTTAAAACAATTAGGAAATCATTGATTTTAATAAAAAAAATGGGTTTTTGTTGGCACGAAAAAAAAAACACAAAAATAGAAAAAATTCGCAAAAAATTTGTTTGTCCTACGAAGAAAAATTATGACCCATATTGTAAAAATAGGGAAATTCCAAAAAATAATTTTCATAACTTTTATTTTGGGAGCTACCAAAAAGGGCGTGGCATAACGCCCATTTTTTAATATACGATGTGTACTATAACTGGTAAAAGCGTTAAGTTCGGCCATGCTGAATCTTATATACCCTCCTCCATGGATTGGATTCAATTTAATTACTACACGGAGCAAAATCGCTTTTTTGATATGTTTGAATAGAAAGAAAATATATTTGGAACACTCATTTTTAAATATTATATATTTCTGAGCAAATAAATTTTATTTGAAAATCAATAATATATATTTGGAACTCGTATATTAATATGTTACAACATATAACATTTGCAAAATAAATTTCTCAAATTAAATATGTATTTGAATTCAAATAAAATGATTGTTTAGGAATTTCTCCAAATATATTTTATTTAAAAAAGATTTTCGAAACTTTTGTTGAATTTTTCGAATTTAAATTTTATTTTGTTTTGTTTTTTGGTTTGAACCTCCCAGTTATGATACCAAATGCAGCAATATTTTATGTTTTAAACCAATCATTTAAAATTTCTGAGTATTCCAAGCCATCATTGGTTGTCAATCCTCCAAGTATATATTTCGATCCAAGATTATATGATTTAAATTTTTATTATTCTTTATATTTAAGACGTTAAAATTTTTGAAAAAATTAACTTTGAAAAATTTAACACAATTTAGATATTTTCTGAATACTTAAATGAAAATAAATATTTGTTTCGGAAAAAATAGTCCAAAATAAACACATTGGTATGTAAACAAAGATTTGTTTAGAACAACATCTTCCCAAATATATAATTTTTGTGTGTACCAAATATTATATGTTTATAGTGTATCCTAAAGATATATATGTTTCAAGCCGAATATGTTTGGGACAATATATTACAGGAGCGATTTTTTTTTAGAGTCTTTAGAAAAATCTTTGTACATGGAGCAAATAATGAAACGACCCTTTTTATGCCCTCACCTTAGAGAGGAGGGTATATTAGACCATTTATTATTTTTTCGGTACTGATTTCCGCGCCGAAAAAGTTTCCATTTGACCTACAAACCTCCAATAAAAAATTTGGTGCCGATTGGATAACGATAAGGTCTGCCCAAAGTTGTTTGAAAACACAAAACTCGCTTTACATGAACAAAATTTGGGTTTTCATCAAATGTCACATGTTCAAGTAATTAACAAATATTTTATTAGCATGAACAGTTTTTAAATGGTCTTTGAATAAAATTTTCTTTCTTACAAGTCGTAAACAATCAAAATCGACCGAGAAACGAAAAAGTTACAGCAGTTTTCATTTGAATTTTACGTCATGACAGGGCATGCATGCACACCGACATGGCCTCTATGTACATATGTAGACGTAAGAGCAATAACAATAAAAAATAGATCATGCTTGTGCATGCATGAAAAAAACAACGGAAAACAGACAGATATTTCATGATGTGATAACTGTAATGTATAATGCTGCGACGCCTCTGACCACTGTTGGTGAGCTTGTGATTAATCGATCTACACATCAAAATTTTTGGGCGCCCTCAAAATCCCGGCTGGTACTGGAGAAAATATGGCCAAAGTCGTTCATGATACACTCATCAAATACAGGTCAAAACACTGGATCGTGCATTTTGTTGCAGAACAAATTAGATCGAAAATTAATCAAGTTCCCATGTTCTCATCACATGATGGAGATAGTATTGAAACATGCGTTTGAGGTCAAACTTCGGCGACTTGTGGTCCTGAAGTACCTATTTTTAATCGTTTTGCTGCCGTTTGGGTAAGTCTCGACCACAAATCGTTTAAAAACGGACTCGAAGATCCAACTGTACGCTCAAAAATAAGCAATGCTGACTGCGAAGTCTTTAAGAAATTCTGCATTAAACAGCTAAATGAAACAAATCCGAGCTGATTACAAGGAACTATTACAATTAACAATAATGTTTCTTGGTGGTGTCGGCACAAACATACCACGCAAGGTTCATGGGAAAAGGCATTTATGCCTTAAAAATATACCTATTTCGAGAGCAGTTTGCATTGATAAAACGAGAGTCCAGTGGGCTACGGAATATATGTATTTTTTTCGTGCGGCTGTATGTCAAAGCGTGTTTTACATGCACAAATGCCATACGAGCACCAAATCAAGATATACACTTGTTGAAAGACTCCATCGCATACGCAGAAATCGACCGATATGTGTCTGAAGCTGTTTTGAAGAAATGAAAAATCATTTGTGGTATTTGGCCCCAGAATCAATGGCTTTGGCATTTTTCGATTCGGATGTTTCACTCGAAGAGAAACGAAAAATGGTTAGGCATCTGCAATCAACAGAACCCGTCGTAAATCTGGAAAACGATCGAAAATTCGTCGTAAACTATTGCTGTGTAATAATTTGAGCGATTTCGTCTCATACAAAACCAAACATTTTTTCGGTGCTTTTAGATTGAGTTCTGCTTTACCAAACTGCTTTAGATTGAGTACTGAATTTTTAAAGCATGACCCATCCATTTGGGAAGTAAACGAAGATTATCAAGATGCTCTCGATGTTTGTCGTAATCTGTTTGTTGTTAACGACACTGCTGATACAATTTATGAATGATTACAACAGAATACTTACGAAAGACGAAGAACAAAATCAATTTATATTACAGTGCATTGAAGAATATCGTAGAAAATGTCCCTCACATAACAAGTCAGATCTAATATAATATTGAATTAATTGTATTTTTTGCTTTTTTCACCGATCTTAATATTTAAAAACTATTTATTAATTAATAATACAAAGAAATGTAATTTTACATATTTAAACATACGATTTTTGAATAAAAAACATATTTCCCCTATAAAGTGTGTTCTAAATTTTGAATGAACGTTGGGCAGAAGTCTTGTAGGCCAAATAGAACCTTTTTCGGTCCGGAAATCAAAGATCGCAGCAACTTTCACTTTTTGCATCATGTGCTATAAACGGTCTAGGGTGTATATCATTTGTTACGAGACAAATGTGTAACACATCGAAGGTGTGACCTAAGACCCCAAGTATGTTCGGCGGCAATCCGTTTTGGGTAATTTTAAGTGATTTGAGCGATGTCCGTCCCTCTGTCTGTCTGCTGACTGCTGCGCACGATAACTCTCGAAAGGATTAATCGATTGGCTTACAATTTTGAATGCGATAATATTTTGCTCTATCTCCGGCTAAGTTCGAAGATAGGCCATATTGGTCCACTCCTTCTAGTACCTCCCTCACAAAGGGTTAACATTTAGTGAAATATTGATTCATTACTGCTTACTCGAATCTGCTAAAATTGTACATATAGTATTAGTTTATTAGTCGCTACCACCTTGAGAAAAACGGGAGAAGTTTCCACGCCCCTTATGGTACCTCCCACACAAATGGTAAATTTTTCATCAAAAGTTTACAGTTTATAACATTAATACCAGTGCATACAAAAACTTTAAATTTCGTAGAGTGTAATGCTTTTATAGAACCTATAGCCAGGTGAAAGATGGGCTTCATATCCACGGCCCTTTTGGTACCTCCCACACAAATGGACCATTTTGTACCAAAACTTGTGAACAAATAAATTGCATTAAAAAATCAAGAAATGTTGTTTGGAACGCATCTATATACAAGGTGGCGCAAAAGTAATCCTCCTATCAGAAAATGCTATAAATTTTGCGATTGGCCCCTAATGTCAGTTCTGTTTTGACATTTGTGTAGTAAACACAAGCGAAATACACGTTAATAAACAATGTTACGCTACACTGCTCCATGACTATTTATTTGACCAATAATCGGTCGGTGACTTTGGCGCAACGTGAATTTCGTCGCAGATTTCCTGGCCGTCCAACGCCTACTGGTGAAACACTGCAACGTTTAGCCGCTCGCCTCGAAGAGACTGGCACAACACGAGATGCTGCCAGGCGTGGCAGACCCCGGAGTAGCCGTTCTGCAGAGAATATTGCTGCTGTAGCCGAGGATGTCATGGAAGCGCCGTCGACATCGACCAGACGACGTGCCACGCAAATGGGTATCAGTCGACGGTCTCTACAGCGAATTTTGGTACAAGATTTGAAGATGTTTCCGTACAAAGTCCAGACGGTGCATCAGCTGTTAGCTGCTGACCGCCAATCGCGTCTAACATACGCTCAAGCCATCCTTAATCACCACCAAGAGGAAGATGAGTTTTCATCAAAAATAATCATGAGTGATGAGGCCCATTTCCATCTTAGCGGGTACGTAAATAAGCAAAATTTACGCTTCTGGGGCACTGAAAATCCGCGTGTAACCCACGAAGAGCCATTACACCCGCTCAAAGTCACTGTATGGTGTGCTGTTTTCGCTGGAGGAGTAATCGGACCTTTTTTCTTCGAAGACGTCGCGGGCCAAACGGTTACTGTGAATGGTGAGCGCTACAGAGCAATGATCAACGAGTTCTTTTTGCCGCAACTTGATGAATTGGGATTGGAAAACATGTGGTTCCAACAGGACGGTGCAACGGCACACACTGCACGTGCCACAACCGATATGCTGAAGGATGCATTTCCCGGGCGCCTAATCTCCCGTTTTGGCGATTTGCACTGGCCAGCAAGATCGCCTGATTTGACCGCTCCAGACTTCTTTTTGTGGGGCTTTTTGAAGTCGCGAGTTTATGTCAACAAGCCTCAGACTCTTGCAGCTCTTAAAGACAATATCCGTCAAGAATGTGAGGACCTATCGCCGGAAGTTTTGGCCAAAGTGATGGAAAATGCCATAAAAAGGGCTCAAATGACAATCAACTGTGGCGGCGGCAATTTACATGACATCATATTATCGACTTGATGTAAAAAAAATTAAAAGACCAAATAAAAATAATCCACAAGAAGAATCAAAGTTTTTCATTTTTTTTTTTAAATTACAGACAACAACCTTGTATATAAAAGAAGGAGTCTGTTTGTGGGTTTGTTTGTTTGTTTGTTCCGTATAGACGTCTAAACGGCTAGACCGATCATCTTAAAATTTTCACAGAATGTACATGTGTAGGGGGTGCTGAAAATAGGGTACTTGAATTTTCCGCCCATATGGGTCAAATTTTGGTATTGAGAAAAATTTTTAGCTAGAGTGCTGAAATTTTGTGTGTATGCATTTAGTGTCAGATTATGTAAATTTTCAAAAAATGGGCGGAATCGGACCAATGGGCGTGGCCCCGCCCATATAAGCCAAATTTTGAAATTGAAATATTTTCCACAATTCATTAGCGAGAGTTCTGCAAGTTTGTGTATATGTTTCAGGTGACAGTCTACGTGATTGGTCCAAAAATGGGCGGGATCGGCCCAATGGGCGTGGTCCCGCCCACATATACCAAATTTTGAAATTTCGATATCTTGCACAATTTGCTAGCGGGAGTGCTGCAATGTTGTGTATATGTATCTGGTACGTAATTGGTCAAAAAAATGGGCGGGATCGGACCAATGGGCGTGGACCCGCCCATATAAGCCAAATTTTGAAATTGATATATCTCGCACAAATTGTTAGCTAGAGTGCTGTAATGTTGTACATATGTATCTGGTGATAGTACACGTGATTGGTCCAAAAATTAGGGGAATCGGACCAATGGGCGTGGCACCGCCCATATAAACCAAATTTTAAAAATGTGATATCTTGCACAATTTGTTAGCGAGAGACCTGGAATTTTCTGTATATATATATCCGTTGGCGATCTAGATGATTGGTCCAAAAATGGGCGGGTTCGGACCGATAGGCGTGGCCCCGCCCATATAAGCGAAATTTTGAAATTGATATTTTGCACAATTTGATAGCGAGAGTGCTGGAATTTTGTGTATATGTATATAGTGGCAGTCTACGTGATTGGTCCAAAAATGGGCGTGGCCCCGCCCATATTGAAATTGAGATATATTGAACAATTTGTTACCGTGAGTGCTGTAATTTCGTCCAAAAATGATATAAGCCAAATTTTGAAATATAAATATCAATGTGTTGTTGTTATTTATTGTTGGTCTGTGCTTTTGTTATTCAGTCAGAATTTATTTTTGGTTTGAGACCATATGTTCCATTTACTTTCTATCTATTCCAAAAAAGTAATAGAAACAAATACAAAAATTGGTAGAGAGTTTTAATTGCTTATTATCGAGAGTGCTGCAGTTTTGGGCACATGTATCTGATGACAGTCTACGCGATTCGCCAAAAAATGGGCGGGATCAGACCAATGGACGTGGCCCCGCCTATAGAAGCCAAATTTTGAAATTGAGACACATATCTTGCACAATTGTTAGCGAAAGTGATGTCTGGTGGTAGTCTACGTTATTGGTCCAAAAAGGGTCGGGATCGGATCAATGGCCGGGGCCCCGACCATATAAACTAAATTTTAAAATTGAGATGTCTTACACATTTTTTCAGCGACAGTTCTGTAATTTTGTGCATATGTATCTGATGATAGCCTACATGAATGGTCTAAAAAGTGGCGGGATCGGATCAATGAGCGTGACCCCGCCCATATAAACCAAATTTTGAGATTGAGATATAATGCCCAATTTGTTATCGAGAGTGCTGTGATTTTGTGCATCTCACGCAGTCTACGTGATTACACATAGAAGCCTAATTTTGAAATTGAGATATCTTGTGTGTATTTGGAGTTTACTCCAAATACATAATATTTGATAAATTGATAAATGTATAAATTATAACACTTTAAGTAGAAATAAGAGAATTTTAACATACTCGTACAGGCATGTCACAGAGTGTAAAATCGTACAAAAATTTACGTTTTTGAAATCAAAAACGTTTTGAACTTCTACAGAAAACATAAACCAAAAATTAATTTCGGTTTTAAAAGTTTACAAAATCTGAAGTGAAATTTATGTTTTTAGTAATTAAACTCAAGAGAAATCAAAAAATCTACTAAAGATTAAGTACGAATAATATAATAATTTCAAGCAAAAAAAATATTTCAAATACTTTTCGTACGAAAATTTTAATACTTTTGGTCTTCGAAGTCCACTAAAGCAACCATAAAACAGAAAAAAAAATAAGTGAAAATGCAACCCTGAAACTAACGAAAGAAACAACACAAAAGATGATTCGATCAATGAAGTGTAAGTTTTAATTTTAATAAAAATAATTGTTATATATATTTAAAAGGGGCAAACACAGAAACATTAATCAAGCCAAGATTTTGGTCATTTTTTTTGCCTTTAATATGTTTTATTTATTTTTACTACCGACAAACAGAATCTGGAGTCGAACCGATATTGCCGACGGGGGTGTCAGAAACAGTTGTTTATGTTGATAGTGTTTTTCGGTTTTCATTTTCTTATGGTTTCATGAAAACGTACAAGAGCTGTAGAAGCAAACGTAAAACGATACGATTTTGAAAAATTAAAACGAACCAATTTCGTACAAAACCTGTGACATGCCTGACAATCAGGTTTTAATACCCCCAATATTGTGGACAAGGTATATATCAGTTGCTTCGGGCCAAAAGTGTAACACATTGATGAAGAATATTTGGCGGAACCTAAGATTATTTGGCGGAACTACGTTTTGGGTCTGTCTGTCTGGTTGATGCGCACGGTAACTTTCGACAGGATTACACTATTAATTTCAAATTTGATATGTGTTGGTCCACCCATTCGCGCAACTTCCACACAAAGGGGCACAATTTAGTGAAATATTGATTAATTAATAATTTCTATACTACTTGTCGGGATATGTCACAATTCCATACTATGTCATGGTAACTTTAATATCAGTTCATATAAATACGTTAAATTGTGCACAGTGAAATATTTTTAAAGTGCCTATAGTTCGGTAAAAAATGTACATTATTGCCACTTCCCTTGTTGTGCTTACCATGCACAATGGCCAATCCATACCAAAATTGAAAGGCTCATAATTGTAATACCAGTGCACATAAAATTTGGTACAGTGCAATATCATTGAAGTATCTACTGTTCAGCGCAAAATATGCCAATTCGTCAAGTCACTTCTGGCTCCACCCCCAACCAATTGACAGATTCATTCGAACACAACTTTCCCAGCAATCATCTACATTTTTTCATATTTTGTATTTTATACAACATTTCCAATGATTATTGACTCACAAAGTCAATATTAAATTTTGTACGGTGTTGCATATTACATACTCACAAAGTGAAGGTAAAGTCTAGGCGGTTTACCCGACGGATTTTTTTTTGTTTGTTTATTACCATATTATGAATTTTAGTTTCATGCATTCGTTGTCAAATACAAATTTTTGCTGTAGCTTAAATTTATAAAGAGTTTCCGATTTTTCATCATTTTCAATATATTTATATTTTTCAAATACCTTTACACACACATACGCATATGAAATCAAACCTTACTGTATTCACTGTGGTGAATTCACTTTGTAATCATATAACAGAAAACTTCAAAGCTAATCCAAATACTAATATCACAAGTTAAATAAGTTGTTATACTAACTTAATCGATTTTCTGCAGAAAAACGCAAATATATATTAATAAAAACCAACCACAAGTTAAGTAATACTATTTGTACAGTTAGTTATCCCACAAAACTAGTTCTATAATTTTTTATAAAAATAGAACATTTTCTAATTACAATATTAACATAACACATGTTACACAATTTTCTTAAGAATTTTCTTGAAATAGTTTAAGTAGATTTCCAAGGACTGCTCACTCTCACCCATTCACAGGTAATTCACGTTTATTTTGACGTCAAACACATACTCATAACATGTCTATTAGGCAACACCAAAACATACATCACAAAAGATTTAATTAATTAAAAGGAATTGTACATAAAGTGATACCGTCAGCGTATTAGTCGAAATATTTATGTATGTACGAGTTTGTATTCCTTTTTAAAAATATAAACGGAACTATAAATTTTTGGCAAAATTAATATTTTCTAAAGCCTAAGCGGCCTAATAGCAAATGTTCGACAAATATAAACCCACGTAAATTCTATAAACGTTCCAAAAATACCTTTGTAAATAATTTAAGTATGCTTTCAGCTAATAAAGTACAATGTAAACATGTACATTTTTGAGCGAATATTTAGCATTGTTCATCTCTGCTAAATAATTTGATATTATATTTCTTAACATTTTTTCCGAAAATTATTGTAATTGGCTGCGTAAGAAACAAGTAAGAACGTTTAGTCGGCTAAGCCGACTTAAGACTCACCTCACCTTTAGTCCCACAAAAAAATATTCGAAAATTTATTTCTTTTTTTTGTTTTAATTAAATTATTGTTTATTAAAATGTCTTTTAATAACTTTAAAGTATGTACTGACAATAAAGTTATAAGCTGTTAAATTTTGGTGCCATTTGTGTGGGAGGTATCAAAATGGCTTCTAATAACGCCCACTTTTCTCTGGACGCTAGGTATTATAGAAGCAATACAATATTAAAATTATAAGCTGTCAAATTTTGGTGCAAAATAGTGCATTTGTGTGGGAGATACCAAAAGGGGCGTGGTAATTTCTCCCATTTTCCTTGAGGTGTTAGCGACTAATAAACTAATTATATGTGGAATTTCAGAATATTCTAATAAGTAGTATTGGTGTTATTAAAGAATCAATAGTTCACTAAATGTTAACCCTTTGTGTGGGAGGTACTAGAAGGAGTGGACGAATATGGCCCATCTTCGAACTTAGCGGGCGAGAGAAAAAATGTTACCGTATACCAAATTTGAAGTTAATCGGGCTATAGAAGGAATATTTTGTAGAACCCTGTTACGAAAATTGGAAGAACGAAGTCACTTGCTCTACGAATAAACGCTGCTAAATTAAAACCAGTAAGGAAAGACATAAAGTCGGGCGGGGCCGACTATATAATACCCTACACCTTCCTAGCAATGCGATAAGGGTCATTGCGATAATAACTTGGAATAATTGGTAAATGGGTAGGAACATATTATCTAATTCTGAATTGCGTTCCTAAATTGCGACGTCTTTCTGGAAAATTTTAATGATCGGAAGTAAAGTACAACTTCTATAGCGCTTTGATACCAAATCAGGAGGAACATATATAAGGGTGTTGTATATAGATTTGAACCGATTTTCCCTGAATACTAATTCATGAAAAAAGACTTCTATCTGTCGAATTTCGTACTGATCGGATATAAAATACAGTCTCTACAGCGCTTACATGTCAAATCGGGGGTGACATATATATGGGGGCTATATCTAAGTCTGAACCGATTTTCTCCGAATTTGGCAGTATTCCTTCATGTAATAAGAAACCTCTTTCTGCCGAATTTCGCACTGATCGGATATAAAATACAGTTTCTACAGCGCTTACATGTCAAATCGGGGCTTACATATATATGCGGGCTGTATGTAAATCTGAACCGATTTTCTTCGAATTTAGCAGTATTCCTTCGTGTAATAAGAAACCTCTTTTAGCCGAATTTCGCACTGATCGGATATAAAATAACATTTTTACAGCGCTTACATGTCAAATCGGGGGTAACGTATATATGGGGGCTATATCTAAATTTGAACCGCTTTCTTCCAAATTTAAAAGTGTTCATTCATATAATAGGAAACCTCTTTCTGCCGAATTTCATACTGATCGGATATAAAATACAGTTTATACAGCGCTTACATATCAAATCGGGGGTAACATATATATGGGGGCTATATGTAAATCTGAACCGATTTTCTCTGAATTTGGCAGTATTCCTTCATGTAGAAAGAAACCTCTTTTAGCAGAATTTCGCACTGATCGGATATAAAACAACATTTTTACTGCGATTACATGTCAAATCGGTGGTAACATATATATGGGGGCTATATCTAAATCTGAACCGATTTTCTCCGAATTTGGCAGTATTCCTTCATGTAATAAGAAACCTTTTTCTGTCGAATTTCGCACTGATCGGATACAAAATGCAGTTTCTACAGCGCTTACATGTCAAATCGGGTGAAACATATATATGGGGGCTATATCTAAATCTGAACGGATTTTCTCCGAATTTGGTAGTGTTCATTCACGTAACAAGAAAACTCTCTCTGCCGATTTCGTACAGATCGGATATAAAATACGGTTTCTATAGCGCTAACATGTCAAATCGGTTGAAACATATATATGGGGACTATATCTAAATCTGAACCGATTTTCCCCGAATTTAGCAGTGTCCATTTATATAATAAGGGAACTCTCTCTGCCTAATTTCGTACTCATCTGATATAAAATACAGTTTCTACAGCGCTTACATGTCAAATCGGGGGTAACATATATATGGGGGCTATATCTAAATCTGAACCGATTTTGACCAATTTCAATAGGGATCGTCCTTGGGCCAAAGAGATCACTGTGCTAAATTTCATCACAATCGGACCATAAATACGACCTGCACTTTGATTACAAGAATACATGGACAGACAGACAGACGGACAGACAGACGGACAGACAGACGGACATGGCTAAATCGACTCAAAAATTGATTCTATGACGATTGGTATAATAAACTATGGTTCTATTTCTTCTCTTTTTGGTCGTTACAAACAAATGCACAAAGTCATAATACCCTGTACCACAGTGTGGTGTAGGGTATAAAAAATTTAAATTCTGCCACTGTCCCCTTGTGCGTATGACGTATGTAGTAAGCATACGTGCAAGTAAAGTGCCTTCAGATTATTTATAACTAAAGGTAAGTACACACGATTTACAGATCAGACAACATTGCCAGAAAATGGCAAACGTTAGCAGAAAAGTCATTGCGAGATAATTTGCAGATTGTTATATGTGCGAAGTTTATGCATGTGACAACGGCGCCATTGCCAGAAAAACATTTTATTTAACACTGTCTATAATGTATTTTTATTGGAAATCCTGCATATAAATATTTACAAAATATATTGTAAATATATGAAATTGTAATGTTTTCTTGCAATCGTCTGAACTGTCAATTCACCTTTGCCTAACAATCTGTCATTGTTTGCCGATCTGGCAATCGTCTATACTCAGCTTAATAAATACAGGGTAGAGCGCGGGAATTTGCTTTTTTGCACTGCAGGCTGTGGCGGTACTGTTGGTCGAAGAGAGTGGACAGTGTGCGTGGCTTACAATGTCTGACGGGAGATTTGTATTTTTCAAATACGCACACGCTCGGGGTGATTTGAACTGGCCCACACGCTCACCAAACCAAGCCCAATGCGGCTAAATTTAACAAAATTGGGGCTGACGTTGGAAGAATACCAGTCGACATGCTTGTTAGAGTTCATGAAAACTTCAGAAAATGTATGCTGCAGTGTGTGGACAGCGAAGGTCGACATTTGCCAGATACACTATTTAAAACCATGTAATTTAAAGATTGCCTTACTGTTCAATATAATTAATATATTAAATAAATTTTGCTAAGGTTCATAACTTTTGTATTTCATTCCCAAATAAGCGCTTCACCCTGTACAATTGTTAAATAGTTTTGGAGAACTTTTGTGCTCAGTTTTTCACCCACTCTACTAGTCCGTAGTATTGGGAGCACCTGAAACAGATAGAGCTTGTCTTATTCTTAATACGAGTATACTTCAGATATTTTTGTTATTAATGCCAGAATAGAGTTTCATTTCGCAACTGTGCTATGTAACATATCATATCTGTAGATATTTGCAAGCCGTGAATTAAACCATGCACGCCAACAGCCATAAACATTCATATGAACAATACGGACGTACGTACACCTTTTACCTTGTATGGCGGAGCATAGAGCGAACATGTAGAGAATGCGTGACATGCATTAAATACACACGGCGGAAATGCAAACACACCGACACACGCGCACACATTCAGCCACTAAATCTTTGCACAACACAAACACACACTCAAGTGTAGACCTGCACTAACGAAGCGCCACAATATTCATAGAGACAAAAGCCCACTTTAAAACCTCAACAACTAACCAGAATGTCCGTATCCGCGTTAGTATTACCGTCAGCGTCAGAATGAGGCCGTCAGCCGTCAACCTAAACTAACACATACATAGTATATGTGTACGTACATATACACAAATACATAGTCGAACTACATGGCCATACAAATAACAAAATTTACTTTGGTATTTAGAATAACATGTTTTGATATTAGGGTGTAGCAAAAAAAAATATACAATAAATTTGTTCGCATAAAAAAACCATGTTTATAATGTAAACTTTTCGGGTTTCCCGGTTCTGATGGAAATACTTTGGCATATTTATATCTATCTAAATATATAAATATTATATATATATAAGCGATATGTTTATATGTATGCATGTACTATATAAACTCTGAAACCACTGGACCGATTCTATTTTTTTTCTTTTGTTTGAAAGCTATTTGGTCAGGGATGGTTTTGAAAAAAAAAATGTGGAAAATGTGGGCATTATTAAAAATTCGAATATCACAGAAAAAATTGGTACTAGAAAGCGATAGTTGGAACACATATTAGTGGAGTTATTATCTAAAATATCATTAAAATTTTGCAGGATCGAATAAGTGGTTGTGGCAAAAGTGGGCGAAGTTTTAGTTACACATCATTACCTCAAAAACTATTGACCGTAGAAGAACGAATTTTGGACTGTAAGTTATTGGAAACAGTAGTAGTAATTTCACCAAAATTCGGCGGGATTTAATAAGTGGGCGTGGCATTATATAAAATTCTGATATCTCAGAATGTTTTGATTGTAGAAGAATGAAATTTGGAACACACGTTATTGGAGTTATTATATAAACCTTCAACAAAACTTGGTAGGATCGAAGTAGTGTGTGTGGCAGAAGTGGGCGTAGTATTAGTTGAAAATCTCAGAAACTATTGACCGTAGAAGAACGAAATTTGGACGGTAAGTTATTGGAGTCAATTAAAAACTTCACCAAAAGTGGGCGGGATAAAATACGTGGGCGTGGCAATATTAAGAATTCAAATGTCTCATAATGTATTGATCGTAAAAGATCGAAATTCGGATCATACGTTAGTAGAGTTATTCAGGCATGTCACAGGTTTTGTACGAAATTGGTTCGTTTTCGTTTTTCAAAATCGTATCGTTTTACTTTTGCTTCTACTGCTCTTGTACGTTTTCATGAAACCGAAAAACACTATCAAAAATGTGACAGATATCAGAAACAGCTGTTTCAGTCACCGCCGTCAACAATATCGGTTCGACTCCAGATTCTGTATGGCGGTAGTGAAATTAGTAAAAAAAAATTAAACATATTAAGGCCAAAAAAATAAAATTAATCAAAATCTTCGCTTGATTAATGTTTCTGTGTTTGCTTCTTTAAATATAATGCAATTATTAAATTTAACATTTATGGTTGCTTTATGGGATATAGCACTTCGAAGACCAAAAGTACCGGGTTTTCCAATAGGGACATAACAATTTCGTATCTTTATGTCAACGCACCCTCAAACATTTTTAATGATCTTTCAGTGTCAAAACGTTAGTCTAAGTCATAATTTCCACCATGGTAGAGTTCGCTTACGTGCAACGTTTGAAAATCGTTAAAAATTACTACCGAAATTCGGAGTCGGTGGTAGCAACTTTTAGAGCGCTTACTCCAATTTTCGGCCGTAATAATCGATGAAGCGATGCAGCTCATCTCTGGCTGATTGGTTTTGTCAATAAAGAAAATATGCGTTATTGGACAGCAACAAACCCTCATGTGCTCCAAGAGACACAATTGCATCCGCAAAAAACTACTGTGTGGTGTTGTGAATGTTACCCTCAATGGAGAGCGCTATCGTGTTGATAGCGCTGGAAAATTATTTTTGTCCAGAATTGGTTGAGCTTGACATCGCCGATATGTGGTTTCAACAAGACGGTGATACTAGCCACACTACACGCGTTACAATCGATTTACTGAAAGGCAAATTCGGTGAACATGTTTAACGAGCTCAGAGACAACATCCAACGTGAAATTGCCAACGTTCCGGTCGAAATGTGTGCAAAAGTGGTGGATAATTGGGCACTACACCTGGAATAAATTTGAACTCTATATCTTCAATATTCTGTGTTTTATTAATATATACAATTGCTGTGTCCTTAATGGAAACCCCTTTGTTATCATTTTCGAACAAAAAGTATTTGAAATAGTTTTTTTGCTTCAAATTAATTCAAATATTATTCATACTTAATCGTTAGTAGATTTTTTAACATTTCTGGAGTTTAAATTACTAAAAACATAAATTTCACTTCAGATTTTCTGAACGTTTTAAAACGAAATTTATTTTTCGGTTTATGTTTTCTGTAGAAGCTAAAAACGTTTTCGATTTTAAAAACGTAAATTCTTGTACGATTTTGCACTCTGTGACATGCCTGATAAAACTGTGCAACAGTGAAAAAATACACGGACTTGACAGTATAGGTTCGAGTATACTATCAAAGGGTAGTATAACCCTATACTCGGTTTGGCGAAATTGGTGACCAATTTTTTTTATGGGCCCGTGTATTTTTCAAAAAGTGTCCATTTGTAGCATAGTGTAATTAATATTTCATGACTTTATTGCCAGTAATCTCAAACATTGAAACCTGTGTACAGAGCCTTGCTTCCTCATTCCCTATAGCTCATTTAGATATCGTAATTATCACCAACATGGGTAAATCTATTTTAAAACCAGTAAGGAAAGGCAGAAAGTTGGGCGGGGCCGACTATATAATACCCTACACCTCCCTAACAATGCGATTAGGGTCATTGTAAGGAAAGGCAGAAAGTTGGGCGGGGCCGACTATATAATACCCTACACCTCCCTAACAATGCGATTAGGGTCATTGCGATAATAAATTGGAATAATTGGTAAATGGGTAGGAACATATTATCTAATTCTGAAACGATAATCGCTAAATTTAGCAATATTCGTTCCTAAATTGAGAAACATCTTTCTGGAAAATTTTAATGATTGGTAGTAAAGTACAACTTCTATAGCGCTTTGATACCAAATCAGCAGGCACATATATATGGAGGTTATATTTAAATCTGAACCGAGTTGCCCTGAATACGCATTCAGGTAAACATACCTCTTTCTGTCGAATTTCGTAATGATCGGATATAAAATACAGTCACTACTGCGCTTACATGTCAAATAGGGGGTAACATATATATGGGGGCTATATCTAAATCTGAACCGATTCTCACCGAATTTGGCAATATTCCTTCGAGTAATAAGAAACCTCTTTCTGCCGAATTTCTCACTGATCGGATATAAAATACAGTTTCTACAGCGCTTAAATATCAAATCGGGGGTTACATATATATGGGGACTATATCTAAATCTGAACCGATTTTCTTCGAATTAAGCAGTATTCCTTCATGTAACAAGAAACATCTTTCTGGCGAATTTCATACTGATCGGATATAAAATACAGTTTTTACAGAGCTTACATGTCAAATCGGGGCTAACATATATTTGGGGGCTATATCTAAATCTGAACCGATTTTAACAAAATTCAATAGGGATAGTCCTTGGGCCAACAAAAAGATATGTGTAAAGTTTCGTCGAGATCGGACCATAATTGCGACCTGTACTTTGATTACAAGAATACATGCACAGACAGACGGACATAGCTAAATCAACTCAGAAAGTGATTCTAAGTCGATCGGTATAATAAACGATGGGACTATTTCTTCTCCTTTTGGGTGTTACAAACAAATGCACAAAGTTATTATACCCTGTACCACAGTGTGGTGTAGGGTATAAATATCTTTTTCTGCATTATGATAAATTTCATTGCAAATGTAACTTATTGGTCCTAGTTTTAGTTTAACTCGCGTTCGATTTGATGCAAATTATTTAATATATCAGGCGGACATTTAAGAGTTTCAATTTTAATTTTATTAAAAAATAAATGACCCTTTCCATTTGATTTCTTTGCTTTTAAATACTCGAATATTACTGTCAAACCTACACTAGTTAAAACTTCAGTTTGTATCTTCATTTTGCGGGAAATTTTCGCTACACCTTAATGTGAGTTTCATAAAATGGTGTTACGTTTGTGAGTATGTAAACGAAATGATGAAAATGTCTAATACTGAAAATATACCTTTTTGAAGTCAACAGCATACGGTCCCTCAAAAAAGATGTTTTACCTAACACCGACCATGCCACACAACGCCCCGACGCAATTCGTATAATAGCCGTTGTTTAATTGTAACATACACAAGCGCAAAATATATGGATGGGGTCGGGGGATAGAGTGTGTGGAAAGCTACACAGTGTTCCAATCTGTCACTTTCATTTTATTATTTTAATTGAAACCATATTGGTATACCTATTTCGACCGTGCTGAACAGTGGTGGTATCCATTTTTCTACGTTAACTCTTGTTTTTGATGTATCCGGTCACGAAGTTAGCTTTTAAACCACAAAGGAGAGGAAGGCTACGATAATCACGTTTTAATTCAAAGAACGAAATGACCTATACAATTATGGTCTAGGAATTTTCCAAAACTTATTTCATTTAAAAATTGCCCTGTCCCTGTCCTGTTGGAGAAGAATAACGATTCTATAATTCTGAAAGGGCATGTTGAGTAGATCGTTTTTGTAGAATAGAGTTATGGTCCAGCTGGTCTGAGTTTTTTTACAATGGGTCAAAGATTTAATTTTTTGGTCGAAGGGAGCATTACACAAAATGAAATAATATGATGTAAGTTAATGTCTGCGAGATTTCTTATTGTCACAGTTATATAGTGGAATTACATGAGGATAATATTTGTGGAAGATATTAGAATTTGTTTTTATTCGACCTTTTGATATGAATTAATAGCCAATAAATAGTCAAGCTCGAGGTCATAATTTAATTGTTATTAAAACATTTTTTGTGGAAGATCTTAACTCTCTAGTTCCCTTCCAAATGGGTCATTTTGACCCTTTTTTCGAGAAAAATCAAAAAAGGTCTTTTAAAAAGGAAATTTAAGGATAAAAATATTCTACGAAAATTTTTGCCGTTAAATTTCAGTGGGGATCGCAAAAGACACCAAAGTTGTAAATACAGTTCTTTACGCTTAATTTGCAAAATTACACGCAAACATAAAAAAAAATCTATAAAGTAAATTTAAGGTCGTAATATCTATGGAATGATTAGAGCAGAAGGGCGGCTTTATTATTCTGAAAGGGCATGTTGAGTAGATTACTTTTGTAGAATAAACTTATAGTCCAACTGGTCTGAGATTTCTTTTACAGTTGGTCAAAATTTTAATTTTTTAGTCCAAGTCCATTGTTCTAATTGAACAAAAATGCGTAAGGTAATGTCTGAGAGATTTCTTATTGTGATAGTTATATAGTGGATTTGTGAGGATAATTTAGTGGGTCAATTTGGCCCTTTCCCCCCTTTTTCCGAAAAAATGAAAATTTTGACCAACTGTAAAATAACTCAGACCAGTTGGACAATAAATTGATTCTAGAAAAATAATCTACTCGACATGCCTTTCAGAATAATAGAGTCGCCCTTCTGCTCCAATCATTCCATAGTTATACGGCTTTAAATTTACATTATAGTATTTTTTTTATTTTTTTGATAATTAAGCGTAAAGATCTATATTCACAACTTTGGTGTCTTTGGCGACCCTGTAATGTCCACCGGGATATGATGCAAATTTCTGTTAATTGTACTCTAAGGCATCCTAGAATTTATTCCAGGAGAGGACTGCGGGAGCCATTTCCTTGCTAGTCATCAGTCGGGTGGGGGATTCGGTCCTTCCCAAAATAAACCACTTTTCCCATCACAATGCATTATTGTAGACTCCCTATTTATTCTTTAAATGGGCCAGTATGACTAATTGTCTTCAAAAACCCCATATTAGTCAAAAGAAATATTATGTGCAACAACAAAAATTAAAATCTAAACGTAGTATCTGTCGGATGTCGATCTATCTTGTTTTATAATCTCACAGAACTTTTTGTGAGAACGCGCTTCAAAACCCTCACCAACCAAAGTCTTCATAGCGCCACATCTGATTTTAAAGACCCCTATCATACTCACTTGTTCACCTCCTTACGGTTTCACGGGGCAAGAAAACATCGAAAAGCTGCTTTACCAGGCCATCGATCGGCTTCCAAGATTACATTTATTCAAGACATTTTTAATTTTTAGCATGGTAATTATTAATAAAACAAAAATATATTTCGAATATAATTCATCCATATGAAATATTTGCAATCCAATAATATTTCATTCATTAAAGATTATGACACTATTGCTAAGTACAAAAAAAAATATGTACTTCCCTTAAGGGGTTAATTCATGTGTAAAAATATCTTTTGTCATGTTCCGTAAAAAAATAAAAAAAAAAAGAAGGCATCCGAAACAGAATTTTACTATCAAAACAAACAAAAAAAAAATGATATCTATGAATGAGCGATTGTACGCATATTTCTTTTTTTTTTTTTTGTCTTCTTCTTAATTTCTCATTGATAAAAAAACAGTAAAGTGAGAAACTATAAGTGAGAGATTATAAGTGACAGAGCGCGCCACTGAGTATAACAATTCATAAGTTGTTCACCACTCGAGAGAGTCTGATAAATCAAAACACTCTGGTAATTGAGTGTATTTATAAAAGTGTAGGCGGCTCACTCTTATAATATCTCACTGCCTAACAGGTTTTGAGATCTAACAAGTCAGTACAAGAGAATGTTATTACAAGACTTACTCTTTGTATCAGGTGGAATTTGTCTCACCAGTATAACACCGACATGAAGAAGGCCTCCTGCACGAACGATGGTTATTGCTGTATGGAAGAAAAGAGTGACGCAAAACTGGAAGATATCTCTTGTTCTGACTGGTTCTTGCAACTTATTGTGTTCTGATAGTATCTATGCTGTGAATAAAGATATAATCAAAAAAAAATGCAGACTCAAATCTGCTCAATGAAAAATGTGTGTTCATGTGATACTTAATGTTAGTTAGTGACTTTTTTTTTTTTCATAAATATCAATGGTTGTGGATGGTAGTCATCATCAGTTACGTTTGTAGATAGTTGTTGCCTCGTTTCAGCCGTGTACTTAACAACTTCTTATGACAAACATGCCAGGCTTGTATCGTCAAGAGTTGATAAAAATAGAAACGGAGACCTTGTGGATATCACCGCAGCTGCAACTAGTGATCTTTTGAGGAGTCCTGTGGAAATATTATAGCTTCTAATGAACCCAATATGACCCAGTTTAGCACAGAGATAATTCGTATGGCACGTTAACGTTTGTGGTATTAAAGATCTTCGGAGGCGGATTTATTTATCAGGATATATCGGTCAGGAATCTCAAAAGAACGCTCTTGCCACTTCACTATGTTCATGGATCTTATACCGTGGACTTTCGAACGTTACCCACAGGGCGGATATGTAAATAAATTGATGTATCCTTGTCACGGATTTCCAAAAGTAAAATTTGAGGGTTGAATGTTTTTTTCGGTCCTGTGGAAGGATTCGAATATGTATAATATTTCCTAAGTTTGAAATTTGTCAAACGTTCTCACCTGAATAATATGGGAAATTTTATTTGGAATAAAAAATAATAAAATTCTCGCCGATAATTGGCTCCAAATATCATAAAATCGTACAACGATTTCTCAAAACTTTTTATTGAAACTTTTTGAAAACCTCTTTTTATTTGTTGTAACTTTTACTGGATCTTGTTAATGTCCTTACACTTTCGTGGTCGGCAAAAAAAGGAAGTTGTTAAGTTAGCTTTACGACCTCTAAACCTAGTATGCCATGTACAAATTAATGGTAAAACAAAACGTCAAATCAGTGACATACTAGTTGCCACATCTACTAAAAAGTTGCAAAGTTGCAAAAATCTGTAGGTAATAATATGGAATTTAAAGGTTTCTACTTTACTAAAGAATGTTTCAATTCTGCTATTTTTTTGCTCTAAAGTGTATTAATTTGATACGTATAAATATTACATATGTAATTAAACATTTGTACATCAGTAACTCGACAGTTTTTGAGTATATGTATATATATTTATATAGTTGTCGGACAGTACACTAAAAGTCACCACTCGAGCGGGAGAAGACATAAGTGGATAACTATTATACAAACCTTGTTTGTAGCTGTCATCACTAAATTCGTTCTTTGCCACTTTCTAAACATTTGTTGCCTAAGCACGTTAAATTACCATTCAATCTCCATACACTAATTATTTAGATTTAAAGAAAAATTACGACATAATTTTTATAAAACAAAAATCAAGCAAAATTAAGCGGGTTAAAATTAATGGTGCAGTTTCCAAGATGGATTAAAATGATGAGAGGCAAACCTGATATTTGTATATTGTTGCCCGAAGGCATTTGCTGGACTTCTACAACACAGTCACCAGATACCTGCCTGGTTGTGGAATGGCAGATGGGAGTCACCAGTGGATTAAATGAAATGGTAAAATTTATAATCTTCTGAAATCATGTAGATTCGCAATATGAATCCTTAAAATTAGGTAGTTATTCCCAATGTAGGGCCAAAATACATACATACTTCATACTTCGCCGGACGAAGTTACGATTCATAGACGAATCACTAAATAGTTGAGGGTATAAACAAGTTGACGTTAATGGTAAGGCAAGTAAAAATAATGTATGTGAATCTTTTGGTGAGCAATTTTGAGCGATTAGGACTATTCCATATGGAATTTCATTTGAAGTATTAGAAAGTGCACATTACAAAACCAGGTAATTCATAAAAAAAAAAATATTTTGAAATGAATTAACGGGAATAAAACGGTTAAAGTCGGATGTCCTTGGCATGGAAGGTACCTACTAACTTCCCTTGTAAGTCTTCAAGGACGTAATAATGACTTCCCAGCTTTTCTCGAATTCGAGCTTTCAGAAAAACTGGAGAAAGTTTTGCATTAAAACTCTTTTCCATGCTACTCTGGGCGAAATTTCTTCGGAAAACTTCCTGTCCAACATTGAAAACTTGTTGTCTAACCCGAAGATTGTATTGTTTTTGGTTTTTCTCATAAGCTTCCTTGATCTGTTTCCGCAAATCTTGCCTAATAAGCTGTAAACTATCATCTCGAGTTAGCTTAACAGTGGGCTCGTTCAATAATGAAAGTTTTTTAAGAAGCTCGTATGATGATGCATGCGTTATCATATCAAAGCCGAATAAGGCGTGATATGGTGAGCAGAGTATTGACTGATGAAATGCGTTTCGCAATGCACAGCTAATCGAAGATAAGTTCTCATCCCACTGTCTGTGGTCGTTTTTTATATACGCACGAATACCTGCTATAAGCGATCTATTGACCCTCTCAGAGGCATTTGATTGCGGGGAGTATAGAGCAGTGTAAACGTGGTTAATGCCGTATGAGGTGAAGAACGAATTCAATTCGTTAGCTCGGAATTGGCTTCCATTATCGCTGATAACGGTCTCAGGAACGCCATAGGTATGAAATATATTTTTTTGAAGAAACTCTTGAATGGCTGCTGAAGTAAACTTCTTGAGGGGACAAAGCCAGTGAAATTTTGTTAAATGGTCTAGGACTATTAATAACCCAATAAAGCCGGATTTGCTACGGGGATATGGCCCAAGTATATCAATATACAACCTTTGAAACGGTCGTATGGATATTGAGGGCTTACCCATAGGAGGTTTCATGACTATGTTCGGGGCCTTTGTTTGCTTGCAAATTTCGCATTCACGGACATATTTTCTTACGTCACGGACCATACCTGGCCAAAAGAAATTTCTTCTGAGTAGGTCCAGGGTTTTTGTCATACCTCCATGAGAAGAAACTGGGGAATCATGAGCTACCGAAATAGTTTGGCTCCGCAATCTAAGTGGTACCCATAATTTCCATGCTTCTTGCTCTTGGGTCTCATCTCCTGTATAATGTTGTGTACGATAATATACGTACTTATCCACAATCTTCACATCAGGAAATTTTCCTTGATTTTGGTTTACCTTCTCTTTCAAACTCTTATAGTCCTCATCATCAAAGAAAGGCGAGTGCAAATCAATCTCTGGTTCAGAAATATCTATACCAGCTACTTCATCAAATGGTATTCTCGATAGGGCATCAGGGACCACGTTATCTTTTCCTTTCCTGTGGCTTATTGAGAATTTATATGCCTGAAGTTTGAAAACCCATCTAGCTAGACGTCCGGTTAGGTCTGGTTGGCGCATTAGCCATACCAAGCTAGAATGGTCCGTTATGACCTCAAACTCATGAAGTTCCAAATAGCAGCGGAATTTCTTAATTGCCTCAATAGCTGCTAGGCATTCCCTCTCTGTGACGCTGTAATTACGTTGCGCCGAGTTCAGTTTCTTGCTCATATAGGCTATAGGTTTTTCATGACCCTCGTCATCGAGCTGAACAAGAACTGCACCTACGCCGTAATCACTAGCATCACAGTGGAGGTAGAATTTCTTTGAAAAATCGGGGTTTGTCAATACTGGAGCTGAAGTGAGTAAAATTTTTATGCCATCAAAAGCTTTTTGGGCTTCTTCAGTCCAGTGGAATTTCTTTTTAGTCGATACCACATCGGTGATGGGAGATACCTCAGTGGAGAAATTCTTAATAAATCTCCTGTACCACCCAGCTAATCCGAGAAAGCCTCGAACCTGCTTTAAGTTTTTCGGTACAGGCCATTGAGTGATTGCAGTGATTTTGTCAACATCGGTCGTAATACCGCCATTTCCAATTACATAGCCTAGATAGTTCACCTTTGTGACACAAAATCGGCTTTTGGAAATATTTAAGGTTAAATTTGCTCTGCGGAACTGAGAGGATATTCGCATCAGAATCTCTAGATGAGAGTGGAAATCCTCTGAGACTATGATTAAGTCGTCTAGGTAACCAAACACACTGTGGCGGAGATCAGGTGGAATTATTTCGTCCATCAGACGACACATTGTTTGAGCTGCGTTGCACAGCCCGAAAACATTAATTTTTCTACTGCCGGGGAAACCGGATAGAATCTTTGTTTAATTGGTTGTGCAGAACCAACGTTTATGGTATGTTTTAGTAAGCTAGTTCGACCCAACCCTTGGGTCTCAAAATTAGGAAAAAGGTCTATTACTGTCTGCAACTGACGACGCTGTGAGTCTGAAAGAGGGTAGAACTCATTACTGACATCAGTAATTTCTGAATTTACATTAACGGCTGGCATAGTCGAAAACTTAGTTTTAAGCGAAATGTCTTCTTTTTCGGATAATCTATCGATTGAGAATATATCGACAGATCCTATTACATTTGGAATGAGATTAAATAGTTTCCAAAAATCTATCCCTAAGATGAGTCTTTGGGATATACTCGGAATTATAAATAATCTCAGTTGTCTACTTTGGTCTTTGAACATCACATTCACATCTATCCAACCACGCACATCTTGTGTTTTCCCATCTGCGGTCTTTACAAAGGATTTAACTTTATGAAAGTTTGGAAATTTTGAAAAATCTTTGCATGCTAATTCCGACCCAATGCAACTGATATTTGCGCCAGTGTCTAGCAGTCCATATTCTTCGAAGTTGAGGAAGGAAACCTTCGCATAGTACCGCAAATCTTTGGGGTTAGATACTATTGTAGATATTAATAACTTTCTACACAATTTACGTATCTTGAAGAACTTCCTGTAACGGATAGTAGAGCGCTTTGGCTTCTTAAAATCTATAGAAGAAATTGTTAGGTTATTAAAAATCTCATTCCGTTTATGGCAGTATAATGCCCATCGCTCATGATACGGTAATCTTGGATAAAGTATCTGAGAGCTATCTGGGTTATTATTTGCTTTTGCTAAGACTTGTTTCTTGAGTATAGATATTGGTTTTAAATTTGACATGCTCTCATAGGAGACGTCACAATTGATTAGGGTCTTAGCAAGGTCTAATGTCTCATCTGTGTGAACGTTGATTTTTGTTTCTAGTCCAGTGGCTAAGCTGGCTCCACCAGTGGACCTGTTTGTTTCAAGTTTTTTGAAACAGACTGTTTTCTATTCAAGCATTTGGTGCAGTTGGGTTTGTAGGTGTTCTTAGCACCACACCCGTAGCAAAATATTGCCCTATCTTGGCAGCAGTCCTGCCAATGGTGTCCTACCTCGTCGCAATTCCAACAAGTGGAAACATTTTGAGACTTCTGTAAAGCATCTACCATCGGCTCTGTCTCTTCAGCTGGTGTCATTACCTCAAATTCCTCAGTTGTTATATCAGCAAGATTTCTTCGAGGCATTTGAAAATGAGCCATATTTTTGTTAGGAAGGTTCCTTCGCACATGCTCATCATTAAAAAAATTTTCTCGCATTTGTACGAGCCGTCGCAGATGCGAAATGGAGTGGATAGGGACATAAAGCAAGTCCTGACGTATGTCTGGGCGAAGATTTCGAGCCAAAATCTCTATCAGCTCAGCCTCTGACATAGCTCTTGGAAGCTTGTCCATCATGGCTGAAACTGCTTCGAAAAACACGTCGAAAGTTTCATTAGGCTTTTGTTTCCTAGCCCGTATCTCTTCTCTTAGATCGAATGAAGACTTAAATTCCTTATACTGATTTCTTAAAGCGTCACAAAACGAGTTCCATTCAACAAACTGGACTTGTTTATGGTATCGCCAGTACCAGTCCCTGGCTTTCCCTGTGAGAAGGCTATTAAGATTTCGAACTATAACGCTGTAGTCTCCATTGAAATAATCCGAAGTTAGTGAACCTAGGCGGTACAAAAATTCCTCCACATTCAGGCCATTCATGGAACCGTCAAATTTCAGGTTCCAATTTTGAATGATGGATGTTATTTTGTCTAGAGGCATATTGCTGGTGTACGAATTCATAAATGAATTGTTGGACAAATTATGGTTAAATGGAAGGTTATTAGCTTGTCGGTTATTCTGTCCGGTTTGGACTTGTGGTTGAAAATTTGGTTGTGTTCGTAGGGGAACATTTGATTGTGAAAAACATAAGTTTGGTTGTTGGCCATTAGCCTGAGTTTGGAAATTGGTGGCATTAGATCTAAAGTTTTGACCAGATCTCTGGACCGTATTACTAGTTTGTTGTTGCTGGGTTGAAAAGCAAACATTACCTGCAATTGGTTCCTGGATATTATTACCCGAATTACCAATTGGGACATTATTTTGGTTATTTTGATTGTTCACATCTGGATACGAAAATATGTTGTTTGCAGTATTGCTAGTACCACTTGGAATAACATTCATGTTTTGAAGAATTCGAGACAAATTGGTCTCTATCATTCTACTAATTTCTTCATGTGTAATTACATTTGCATTGGTGTTATTATTTGCGCCTAGCACTGGCGAAATGGTTTCATTATGAGGATTTGAAATCCTGCTTGGGGTCATATTCATGTTACCAGAAGTACCAGGATTGTTACTTTGAGGATCTTGGAACAAATTCCTGCTGGTGCTTCTAGTGTTGTATTGCCTGGACATTGCACCCCTACCTTTTCCTCGAAGTGTATTCGCTTTGGTTTGTGGGACACTTTTAGCTTTAATAACTAGTTCTTTCAAATGGTTAGGCTGACATGGCTGTTTGCAAACAGGACAATCAGTTGAATTGGAAAGGTATGATTCGATGCAAGATTTATGAAAAGCATGTGAACAAGTATTTACCATCAAACATTCTTCTACTTCTGAGAGGATTTCTTTACAGATTTGGCAAGCCGTTGGCTCAATCACAATTGGATCTGGTGGAGGGATTGACTGTAGTGATGGAGGAGGAGAATTTTCGACAGGCATCTTGAAAAGTCTCTTTATTTTTGAAATGCTGGATCCTTATCAGAAATGAATAAATTTCAATAGAAATATAAACGAAGATTATTATTTCGAATTATAAGAATGGTATAATTCACAAAAATATATTTCGTGTTATGTCAATTTATGTTCCTTAATACTTCATCAGATTATTTTTTCTAATAAAATGAATCCACAATAAAAACATAAAAAAAAGTACTAATAATACTAGTTTTGAAATATATGATAAACTCTCAACCATATAAGAAATATAATAGAAATAAGTATACAAGAATCGAAACACTTATGTTTGCAAATATTTCTCAACATAAATTCTTCCAAATAAAATATAACAATTATATTTTCTCTTGAATATTAACAATTTGAAAAACATAAGATCATTTGCTTTATAAAAAAAAGTAATTAATATATATATATTATTTAAATGTGTAGTTCTCAATGATAATGCGATGTTTTCTTGCCGGATCGTGAAACCAGGAAGGGGGCGAAATAAGGAGAGATCAGACTTTGACAGATACAGGATATCTAAACTGGGCTATTGCTCTTGTTTTTAAAATAATTAAAATTATTCTACTAGGAACAAACCGACTATTTTCTCTATTCTATTTCCTATTGACAGTGGTCACTAAACTGCAAATAGCCAAATTAGTGAAAATCCTAGCTAGTCTTTAGGTTGCCGATACCTAAGTTCACTTTGTAGAAGAAAATTAAATTAATAATAAAAAAAATATCTACGGAGGGTAGAAACCAAATAAACACGATCCTTGATTCTGTGAAAGTGTCATCGAAAGCAAGCGGTTAGCCAACTCGGTCATGATGATCGCCAAGTTGCTAAAAGGTCCAGAACGATTTCGACAATTATTCACAGAAACAATTCCTATGGGCATAAGGCTTTTCCATCCATAAAAAATGAACTCTAAAATAACAAATAAAAACAAAAGAAGTATTAAAACAAAATCTATAGAAATATTATTAGAGCCAAAAGGATACGCATTTTTCCTTTCGGCCCCACGTTGGGCGCCAAATTTATTGTAATGTCCACCGGGATATGATGCAAATTTCTGTTAATTGTACTCTAAGGCATCCTAGAATTTATTCCAGGAGAGGACTGCGGGAGCCATTTCCTTGCTAGTCATCAGTCGGGTGGGGGATTCGGTCCTTCCCAAAATAAACCACTTTTCCCATCACAATGCATTATTGTAGACTCCCTATTTATTCTTTAAATGGGCCAGTATGACTAATTGTCTTCAAAAACCCCATATTAGTCAAAAGAAATATTATGTGCAACAACAAAAATTAAAATCTAAACGTAGTATCTGTCGGATGTCGATCTATCTTGTTTTATAATCTCACAGAACTTTTTGTGAGAACGCGCTTCAAAACCCTCACCAACCAAAGTCTTCATAGCGCCACATCTGATTTTAAAGACCCCTATCATACTCACTTGTTCACCTCCTTACGGTTTCACGGGGCAAGAAAACATCGAAAAGCTGCTTTACCAGGCCATCGATCGGCTTCCAAGATTACATTTATTCAAGACATTTTTAATTTTTAGCATGGTAATTATTAATAAAACAAAAATATATTTCGAATATAATTCATCCATATGAAATATTTGCAATCCAATAATATTTCATTCATTAAAGATTATGACACTATTGCTAAGTACAAAAAAAAATATGTACTTCCCTTAAGGGGTTAATTCATGTGTAAAAATATCTTTTGTCATGTTCCGTAAAAAAATAAAAAAAAAAGAAGGCATCCGAAACAGAATTTTACTATCAAAACAAACAAAAAAAAAATGATATCTATGAATGAGCGATTGTACGCATATTTCTTTTTTTTTTTTTTGTCTTCTTCTTAATTTCTCATTGATAAAAAAACAGTAAAGTGAGAAACTATAAGTGAGAGATTATAAGTGACAGAGCGCGCCACTGAGTATAACAATTCATAAGTTGTTCACCACTCGAGAGAGTCTGATAAATCAAAACACTCTGGTAATTGAGTGTATTTATAAAAGTGTAGGCGGCTCACTCTTATAATATCTCACTGCCTAACAGGTTTTGAGATCTAACAAGTCAGTACAAGAGAATGTTATTACAAGACTTACTCTTTGTATCAGGTGGAATTTGTCTCACCAGTATAACACCGACATGAAGAAGGCCTCCTGCACGAACGATGGTTATTGCTGTATGGAAGAAAAGAGTGACGCAAAACTGGAAGATATCTCTTGTTCTGACTGGTTCTTGCAACTTATTGTGTTCTGATAGTATCTATGCTGTGAATAAAGATATAATCAAAAAAAAATGCAGACTCAAATCTGCTCAATGAAAAATGTGTGTTCATGTGATACTTAATGTTAGTTAGTGACTTTTTTTTTTTTCATAAATATCAATGGTTGTGGATGGTAGTCATCATCAGTTACGTTTGTAGATAGTTGTTGCCTCGTTTCAGCCGTGTACTTAACAACTTCTTATGACAAACATGCCAGGCTTGTATCGTCAAGAGTTGATAAAAATAGAAACGGAGACCTTGTGGATATCACCGCAGCTGCAACTAGTGATCTTTTGAGGAGTCCTGTGGAAATATTATAGCTTCTAATGAACCCAATATGACCCAGTTTAGCACAGAGATAATTCGTATGGCACGTTAACGTTTGTGGTATTAAAGATCTTCGGAGGCGGATTTATTTATCAGGATATATCGGTCAGGAATCTCAAAAGAACGCTCTTGCCACTTCACTATGTTCATGGATCTTATACCGTGGACTTTCGAACGTTACCCACAGGGCGGATATGTAAATAAATTGATGTATCCTTGTCACGGATTTCCAAAAGTAAAATTTGAGGGTTGAATGTTTTTTTCGGTCCTGTGGAAGGATTCGAATATGTATAATATTTCCTAAGTTTGAAATTTGTCAAACGTTCTCACCTGAATAATATGGGAAATTTTATTTGGAATAAAAAATAATAAAATTCTCGCCGATAATTGGCTCCAAATATCATAAAATCGTACAACGATTTCTCAAAACTTTTTATTGAAACTTTTTGAAACCCTCTTTTTATTTGTTGTAACTTTTACTGGATCTTGTTAATGTCCTTACACTTTCGTGGTCGGCAAAAAAAGGAAGTTGTTAAGTTAGCTTTACGACCTCTAAACCTAGTATGCCATGTACAAATTAATGGTAAAACAAAACGTCAAATCAGTGACATACTAGTTGCCACATCTACTAAAAAGTTGCAAAGTTGCAAAAATCTGTAGGTAATAATATGGAATTTAAAGGTTTCTACTTTACTAAAGAATGTTTCAATTCTGCTATTTTTTTGCTCTAAAGTGTATTAATTTGATACGTATAAATATTACATATGTAATTAAACATTTGTACATCAGTAACTCGACAGTTTTTGAGTATATGTATATATATTTATATAGTTGTCGGACAGTACACTAAAAGTCACCACTCGAGCGGGAGAAGACATAAGTGGATAACTATTATACAAACCTTGTTTGTAGCTGTCATCACTAAATTCGTTCTTTGCCACTTTCTAAACATTTGTTGCCTAAGCACGTTAAATTACCATTCAATCTCCATATACTAATTATTTAGATTTAAAGAAAAATTACGACATAATTTTTATAAAACAAAAATCAAGCAAAATTAAGCGGGTTAAAATTAATGGTGCAGTTTCCAAGATGGATTAAAATGATGAGAGGCAAACCTGATATTTGTATATTGTTGCCCGAAGGCATTTGCTGGACTTCTACAACACAGTCACCAGATACCTGCCTGGTTGTGGAATGGCAGATGGGAGTCACCAGTGGATTAAATGAAATGGTAAAATTTATAATCTTCTGAAATCATGTAGATTCGCAATATGAATCCTTAAAATTAGGTAGTTATTCCCAATGTAGGGCCAAAATACATACAATGTATTCGCCGGACGAAGTTACGATTCATAGACGAATCACTAAATAGTTGAGGGTATAAACAAGTTGACGTTAATGGTAAGGCAAGTAAAAATAATGTATGTGAATCTTTTGGTGAGCAATTTTGAGCGATTAGGACTATTCCATATGGAATTTCATTTGAAGTATTAGAAAGTGCACATTACAACCCGCACTGAAATTTTACGGCAAACATTTTTGTAGAATATTTCAATCCTTAAATGTCCTTTTTAAAATGACTTTTTTACATTTTTTCGAAACAAGGGCCATATTGACCCATTGAGAGGGGAGTTAGAGGGTTAATATCTTCCACAATAATGATCCTCATAAAATTCCACTGTATAACTTTGAAAATAAGAAATCTCTCAGGCATTAACTTACAGCTTTTTATACCCTACACCACACTGTGGTACAGGGTATTATGACTTTGTGCATTTGTTTGTAACGCCCAAAAAGAGAAGAAATAGAACCATAGTTTATTATACTGATCGTCATAGAATCAATTTTTGAGTTGATTTAGCCATGTCCGTCTGTCTGTCCGTCTGTCCGTCTGTCCATGTATTCTTGTAATCAAAGTGCAGGTCGTATTTATGGTCCGATTGTGATGAAATTTAGCACAGTGCTCTTTTTTGGCCCAAGGAAAAAAGAAGGCATCCGAAACAGAATTTTACTATCAAAACAAACAAAAAAAAAATGATATCTATGAATGAGCGATTGTACGCATATTTCTTTTTTTTTTTTTTGTCTTCTTCTTAATTTCTCATTGATAAAAAAACAGTAAAGTGAGAAACTATAAGTGAGAGATTATAAGTGACAGAGCGCGCCACTGAGTATAACAATTCATAAGTTGTTCACCACTCGAGAGAGTCTGATAAATCAAAACACTCTGGTAATTGAGTGTATTTATAAAAGTGTAGGCGGCTCACTCTTATAATATCTCACTGCCTAACAGGTTTTGAGATCTAACAAGTCAGTACAAGAGAATGTTATTACAAGACTTACTCTTTGTATCAGGTGGAATTTGTCTCACCAGTATAACACCGACATGAAGAAGGCCTCCTGCACGAACGATGGTTATTGCTGTATGGAAGAAAAGAGTGACGCAAAACTGGAAGATATCTCTTGTTCTGACTGGTTCTTGCAACTTATTGTGTTCTGATAGTATCTATGCTGTGAATAAAGATATAATCAAAAAAAAATGCAGACTCAAATCTGCTCAATGAAAAATGTGTGTTCATGTGATACTTAATGTTAGTTAGTGACTTTTTTTTTTTTCATAAATATCAATGGTTGTGGATGGTAGTCATCATCAGTTACGTTTGTAGATAGTTGTTGCCTCGTTTCAGCCGTGTACTTAACAACTTCTTATGACAAACATGCCAGGCTTGTATCGTCAAGAGTTGATAAAAATAGAAACGGAGACCTTGTGGATATCACCGCAGCTGCAACTAGTGATCTTTTGAGGAGTCCTGTGGAAATATTATAGCTTCTAATGAACCCAATATGACCCAGTTTAGCACAGAGATAATTCGTATGGCACGTTAACGTTTGTGGTATTAAAGATCTTCGGAGGCGGATTTATTTATCAGGATATATCGGTCAGGAATCTCAAAAGAACGCTCTTGCCACTTCACTATGTTCATGGATCTTATACCGTGGACTTTCGAACGTTACCCACAGGGCGGATATGTAAATAAATTGATGTATCCTTGTCACGGATTTCCAAAAGTAAAATTTGAGGGTTGAATGTTTTTTTCGGTCCTGTGGAAGGATTCGAATATGTATAATATTTCCTAAGTTTGAAATTTGTCAAACGTTCTCACCTGAATAATATGGGAAATTTTATTTGGAATAAAAAATAATAAAATTCTCGCCGATAATTGGCTCCAAATATCATAAAATCGTACAACGATTTCTCAAAACTTTTTATTGAAACTTTTTGAAAACCTCTTTTTATTTGTTGTAACTTTTACTGGATCTTGTTAATGTCCTTACACTTTCGTGGTCGGCAAAAAAAGGAAGTTGTTAAGTTAGCTTTACGACCTCTAAACCTAGTATGCCATGTACAAATTAATGGTAAAACAAAACGTCAAATCAGTGACATACTAGTTGCCACATCTACTAAAAAGTTGCAAAGTTGCAAAAATCTGTAGGTAATAATATGGAATTTAAAGGTTTCTACTTTACTAAAGAATGTTTCAATTCTGCTATTTTTTTGCTCTAAAGTGTATTAATTTGATACGTATAAATATTACATATGTAATTAAACATTTGTACATCAGTAACTCGACAGTTTTTGAGTATATGTATATATATTTATATAGTTGTCGGACAGTACACTAAAAGTCACCACTCGAGCGGGAGAAGACATAAGTGGATAACTATTATACAAACCTTGTTTGTAGCTGTCATCACTAAATTCGTTCTTTGCCACTTTCTAAACATTTGTTGCCTAAGCACGTTAAATTACCATTCAATCTCCATATACTAATTATTTAGATTTAAAGAAAAATTACGACATAATTTTTATAAAACAAAAATCAAGCAAAATTAAGCGGGTTAAAATTAATGGTGCAGTTTCCAAGATGGATTAAAATGATGAGAGGCAAACCTGATATTTGTATATTGTTGCCCGAAGGCATTTGCTGGACTTCTACAACACAGTCACCAGATACCTGCCTGGTTGTGGAATGGCAGATGGGAGTCACCAGTGGATTAAATGAAATGGTAAAATTTATAATCTTCTGAAATCATGTAGATTCGCAATATGAATCCTTAAAATTAGGTAGTTATTCCCAATGTAGGGCCAAAATACATACAATGTATTCGCCGGACGAAGTTACGATTCATAGACGAATCACTAAATAGTTGAGGGTATAAACAAGTTGACGTTAATGGTAAGGCAAGTAAAAATAATGTATGTGAATCTTTTGGTGAGCAATTTTGAGCGATTAGGACTATTCCATATGGAATTTCATTTGAAGTATTAGAAAGTGCACATTACAACCCGCACTGAAATTTTACGGCAAACATTTTTGTAGAATATTTCAATCCTTAAATGTCCTTTTTAAAATGACTTTTTTACATTTTTTCGAAACAAGGGCCATATTGACCCATTGAGAGGGGAGTTAGAGGGTTAATATCTTCCACAATAATGATCCTCATAAAATTCCACTGTATAACTTTGAAAATAAGAAATCTCTCAGGCATTAACTTACAGCTTTTTATACCCTACACCACACTGTGGTACAGGGTATTATGACTTTGTGCATTTGTTTGTAACGCCCAAAAAGAGAAGAAATAGAACCATAGTTTATTATACTGATCGTCATAGAATCAAGTTTTGAGTTGATTTAGCCATGTCCGTCTGTCTGTCCGTCTGTCCGTCTGTCCATGTATTCTTGTAATCAAAGTGCAGGTCGTATTTATGGTCCGATTGTGATGAAATTTAGCACAGTGCTCTTTTTTGGCCCAAGGATCCCTATTGAAATTGGTCAAAATCGGTTCAGATTTAGATATAGCCCCCATATATATGTTACCCCCGATTTGACATGTAAGCGCTGTAGAAACTGTATTTTATATCAGATCAGTACAAAATTTGGCAGAGAGACATGAATGAACACTGCTAAATTCGGGGAAAATCGGTTCAGATTTAGATATAGTCCCCATATATATGTTTCACCCGATTTGACATGTTAGCGCTATAGAAACCGTAATTTATATCCGATCTGTACGAAATTCGGCAGAGAGAGTTTTCTTGTTACGTGAATGAACACTACCAAATTCGGACAAAATCCGTTCAGATTTAGATATAGCCCCCATATATATGTTTCACCCGATTTTACATGTAAGCGCTGTAGAAACCGTATTTTATATCCGATCAGTATGAAATTCGGCACAAAGAGGTTTCTTATTATATAAATGAACACTGTTAAATTTGGAGGAAATCGGTTCATATTTAGATATAGCCCCAATATATAAGTTACCCCCGATTTGACATGTAAGCGCTGTAAATATGTTATTTTATATCCGATCAGTATGAAATTCGGCAGAAAGAGGTTTCTTATTATATGAATGAACACTGTTAAATTTGGAAGAAATCGGTTCAGATTTTGATTTATCCCCCATATATACGTTACCCCCGATTTGACATGTAAGCGCTGTAAAATGTTATTTTATATCCGATCAGTGCGAAATTCGGCAAAAAGAGGTTTCTTTCTACATGAAGGAATATTGCCCAATTCGGAGAAAATCGGTTCAGATTTAGATATAGCCCCCATATATATGTTACCCCCGATTTACTATGTAAGCACGGAGACTGTATTTTATATCCGATCAGTACGAAATTCGACAGAAAGAGGTCTTTTTACGTGAATGAGTATTCAGGGATAATCGGTTCAGATTTATATATAACCTCCATATATGTATATGTTCCTCCTTACCTTACTTCCGATCATTAAAATTTTCCCAGAAAGATGTTTATCAATTTAGGTACGAATATTGCTTAATTTAGAGATTATGGGTTCAGAATTAGATAATATGTTCCTACCCATTCACCAATTATTACAAATTATTATCGCAATGACCTTTTGGCATTGTTAGGGAGGTGTAGGGTATTATATATAGTCGGCCCGCCCGACTTTCTGCCTTTCCTTACTGGTTTCATTTAGTATAGTGCTCCCTTCGCATGAAAAAACTCAGACCAGCTGGACAATATGTTTATTCTACAAAAATTATCTACTCCATATGCCCTTTCAGAACAATATGGTCGCTATTCTATTCCAATCAAAAAGTCTTAATATGTTGGACAGTGTTATTTTCAAAACTTCTGATTTTAAGTTTTGTTTTGAAGCACTTTTAATTTCTAAATATTCCATCTCAATTTAGCAATCATTGTCAATTTAGCAATTAATCGTTATTGTTGTGCAAAATTAAGCGATTTCAATGATAAATGAACTTTACGCTTAAACTTCTCTAAAAATTTAGTTTTACTCCTTACTACCTTTTTTATTTTTACCTTTTTCTATTAATTTCTCTGTTATTCTTTACCTCTTAGCACTTGGTACAAACACTGTGCAATGCGTTCGCATGTTCAGGCAAACACGCACACATATAGGTGTTGTTGAATTTATTTTGTCGCTGTTGTTGTGTTTTTGATGGTTGCTTCTTAATGAAGATTAAATATGCGTCATTTTATTAGCGCTTATACGCTAAAACATGACTACATTGATGTTAGTCCACACATACACACATACTCATCAAACGAATGCATGGGTGACATACGAGTATGACGACGATGACATACGCTCGCTGACATTCATCAACAGCTTTCGAAACGTATACAGGGACAATAAATACATATTCCCAACGTGTTGTGGAAATATTGTGACGTTGATAAGTGTCTGTACCACCGCGGTTGTATGAAGGACACAGATTTTAAATTGCATCAACCTAACAAAATTGAGGTGATAGTGACTAACAAAATTCGGGTGGAATAAATTTAAGTGTTTGCCTAACCAAAAGGTCAGGGAGAAATTTCATAGAAACGATGTATGTTTAGTTTGTGTACTTATGGTGATTTCGATTCTGTAAAAAATGTTGCCCCGTCGACTCAAAATTCTGAAAAATATTTGCCCTTTTTGGGTGGAAGTCCCTCAGTCCCTCGAAATAAACTTATCTCCTATATCAAAATTCCAAAATGTGGTATAAAACTCCAGATATCGGGAAAAGGGCAACGGAAATGTTGCACTTTTTTGCAGAAAAGAAATCGCCATTAGATTCACAGCTTCCCTGAAGAGGGATATTCCGTCGAAGTAATGCAGGATCCACTTAGGGCATTTGTAATTTGTAATTAAATCAAAATCCATAATAAAGAAAGAGCGGACAATTTGTGACATTTATTTTTTAAAGATAAATTTATTCAAATTCGAAAGGTACATATTTCACTCATTCTTTCCAGCGTCGCACAATGACCAATACGCTCGCATAGCAGTATTTATATCCTATACCATACTGTGGTACTGGGTATTATTTCCTTACCTAAAACCAGTAGGGAAAGACCGAAAGTCTGGCGGGCCGACTATACATATAATACCATATACCTCCTTAACAATGCGAAAATGTGCATTGCGATAAGAATTTGGCAGTGTTCATACATGTAATAAGAAAACTATCTCTGCCGAATTTCGTACTGATCGGATATAAAACACGGTTTATACGGCGCTTACATGTCAAATCGGGTGAAACATATATATGGGGGCTATTTCTAAATCTGAACCGATTTTCCCTGAATTTCGCAGCGTTCATACATGTAATAAGAAAACTCTCTCTGTTAAATTTCGTACGGATAGAATATAATCAAATCGGATGAAACATATACATATATGTGGTAGCGTTCATTCGCGTTATAAGAAAAACTCTCTCTGCCGAATTTCGAACATATCGGGTGTAAAATACGGTTTCTACAGCGCTTACATGTCAAATCGGGTGTAACATATACTCGTATATGGGGGCTATATCTTAATCTGAACAGATTTGCTCCGAATTTGGTAGTGTTCATTCACGTTATAAGAAAACGCTCTCTGTCGAATTTCGAACAGATCGGGTGCAAAATACGGTTTCTACAGCGCTTACATATCAAATCGGTTGTAACATATATATGGGGACAATATCTAAACTGAAATTTTTTGGTTAGGAGTCCTTCGCACCTGGAAAGAACCCTACTGAAATCGCTCCAGCTTTAGATATAGCTCCCATATATATGTTTCGTCCGAGTTTGCCCTTTTGTCCCTATATAATCTGTATTTTACATCCAATTATTTTGAAATTTAGATGGCAGAGTTTACTGATTTATGGACCAAATAGCCGAATTTGAAGAAAATTGGCTCAGAGTTAGATATAGCTCCCATCAGGGACGTATCCAGAGACGTATCACTCAACATGAAAACTATTTGGAAGGCCGTTAAAAAAAACAATACAAAAGCGTAAAAAATGGTAACAGTAAAAGTAATAACAACTAAAAATAAGAAAAGTGCATTGTGCATCGATTTTCTTCGGAATGGTCTCAATTTATTCATAACCTTTCAGAGTTTACAATAAAATCACAAAAATATGACAATTATGCGTTTCTAGATGTTTTTATGAGGCTTTTATTTAAAAATTATTAAATTTTTCTCAAAAACTATGATTTTTTGCAATACTTTGTAAGATATCGCCGAAACCGCTGAACGGATGGAAAATGTATTGTGCGTAGTTGAAGGCTGCGTAGTTGAATTCTGAAGTTTGTAAAGCTTACCTGAACCAATTCGGATGAATGGTTCTCTAGTTATGCCATAATATGTGGTTCAACCTCTCTTTTTTCCTAACCTAAAGGGTTGTCTCTTTAAATTCTCGCGATAAGCTGTGATATGGAAAGAAATTAGTGGTTGAACCACATATAGTGGCATAACTCGAGAACCATTTATCTGATTTGGTTGAGGAAAGTTTTAAAGAATTAAATATTAAGTAGCCTTCAACTTCATATAATACCATTTTCCATCCGTTCAGCGGTTTTGACGATATACGAGTATTACAAAATATTGCAAAAAAATGTGATTTTTTGATAAAATTTTAATATTTTTAATATAAAACTCCCATAAAACAATATAAAAATGAACAAATGTTATATTTTTATGATTCTATCGTAAAGTCTGTTCGGTCATGAATTAAACAAGCCCATTCCGAAGAAAATCGATGCACAATTTAAAAAGTTATAGCTAATTTAGTAAGGTTTTAACTTTAAAACTTTCTTATCGATGTCAAATTTACAAAAACAAACTTTGAAAGCTAAGATTGGAGATTTTGACGTTTTTTGGCAAAACAGAAACCCAAGAAAACATTTTGTTTTTGTCGACCGGTGTAATATTGGTTGACTTTAAATTTATTATAACCAGATATGGCGAAAATTAAGTTAAAATTACATTTATGATTTTTTATTTTATTTATTTATATGAATTACAATACAAAGTAAATTTATATTCTAATTATAAGGTCCAGGGAAAGGCCGGGTTACAAAGACCATATGGCTAAATTTTTGCAGCGACAGACCAGAGCCTCTGGTGGGAATTGCACCCACGACCCCCAAACTCATAGGCGAGTACGCTACCAACTCACCTACTGGGGCGCTCATATTTATGATTTCTTATCTATCTACCTTTTTAACATGTAGATTGCAGTGATATAATGAGTTTGCACAACTGTGTATGTAAATTTGACTTTATATTGGGTGTGGTAATAAGTAGTACGGTTTTGGCCATTACACAGAACTTATCAAGGTATTTGCAAACGATTAACCTAGATATAATAAAGGCTTACGAAATCGTAAAATTGGCAACGACTAAATTAAGTGACATGCGTAGAAATTCAGATGCGGAGTTTGATAAACTATTTGAAGAATCCACACAACTTGCAAGAAGTTTTGGAATAGAAGCTGCACTACCTAGAAGAGTAGGCACTCAAAAGTATAGGGCTAATATTCCTGGTTCAGATGCCAAGGCGTATTTTAGGACAACATTGTACATACCATATCTGGACGAAGTAATATCAAATTTAAATAATAGATTTTCCGAACATGAAGCTATAATTACAAGTCTGTTTAATGTCGTTCCGATACGAGTTGTAAATCTAATAAAGGAAAATTTCGAAGAAGTCACTCTTTTTTACAAAAAACGATGTAAAAAATTCAGCAAAATCTGTTTTAGCTGAAATAAGTATATGGATTGATTATTGGAAGCAGAAGAAGGATAAGCCATCAAATGCATTAGATGCTATTTCAGTTTG
Source organism: Eudasyphora cyanicolor (assembly GCA_963930755.1). Classification (NCBI taxonomy): domain Eukaryota; kingdom Metazoa; phylum Arthropoda; class Insecta; order Diptera; family Muscidae; genus Eudasyphora; species Eudasyphora cyanicolor. The sequence goes on from OZ005737.1 coordinate 245,641,473, forward strand.
TGATGAGGACATGTTCCCAAGCGTTTTTACCCTTTTGTAGATACTGGCCACAATACCAGTGACAACGGCATCTGCTGAGCGAAGTTTCTCGACGTTAAGAAGAATAAAAACTTAACTACGGAACAGAAGGCCCGCCCCCCGAACCAAAATCCTGGATACGTCCCTGGCTCCCATATATATGTTTCGTCCGAGTTTGCCCTTTTATCCATATAGAATCTGTATTTTACATCCAATTGTTTTGAAATTTAGCAAATTTAGATTTAGATATAGCTCCCACATTTATATTTCTTCCGATTTGTCACTTAAGCCCTATAGAAGCTACATCCAATTCTTTTAAAATTTAGAATAGTAGACTTTACTTATCTATTTATCAACAATGCCGAATTTGATCAAAATCTATTCAGATTTAGATATAGTCTGCCTACACCACACTGCGTTCCAGGGTATTATGAATTTGTGCATTTGTTTGTAACTCCCAAAAGGAGAAGAGATAGACCCATTGTTTATTATTACGATCGATTTGGAATCACTTCCTGAGTTGATTTAACCATGTCCGTCTGTAGATGTTGTTGTTGTAGTAACAGTATATGTGTTTGTTGTCCATTAAATGTTGTTTTTATTCGCCTTGTATGGTGGGTTCTGCTGTATTTGTTTCCAGCCCGAGGAAGATGCTGCTTCCACTGGTTGGGTCCAAAGAGACCTGGGAACAAGTTGAGTAGGTTTGGCAGGGCAGTTAAAAAGGTGTAGTGTTTCGCAGGGTCCCTGGTTACAAGTGGGACATGTATTCGACGTGGTGCCATCAAGCCTTGCACAGTATTAATTGAGGCGGCTACACCAGCCAGATCTTAATTGGGACAAAAGTACTTTTGTCTCTCGTGGTAATTCCTCTTCCTCTGAAGCCACTGATAGAGGGTGGTCACCTAACACGACATTGACTCTGTAATTATTCACGGCTTCAGCGACTGCATCAGAGTGCATATCAGCCAGACCTGCCTGGTAAGCTCTTTGATCTAGAGGTTCTCTCTTGTAGCGTTGGACCTCGCGCTCTAGATCATGAAGGTCTTTCCTGATCTGCCTGGGATGTGGGCGCCTATCCACAAGATGGTGGTTTGGATGGCTGGGACGGTGGCAACCAAGCAGATACTGCTTCGACAGCAAAAAATTGTGTCGTCGCACGGTTATGATCTTCGTCTCCTCATGTAGGTGGTCCACAGAAGACATGAGAAGGCACCCTTTCGCAGTTCTCAGGGCGGCTTTTTGGCAGGTCTGTATCCATTCTTCCACTGCGTCTCGCCTACATTAGGTAACCACACTGGTGCTGCATAGTTTACCACAGACGAACATATCGCCTTGTAAGAGGTCAACAAGGTTTCTTTATCTGTTCCCCAAGTGCTGCCGGCTAGCGACTTGAGGACCTAGTTCCTACTTCTAATTTTATTGAAGATAGCTGTGGCATGCGCATTAGACCTGAAGAGACTATCAATGTGACACCAAAAACCTTAGGGTAGTTGGTGGTCGGAATTCTTGTGCCATCGACTATCACATTGAGTTGCAAACTCACTTGCGCTGTCCATGCAGTACACAGTGTGGCCGATGATTTGGTGGCGGATATTTTCAGGTTCCTCGCAGCGAAGCAATTGGCAATATCAGCCTGGTAGACATTCAGCCTTCCACATATCGATACCTCCATTCTAAACTATGCTAGGTGTAAAAAGGTAGTTTTTCAGGAGAGGCGATCAATGTTTGATTTTTTTTTAAATTTTTGTGAAATTCCTTTATAAGGTTAATCGAATGACCTGTACTGTTTTGTGGATAACTTTTGATTGGGTTGACGGATAAACACCAAATTTTTACTGAATATAATTTGGAATATTCTTAAATTAAAAATGCAGTTTCCCTAACAACATGCTAAGTCGACTTAGCACGTTTTAGAATGGAGGTATCGATATGTCATCGATCAAAGGACCCGTCGCCAGAATCGTATAGTCATCAGTATATGTGGAATTTCAGAGAGGTAGAGGTTAAACAGTGCCGGAGATATCACTCCACCTTGGGAAACTCCCAGTTCTCTACGGGGTTTGGACTTCTTGTTTCCAACGTTTCAAACTGTTCGGGAGGGTCGTGTTGGCGATGTCCTCAAAAAGCGTGACGTGGCTGACAGGATCGAAGGCCTTCCATAGGTCTAGCGTCAAGAGGACGGTCCTGTCACCGGGCTTGTTCAGTTTAAGACCGCGGCTCACATGCGTGGATATGGCGTGTAAAGCAGTAGTCGTACTATGCTGCTTTCGGAATCCGTGCTGATGATCAGCAATTGGAAAATGTCCAATCAGGCTCGGGAGGATTAACGCCTCAAGCGTCTTTGCTACTGGCGAGAGAATGGAGATAGGCCTGTACGATTCTCCCGTGCTCACATTTTTGCCCGATTACAGTAGCGGGGCCACTCTGCCCACTCGCGCACCTCTTCGGGTCAGTCACAGTGGTGGCACCAAATGTGACTGCCGGTCGTCTTTCCTGCCTGGATTCGAGAGTGACATAACCATTGCCCACAACTTACTAATACCGGAACATTAGTTGCACTGCTTCAGTTGATATAACTATTTATACCGCTTTTATTCGTCGAATTTCCTACTGATTTCTTGATTCAGTTCCCTGATTCTAGGATGAGCAGGTTTGGAACGACGAATTTCATCACGCTCGTCTGCTACTCCCGCTGCATAAGCTGGGAAATTAGGTCGTATCTCGGGTATTCGACCAGCAGGGATAAAGCAAGCGGCTGCTGCGTTGATGATGCCTCTGAATTTTTTCTCAGCTACCCGAACATCTGGATAGTTCACTGAAACTGCGGTTGGTGAATTATCTGAACTCGTTCCAGTCCGCTTTCCTTTGATTCAGGAAAGTACGGCGTTCAGAGATAATGAAATGTGCTGGTCTGTCTATGGAGAGGAGTATGGTGATGTGGTATGATCCCAATGATGACGGGCTGCCAGGTGATGTCAGTTATCAGACCAGGCGACACGATGGTGATATCTGGCGAGCTGCTAAAATCACCCATAATCTGTGTGGGGGCGTTCATTCACGATGCAGAACGTAGAGCCATCTATCCGCTCAGCCAAAGCTATGCCTCTATGGTCATTAGCTAGGAGAGAATGCCAAAGCTTATGATGGGCATTAAAGTCTCCTAGAACCACGCGATTATTGCCCTGCAGTAACGGACTAATGTCCGGCAAATAAGGCGGAGAACAGCTACCAATCGGTGGTATATATACGTAATACAGTTCTATCTCGGCAGTCCCGTCTCTAGATGAATCCTTCTTATGAAAGTGCAGGTCGTATTTATTGTCCAATTATTATCAAATTTAGCACAGTGCTCTTTTTTTACCCAAGGACGATCCCTATTGACATTAATGAAAATCGGTTCAGATTAAGATATAGCCTCCGTATATATGTTCCTCCTGATTTGATATTTAAGCGCTATTGAAACTGTATTTTATATCCAATCAGTTCGAAATTCGACAGAACGAGATTTCTAGTCACATAAATGAAGACTGCCAAAATTGGGGGAAATCGGATCCTGCCTATGTATTATTTAAGCGCTATTGAAACAGTATTTTACGTCCGATGTTTACACATATTATTTAGCAGAAATTAGGTTTTTGATCCTCCAAGATGATTACAATCTGTTTAGATTGTGTATATCCCCGTCAATTTGTTCCTTCCGATTATTGATTTATGATAGAATACTGCGCAGTTAAGATTATCGTTTCAGATCTAGTTTATTAAGATCAACATCATCAACTCCCCCTTGGAATAAGCCTTGATCAGGTGGTGGAGCTAAGTACTTTGTTAACTAAAACTAAACCAATTATTCCAAATTATTATCGCAATGCCTCTCCTCGCATTGTTAGACAAGTGCAGGGTATTACATAGTCGGCCCCGCCCGACCTTCTGTCTTTCCTTACTGGTTTTATTAATACATATCTTTTAAAATATCTCTTACATTGACTTAGATGGTAATCGATTGTAAAAAAATGTTTTCATAAAATTAAAGAATGGCTGCAAAGACGTCATCAATCTTTGAAATAAGTACCTTTTTTACTTAAAATAAAATAGTTTTAATATATAATTTATCTATAGTTTAAGCAGAAAATAACTTATTTTATAGACTATGGACTTCTTTGGAACCAAAAGCGTAATACATCGGTCTGGCCTGAGGCCTGAGACCCTATGTTCCTTTAGAGTATTCCGTTTCAGGAGGTTGAGCTATGTCGTCCGTTTGTCTGGTTGTTGCTCAGTATAACTCTCGAATGATGTGAACGATCGACCTCAAATTTTTAATGTGGTAAAATCTTCTTCTGCCATGCGAAGACGACATACAGATCCACAGATATTTGTTTCCTTTATTTTCAATTGCGACACCCAAAATGAGCTATTCTAACAATATCTATCGTGAATTTTCGATTTACTGCACCAAGCGACCGACTAATCCAACTAAAATTCTCTTAAAGTACATGGTACAAATGTGGAACATGTACCTGCTAAAGTATTTACATTTTCAATCTCATTTCCCGTGAGGATATGTATATGAAGGCACTTTTAGGCGAACAGAAGCTACAGTACCAACATTTACAATCCATATAATCGTAATACACCCCGAACCTGCTTGTGTGTCCATGTTGTGTTGCCTGTTTCAAAATATCTCTTACCTGTTCATAGTCAGTGGAAATGGTGCTGTGAACGAGTTTGAAACGAGGTGCTCCAAGCGATTAGACACTCTACTACTACATACACATGTACATTACTGCTCGAGGACATTTGGTTGTCGCTGTAGTCGTGTATGTAACACTTGCTTTGGCGGGAGTCGTGTTGTTCTTGTTGTTCGCTCAGTCGTTCATTCATTCACTCATTTGTGTTGCAATGTTCTTGTTATTTCGAAATTGTTACAAATTTATCTCATGTTCGGTGACCTTCAGTTTTCCTGCGTAAATGTGCAAATTACCCAGTTTTACAAAAGGTGAGATATTACTGGTGTTTTAAATGTCCTCAAGCCCAATGGGAACGGAAAGAATGCAAAGCTAAGCACCAACAGAACACGGAATATAGTAGTACAATTACCAGTTAAGGGTTTTGAAAATCCAACAGAATGAGATACAGAAACAATTTGCATATAATTTTCGTATATAATTTCACAGGAAATGGCAACAGAATTGGTAGAACCGAGCAAAACGATGGTAATGGAATGATGTGAGATGTTGCTAAGTGACAATTAAGACACTTAATTCTTCCTCTTTTTCGAGTAATTAGTTAATGTAATCACGCTAATGCTAAGAACATTTGAAATTGCTTGCAGTTCGATTTAAAGGCATTGTGTCTAAATTTGCGAGCACTTACACTAAGCAACACCAAAATAGGTAAGAATTCTCGTACTAGTTAGACACTAACTTATAAAATATTTCCAGAAATGTAAGTCAAAAACTAATAACAATAAAAAATTTCCATTATGAAGAAAACAACCAGTAAGGAAATGCAGAAATTCGGGCAGGTGTGACCATGTATACACTACACTCCCCTAAAAATGTACAACCGGGCATTGAAATAATAATTTGGAATAATTAGATTCGTTTCAAATAAAAAAGTACTTAGCTACACCGCCACGTCAAGGCTTATTTCAAGGAGGAGTTGAATATGTTGATAAAATAATAACGGGATGTAAAATACGACTTCAATACAGCTTCTACAGGGGATATATCTAAATCGGAATCGCTTTCCCTCAAATTTTGCAATGTGGGTCCTTGTACGAGGAACAGCTAGCCCACTTAATTGCAAAATGACTGAATGTGAAATGTAGCTTCTGTAGCGCTAAAAGTCCAAATAGGAAGGAACATATATATTGGGGCTATATCTAAATTGAACTGATTTTCCTGATGTTTAGTATTGCATCTAAATGTATCAAGCGACTTCTCCCTGTCAATTTTTATAAAGATCGGTTAAAAAATGTTGCATATACAGTGCATGTGTGCCAAATCGGAAGTACATATCGTCCTTGGGCCAAAAGAAAGATATGTACAAAGCTTCGTTGAGATCGGGTCATAATTGCGGACGGACAGACGGACATTTCCAAATCAACTCAGTAACTGATTCTGTGTCGGTCGGTATAATAAAAGATGGATCTATTTCTTCTCCTTTTAGGTTTTACAAACAAATGCACAAGCTCATAATCCCTGGACCATTGTGTGCCTTAGGGTATAAAAATGTAAATATATAGGGTGCAAGTGCATTTTCGATGTACAAAGTGGGTGTGGGACCGCCCATATATGCCAAATTTTGAAATTGATATATCTTGCACAATTTGTTAGCTAGAGTGCTGTAGTTTTGTACATATGTATCTGGTGGTAGTCTACCTGATTGGTTTAACAATGGGCGTGGCACCGCCCATATAAGCCTAATTTTGAAATTAAGATATCATCCACAATTTGTTAGCGAGAGTGCTACATATGTAGTCTACGTGATTTATCCAAAAAATGGGCGGAAACGGGCCAATGAGCGAGCCCATATAAGCCAAATTTTGAAATTGACTTATCTTGCACAATTTTTTAGAGAGAGTGCTGTAATTGTTTGTATATGTATCTGGTGGTAGTCTACGTGATTGGCCCAAAAATGGGCGGAATTGGACGAATGGGCGTGTCCCCGCCCATTCAAGCCAAATTTTGAAATTGATATATTTTGCACAATTTGGTAGCGAGAGTGCTGTAATTTTGTGCATATGTATCTGGTGGTAGTCTACGTGAATGGTCCAAAAATGGGCGAAAACGGACCTATGGGCGTGGCACCGCCCATATCAGCCAAATTTTGAAATTTAGATATTTTTCACAATATGTTAGAGTGCTGTAATTTTGTACATATGTATCTGGTGGTAGTCTACGTAATTGATCCAAAAATATGTGAATGGTCCAAAAATGGGCGAAAACGGACCTATGGGCGTGGCACCGCCCATATCAGCCAAATTTTGAAATTTAGATATTTTTATACCCTACACCACACTGTGGTACAGGGTATTATAACTTTGTGCATTTGTTTGTAACACCCAAAAGAAGAAGAAATAGACCCATCGTTTATTATACCGATCGACTTAGAATCACTTTCTGAGTTGATTGTAATTAATGTATTCTTGTAATCAAAGTACAGGTCGCAATTATGGTCCGATCTCGACGAAACTTTACACATATCTTTTTTTTGGCCCAAGGACGATCCCTATTGAATTTGGTTAAAATCGGTTCAGATTTAGATATAGCCCCCATATATATGTTAGCCCCGATTTGACATTTAAGCACTGTAAAAACTTCATTTTATATCCGATCAGTATGAAATTCGGCAGAAAGAGGTTTCTTATTATATGGATGAACACTGTTAAATTTGGAAGAAATCGGTTCAGATTTAGATATATCCCCCATATATACGTTACCCCCAATTTGACATGTAAGCGCTGTAAAAATGTTATTTTATATCCGATCAGTGCGAAATTCGGCAAAGAGAAGTTTTTTATTACATGAAGGAATTCTGCTAAATTCGGAGAAAATCGGATCAGATTTAGATATAGCCCCCATATATATGTTACCCCCGATTTGACATGTAAGCGCTGTACAAACTGTATTTTATATCCGATCAGTGCGAAATTCGGCAGAAAGAGGTTTCTTATTACATGAAGGAATACTGCCAAATTCGGAGAAAATCGGTTCGGATTTAGATATAGCCCCCATATATATGGTACCCCCGATTTCACATGTAAGCGCTGTAAAAACTGTATTTTATATCCAATCAGTATGAAATTCGTCAGAAAGAGGTTTCCTATTATATGAATGAACAGTTTTAAATTTGGAAGAAATCGGTTCAGATTTAGATATAGCCCCCATATATACTTTAGCCCCGATTTGACATGTGAGCGCTGTAAAAATGTTATTTTATATCCGATCAGTGCGAAAGTCGGCAAAAAGAGGTTTCTTTCTACATGAAGGAATACTGCAAAATTCGGAGAAACTCGATTTAGATTTAGATATAACTCCCATATATATGTTACCCCCGATTTGATCTGTAAGCGCTGTAAAAACTGTATTTTATATCCGATCAGTGCGAAATTCGGCAGAAAGAAGTTTCTTATTACATGAAGGAATACTGCCAAATTCGGAGAAAATCGGTTCAGATTTAGATATAGCTCCCATATATATGTTACCCCCGATTTGACATGTAAGCGCTGTAGAGACTGTATTCTATATCCGATCAGGACGAAATTCGACAGAAGGAGGTTTTTTTACATGAATAAGTATTCAGGGAAGATGGGTTCAGATTTATATTAAAGCTCCATATATATGTTCCTCCTGATTTGGTATGAAACCGCTATAGAAGTTGTATTTTACTTCCGATCATTAAAATTTTCCAGAAAGATGTTTCTCACTTCAGAAACGAATATTGCTTAATTTAGCGATTATCGTTTCAGAATTAGATAATATGTTTCTACCCATTTACCAATTATTCCAAATTATTATGGCAATGACCCTTATAGCATTGTTAGGGAGGTGTAGGGTATTATATAGTCGGCCCCGCCCGACTTTCTGCCTTTCCTTACTGGTTCACAATATGTTAGAGAGAGTGCTGTAATTGTGTACATATGTATCTGGAGGTAGTCTACCTGATTGGTTTAACAATGGGCGGGATCGGACCAATGGGCGTGGCCCCTCTCATATAAGTAAAATTTTGAAATTGAGATATGACGAACATTTTGTTAGCGAGAGTGCTGTAATTTTGTACATATATATCTGGTGGTAGTCTAAGTGATAGTTCCAAAAATAGCCGGTATCAAACCAAAGGGCGTGCCCCGCCCATATAAGTCAAATCTTGAAATGAAGATATCTTGCACAATTTGTTAGTGAGAGTGCTGTAATTTTGTGTATATATATGGTGGTAGTCTACATGATTGGTCCAAAATTGGGAGGAATCGGATTTATTGGCGTGGCATCGCCCATATAAGCAACCTTTTGAAATTGAGGTATCTTGCACAATCTGTTTGCGACAGTGGTGTACTTTTATATATGTGTGTCTGGTGGAAGCCTACGTGATTGGTCTAAAAATGGGCGGGATCAGACTAATGGGCGTGGCCCCGCCCATTAAAGCCACATTTTGAAATGGAGATATCAAGCACAATTTGTTAGCGAGAGTGCTGTTATTTTATGTATATATATTTGGTGGCAGGATTCGTGATTGGTTCAAAAATGGACGGGATCGGAAATCTTAATCTGGTGCAACGAAGTGGACCGTGTCCAGCTAGTGTCTTATAAAAAAGGTTCAGAACGGAAGTACTCATTGTATTTGTTCGCGAGGAATATTTTTCTCAAAGACACCTACTATAAATGTCAATAATTTGTACGACTTTAGGTGGGTGAGAGGCGGGGACGACTGTCTAGAGAAAAATATTCCTCCAATGGTTTATTTATTCCGTTCTTTGGACATAATCGTGTATTCTTATCCCTTTCACTCCAAAATCAGCACTGTGTCAACTAACCTCTCTGATTTCTCAGAGGTATCCTCCATTGGGTCTCCTTTCTGTTACACTTTGGGACTAGCACTGCGATCTTGATAAAGTTTGGCACGAAGGACTCTGTTTTGGCACTGGCGGATATAGCATCCTCTTTCAATAGTAATTTTGTTATCAAAAAAGGTGATATGTTCAGGAAACGTCCCACACGCTCATATTTTGATGAACTGGTACGTCAACAAACAAAATTGTTGAATTCGGCACGATACCAATACACATGAGATCCAACAGCGTCCAATTCATCCCAACAAAGTGATTGTCTGGTGTGGTTTTGGGCTAATGGCAGGACGCACTGTGCAACAACATTTTGTTGAAGGGCTGTGCATAACATTTTGTGGTATTATATTTAGTGCTAAAGACGAAAACATATAAAAAAATTTAAGGTAATTTTTTAAACAAAAATTCTTTATAATTCCCATTTTCTTGGAAGGTGTCTTTAGTATTTGGACCATATTTTTATACCCTACACCACACTGTGGCACAGGGTATTATAACTTTGTGCATTTGTTTGTAACACCCAAAAGGAGAAGAAATAGACCCATCGTTTATTATACCGATCGACTTAGAATCACTTTCTGAGTATTTAGCTATGTCCGTCTGTCTGTCTGTCCGTCTGTCTGTCTGTCCGTCTGTCTGTCTGTCCGTCTGTGCATGTATTCTTGTAATCAAAGTACAGGTCTCAATTATGGTCCGATCTCGACGAAACTTCACACATATCTTTTTTTGCCCAAGGACGATCCCTATTGAATTTGGTTAAAGTCGGTTCAGATTTAGATATAGCCCCCATATATATGTTAGCCCCGATTTGACATGTAAGCGCTGTAAAAACTTTATTTTATATCCGATCACTATGAAATTCGGCAGAAAGAGGTTTCTTATTATATGAATGAACACTGTTAAATTTGGAAGAAATCGGTTCAGATTTAGATATATCCCCCATATATACGTTACCCCCGATTTGACATGTAAGCGCTGTAAAAATGTTATTTTATATCCGATCAGTGCGAAATTCGGCAAAGATAGGTTTCTTATTACATGAAGGAATACTGCTAAATTCGGATAAAATCGGTTCAGATTTAGATATAGCCCCATATATATGTTACCCCCGATTTGAACTGTAAGCGCTGTAAAAACTTTATTTTATATCCGATCAGTATGAAATTCGGCAGAAAGAGGTTTCTTATTATATGGATGAACACTATTAAATTTGGAAGAAATCGGTTCAGATTTAGATATAGCCCCCATATATATGTTACCCCCGATTTGACCTGTAAGCGCTGTAAAAACTGTATTTTATATCCGATCAGTGCGAAATTCGGCAGAAAGAGGTTTCTTATTACATGAAGGAATACTGCCAAATTTGGAGAAAATCGGTTCAGATTTAGATATAGCTCCCGTATATATGTTACCCCCGATTTGACATGTAAGCGCTGTAGAGACTGTATTTTATATCCGATCAGTACGAAATTCGACAGAAGGAGGTCTTTTTACATGAATAAGTATTCAGGGAAGATCGGTTCAGATTTACATTAAAGCTCCATATATATGTTCCTCCTGATTTGGTATCAAACCGCTATAGAAGTTGTATTTTACTTCCGATCATTAAAATTTTCCAGAAAGATATTTCTCACTTTAGGAACGAATATTGCTTAATTTAGCGATTATCGTTTCAGAATTAGATAATATGTTTCTACCCATTTACCAGTTATTCCAAATTATTATGGCAATGACCCTTATCGCATTGTTAGGGAGGTGTAGGGTATTATATAGTCGGCCCCGCCCTACTTTCTGCCTTTCCTTACTGGTTTATGTATATGCTTGATACAGCCGCGATGCACGTTAAATTAAAGAAATTATAAGGACTACAAATGTTAATAATGAGACTTTTTCTGACATCCTAACAAAGAGAACAAAGCCAATTTAAAGAAAATGTATGGATAAATGTAGAAATTACAGTAGCTTTGATAGAATTTCAACATAATTTGGTTTTTTACCCCAACTATTGTAAACAAGGGTATATGTCAGTAGATGCTGCCGGCCAAAAGTGTAACACATCGATGGAGTGACCTAAGAGACCCGTAAAATATGTCTTGGGCCATTCTAGGTCATTTGCGCAATGTCCGTCAGCCTGTATTTCTGTCTGTCTGGTTGGTGCACACGAGAACTTTCAACAGGATTAAACGATTAACTTCACACTTGGTATGTATCAATATTTTTTTGCGATCTTAGGCCAGGGGTCAAAGGGTCAAAATTTAGTCAAATATTGATTCTTTAATAACGTCTATACTACTTATCGAAATCTTTCACAATTACACACTTAGTATAAGTTTCATGGTAGCTATCATTTTGAGAAAATGGGCGAAGTTGTCATGCCCCTTTTGGTACCTTGCATACAAATGGACAATTTTGCACGAAAAGTTAACGGCTTATAACTTAAATTCCAGTCTATGCAAATACTTGACGTTTTGTGAAGTATAATGCTTTTATAGTACCTATAGCCGCGTAAAAATGCGCGTTATTGGCACGCCCCTTTTTGTACCTTTGACAGATATCCTGCACAAAAAGTTAACTGGTTATAACTGTGATTTCCACACAAAGTCCAGTCAAATACTTAACATTTTGTGGAGTGTAATGCCTTTACAGTACCTATAGTCCAGTGCAAAATGGGCGTTATGATCAAGCCCCTTTTGTACCTCCCATACAAATGGACCATTATGCACAAAAATTAACGGTTTATAACTTCGATTCCTGCACATACAAACACGTGTAATTTTGTACAGTGTAATATTTTATAGTACCCGTCGTATATAAAAAAATTGTCGTTATTGCCACCCCCTTATTGGTACCTCCCAAACAAAATTACGAAAATAAAAAATATGAAACTTTTTTTTAATTTCCCTATTTTTTACAATATGTGTCCTCATTTATACATTTATCCATAGAGTTTTCGCAAATAGACACTGTTTTCTTCGTTAGGATGCTAGCTTTAGAACAAATGGAAAAACATTCTTTGCGATATTTTTCTATTTTTTATGGTTTCTTTCGTGAATGCAAAAACATTTTTTTTAAATCAAATTTTTCTATTCTGTATGGTTTTTTGTGAAAGCAAAAAGGGCTTTTTAAAAAAATCAATTTTTTTAACGACAGATACTAAACTTTTCTACGTAAAAGTGATGTTTCCAGCATTTCTAATCCTCATAATATCCTTTAATTTAAATGGTATCCCGACTGTATGGAGCTTATACTTCAACAAATATGGTCCAACTACGAAAGGTACCATCGACGAAGATTGGAATTTTAGAAAAAAATTTAAAAAAACTTTATGACTCAATCTATATCAAAAAAGTTTTAAGGGAGCGCCCCAGTAGGCGAGTTGGTAGCGTACTCGCCTATGAGTTTGGGGGTCGTGGGTTCGATTCCCACCAGAGGCTCTGGTCTGTCGCTGCAAAATTCAGCCATATGGTCTTTGTAACCCGGCCTTTCCCTGGACCTTAAAATTAGAATATAAAATTTACTTTGTATTGTAATTCATATAAATAAATAAATAAATAAATAAAGTTTTAAGGTCTCGGACAAAAAAATTTTTTTTTTTTTTGTATAGTGTAATCAAAAAAATCTTTTCGGCTATAAATATTTGTATGTAAGCGCTGAAAAACTGTATTTTGTGTCCGATTAGTACGAAATTTGGCAAAAATATGTTTTTTTATTGCATGAATGAACACTGCTAAATTTTGGGGAAATCGGTTTAGATTTAGATATAGCCCCCGATTTGACATGTAAACGCTGTAGAGACTACACGGAGGAAAATCGCCATTTTTGATATGTTTAAATTCAAAGAAAATATACTTGGAAACTAAATTTTTAAATATTATATATTTTGAAACAAATATATTTTATTTGAAAATCAAGAAATTTTGTTTGGAACGCATATATTAATATATTACAACAAAATATATTTGCGAACAGACTGTCACAAATAAAATATGTGCTTAGACACAAATAAAGATATTGTTTAAGAATGTATCCAAATACATTACATTTAAAAAACATTTAAAACTTTTTCTTTGATTTCGTGTTATGCATCCTTTTTTCTTTTACAGCACTAATTTTTAATTTATAATACAATAATACAACTGTCAATCCATCAATGTTATTTGTCGTTACCCAAGATTATACGATTTAAATTTTCATAGAATTTTACAAACATATATAATTTCTAAAAAAACAACAACTATAAACAAACTAAGCACCGTTTCGGAAATATTACATGTTTCCAAATAAAAAAATATTAGGATGAAAACATAATTTGGTTTTGAACAACATCCCCCCAAACATATAATATTTGTGCGTGTCAAATATTATATATTTGGAGTGTATCCTAGACATATGTATATTTCCAGCAGAATATGTTTGGAACAATATACTACAGAAGCGATTTTTTTTCAGCGTGTATATTTTATATCCAATCTGTTCGAAAGTGGAGCTAAGTACTTTGTTAAGTGAAACGAATCCAATTATTCCAAATTATTATAAAATAAGTAAGAAAGTCCAGTCGGGTAAACCGACTAATGAATACCCTCACCTTGAGTCTCAAAAAATATTAGTAAATTTATTTTTTTTTTGTTTTATTTGAATTATTTATTTATTTATTTATATGAATTACAATACAAAGTAAATTTATATTCTAATTTTAAGGTCCAGGGAAAGGCCGGGTTACAAAGACCATATGGCTGAATTTTGCAGCGACAGACCAGAGCCTCTGGTGGGAATCGAACCCACGACCCCCAAACTCATAGGCGAGTACGCTACCAACTCGCCTACTGGGGCGCTCATTATTTGAATTATTATCAATTTAAATTTAATTTAATAACTTTATAGTATGTACTGGTATTAAAGTTAGAAGCTGTTTACTTTTGGTACAAAATGATCCATTTGTGTACACGGGGGAAAATCGTCATTTTTGATATGTTTGAAGTGAAAGAAAATATACTTGGAAACGATTTTTTTAAATATTATATATTTGTTAACAAATAAATTATATTTGAAAATCAAGAAATTTTGTTTGGAACGCATATATTAATATATTAGAACATAATTTATTTGCAAACTGACTTTCACAAATAAAATATGTATTTACACACAAACAATGTTATTGTTTAATATGTTTTCCAAATATATTTTATTTAAAAAAGATTTTTAAAACTTTGCTGACTTATTCGAATTTTAGTTAGTTTTTCCTAGTTTTCGTGTTAAACTCTATAGCTAAAAATGTCTTAATTTATATATATTCCAATTCATCACTTTTTGTCAATCCATTAATGCAATTTATATTTACAAAATATTATACGATTTAAGTTTCAATTAAGTTTTACAAAAATATAAATATATAAAAAAAAATGCTCTTTGAACATCTGAAAAACAGAAAACATGTCTCTATATTAATGCATTGATACATTGCCAAAATATTTAAAGACAAATTAATCTTTGTTTCAGAAAAACTAGTTCCAAATAAAAAAATATTAGAATGTGAACATATTTTGGTTTAAAACAATATCCTCCCAAAACATATAATATTTGTGGGTGTCAAATATTATATATTTGGAGTGTACCCTAAACATATGTATACTTCAAGCCGAATATGTTTGGGACAATATACTACAGAAGCGATTTTTTTTCAGCGTGTAAGAGGTACCAAAAGGGGCGTCCCAATAACGGTCACTTTTTCTGGACTCTAGGTACTAAAGAAGCATTACACTGTACAAAATTTCAAGTATTTTCGAGGGCGGTTCGGAAACTTCTTAGCCTATCAATGAAAGAGAATAGTTAGTTTTTCAGAAATGTTTTTCATTTTTCAATATATTCTCCTGAAACTTCAATACACTTAGTTCAACGCATATCTAGCAATTCTATCCCTTGATTAAAATAGTTTTCCTCAAGGTCTTCAAAATAGTGGTTTACAACTGTAATTGCATCTTCATTACTCTGAATTTATCGTTTTACCCTTTTGCAGATAGTCATTCAATAAAATACCTTTGAAGTCCCAAAAAACCGTTGCCATAACCTTACCAGCCGATTAAATTGTTTTTGCCTTATTTGGGGCACTTCCTCCAGCTTCAGTCCATTGTTTGGAGTCCAAACAAGCTTGAGAAATGTTCATTCTTATGCGTTTTTGGTCGACTGTTAACAAGTGCGGCACCTATCTTGCAGAAAGCTTTTTCATCTGTAGTTCTTCATGCAAAATTAAATGGACTCGATCATTTGAGATGCCCATGATATTAGCTATTTCACGCACTTTTATTCGTCGATCATTTAATACCATATCATGCACTTTGGCTACAATTTCTGTTGTTGTTGCTGTTTTTGGACGTCCACTACGTGGTTCATCTTCAATCCTTGTACGACCACGTTTAAATTCAGCAACCCAATTTTTTACTGTTGCATATGAAGGAGCACTTTCACCTAACACATTCACCATATCATTATGAATTTCTTGTCCCGATAAACCTTTTTATACCCTCACTTTAGTGTGACGAGGGTATATATCATTTGCTACGGAAAAAAGTGTAACACATCGAAGTAGTGATCTAAGACCCTAAGTATGTTCGGAGGAAATCCGTTTTGGGTCATTTTAAGTCGAATGAGCAATGTCCGTCCGTCTGTCTGTGTGTCTGCTGGCTGGTGCGCACGATAACTCTCGAAAGGAGTAACCGATTGACTTCAAATTTGGTATGTGGTAATATTTTTTTCTATCTCCGGCTAAGTTCGAAGATGGGCCATATTGGCCCATTCCTTCTAGTACCTCCCCCACAAAGGGTTAAAATGTTGTGAAATATTGATTCTTTAATAACTACTATACTACTTATTCTAATCTTCTGAAATTCCACACATAGTATTAGTTTATTAGTCGCTATCAACTCGAGAAAAATGGGCGAAGTTGCCACGTCCCTTTAGATACCTCCCACACAAATGCACCGTTTTTAACAGCTTATAACATTAATAATAAATGTAAAAATACTTGAAATTTTGCACAGTATTATGCTTTTATATTGCCTACAGTCCAGAGAAAAATAGGCGTTGTTGCCACGCCCCTTTTGGTACCTCCCATACAAAGGTACCATTTTGCAGCAAAAGTTAACAGCTTATAACATTAATACAAGTGAATAATAATACTTGAAATTTTGTACAGTGTAATGTTTTAATAGTGCCTATAGTCCTGTGAAAAATGGGCGTTATCGCCACGCCCCTTTTTGTACCTCCCACACAAAATGGCCAAATCATACCACAATTTAATATCGCATAACGTTTATACCAGTGCACATAAACGCTTATAATTCGGCGCAGTGCAATGAATTTAAAGTATCTACTGTTCAGCGAAAAATATGTGTATTTGTTAAACTCCTTCTGGTAGCTCCCACACAAATTGACAGAATAATTCGTGTAATATTCTATATTACATTACTTACAAAGTGACACAAATTGACAGAATAATTCGTGTAATATTCAATATTACATTACTCACAAAGTGAGGGTATACCTTAGTCGGTTTACCCGACTGAAACTTTCTTACTTGTTTATGTAAATATTTAATGACACCACGCATTTCTAATTTTTCCATTGAAAAAAAAATCGCGGATGCGTCATTTGTGAACACCTGTTTCTATATGAAGGAGTTGCCAGATCGAAACAAAATTTAACATGTGTTCATAGCAGAGATGGAAGTTTCCAAAAACACTTAACTTTTTTCTGTTTATACCGCGCTTTTTGTGCTAGGCTAAGAAGTTTCCGAACCGCCCTCGTATATGCACTGGTATTAAGGTTATAAGCTGTTAACCTTTTGTTGTAAAATGGTCCATTTGTGTGGTAGGTACCAAAAGGGGCGTGCCAATTACGGCCACTTTTCTCTAGACTCTAGATACTGTAAAAGCATTGCACTATATGAAATTTCAAGTATTTGTATGTACTGGTATTAATGTTAAAAACTGTTAACTTTTGGTACAAAAAGGTCAATTTGTGTGGGAGGTACCAAAAGGGGCGGGCCAATAACGCCAATAACTGGACTCTAGGTACTATAAAAGCATTAAACTGTACAAAAATTTAAGTATTTTTATGCACTGGTATTAAAGTTATAAGCTGGTAACTTTTGGTTCAAAATTGTCCATTTGTGTGGGAGGTACCAAAAAGGGCGAGGCAACTTCGTCCATTTTTCTCGAGGTAATAATGACTAATAAACTTGTACTATGTGTAGAATTTCAGAGGATTCAAATACGTAGTATATAAGTTATTAAATAATCAATATTTCACTAAATGTTCACCCTTTGTGGGGGAGGTACTAGAAGGAGTGGACCAATATGGCCCATCTTCGAACTTAGCCGGAGATAGAAGAAAATATTACCACATACCAAATTTGAAGTCAATCGGTTACTCGTTTCGAGAGTTATCGTGCGCACCAGCCAGAAGACAAACAGACAGACGGACGGACATTGCTCATTCGACTTAAAATGACCCAAAACGGATATCCGCCGAACACACTTTGGGTCTTAGGTCACTCCTTCGATGTGTTACACTTTTGGTTTGTAGCAAATGATATATACTAGACCGGGTCACCAAAAAAAGTTATCAAATGCGAGGCGGAATATGAAAGCCCACTTCGAGACAATCGCAAAAACTTTTTTTTTATTTTTTTCGGAGCCCGCGGAATCGGCCCAAAATGGTTTTTTATCGTATCTTTTTTATTTGTAGGACGATTGTCACATGCGATGCGTCAATGTGTTTGTTCTCGACCAGTACTACAATGTCTCATAGATGTCGCCGATGTACCACGTAATTTTCTAATGAAGACATGACTTTTTTTGTTTTTGATTAAAAGTGCGTACAACCAAAGCAAAATGTTAATGGTTTTTAAAGCGCTTTAATCCTATGGAAGAATATTTTTAAATTTTAGAGGTAGAAACTGCAGTACGTGAAGTCTACATTAGAAAATGACTTGGTACATCAGCGTTTGCTATGAGGGAAATGTAGTACTTATCGAGACCAATACAATGATGTGTCGCATGTGAATATCGAGCTACAAACAAAAAAGTTATTTTGGGCCGATTCCGCGGTCTCGGAAAAAATTGAAAAAAATGTTTTTGCGAATGTCTCGACGTAAGCTTTCATATTCCACCTCGCATTCGGGAACTTTTTTTAACATGGAGGCCAACCCGGTTTAATATATACCCTCCTCTCTAAGGTGAGGGGATGAAAAGACTCGAGTCATTTGCAACAAAAAATCATATAATGTCATGCTACTTGTAAATAAAATTGGAAGACCCTATTCAAATTATTCACAGTCTAGTGCCTCGTTGGGTGTGTGTGTGCTCAGATGACCTAATTATATGCCAAATAAATGCAGTTTTATTACCCAATCATGTGAAAAGTGAAATTCACTCTAAAAGTTCATTCTGCAAATTCTTAAAATTTCTCTTTGTTCCTGCTTTATAACTTTATACTTATCCTTGACTCTAATAAGGAAAAGTCCTCTAGCAATTTTGGCAACCACCACATTGCTAGAGCCAAGGAAAATGTTATCTCAAAGAAAATGTCACAAATTTGTAGTATGATTTGCCTGGAGCTCATCTTCGAAAATAATTTCTTTCATTTGATTTAATTATGGCTGTGTGTATGGCAGGACAGGGAAAGATGGTGAAAATATGAAAAGGAAAGAGCTGGCGCAGGCGGAGCAGAAGTTAGTTCCTTTCGCAGCAGATACCTGTATCAGTCGATGTTCGGTGCTTCATAAAGACAAAGACGAAGACGACAACTGGATGTGCGAGACTTGTCTTGAGTTGCTCATGTTCAAGCAAATTCTCATTGGCGTGTGACACGTTTATACGTGTCAAAGATTTTTCAAGATTTTGCTGCCATAACATCATTTGTAATTCTCAGAGTCTCAGCTACAGTATGCAAAAGTAGACAGGTTTATATAATAGAGTGCGACGAAATTGTTATGCAATTAGGTAATTCCTGCACTGACTGGCTGTCCAGAAGGACTGAAGCTGGAAAGATGTAATTAAACATGAGTGCCGCATGTGGGATGCAGATCGGTGGTACCAAATTTTTCAAAATTCATACACCTAGAGGACACATGGCGACAAAGTATTATAAATATGGAATAGCTCCTTAGTTGAATAAAACTGCACAAACAAATTTTAATTTGAATTTTGACACAATGTTTCCAATGTGCCTATTCAACGAATTTGTCAAGCACTTTTTGGTACAGAAATAGCCGTGGAAATCGCTTCAGTCGTGTTTGTAAAGTTACAACCTATTACCCTCTCACATCGTGTGTTGCTATAGTAAATTCATATTTGAACACGCACCGTGGTACTTTAACAACAACATCCATTCTTTACCTTCTTACCGTAGTCTTTTACATATACACATACTTACACACACAAGTAGGTCCTTACATCCGTACATACATCTTCACATCCGTACATCTCCGTTGTCTTTGCTTGCATACTCGTATGTTCATGTATGTGTGAGATTCTGTCTCTCTCTCGACTTGATTCTCCGTATGTACATCGTTCACTTCTTGATAATTCTTTATAGCTTGAAGTTTTCATAGGTGTACGTGCTTGGATTTTGATGCTTCTTTTTGGTGTGGCGATGTTGCTGTTGTTTGTTGTTTTTTGTTTAAGTATTCGGCGTTGGAGGAACAGCTTTTGCTGGAGCTGTTGTTTCAGCTCAATGCTGACACTGCAACTGTCTGAAAGAAAGATTGATGGTGTATGTAGTTAAAAAAATTACAAGTACTACTTCTACAAGTACCGGATGTTGTTTTGTTCATTGCATTAAGCACAACACATAATATTGTCCACCAACAGTGGAGCGGCAATGTCAATGAGTTACTAAATACCATGATGGTGTTGTAAGGGTAGTCCTCGGATCTAGCTACAGCTTTGCTAGGCAGACTATCAAAAAGACGATTTAATATATAAGGCACGGCAATAAATGAAAGCCCTAAACAAAAGCTCAAATCCGGTGGAACTGGCTCACATCGGATGGATGGATACTCGTAACGGACATAGGTAGAAACAGTTTCTATGTTTTATATATCACAGTACAGCATTTTTCAACTCATTGATTTCTGCGAATTGGACATGAAAGTAGCCCCAAAAATAAGAACTTCTGCTTCATTCGTTTAGTCAAGTTGGCTCTATTAATAATTTAATGGCCATACGATTTTTTTTTTTGCTCAAGGTGGATTTTTAGAAATTTTCTCTGGAATATCTCTTTTGTTGAACAAATCCATCGAATTCCATGATTTTTTAAATATCATTCCCGGTTTTTTTAAAATATCGTATCGTCATAAACGTTTGTTTGAGCAACAAAAATCAAAATCCAAAAAATTTTATCTACTCCATACTGCATAAAAAAAATAATTATTATGTCTTAAATAAAAAGTTATAATCAAAAATTTAAAAAAATCGACAAGTCATTTCTTCATGACTACTTAAAAACATAAAAACAAGTTGTAAACTGTCCGATTTGTCGTAGAATGTCCCATATACATATTTAAATATTGCAAGAAAAATCTAATTTTTTGGGTAGGTATTAATATTTTTTAATTAAAACCTTAAAAACCTCGAAAATTTCACGATTATTATATTTTTAAAATTTTATCGTATAGTCTGATCAGTCTTTGATTTTCTTCGGAAATCTCATCTTATCCATGATCGATCAGACTACGCTAAAATAAAAAAATATAGGCCCTTATTCATAAAAATTTAATGAAGTTTTGAAGAACGCTTTAACACTGCTAAAGCGTTCTTCAAACCTTCTTTAACTTTTTATGAATAAGGCCCATAATAATTGCGTATTTTTTAATGTTTTTAAGGGATTTAATTAAAAAATAATTAAAATATTCTCAAAAAATTGGATTTTATCGTAATATATCTTTGAAACAGCTGATGGGATGAAAAAATTATACTTATATAAAAAAAAACCTTAAAAACATAGTAGATTTCACAATTATTATATTTTGATAATTTTATTGTAAAGTCTGATCGGTCATTGATTTTCTTCGGAATGATCTCATCTTATCCATGACCGATCAGACTTTATGATAAAACAATTAAAATATTATAATTGTGAATTTTTCGATGTTTTTAAGAGGTTTTAATTAAAAAATTATTAAAATGTTCTCAAAAATGATATTTTTATTGGAATTTACATATCTACTTAATTCAGGATTTTAAAACGCTTTCTTGAACCATTTAGGGTACATGGTTCTTGAGTTTTGCCGAAAAAGGTGGTTCAACCTCTACTTTTTTAGATGTTTATCTTTATTATGAAAGATAAACAATACCCATCCCAATCATAGACAACAAAGCTCTTAAAGGAAATGACACAAGCATTAGTTTGAGCAAAAAAAAGTCCAACAAGTAAGAAAGTTCAGTCGGGTAAACCGACTTATAAATCCCCTCACCTTGAGTCCCAAAAAAGTATTAGTAAAATTATTTATTTTTTGTTTTAATTAAATTATTATCAATTCAGTCAGAATTTATTTTTGGTTTTGCAAAAAAGTAATAGAAACAAATACAAAAATTGGTAGAGAGTTTTAATTGCTTGGTAGAATTGACTGCAGTTTCGTTAGACATCACTCTATCATCTTCAGAATTCAGTAGCAATACGAGTAGTGCATGTCTTTAACTTAAATCAGCTGAAATACTTATGGAAGTAAGTAAAAATACTAAAACTCTCATACCAATACATTTTTGTTTTTTGCTTGAGTTCGCATCGCGAACCACGAAAACAAATATAGTTTTGTCAACGGCTAATGCCGACGTCATCGAACCTCATGTGTTTGTATGTGTTGTTGGTCTGTGCTTTTGTTATTCAGTCAGAATTTATTATTATCAATTTAGATTGCATTAACAGCTTTAACTTGGTATTAAAGTTATAAGCTGTTAACTTTTAGTGTAAATTGGTCCATTTGTGGAGGGTACAAAAATGGGCGTGCCAATAACGGCCACTTTTGTCTAGACTCTAGGTACTGTAAAAGCATTGCACTGTACGAAATTTCAAGTATTTGTATACACTGGTATTAAAGTTAAGTGCTGTCAACTTTTGGTACCAAAATGGTCCATTTGTGTGGGAGGTACCTAAAGGATCGTAGCAACAATGCCCATTTTTCACTGTATTCTAGGCACTATTAAACCCCATTACACTGTACAGAATTTCAGGTCTTTGTATGCACGCGGTTACTCCATTCGAGAGTTATCGTGCGCACCAGCCTGCAGACAGACAGACAGATGGACGGACGGACATTGCTCATTCGACTTAAAATGACCCAAAACGGATATCCGCCGAACATACTTAGGGTCTTAGGTCACTCCTTCGATGTGTTACACTTTTGGCTCGTTGCAAATGATATATACCCTCCTCCCTAAGGTGAGGTGATAAAAAAGATATGACTGTAGACAAAAATGTTAAAACCACATTCAATTTCGCAATTAAAAGAGATTGAAGAAAATTGTGTCAAAAACTGAAAAGAAATAAAAAAATTATATTAAATAAATTATAAGGAATTCAAACTGCTTCGGTCATTTTGGGCAACCCTGTATATATACAGAAAAAAATATATATAAAAAATTGTATTATATACTGTATTTAAAAAAAATTATATTTATGTGTTAAATAAAAAGTTATAAGGAAAAACTTCAAAAATTCGATGAAGCCTTTCTTCATGAGTACTAGAAAATATTTGTGAACTGTCCGATTTGTCGTAGAATGTCCCATATACAGATTTAAATATTAAATAAGAAAAACCTATGTTTTGGGAAAGTATTAATATTTTTTAAATTAAAACATTAAAAACATCGAAACTGTCACTATTATTAGATTTTTATAATTTTATCATATAGTCTGACCGGTCATTGATTTTCTTCGGATTGAACTCATCTTATTCACGACCGATCAGACTTTACGATATAATATTAAAATTTAATAGTTGAGAATTTTTCAACGTTTTTAGGGCGTTTTAATTAAAAAAATATTAAAATTTTCTCATAAAATGTGATTCTTACTGTGACATATCTTTGTAATCGCTGATGGAAAGAAAAAATTATATAATGGAATTATATAATTAATTTAGGATTCTGTAGCTATTGCCTGAACTTTCCTTAGGATGAATGGTGCTCGAGTTATGCTAAAATATGTGGTTCAACTTCTACATTTTTAGATGTTTATCTGTATTATGATAGATAAACAATTCCCATCACACGACGACAAATCTCAAGACCACAAGGATATGACACTTTTTATATACTAGTATAGTGTATTTAAAAAAAATAATAATAATTATGTCTTTAATAAAAATTTATAATGAAAAACTTTAAAAAAAATCGACGAATCCTTTCTTCACGAGTACTAAAAAATATAACAAATGGGAAAAATCAAAACGCGGATATTTTTCAACTGTCCGATTTGTTGTGTAATGCCTCATATACAGATTTAAATATAACAAGAAAAATCAAAATTTTTGAGAAAGTATTAATAATTTTGTAATTGATACCTTAAAAACATCGACAATTTCACAATTATTATATATTTATCATTTTATGCTATAGTCTGATCTTTTTTTCCATCCTTCCCACTGTAAAACTTATTCGTTACAACTTCTGCTGTTTTCACTATCATGACTTTAGGCTTCTTCATTCGTTGGCTCGAGTGGATATGTATATTGTGTGTGTGCGTCCGTGTGGTTGGTTGCTTCCATGAGCCAGTGTCTTGTGGATAATTCTCTGTAGGTTTTTCTCCATCATAATCTTGAGGTAGAAGTAGCAACAGTAGCACAGCACAGCATAGCACAGAAGAGACTGCAAAGGCAGTGGAGATAGTGGTGACAGTAGCTGGAGTAACCACAACAAGGACATCAAGTGATGTTTGCTGCATTAAACGTGATTGGCAACTACTTAACATTGGCTCGAAGGTAGAAAACTGATTTGCAAACAAATGACATATGCAAAATGCATCATCATCGTCATCAGCATCGTCCTCATCGTTGTCATTATGTTTGTATAATGTGTAATAAGTTTGTATACGTAAATATCCTTGTATATACAAACATATTTTAGTTAATATCTATAAGTGAAATGCAAATAAGAATAAGTGACATTTGAATTGTTTTACTGCCGGAATATATGTATAAAGTGATTGGTACGTACACGGGATAATCGTCCTTGTCGATATGTTTTAATTGAAGGAGATATATTTGGAACAACAATTTTTAATTACTGTAGATTTTACAATAAACAAATTTTACTTGAAAATCATATATTTAATATTAATTTATAGAAAATTTCATAGATATTTAAATTTTATGAAATATTGAATGAAATTTCACTTTTATAACTATGTCCTTCAAAATATACGAAATGATTTATTGTGTATTTAGGGAAATTTCTGAAAATAAATTTTTTGCTCATTATTTTTATTTATTTTATTAAATTGATGAGATTGAATTTTCTGGAAAATCTGGCCTAAGTTAACATTTCCCTGCCAAATTCATCAAAATTCCATATTTATTGTAAATTTTATTATTTAGAATATTTCATCATGATTTAATTTTTATAAGGAATTTAATAGAGATCGCATTTTAAAGAAAATTTTGTGAAAATAATTTTTTTGAAAAATTTAGTGAAATATTTTATTTTTTACAAAAATTCTTTCGTCAAAGTAATCCTTTTAATTTTTTTGCAAAATCAATTTTTATTGAAAATTTTGTTTTGCTAGAAAACGATGTCAAAATTATTAATCAATTTGGTCTAAAGAATAGTTAAAATTTCATAGTTTTAGAAACTTTCTTTGATTTTTTTCAACGCAATTGCATTTTTCTTTAAAATTTCTTCAAAATTGAAATTTTCAGAAAATTTCCTTCCTCGAATAACCGATCATTAATCGGAGCAGTGAGTATATTTATTAAATACATTACTTTTTATGTGAATGTTATATTTAAAATATTTTAATTGGAAATTTTTGTGGCGATTCGACTTTTGAAAGTGCCTAAAAGGTACTAGAGAATGTTTAAAAAAAAGTAATGCATTAATCATTTCTAATCCAAATTGGGCAAATAAAATATTCTTCAATCTTATTAAAGTTATTTCTTTTAATTTCAAAATAATTATTATTTATTTTTGAAAAACAAATTTTATTTGAAAATCAAGAAAATTGTAACAAAATATTTTTGAAAACTAATTTTTTGAAATAAAAGATGTGCTTACATATAAGTGACATAACGGTGCACGAATTGATAATAACTGCACATTTTATAGAAATATTTTCCTGCAAAATTTATCAAAATTCCATATTTATTGTAAATTGCATTATCTATGAAAAATTTCATCAAAATAAAAAAAAATCAATTGAAATAGAAATATTCTTTAAAATTACATTTTTCTTGAAAATTTCGTCGTAATTGAATTTTTCTGTAACATTTAGATAAAATTGCATTTTTTAGAAAAATCGTTGAAATCCATTTCTCCAAAAAACTTTGTTAAAATTAAATTTCCCAAAAAGTACTCTTACTAAAAATTTAGTAATGTAATAATCATTTATAATGGAAAATGTATTTATTAAATATTTTTCAATCTTATGTGAGTAATTTTTTTAAATTCAAACTAAACATTTGCTTTGGAAATCCATTGCATAGCTTTTACTTCATTATTTTCCCATGGATTTGCCCTTAAGATATTCTATATAATTAAGATATTCTATATAATTGATTACTAGGTCTCATATATTTCTGAGCAAAGTCCTGCTCTAGAAGAGATAGACGAAATATGATTTTATTGGAACGTTTACATAAATTAAATTTTATTGAAAATTTAACGGAAATTGCATTTTTATTGAAAAATTCATGCAAATTGAAATTTTATAGCAAATTGCATCAATGACCTTCAAAATTGACATCTTGAAAATATAGTCTAAATTAAAATTTTCGTGCAATATTCATCAAAATTCCATATTTATTGCGAGTTTAGGGAAATTGGATTTTTTAGAAAACTTCATGAAAAGAATTATTTATATAAAAAATTTAATAGAAATCGACTTTTAATCGAAAAAATATAATATTTTTCTAAAAAATTTCTTCAATTGCATTTTATAGAAAAATCGTTGGAATAAATGTCCTAATTTAACATTTTCCTGCAAGATTCATCTAAATCGCATATTTATTGTAAATTTATTGAAAATTTTTATTATTTAGAAAATTTCATCAAAACTAAATTTTGATAAGGAATATAATAAAAATAGAATTTTTTTAGAAAATTTCGTCAAAATACTTTTTTTTCAAAATAATGAATGAATATAACATTCACGATTTTTGTGAATGTTAGAGATGCTACATATCATCGATGTTTCACCAGAAAAGAGACTAAATTTTAAGAGAGACACTGACGGCTGTGCTCAATTCTACAGGCATACAATAGAAAACCAGTAAGGAAAGGCAGAAAGTCGGCGGGGCCCGCTATATAATACCCTACACCTCCCTATATATTTAATAATTTGGAATAATTGGTAAATGGGTAGAAACATATTATCTAATTCTGAAACGATAATCGCTAAATTAAGCAATATTCGTTCCTAAATTGAAAAACATCTTTCTGGAAAATTTTAATGGTCGGAAGTAAAATACAACTTCTATAGCGGTTTGATACCAAATCAGGAGGAACATATATATGGAGCTTTAATATCAATCTGAAACCTCTTTCTGCCGAATTTAGCACTGATCGGATATAAAATACAGTTTTTACAGCGCTTACAGGTCAAATCGGGGGTAACATATATATGGGTGTTATATCTAAATCTAAACCGAGTTTCTCCGAATTTGGCAGTATTCCTTCATGTAGAAAGAAACCTCTTTTTGTCGACTTTGGCTCTGATCGGATATAAAATAAAATTTTTACAGCGCTCACATGTCAAATCGGGGGTAAGTATATATGGGGGCTATATCTAAATCTGAACCGATTTCTTCCAAATTTAAAAGTGTTCATTCATATAATAGGAAACCTCTTTCTGACGAATTTCATACTGATCGGATATAAAATACAGTTTTTACAGCGCTTACATGTGAAATCGGGGGTAACATATATATGGGGGCTATATCTAAATCCGAACCGATTTTCTCCGAATTTGGCAGTATTCCTTCATGTAATAAGAAACCTCTTTCTGCCGAATTTCGCACTGATCGCATATAAAATACAGTTTTTACAGCGCTTACATGTCAAATCGGGGGTAACATGTATATGGGGGCTATATCTAAATCTGAACCGATTTTCTCCGAATTTAGCAGTATTTCTTCATGTAATAAGAAACCTCTCTTTGCCGAATTTCGCACTGATCGGATATAAAATAACATTTTTACAGCGCTTACATGTCAAATCGGGGCTAACGTATATAAGGGTGCTATATCTAAATCTAAACCGATTTCTTCCAAATTTAACAGTGTTCATTCATATAATAAGAAACCTCTTTCTGCCGAATTTCATACTGATCGGATATAAAATAACATTTTTACAGCGCTTACACTTCAAATCGGGGGTAACGTATATATGGGGGCTATATCTAAATCTGAACCGATTTCTTCCAAATTTAGCAGTATTCATTCATGTAATAACAAACCTCTTTCTGCCGAATTTCAGACTGATCGGATATAAAATAAAGTTTTTACAGCGCTTACATGTCAAATCTGGGGTAACATATATATGGGGGCTATATCTAAATCTGAACCGATTTTAACCAAATTCAACAGGGATCGTGCTTGGGCCAAATAAAATATATGTGTAAAGTTTCGTCGAGATCGGACCATAATTGCGACCTGTACTTTGATTACAAGAATACATGCACAGACAGACGGACAGACGGACAGACAGACGGACATAGCTAAATCAACTCAGAAAGTGATTCTAAGTCGATCGGTATAATAAACAATGGGCCTATTTCTTCTCCTTTTGGGTGTTACAAACAAATGCACAAAGTTATAATACCCTGTACCACAGTGTGGTGTAGGGTATAAACATAAACGGAAAATTAGACAGTAACTAAAGAAAGCTCACATAGTAAAGGACTATTTTTTTGTCACAACAATATTAAATGTAAATACTTATCGTAAAAATGTTTTTATTGTCATTGTTTCATTTTAATAATTCGTGTGTTTTTTTTTTGCGATAGATTCCCCCTGATGATGACCAACGAAGTTGGCCGAAATATTGGGCAAATAAATAAAAAAAATAAAAGTACTGCCTTTTATTTATCACGGACCTCAAGCCAAACAAACAATCCAATCATAAATTTTTATTAAAAATTTTGTTTTTCTAAAAATTATGTCAAAATTAAATTTTTCAAAAAAAAAAATCGTTAAAATTGCATTTTTTAAGAAAAATTATTTCTTCGAATTATCGATCATTATTCCGTTTAGTGGCCCTTAATCTGATTAAGTCCGGTCGTTTGTCGGGGTAAGGTGCCAGATTAAAGCTCGAAGACCGGAGTAATTGTCGATGACAATATTAAAGGTCGATGACCGGACAAATGGATGACCGATGGCGGGTTTAATGGCTACTGATCGGATTAAAAGGTATTAACAGGAATTTTTGTAAAAGAAAATAAATTTCGTCGAAAATGTCAAAAAAATTAAAAAAAAATCTTAAAAAAAATAATTTCAAGAAAATTTGTAGAGAAGTGCAACTTTAACAAAATTTTCTGGAGAAATTCATTACCAAAATGTTTTTAAAAAAATTGAGTTTCAACAAAATTTTGCAAAAAAAAGTCATTTCCTTAAAATTTTCCAGAAAAATGCAATTTCAACGAAATTTTGTAGAAATTTTCTTTCTTGTATGAATTTTCTAAAAAATAAAATTTCAAGAATTTTTGTCGAAAATTGCCTTTTACATAAAATTTTATACCGAAATTAAATACCAACGAAATTTTTTAGAGAAATATAATTTCAACGAATATTTCCCATAAACAGCAATTTCATGATTTGTTGCAGAAAAAATCGAGTTAATTTTTAAGAAAAAATAAAACTTAAACGAATTGTTATTTTATTTGGCATTTATCTACAAAATGTCTTGGAATTATTTTTTACAAGTTTTGCACTTTTGCAATTGTGTCCTTTAATATTGACGAAATTGTATTTTTTTGGAAAATCTTAAATCCTAAATTTACATTTTCCTGGAAAATTCATAAAAATTACGTATTTAATGAAAATTGCATTATTTAGAAAATTTCATCAAAATTGAATTTTCATAAAGAACATAATAGAAATAAATTGTTTAAAGAAAATTTCGCCGAAAATGTTAATAAAGAAATTTTTTTTTAAAAATTTTGTTACGAATTTTATTTTTTTACAAAATTTCATATTTCGTAATTTTTTTTTTTATCGAAAATATATTTTCTTTTGTTTTTGTTTTTTTGTTTTATTCGATCTGCTTTCATAGTACATATTTTGTTTTTGCACTCAGGCTCAAGATCGTTATTGTTGTTTTCAGTATATAAAAACAACTTTGTTAAAAATTAAAGAAGAAGTAAGTGACATGTATTGGGGGCGGTTGTAATGGTTGGATAGTCAGATCTGTTTCGGGAGCCACCAAACTCCCATTATCAATATCCTTATTACAACGATTACTTCAGTCGAAATTATACGCACAGCCAAGTATCATTAAACGAGAACTGTTTGCTAAAAGCGCATATCTCCAAAAAAGACAATTCAGTAATCATCATCCATCGTACATGCACCAACTTCCACTCTCGTGAGCCTGAGTGCAAAAACAATATAAGGAAAATATATTTTTATTAAAAATTTAGTTTTTCTAGAAAGTTATGTTAACATTTAATTTTGCTAAAAACAATCGCTGAAACTCCTGTTTTTTAGAAAATTTTTCAAAATTAAATTTTGCAATTTAGTTGGTCGAAAATGCCAAGAAAAATAAAATTTCTACAAAATTTTCCAACAAAAAAATAATTTCTAGAAATTTTGTAGAGAAATGCATTTCAACAATTTGTCTAATCAAAATTCAGTTTCAACTTATTTTTGCAGAAAAATGCCATTTCAATAAACTTTTCTAGAAAAAAGCAATTTCAACGAAATTTTGTAGAAAAATTCAATTTCAATAAAAATGTTTAAGAAAAATAAAAATTTTGTAAGAATTTTCTAAAACAAATAAAATTTCAAGAATCTTTGTCGAAAATTGCAAATTTTGATTTAAAATTTATTAAAATTAAATTAAATTTTCAAGAAAATTAAATATCAACGTAATTTTTTATGGAAATATGATATAACTAGCATTTAAATACCCGGCGATGCCCGGGTTGTCTTTGAAAACAGTGATCCAAACATTAGTATTATTTTTGATTTTGAATAAAAAATAAGGACCCAAAAACTCAAAAAAAGTGTTGGCAAAGTATAGCAAAATTTATGTAAAAATACGTATTTA
This sequence comes from Eudasyphora cyanicolor, assembly GCA_963930755.1. Taxonomy (NCBI): domain Eukaryota; kingdom Metazoa; phylum Arthropoda; class Insecta; order Diptera; family Muscidae; genus Eudasyphora; species Eudasyphora cyanicolor. The sequence goes on from OZ005737.1 coordinate 245,672,529, forward strand.
AAATCTTTGGTTTACAAATACCTTCGAATATTTGATCATACGCCGATCATTAAGAATTTGTTTAACATCCAGGATTAGTCTATTGAAAGTCTATCAAACTCCAGATGCTCTCAAAAACTCAAACAAATTCACTGACAACAGTAAAAAATTCTGTAAATATGAAAGCACATCCTTAAATGTACGATATGTGTACAAACTTTCAAATTAATACTTTTATGGGGTCAGTGGTCAAGAGGTCACCAAATAAGTGGCTGAGAAACAAATGCATAATATGCCATGTATGTTTCAAATTTCGATATACTCGTAATCATTTTTGTTTAAATATAGCGAGCGATATATTTCGAAAAGACTTTTAAACATTATGTCTCCGTTTTTGTGTACCTCTTGTCCTCAGGCCGGACGACGCATTTCCTTGAAGATCGTTTTGTGCAAATATATGTGCAGCTCCGCAGATCTTTATGGGATTTTTATTGGAAGAATGAAAAAATCTTAAAGAATTTTGAAATGTAGTGGACGAGTGAAAATTGCTTTGGTCACTACTGACAACAATCTTAGAATTCAAAATTGTTTTTTTCCTGTGTATACTACATATTATTTTATCTTTGCATAATTTAAGCGCGAGAGTTGACCACTGGCCAAAAAACGACTATGTTAATAGTCCGTAGGCTATACCACACTGGAGTTTCTAGCTTTCTACCTGTTATATGAGCCGCAACGGTCAAGCGGCCAAAAGTCGCTTGAATTAGTATTAACATTACCATTTTGGGCCCTTTAAAGTACAGAAAGAGTGGAAATTGCATTGGTCACTGCTACACTGGCCACAGTCCGAGATTTGACCGAATTGACAACGTTATATGTATATGTATATCTTACCACATTAAGTGGTGAGAGATATATTTTTAACAGGGGTTAGAAGTTTTACAATCTGTAAAATAGTGAACATTGTTTTGGCCACTTCTTCACTGACCACAGATGAGTATTTTGATTTAGGTGGATTCCTGCCTGTCAAGGCTTAACTCCACCGTGCTCTAAACACTCGGGTAAATTTATGCGTCGACCAGCGCCCTCACACACAATGTGCATGAGTTCCAATGAATTCAGTGTTTCTGGCCACTGGTTCCCCTCCTTGGTAAGGAGCGGAGCCCATCTAAAACTCCTTCCAATCTTTGGGTCATGGCGCCCGGTTGGTTTGCAACTCCACATCCGAGACTCCACTCTCCCAGCGATTTTGGTTTCAACCACAGCCACCACGTTGCATCCAACAGGATCCTCACCAATGGTCAGGCCGGTACCTGCGTACCGAGGGCTTTCCTGACCCCCGTGGTACCAGATTAAGTGCTCTGGTCAGACTGCGTAGCCGAAGATACTACCAGTTAGATTCCAGAAAATCCAGGACTGGTGACCAGTCTTGGATTTACTTATTCAGCCCCCATCCTGAGAATAGATGGGAGCTTTAGGATTCGTAAATCCTTTTGTGGAACACAGACCATTTTGGACTGTGATCCTCTTGGATCTACTTATTCAGCCCCCATCCTGAGAATAGATGGGAGCTACAGAATTCGTAGATCCTTTGTGGAACACAGACCCGTTTTCGAGGACCGTGCTCCTCTAGGGATCTGCTTGTCCAGCCCCCATCCTGGGACTAGATGGGAACTATAGGATTCGTAGATCCCCCCTTCACTGACCACAGTCAGAGAATTCAAAATTATTATATTTACAAACTTTTAACTTTGTGTCCCATAAGAGGCTTCAGAAAGGACAAAAACAATTGATAGCGCTATAACTGACCACTGGCCGAAAAATGTCTACGTGAGTAGCCCGTGGTTTATACAACACTCATGTCTATGAGAGTGCAATTTATGGGATTTTTAATGTACTGAAAGAATGAAAAACTCTTAAAGAATCTTGAAAGTCAGTAAAGATTGAAAATGGTTTTGGTCATTGCTTAACTGACCACAATCGTAGAATTCAAAATTGCATTTCTCGGGTATAGTACTACATACATATTATTTTATCTGTGTATCATTTTAGGCGCTTCTGAAATACCTACAAAAAAATATTTAAAATTTTGATAGCGCTACAACTGACTACGTGTCAAAAACGACTTTGTGAATAGTCCGAAGGGTATACAACACTCAAGTCTATACCAAAGCAAAATTTAAAGCTTCCTACTTCTTAAAGGTACCGTAATGGTCAAGCGGTCAAAAGTCGCTTGGTGTAAAATCGCATGCCTTGGAGATCAGTATGTATACAAACATAAATTATTAGGATTATAGCTCTTAAAGGACTATTAAAGTACAGAAAGTGTGGGAATTGATTTGGTCACTGCTAAACTGACCACAGTCGGAGAAGTGACCGAATTGACAATGTTAGATAGGTTACCACAGTATGTGGTGAGCGATATATTTTGAAAAGGCTTTAAAAGTTTTAAGACGCGGTTTTATGCCCGGTTTGACCTAGGACTGGACATCGAATTGTTGTTTTCGCATGTCCATTGAGATCAGTCTGTACATATAAATTTGTAAATTATTGGCTCTTAAGAAACTTTTAAAATCAGAGAAATAATGAAAATTGTTCGGATCACAGTTAAACTGACCACATTCAGATAATTCAAAATAATTTTTCGCGCATATATTTGCGGTTTATAGTACTCCATATATACAAAGTTTTAACTTTGTATCTTATAAGAGAATTCCGAAACGACAAAAACAAAACGCAAGTTTTTGATAGCGCTACAACTGACCACTGGCCGAAATATGATTAAGCGAGTAGTCCGTAGTTTATACAACACTCCAGTCTATGTGTGTGCAAAATTTCAGCTCTCTAGCTTTAACAGGAGCCTCTGTGGTCATGTGGTCGAAAATCACTTGCCGGAAAATCGAAAATCAAAGTAGCCTATGGCACTTCCCAGGCATTGGTCTATCTGTCCACCAAGTTTCAAGAAAATCGGTTCAGCCGTTTAGGCGTGATGCTGGAACAAACAAACGATTTTATAATATTAATAGGATTTCACGAAATTTTGCAAAAAAAAATTCGAGGAAATTTTTAAGATAAAATAAAGTTGAAACGAAATGTTATTTTTTTGGTAGGGAATGGGGCATGAAGATTTTTAAAGTGGTTGTGGGGAAACGTATGATTGGGGGTTGGGAAGCCCTTGTGTAGGATATAATAAAGTCGGTTTCGCCCGACTTTTGCCCTTTCTTACTGGTTCGACCTAATCTAATTATCTTTTTATAAATAATGTTGCATATCCCACTCTGGCATTAACCTACACATGTATACATGCATATCTATAAAGGTGCTATGATTACGCCTGATTTGAATTCTGCCAACACATATGAATGACTATGTCATCCTTTCGGTCTGGCATTCTTTTCGGCTGGTAATACCTCTTTGTATGCATTTGTATTCCAGAGACACGCATTTGTTCGCAGTGAATTTATTCAAGTGAGCATTTTTCCATTGCTTGAGGGGCCCACTCGATGAATGAACGAATATTGCATTGTCAAGTGAGCGAAAATTGAATTAGGCCAAGAACGTGAGTTAAATACACGTATTGATCAGGAATTGCATGGAGTGATTATTCGCCAGAGTATTCATTTGTGGAGTGTTTGCAAATTAACGAAGCCAGACGAAGGTAGTTATAATTAGAATATTCCGATAACTAATGAGAATACATGTATATAAGGAAATTAAGACAGTCATAAGTAATTAATGTTAGTTACGCATTTGGTATTACACAATAAGGAATCCCCATGGCATATATTGCATACGTTCAGGAGCAGTAACTGGAATGAATAGCTACAGAGACGATAAGATGATTCTAGCATTTACAGTGTGTGCCTCAAGAGGTGAAAAGTTCATTTAAAATTACATTAAACTGAAATTTTACAGAATTACTTTTGTGAAATTTTGTAATTAAGTTACTCGAAGTTAGCACAACTAAAATTTAAAAAAAGCGATATTATAGTGCAGTTTTCGGAAAAAGGGCAATGCAAGTGTTGCACTTTTTTGCAGAAAAGAATTCGCCATTATTTTTTTTATTGAAATCTTACAAACTACCGGCGATTCCAAAATGATTTTTTTTGATATATAGAGGTCAATATATATTATCATCTGGTCCAGATTTTGTCAATGTAAAAATATGAATTTTTTGAAAAAAAATATTTTTAAAATAAAAAATGACCCACCAATTCGACGTTGTGACCGTTCAAAAAGGCACTGGTTTGAGCCGATGTGTGAGAGCTCGCGTTGTCATGGTGCACAATGATTCGTCTTCTCTTGTTCGTTTTTCGAATTTCTCCAAAGACTTCAGGCAAACAAATTGTGGTGTACCACTCAGAACTGACCGCCCTACGTTGCTCAAACGGAACAAACCAGTTTTGCCGAAGAAACAGGTGACCATTTGCTTCGAAGTGCTTCTTCCACGAAAAACTTTCGTTGGATTTGGCTCGTCTTCGAAGACCCACACGGTCGATTTGCTGTTTTGTTTCGGGCTCATACGCATAGATCCAAGATTCGTCACCTGTGACGATCTTATAAACGTCTTTTGAAGCACCGCGATTTCTTTGCACCAATCGACACAAGCCTTTTTTTGAGCGATTTTCAAATTGTGCGGGATCCAACGAGAACAAACCTTTTTTACGGCCAGGCGTTCATGCAATATCGAATGTATGCTGGTGGAAGAAATGCCCAAGGATACCTCTATGTATCTCACTGTAAACAATACAAACACTGGTCGTACGTCAAAACGTTGTGAGTACGTTTATGCTAAAAAATGTCAAACTTTCCAATGGAAATGTCAGAAATATATATAGCAACCCTCGTATGTGTGAAATTGCGAAAGATTCTGAATAGTAGTATAGACGTTATGATACTCGTATAATCAATATATTAAAAAATGTTGACCCTTCGTTGAAAGAGGTACTCGAAGGAGTAGAACAATATAGTTTATCTTTGGGCTTATCCTAGGATAGAAAAAAATATTGAAAAATACTCCTGTCGAAAGTTATCGTGCCCACCAACCAGACAGTTAGACTGAAGGACATTGCTCAAATGACTTAAAATGGCCCAAAAAGAATTGCTGAATACTTTTGGGTCTCTTAGATCACTCCATCGATGTGTTATACTTTCAGCACGTAGCATGTGATATATACCCTTGTCCACAATCGTGAACCAATTATCAAAGGTGTTATAATTTCTACCAAAAGTTCTATATTTCTTTATACACAGATTACATTTATCCATAGATTGCCTTCATATAGGCATTGTTTTCTTCGTTGGGATGCTAGCTTTCATAAAATCCGACAAACTGAATTTTTCCGTATATTTTATATTTTTTCGTACAAGCAAAAACTTTTTTTTTAAATCAATTTGTTTCTAATTGCTTCAACGACAGTTTCTTTACCGTTTCCGCGTGAAACTGCTATTTTCCCCATTTGTAGTCCTCATAATTTCATTCAATTTAAAGTGCATACCGGCTTTATACAAATGTGGTCCAAATATAAAAGGAACTTTCCAATAAAATGGGAATTTTAAAGAAAATGTTTTCCAAAAAATAATTAAAAACACCATATTACACTAGAGAATGTAATGCACAGCCCTTCGACAACAAGTTTGGTGCATAGAGTTATTAATTAATGATGGATGTGACACCACCAGAAGAAGGTTGAGCGCCTAGTTAATTTGAATCTACAAATTAACCAACCAGACACGTTCATCAGTAAGCCACTGTGCGAATATTTCCACGATCTTTCTCGTGAGTACCCAATTGTTAAATTAAAACTATGTTTAGCCAAGGATACAGCAAAATAATTTTGATTACTGCATATTAATGGGTGATTTTTTGGCCGCACTGTTTTTGGCAGCTCAGCTGTCATCATTGTTGTTTTCATCTTTAAACATTGTTTTTCATCTTTAAACATTGAATTCTACTTATATAGACCGTTCTGTCATTTTGTTTGTTTTTTAAATCTAATACGAAAGCCCTTAACAAATCACGCTATAAAACTTTCCAAATACCAAGGATTATTTGCTACAAAATAATAATTTCTAAAAGCATTAAGTGCGTTTAACTAATCTCAATTTTAGAATAGAAATGTAAATAGCCAACCCTAAAATCTGAAAAGTTCATTCAATCAACTCATCATTCCTTACAACAATTTATCAAACTCGACACGAAACTTTATTTCATATCAGGCATACCCCAAACCAGAAAACATAATTACTTTGCACTATGTTCTGAGTGTATGCACTTATATGTGCCCTTACTAAAATACATATAAATTATTTAATCAGAAAATCCCAAATATGTACCTTTAAACTTGTTTCCCTCCAAAATGTCCGCATACCTTTTCCCCTGTTTTACAAATTTACTTAAATACCAACATCAATGCCTTGACATATGCTGGCAAATGTCCCTGACGAATATCCCCATATGAATATATAAGAACAAGTTTGATGTGGAGCATAGATTCACTGTCATGGAATAAAATAGTCTTAAGCTATTTTTAAATTGCCCAAAGAAACTTTTTCGTTTTCTGGGCGCAAACTATTTTGCCTTAATTCAATGTTTAAGGATAAATTCAAGTGTAAATAGGATTTGGAAATTTTTCTTAACCCTTTACATTGCCCCAAAGGGGATTCCACATAAATGTTTAATACATTTAAAATGTTAGTTACATTCTCGGATCTATACATACATCCTTATATGCCAGGGAGTGAACTAACAGTCATCCATCATTAATGACCAACACTTACGAGATTCTTTGTTTGCTGGATTTTCCAGTCTTCATTGTTCCCAGTTATTCCGGCATGATGTCAGTTTATTTCAGTTTCTTCCCTTATCATACGAGGAGAAGAAGTATTTAACGTCCCCAAAAGGTACTGATAAAGTTTTGTTCAAATTTAATAAATTTGTCATTTTACGAGTATTGCTGGATATATATGTGCCACACAAGCATTTTAATATTCCAACACTTTCACACGCTGGGATAGGTCTTATTCAACCAAGCCAGTTGGTGCTTCATTATGGTGTGGCCGTTATGTTGGCTACTGGTTGTTGTTGTCTGCCCTCAGAGTCGTTTTGAGCCGTAGTTGTGGTTGAGGTTGCTATTCTACTTCGAACATCAATATAATTCATAAATTTCCTTCGGGGTATGAACCTCATTTATCATACATATCCATAATAGTATAAATATACACAGTCATACAAATAGCACATGTACAGTCTTTCGTAAAAGCATTATCTTCTATACTACTTATTTGAATCCTCTGAAATTCTACACATATCGTAGTATTTGTTTATTAATCACTATTAACTCAAGAAAAATGGGCGTAGTTGCTACGCCCCTTTTGGTACCTCCCACACAAATGGACAATTTTGCACAAAATGTTACCAGCTTATAACTTTAATACCAGTACATAAAAATACTTGAAATTTTGTACAGTGTAATGCTATTATAGTACCTATTTAAAATTTACTTATTTAAAATGACCCAAATGGAATTTCCGCCAAACAAACTTTACGGTCTTAGGTCACTCCTTCGATGTATTACACTTTTGGCTCGTAGCCTTGTGAAGGTGAAGGATAACGTAGAACTCTAAAATTTGGAAATGTATTACTGAACAGTAAGATCCGTAAAATGTACTTTTTTCAAAGTTTGGATGTTAAAGGATAGTCATGTACTATAATTTGCAAGGCCATTTTTGCAACTTTTTAGACCCAGTTTCGAGAAACCAAAATATTATTTAGATAGACCAAAATTTGCCCTTCCATTTGAAACCAATATCGTCTTATTGGACTTTCAGAAAAATTAAAAAAAATTGTGAATCCTTAAAACATGTCATGTCCTTTTAAATGTGAACTCGACCAGAAAATAGAAAAATTCAATTTACAGATTTGTTCTGGTTTAGTCGGCTTTCAGAGTTACATAGACATTTCCATGACCAATAATTTTGTAAAATTATGTAATTTTTTTTAATAATATTTCTGAGCACATACATTTTATTTGTAAATAAATAATAAATTTTTTGGAACGTATTCCACCTTGAGTCCCAAAAAATATTAGTAAATTTATTTTTTATGTTTTAATTAAATAGTTATCCATTTAAATTGCATTTAATAACTTTAAAGTATGTACTGGTATTAAAGTTATAAGAAGTTAACTTTTGGTGTAAAATGGTCCATTTGTGTGGGGGTACCAAAAGGGGCGTGCCAATAAGGCCCACTTTTCTCTGGGCTCCTGGTACTAAAAAAGCATTACACCGTATGAAATTTCAAGTATTTGTATGAACTGGTATTAAAGTTAAAAGCTGTTAACTTTTGGTACAAAAAGGTCCATTTGTGTGGGAGGTTCTACAAGGGGCGTGCCAATAACGCCCATCCATTTGTGTGGGAGGTACCAAAGGTGCGACGCAACTTCACCCACTTTTCTCGAGGTAATAGTGACTAATAAACGAATACTATGTGTAGAATTTCAGAGGATTCAAATAAGTAGTATTTTTTTTTTATTGGCATATTCATTTGTTGAACTTAGCCTATTCACAGAAAAATGTAAGTGTGTATAAATGTAAGTTTGTATGATAGTTTATATGTATATATACTTTTATAATTATTGACATATTCGGTTTATATAATCTTTCCAACTATTTCTATTTCGTGCAATATATCTCAACTCGTTAATCGATTTGGATGTCTCGTTTTGAATTGTTCGCTTCCACGTTATCTTCGGGCGACCTCTACTTCTTGCCAGCCTGTTTTGTTTTTTGCCATAGTTGGTCGTTACTTATGGTATTTGGCCACCATATTCTGAGTATGGTTCTTAGGCATCTGTTCATGAATGTTTGTATTTTGTTTGTGGTAAAATTTGTCACAAGCCACGTTTCGCAACCATAGTATAGAAGTTATTAAATAATTAATATTTCACTAAATGTTAACCCTTTGTGTGGGAGGTACTAGAAGGAGTGGAACAAGATGGCTCATCTTTGAACTTATTCGGAGATAGAAGAAAATATTACCACATACCAAATTTAAAGTCAATCAGTTAATCCTTACGAGAGTTATCGTGCGCACCAGCCGGCAGACAGACAGACGGACGGACGGACATTGCTCATTCGACTTAAAATGGCCCAAAACGGATATCCGCCGAACATACTTACGGTCTTGGGTTACTCCTTCGATGTGTTACACTTTGGCTCGTAGCAAATGATATATACCCTCCTCTCTAAGGTGAGGGGATAATGAATATACCCGCATCCTATGGTGGAGAGCTTAAAAATATTAGGACAAATACAAAGATTTGTTTAGAACAACATCTTCCAAAATATATAATATTTGTATGTGCCAAATATATTTCGAGGGTACCCTTAACATTTATATATTTTAACAAGAATATGTCTGGGGCATTATTCTTCAGAAGCGTTTTTTTTTCAGGGAGAAAATCGCCATTTTGGATATGTTTGAATTGATTGAAAATATATTTGGAATCAGAATTTTTATATATTATATATTTCTGAACAAATAAATTTTATTTGAAAATCAAGGAATTGTGTTTGCAACGCACATGTTAATATATTACAACAAGATATTTTTGCCAACTTACTTTCACAAATACACAAACAATATTATTATTTAAGAAGTTTTTTCAGTCAGAATTTATTCTGTTTAAGATAATTCGGTATGTTTCAGTTACAAATAAATTTTATTTGAAAATCAAGAAATTTTGTTTGGAACGCACATGATAATGTATTACAAAAAGATATTTTTGCCAACTTACTTTCACAAATACGCAAACAATATTATTATTTAAGACGTTTTTCAGTCAAAAATTAGTCGGTTTAAGATAATTCGATATGTTTCAGTTACAAATACATTTTATTTGAAAATCTAGAAATTTTGTTTGGAACGCGCATGTTAATATGTTACAAAAATATATTTTTGGCAACTGACTCTCACAAACACACAAACAATGCTATTATTTTAGAAGTTTTTCAGTCGGAATTTGTTCGGTTTGAGACTATATGTTTCAGATACTTTCTATCTAGTGCAAAAATGTAATAGAAACAAATACAAAAATTGGTAGAGAGTTTTAATTGCTTGGTAGAATGGACAGCAGTTTCGATAGACACCACTCTATCATCTCCAGAATTCAATAGCAATAATGTATGTCTTTAACTTAAATCAGCTGAAATACATGTGGAACCAAACACTATTTTGCCGAACTAAATCGGTCAATCGGTCAATGTTTTAATATAGCTCCCCCATAGAGGTCGCAATTTAGCAGAAACTTTGCGGTTTGTATTCTACTTTGACAAGAATTCATCGCAGCAAAGATTTTACAAATTGGTTCATATTTTGTTACAGTCACCCTATAGATGTCGCTCCAAAATATACGCATTTAAGCCATAAATACCAAATTGTCTAAGCATTTTAACTGAATCTTTGCAGTTTGTATTTAATTAAAACAAGAATTTATTGCAGTAAAAATTTTTTAAATCAGTTTATATTTTGTTATAGTCCACCTATAGATGTCGCTCCCTAAGAGGCTTATTTAAGCCATAAACACCACATTTTCTAACAAATTTAGCTGGCTAAAGAATTTGCGTCCTAAAAAGTGCAGAGTTGTTTTTAATAATTATCTAAACAAAATGGATCGTTTCTTGATTTGCTCCATATCCAAAGATTTTTCCAGTAATAAAATTGAATGCAATCCGTGGTGGAGGGTATATAAGATTCGACATGGCCGAACTTAAAGTTTTTACTTGTTTTCAATATATTATTATTCGTTGCAAAAATTGTCTTTGCAATAGACAAAAGACATAGTCGTAATAATTTGTTATGAAAACACTGTAACCACTCCAATTGTGGACGGTTTATGGCAGTAAATGCGTCACCAAGTTGTTACATACGACTGTGGGTGAGATAGAATCTTTGTACTTGACTCGGTCGGTCAGTCGGTAGCACCGGTCCGGTCTATGTGTGCGGTCAAATGTGTGTGGTCATATGTGTGTGTGTGGGGTGGGCGGCTGGTTGGCCTTTGTTGTGCGGTGCAACCTCAGCAGAAAAACCTCAATCTCTTACACGTTGTAATCATCATCTCTTTACAAACAATTTTCCCACGTTGATAGTTAATACCGATGATTTGCGTACAGGAAACTCAATGAACGAATCCAGAGTCGTCAGTCCACTTTACCCCCACAGCTAGATGAAATCTCCGACTCGCACTTTATTACTATAACTGGTCATCACATGTCCTCTATGGCATACGGCAGTTCTGCGGCCGTCTCACACTGCCGTCCCCAGTCAAACTTGATGATGTGCCGGGGTGAAAGTTCAAATATGACTACGTACCAACCACCATGTGGCGGCTACAATGTTTCCTCCGTAATATGCTGGTGTACAACATACACCAGCGTCCTTGTAATGCCCCGAAATATTATTCATAGCTCAAGCTGATGTTTACTTTATGGTCCCTGCGCTAGTGCTGAGTGTGGCTGGATGCTGAGTGGTGAACTGAATTAATGGCCGTGCCTCACAGATTGAATGGGTGAGGATGGTTGGTTGGTTGGGCTTGGTGGGATGACTGAATGGATGTGTCCCAATCACGCACTTAAAATCGTTTTGTATGCGTAAATATTTTATAAGTTGCAATCATATTTAATATTGGAACTAATGTCATCATTATGATGTGGACATGGTCGGAATGAGCTTGAGGCAGAATTTATGGTGCCAGCGCATAGAGCATATTATAAATATATTGCTTCACCGCTTCTATTGAATGCAATAAATTATGTAGATGTTGGCGGGAGTAACGTAAGGGAAATTGTTGCAAAATTCATGTACTGCCTTTTTGGCAAATGTAAAAAAAATGTGCTAAGCTGTAGATCGGATTTAAAAACACTGTGCGACAAAAATAAATTAAGGGAAGAAAAAAACCATAAATTATCTTAAAGGCAATATTTTTCTGCAAAGACCAAAAAACCGTGTGCGACTATTCTCACTCTGAAAAAAGCTTCATCAAACTGATGAATACCTACCTTGGCCTGATGAAGCTTTTCTTAATTTTTCAACCTTCAACACATTTCATTGGTTTGATGTAGAATGTTGCACCAATATTTCTTCGATAAATTACATTGATTCAAAGAATATTTGACATCAATTTGAAGCACATTTGGCATTAATTTAATGTATAACTTTCTGTGAATTGAAGAATATAATTCCATCTTTTCGTAAAACGTACATCAATTTAATGTTATTTTGACATCAGGAAGAAGCAAAATATAAATCGAAAATGTGACAAAACATCATTAACTTGATGTTCGTTTTTACATTCAATTAATGTCTAAATTACATTAAACTGAAACAAAATATACGAAGAATTTATCAAATTATTCTTAACTATGCATTAATTATGCGTTTTACATATTATATATTCACGGGACGAAATCGCCTTTTTTGATATGTTTGAATCGAAAGGAAAAATATACGCAATACACATTTTAAAATATTTATAACTTTCTGTGAATTGAAGAAAATATTTTATGTTATTTTTACATGAGGAAGAAGCAAAATATAAATCGAAAATGAGACAAAACTTCATTAACTTGATGTGCTTTTTACATTCAATTAATGTCGAAATTACTTTGAACTGAAACAAAATATACGACGAACTTATCAAATTTATTAACTTGGCATTAATTTAGCTTTTAATATATATACAATTTACATAACTAACCACTCGAATTTTGTCATATCTTTCTGTCTAAATGTAAAACACATTTATGCTTTCTGTCAACCAAACCATGATAACTTATCCGTATGCCAACGTGAAGTCGTTGAGAATTATTTCCATATACATACGCTCTAACGCATATACACTAAATAATTAAACCGTTTTGTTATGTTGGATGAATATTGATGCGTTTGGCTGTCTTTATTAAACATATGTTCATTGTCTAGTGAGTGAGTATATGTGTAGGTGTGTTGTAGGGACAACTGTGTGATTGGATGTAGGCTTATAAAATCTAAACGAGCTTCGAAAGCAAGAAGCATTCGTGGTGTGATGTAAGTACGTTACGTCAGGAAAATTGAATTTTTAATTCCTGCGCCGAATATACTATATAATTTTTGAAAATACGAGAAGTAAAGATTAGTCCCAAAAAATAAAAACTACTGATGTAAGAAATGCCATTAGTTTGTTTTAGGTTTAGGTTAGGGTGGCAGCCGTATTTTTTTCAGCTCACATAGACCAGTTTAGGTCCCTAGTGGTACCACGGGCTAAAATGTCCTTCATTGGTACCGGAAATATCTTTTAGACTGCCAAAAAAGGCCGACCCCAGTATGTCCAGTCGTCGTTTACTCAAAGCGGGACAGTCGAATAGCAAGTGCTCAATGCTCTCCACTTCTTCCTCATCTCCACAGCTTCTGCAGAAGTCATTGGAATCAATACCCAATCTCCTGGCGTGTTCGCCGATCAGGCAGTGTCCCGTCAGAACTGATTCTAACGTAGACAATCTTTTCCTTTCTAGTGCGGGGAGATATTTTGACCTTCTCAGGTCATACCTTGGCCAGATTTGTCTAGCTAGCCTACAGGTGCCGATTTTTGTCAATCTTTCGTTGGACTGCCTCTTGCCTAAACCAAAGCTTGCACGTGGATAGTGGCGCTCGAATTTGTAAAGTCGTCCCTTTCCATTTACATAGCTAAGCAAGTTCATCGACTTTGCAGTTCCCCGGGATATCCCTATGCCCAGGCACCCATATGAGGTGTACGTATATTAAACTGCTCAGCCATCTCGTTAAGAGATCTGCGGCAGTCGAGGGCTGTTTGTGAATTTAGGGATGTTGCCTCCAGAGAATTGATGGCAGCCTGGCTGTCCGAGTAAGTGACATCGCCAGTGTTGGTTACTTTGTTCCGACCCAGCCACTTTGCGACTTACCATATTGTCATTATTTCGGCTTGATAGACACTGCAGGTATCTGGTAGTCTGTGAGCTATATCCAAACTAAGTTCTTCACAGTGTACTCCGAAGCCAACTTTTTCATCAAGCTTTCAACCATCCGTATAGAAGTGTAGATGGTTTCTATTCCCTGGTATTCTACCAACCCTGGCTGGTTTCATAGTGATGTGCGCAGCGTTGATATATAGTCCTTTCCATAGCACTACATTTTGATATCCTCATGTGACCGTAGTTCTTGTACCTCAACATTAATAGGCAGTTTAATCTGAGTGCCGCTTTGGTTGCAACTTCTCTCGCCACAACATTAATCGGCAGTATATGGAGAAGGGCTTGTATAGACTCAGTCGCAGAAGTCCTTAATTCTACGCTTATGTACAGGCAGGCAGTTCTCTGAACCTTTGATAGTAGGTTTGTGATGGTTAGTTTGTCAGTTGCCGTCCACCATACCACAACGCCGTATAACAGTATTGGACGAACTACTGCTATATATATCCAATGGACTATTTTAGGAGAGAGACCCCACCGAGACCCTACAGCCTTCCTGCAAAAATATAGGGCGACGTTAGCCTTCTTTACACGTTCCAGTACGTTAAGTCTGAATGCCATTTTCCTATCTAAAATTATTCCTAAAAATTTTGCACTTTCAGAAAAGAATATATCTGTTACATTTATCCGAGGAGTAGTCGACATGAGGGACATTATTTATCCTAGTAAACAGAACCAATTCTGTTTTTTTTTGGGGTTAACACCCAAACCGCTGCTTCTGGCCCATCCAGACAACTTGTTCAGAGCAACCGGTAGAATGTCTCGGAGGACGTTTACAAATTTGCCACTCACTGCGATTGTTACGTCGTCCGCATATGCCACGAACTTGCAGCCACAACGTTCTAGATATAGCAGGATTTCATTCCCCGCTAGGTTCCAAATTAGTGGAGACAGTACTCCTCCTTGTGGGGTCCCTCTGTTAACAAAAATTGTTAGCGTTGTGGACCCAAGACATGCTGTTATGCGTCTTCTGTTGAGTAGTCTTTGAATTAGTCGAATCAAGCTAGAGTTCACCTTTAGATGTGACAATGCCGCATTTACCGCATCTGAGTGAATGTTGTTAAAAGCCCCTTCTATGTCAGGAAACGCCACCATGGTGAATTCTTTGAAATGTTTGAAATGCTATTCGATAGTGCTCACAAGTTTGTGCGGGTTTGATTCTGCAGACTTCCCCTTATGTTGGTTCCCCGACAGGAGTTTTGTATCCAGGTTTTCCCTAATGAAATAATCCAGACCTTTCAATAGGAAGGAAGATAGGCTAATTGGTCTGAAGTCTTTTGGCCTAGTGTGTGATATCTTCCCCGCTTTGGGTATAAATACCACTCTGGTATACCTCCATCAATTGGGGATGTATGAAACCTAATACAGTTTACATAAATTTTCTGCAGCCAAGGGATAATGTACTTTAACATTTTCTGCATTTCTGCTGGGGTGATGCCGTCTGGTTCATTGACCTGAATTTTCGACTGAATTTAGATTTAGTGGACAATTAAATCGAAAATGAATACATTAATTTAATTTACAACAATTGGTGACACTTGTTCGTTATTTTGGTGTAAATGTTTTCTTTCAGCGCACTTGTTGCGCTTTTCGTACAGTACAGAATATTTCATTTTAGTACCGTACAGTTCAGAATATTACATTTTAACGCCATCAGCGATACCAACGAGTTCGAAGATATATAAGAACATTTTGGTATTGTAGTACTTTTTTTTAGCAAAATCATCCTTATTCTGATCTTTCTCGCTCCCTTGAAAGCTCTCGTTTTGGCTTTTTATTATTAAGAGTTTATATAATGCGTATTATTATTAAGATTTATCATAATACACAATGTTAATTTTGAGTCACACCTTAACGTCAAGTATTTTGCCAAACTTAATTTGACATTTTTTTTTATACATATACACAAAATTACAACACTCTCCATAACAAATTGTGCAAGATCCTAGCATGTGGCAGTAATGACCCATACTAGTAATAAAATAAAAACTGGTGGCAGGGAGGCCAGATCCAAATTCAGAAAAATTCAGTTTTTTCCTCGATAATTGTTTTTTGAAGTTAATTTTAATGCTACAAATCGTAAGAAATTGAAAATAGAAAGTATAGTTTCATAAAGGATTTTCCGTGCACTTTTCATAAAAAATATTAATTTTATCTTAAACAATTTATTTCGGTCACTTTTAGCGGAAATAAAAATATAAATTTCGATATCTCAGAATCGATATATATTTTTTCCTTCCATTTTTTATAAAAATGGTCCTTATTTACTCTACCGATGCTGTAAATTTTGGTGTGGAACCGACTTCGGAAGTTCGGTTCGGAAGTTCCATTATAATAACTGAAAATCTTCACTAAATTACATTTGGTGTTTTTATACCCTACACCACACAGGGTATTATAACTTTGTACATTTGTTTGTTACACCCAAAAGGAAAGAAATCGACCCATCGTTTATTATACCGATCGACTTAGAATCACTTTCTGAGTTGATTTAGCTATGTCCGTCTGTCTGTCTGTCCGTCTGTCTGTGCATGTATTCTTGCAATCAAAGTACAGGTCGCAATTATGGTCCGATCTCGACGAAACTTATCACATATCTTTTTTTGGCCCAAGGACGATCCCTATTGGTTAAAATCGGTTCAGATTTAGATATAGCCCCCATATATATGTTAGCCCCGATTTAACATGTAAGCGCTGCAAACACTTTATTTTATATCCGATCAGTATGAAATTCGACAGAAAGAGGTCTCTTATTATACGAATGAACACTGCTAAATTTGGAAAAAATCGGTTCAGATTTAGATATAGCCCCCATATATACGTTACCCCCGATTCGACATGTAAGCACTGTAGAAACTGTATTTTATATCCGATCAGTGCGAAATGCGGCAGGAAAAGGTTTCTTATTACTCGAAGAAGTACTGTCAAATTCTGAGAAAATCGGTTCAGATTTAGATTAGATTAGCCCCCAAATACGTTACCCACAATTTGATATATATGTTACCCACAATTTGAAATGTAAGCGCTGTAAAAACTGTTTTTATAAAATGTTATTTTTTATCCGATCAATGCGAAATTCGGCAAAAAGAGGTTTCTTTCTACATGAAGAAATACTGCCAAATTCAGAGAAAATCGGTTCAGATTTAGATATAGCCCCCATTTATATGTTACCCCCGATTTGACATGTAAGCGCTGTAGAAACTGTATTTTATATCCGATCAGTGCGAAATGCGGCAGAAAGAGGTTTCTTATTACTCGAAGAAGTACTGTCAAATTCGGAGAAAATCGGTTCAGATTTAGATATAGCCCCCATATATATGTTACCCCCGATTTGACATGTAAGCGCTGTAGAGACTGTATTTTGTATCCGATCAGTACGAAATTCGACCTCCATATCCTCCTGATTTGGTATCAAAGCGCTATAGAAGTTGTACTTTACTTCCGATCATTAAAATTTTCCAGAAAGATGTTTCTCAATTTAGGAACGAATATTGGTTTAATTTAGCGATTATCGGTTCAGAATTAAATAATATGTTCCTACCCATTTACCAGTTATTCGAAATTATTGTCGCAGTGACCCTTATCGTTTTGTTAGGGAGGTGTAGGGTATTATATAGTCGGCCCCGCCCGATATTCTGCCTTTCCTTACTGGTTTATAAAAATGTAAGGAAAAAAATCGATCTAATGATTCTGAGATATCGCAATTTATATTTTTATTTCTGCTAAAAGTGACCGAAATAAATTGTTTAAGATAAAATTAATGTTTTTTTATGAAAAGTGCACGGAAAATCCATTACAGAGGAAAAATTAATTTTTCTGATCTTTGACCTCGCCCCCTGCCTCCAATATTCATTTAATTTTTTTAATATTGTGGGTCATTACTCCCACATACTAGGATAACGTTTACTGGGAATTTGAGAAAGATTTAATTTTTGACCTGTGACACTTGAGAAAGAACTACCCATATATAGATTTCACACCGAATTCCCTGTCTTAAAACACACCAGTACATAAATTTTTCAACACGAATAACAAAACAATTTTGGCTGGCCGTTAATGGGTTAATGTTGACCATATTTTATACACCCCGGATATAACGAACTGAACATAGTCCCTCTGAGTTCGTTCTAACCGTACTCGACTGACTGTTTTTAAAAATATCTGGCAACCCAGATATAAAATGAATAAAATGTATTTGGGGACCTATAGTATTTTTTTTGCAGGGAACGATTGACATCACGTCGGCGAATCGACTTGGGATTGAAAATGGGCAATTTCGGTCCCATTGCTCGATATGTCTCCCATATAGCGCATCTCTCCAATTGAATTCTTAACGCCTTAGACTTCGCAATATATTTATGTATATTTATTTGTATCCGGAACCATTCACACGAACATCGGACGCCATGTTTCTAAATAGCCTCCTCCATCTCTACACAATTATTTTACCTAATACTCATTTATGATCTATGGTGGAGGGGGTATACATATATGTTTTGGCTTGGCCTAACATAACGACGTTTTTTTATTGATAATACAGCATTATTTTTCATCTTAAACTTAATATTTAATGAAGTCATCTGTTTTAACGCGTTACAACGAAAATTTTGTTACATATACTTATTCTAATATTCACCAAAAAGTTATGTAAACTTTAAATTCAATTCAATGCCTACAAAATATAAATGACACCATCAAAATTAAACAAATCCTGTAATCTCTATTAAAAAATGTAAAGTAAAGTAAATCCCCAGAGTTGAGCGGAGAATACCTGACATTCCAAATACTTGAAAATTTTACTAAATCTGAATTTCCTTTCTTTTCCTCAAGCTACCTCATCCACTTAACTATGCCACTATTGACATTTTGTACGACTACCACAAATGGCTTACCTCTTACTAAACAAAAACAAAGGAAAAAAAAACGTCAAAGGATTAGACAGCTTCAGGATCTCAAGCAGAGTAGCTTCACCCAGCATCGGGCAACGTGTGTTAGTCCCCAGAGAAGAATTCTCAATTCACCTTTTATTAAATTCAAATTAAAGGCCCACAAAGAACGAAAGAATTCCATGCCAAAAGTCAAAAGGAGGATTATTCAAAATAGAAAAAGGTTTAACATTTCATTTCCTGTAGTTGAGATCCTTTTCTCTTTTTGTCTTTTCGATTGTCTCTTGTGTTTTGTGCTGCATAATTTTTCAACAAACAATCTAAAGTGTACATTTCATGGTAGATTTTCAATTTAGATTTTCTCGTTGTCTTTGCCGCCTTTAATTCAAGGACTCTTTTCGAAAGAAATGTCTGTGTACTGCGAGTGTCAAATGATGGTATGTAATTTTGTGCGTAAAATCGAAATAAGTTGTACATTATGTTACTAAATGGTAGGAACGTTGTTTTTTTTTTAATTTCGGGTCCAGCAATAAAAAACAATCATTAATCATTGGAAATGGTTTTTTTGTTTTTCAAACTATTCTCCAGCAAGATTTATACACTTTTGCATGCGCTCAAACCAATTTTCGAAGCACTTCCTCCACTCCGATTGAGATACCTCCAAAACATTATTTTTGAACGCTTCAACAGCTGCTTCGTAGTCGAAAAACGTCGACCCTGCAGTTTTTCTTAATGTGAGGGAATAAGAAGAAGTCAGTGGGTGCCAAATCAGGGCTGTATGGCGGCTGACCCATCAATTCGACATCTGGAGTGCTCAAATAGCCCGTTGGTTCAGCCTATGTGTGAGAGCTCGCATTGTCGTGATGCAAAATGATCCGTCTTATCTTATTGTTTTCCTTATTTCTTCGAACACTGTTGGCTAATAGATGGTTGTGTACCACTCACAATTGACCAACCTACTATCGATATATACCGGATACGCTTATATTCATGATGTGTCACCTAACGTGGTTGTATTGTTATCCCCTCACCTTAGAGAGGAGGGTATATATTATTTGCTACGAGCCAAAAGTGTAACACATTGAAGGAGTTATCTAATGGTGATTTCGTTTCTGAAAAAAATGTTGCCCCGTGGACTCGAAATTCTGAAAAATATTTGCCCTTTTTGGGTGGAACATATGCAGTCTCTCGAAATAAACTTAGCTCCTATTTCAAAACTCCAAAATGTGGTATAAAACTCCAGATTTCGAGAAAAGGGCAACGGAAATGTTGCACTTTTTTGCAGAAAAGAATTCGCCATAAGACCTTAAGTATGTTCGGCGGTTTCGTTTTGGGTCATTTTAAGTCGAATGAGCAATGTCCGTCCGTCCGTCTGTCTGCTGGCTGGTGCGCACGATAACTCTCGAAAGGAGTAACCGATTGACTTCAAATTTTGTATGTGGTACTATTTTCTTCAATCTCCGGCTAAGTTCGAAGATGGGCCATATTGGTCCACTCCTTCTAGTACCTCCACCACAAAGGTTTAACATTTAGTGAAATATTGATTATTTAATAACTTCTAAAGGGTGGTTAAATTGTACGGGCCAAAGTTGAATGTGAACCACACCTATACGTCAATTTTTTTTCCGCACTTCATTTGACATTTCTCAATTTGAACCATGGAAACATACATAATCGAGCAACGCGTTAACGTTTTTTAAGCCTTTTACGAAAATGGGCGTTAAAATCAAAATGCATATCGTGCACTTCGTGATGTTTTTTTGATCAGCATAATCGACCAAATGTGTCCACAATCGGAAGAGTTGTGCGCAAATTTCCGAAAACCGGGCCTGTAGAAGATGTGAAAACACTTGTGCATGCTCGTCCAGTTCGTTTGGTGCGGCTTATGGGCTGGCGCTGTGTCAGATGTTTCATTTGCAAAAGTGGGGTCGTATCTTGTTTATTTTTATAAGATATCTTCCAAAGAATCTAAGCACCAATACAAATAAACGCATGAAATCCAATGGGAAATCCAAGACAATGGTGTTTGTATTTTCCAAAACCTTACTGATACCAATCCACCGTCGTTAAAACCTTATTTTTGACGCTCACTGTAAGTGCAATAATTTGTGTGGGTGTGTGTCTAATTTCTTGAATAGATATCATCGAACAAAAGCCTCAATCCCACAAGAACCCCTTCTCAGTTGGCCTATCTGTTCGAGCGTTGATAGTCGTCGTCGCTTCAAGTGGTGTGGAGTGGTGTCTGAAAGAATTTTCTTGTAATATTTAAAAGAGGATTTTATGTAAATCCCTTTTAGGGGGGAGTTGGTAGTGAAAGGACTTACGACAATCCTAAGGTTAAATTTATTAAATACTGACTATTAAGAGAGAACCTACAAGATATGACCAGGCTAGATACATAGAGACATTGTTCTGTATATCCATAGTTGTAAGAATAGATAACGAAGTTAATTGGATATCAATGACAGACGTTCTGCTTGTTAGGTTTAGAGATGTTTCTAGGACTCCCTTGTAATCGTTTTTATTTATTGGAAATGTTACAATACACTTTCGGCAACATTGACATATTGAAGATGGTAATTAATATGAATGGTTTGAGGATATATGCATGGACTTGATTATAAAGTACTATAATTTAAAAGTAATTTTCTATCAAATATTGGCAATGGAGCCAATAAAAGATAATGTGGCTTTTGGTTTTATGCAGAAATAATTGATAATTACACTGCGCTAGTCCAAAAATGTAGCAGAGATGAGATACTGTGGAAAGACCTACTTCAATCATATTGAACCGATTGGTGGTAGCCATTTTTTGTAGGTTGGTTCTTGTTTTCGAGATATTCGGCTGAGCAATCGGTGATGAAAACCATTTTCACCACATTACACCTCATTGGGCCCTAAGAAATCCAGATGGTGATGGTAACTTCTGTCAAATATAACACTATGCCAAAAAAATGTTGTGTCCGAGACCTGTGTCGGTAACCAAAACAATTTTTTGTACACTCCACCACAGGATGGGGGTATGTTCGTATGTCCGTCCGTCCGTCGGTCCGTCTGTTGTAATCACGCTGCAATCTATAATACATGAGCTAGATGGCTGAAATTTGGTACATTTGGTATATCTGCAGGTATGTTGGGCTTGAAAATGGGCAGCCGATTTGAATTCTTAACGCCACAGACACCATAAATTTCAACTGAACGGGCTGAAATTTGGTAGCTTGGGTTTATTCATACCCGTAGCCCTTCACATGTACAACGACAGTCATAGGTCCATGTTTTGATATAGCCCCCATATGGCCACGACTTCGTAACGCCATAAAAACCTCAAATTTAAATTTTTTCGTGTTTATTACAACAGAAAATGTTATGCAAAGCCCTTCAAGAAAAATTGTGTAGCATAGTGTAATTAATCGTGGAATTGGGAAATATTAGTCCAAGTGGCAATATCAGTCCATTAAATTAATATATTGTTGAAGTCGTCTCTTTTTTCTCAAATATAAATTTCTTTGCTTAATCTCTACATACATGGCGCAAAAGTTACCTTTCGATGTTTTTTGGCTGTAATTAAAAAAAAAATGAAAAACTTTGATTCTTCTTGTGGATTATTTTTATTTGGTCTTTTAATTTTTTTACATCAAGTCGAGAATATGGTGTCATGTAAATGGCCGCCGCCACAGTTGATTGTCGTTTGAGCCCTTTTTATGGCATTTTCCATCACTTTGGCCAAAACTTCCGGCGATAGGTCCTCACATTCTTGACGGATATTGTCTTTAAGAGCTGCAAGAGTCTGAGGCTTGTTGACATAAACCCGCGACTTCAAAAAGCCCCACAAAAAGAAGTCTGGAGCGGTCAAATCAGGCGATCTTGCTGGCCAGTGCAAATCGCCAAAACGGGAGATTAGGCGCCCGGGAAATGCATCCTTCAGCATATCGTTTGTGGCACGTACAGTGTGTGCCGTTGCACCGTCCTGTTGGAACCACATGTTTTCCAATCCCATTTCATCAAGTTGCGGCAAAAAGAACTCGTTGATCATTGCTATGTAGCGCTCACCATTCACAGTAACCGTTTGGCCCGCGACGTCTTCGAAGAAAAAAGGTCCGATGACTCCTCCAGCGAAAACAGCACACCATACAGTGTTTTTGAGCGGGTGTAATGGCTCTTCGTGGGTTACACGCGGATTTTCAGTGCCCCAGAAGCGTAAATTTTGCTTATTTACGTACCCGCTAAGATGGAAATGGGCCTCATCACTCATGATTATTTTTGATGAAAAATCATCTTCCTCTTGGTCAAATAAATAGTCAGCAATATTCCGCGTTCTGGAGCAGTGTAGCGTAACATTGTTTATTAACGTGTATTTCGCATGTGTTTACTACACAAATGTCAAAACAGAACTGACATTGGGGGCCAATCGCAAAATTTATAGCATTTTCTGATAGGAGGATTACTTTTGCGCCACCTTGTACATATATTGATACTATATTGAAAATTCTGTGCGCATACGTATATAACTAATTTATATCAACTTAAAGCTTCTCTCAAATTGTTTTTTTGAATAGTTATAATAAAATCTATCCTTTATCGAAGCGATGTAAGCCAAATTTCCAAGGAGACACACACACACACGTGTATCCTCATAAATATGCATAAATACATTCACTATCACTCACTCCGAATGCCAGCAAAAAGTGTCAAACTTTATGTGACAATTTTTTGAAATGACACACAAATCCTTTGCTCTTCATAGATTTCCCCCTTTGCTCGGGATTTTCTCGTTGTTCGCAAGTGTCAAATCGCTAAAGAAATGTATTGAATTTGAATATAATCGAAAGCTAAGCAAAAAAACGGGAAACTTCGAAAGAGAACTTAAGCTGCTTGGGCGCAACCTGCACGTGATGGCAAATGATATTTTGAGTGATGATGGGAAAATTACAATGTGAAAAGTCTGTGCAAATGGCTACGAAATGTAGTTGGGCGGAGCGGCAGGTGACTGAGAAGAAATGTCAGCTTTTTTAACTTTGGTTTCCTCGGGGAGTGCTGATGACAGCTGATTTTGCAATAGATGTAAGGAGAAAAGCTGCATAACTAAATACCAAGTAGGGGCAATGCGTTAAGCAAAGCTGAATGGTAAAAAAGTGATTTTGTACTAATAGAAATTTACCGGAAAAAATTGAAGGCTGTAAAACAGACTTACATAAATAATGGATAACAACATTATACATTTCCTTATATCCTTTCGCCAATTTCAAAAAAACCAGCTTTGAAATTGGCGAAATGTCAGTGAGTTTTCCAAAAGTCAAAGACCTCATATAAAAGTCACTGACCACGGCTTAAATGCCATGGAGCACTGTCAAATGTTTTTGGTCTCTGAATAAAACCTTGACCCCTGCCAAAGGTCATTGGAACCTAATTAAATGTAATGAAATATTTGTTTACATTTGTAACCTATTACCGAATTTGTCAAAAGGTCCCTAGCCTCCCAAAGCCATGAGTCCTGCCCACATCATTAACCCATGATTGAATTACGCTACTCCTTCTCATTTTACTTTTTCAAATGCATTGTAATTTTTGTAGTACAGAGCTCCAAAGTTACCTATCTTAAGTATTTTTATTAAAATTACCATTTGTCGAATTAGCCATATCATCTTAACCGCTTCACGTATTTTAAAGATATTAATACCAATAAAAAACTCTGCTACTCCTCATCAATGCTGCGGAAAATATTTATGTTCTTTTGGTGGAAGGATGTGAAAATATGGAATATATCTTTAATCCTTGAATATCCTGAAAGAGTATCAATTCATGTAATTTTTTTGGTCAGGGTCAAACTATTATGAACTGACAATGAAAACTTAAAATAGAACCTTGATTGTCCTAAAATATAAAGAAATTTTATTGAGTCAATATTATAATTTTATTGAGTAAATATTATAATTTTATTGAGTCAATATTATAATTTTATTGTATTTTTTATAAGGAATTTGATATTGGTTGGCTAGAGTCACTTGTAAACGGTTTGACAGATTGATATTATTTTTACACATTATATTTATATTATCAATGTGAGTATGCGTAACTGCATCAGGACCTGGTAGGCAGCGTTGTATTCAAGTTATTAACAAATTCCTCATTTATGGACCAAATTGCTCAATTGTTGCCGCAATCGTCAATATATTGAATGTTTTTCAATTGTAATACAAAAACAGCCCACATTTACTAAAAGGTCCACCTGTCGGGTCCATGAGCTATTATTCTCTTTCTTCACAGTAAATTAACCTATATCGCGAATATCAGCTATTTTAGTCCTTAAAGAGAGTTGTTTCTGCCAATCGGAATGAACATATATATGGAGCCTATATCTAAATCGGAACCGATTTCAACTAAATTGAGTAGTCTGTATTAACGGCTGAAGAGACTTCCCTCTGCTAATTTTTGCCTTGATCTGATGAAAAATAGAGCTTCTATAGAACTTATATTTTAAATCGGAAGGAAAATATATTCGGGGGAGAACAGTAGATACATCAAAGACATTGCTCCAAATTATACTTTCCAATACATACATTGTATATTTATACCCTCACTTTAGTGTGACGAGGGTATATATCATTTGCTACGAAAAAATTTGCTACGAATAACTGCTATAATACTTATTCGAATCTTCTGAAATTGCACACAAAGTACTAGTTTATTAGTCGCTATGAACTCGAGAAAAATGGGCAAAGTTGCCACCCCCCCTTTTGGTACCTCCCACACAAATGCAACATTTTGCACCAAAAGTTAACAACTTATAACATTACTACCAGTGTTTAAAAATACTTGAAATTTTGTACAGTGTAATGGTTTTATAGTGCCTACATTCCAGTGAAAAATGGGCGTAATTGCCACGTCGCTTTTTGTACCGCCCACACCAAATTCCCAAATCATACCCAAATTTAATATCTCATAACGTTAATATACCAGTGCACATAAACGCTTATAATAATAATTATAAAGTATCTACTGTTCAGGGTAAAATAGGTATATTTGTTAAACCCGGTCTGGTACCTCCCACACAAATTGACAATTCGTGTAATATTCCATAAACCACTACTCACAAAGTGAGGTTATACCTTAGTCGGTTTACCCGACTGAAACTTTCTTACTTGTTTTAATATATTTTGTATAAATATATGGATGGACATATGTTTGGGGCAATATAGTATTAGTTTGAGAGCTAAAATAAAAATTGGGAATAATATTACAACTTACGAACCATATGAACTGAATAAATATTAGAAAATTAAAAATATACCATACAGAGTGACAAAATATAATTGATTTACATTCGCCAAATGCTGTCCTCTAAAATAAACATCTTACAAATATTGTTCTACTCTCACAAATGATCCTACATACTAGTAGAATAATGTTATATTCACCGTTTAAGTTATTTAACACATCGTTATAAGTTTAACATTTATTTCAGGTTTTTTTCTTTTGGCAAATATTTAATGCAATTTTGCGAATTATATGATTACACATTTATGTGACGAATAATTTATTACTGCCAAAAACAAATGTCTTTTAATTTGTATTCATTTCCAAATGGCACACATATGCAATTTCACACATCTTCCCAAACCAAACATAGCAAACATAGAATAGCAGTGAAACGGTGAATGCTTCCAAAAAACAAGTGAAGGCGACACATTTAAAGTAATGCTTATTCCTAGAAACATAAAATATTGTCGCGTCGAACATAAATCTTTTTAATGTATTATTCACATGTAATTATCGTAAACGCATTCAGGTTAATAATACTCACAAACGCAGAAAAAAACTCTTTTAGATTGTCGTTTTTCGCCGGATTTCAGTAGAAAGAAATACGCGATGGCACACTTTTTTCTTTGCAAATTTAGTGGGAATTTATGTGTTACATAACACATTGAAATTATTGTGCTTCAATTGCTCTAAAAGGATGGGGTGGTTGGCATTAAGTCCTTTTCCCTTTGTTTCTCCTCAATGATTTATCATTGCGTGTGTCGCAATACCTTTTGAAGTATTATCCAGATCAGTGTAGAAATGGAGATTTATTTGCTTTTCATTCAAATGGTATATCAAAATAAAAGATTATCGTTTATCATAATTCCATTATAATACTCGTACTTAGAGAAAATATGAGTAAATGCTCTTAACAGACAAACAGTGCATAGCTATGGAATACATATATCTATGTATTTTTTGTGTTGAAATGGATTGGTAAAAACCTGTTTTAAAGCTATATTTTTATTTAAAAAGTAATATGAGTACTATTAGTACACTGATCGAAAAATTACATTAAAATCGCCAAATTGTGTGCAGTATTGTGAGATTATAATTACTTATATTATTCAAGTTCCTAAGAGGAACATGGGCCCACAATAAAGTTTTTCCAATCACTTCTATTCAATGCTAAGTTAAGTTCGCCTTGTTAAGTTCGTCTTGAACTTGTCGTCTCCATGTTTGGGCGCGTCTTCCTCTACCGCGACTGCCTGTTGGATTCCATTCCAGGGATTCATTGGCAATACTTCCTTCTGGCTTTCTCAGCGTATGTCCTGTTCTTCGCCACTTCCTGCTTATTATTTCGGCACAAATAGGTCTTTGCTTGCAGCTCCCGTATAGCACTTCGTTCGATATTATATCCGGCCAGTGAATTCGCAATATTCGCCGAAGACATATGTTGATGAATGCTTCAAGTAGTTCTTGTTGAAGTAACGGTGTGATATCACACGATCTTGGTGGCCAATCGACCGGCCCAAAACGTGAAATTATTTGCTCACCGAAGTGTTCTCTCAATAAATCCATTGATTGATGCGATGTGTGGGAAGTGGCGCCGTCTTGTTGAAACCAAATGTCGCCGAGATCACGAGCTTCAATTTCAGGCACCAAATAGTCGGTTATCATGGCACGGCATCATTTTTGAAGAAATATGGACCGATGATTACACTGGCCCACAAACCACACCAAACCGTTGTTTTTTCTGAATGAAGTGGCAGCTCTTGAATCTCTTCAGGTTGCTCTTCGCCCCAAATGCGGCAATTTTGCTTGTTTACATACCCATTGAGCCAGAAATGGGCCTGATCGCTGAACAAAATTTGGCTCGAAAACGTCGGATCTTGTTGGAACTTTTCAAGAGCCCATAGAGCGAAGTGATGTCGCTTGGGAAGGTCGGGCGGCTTCAGTTCTTGCACAAGCTGTATTTTGTATCCTTTCAATTTAAGATCTCGACGTAAAATGCACCAAATCGTTCCATACGTCAGTCCGAGTTGCTGCGAACAGCGCCAAATCGACTATCCACTGTCTTCGTGTACACTCTCTGCTACGGCCGCTACATTTTCTTCACTGCGTGCTGGACGTGGTCTATTCGGTCGAATATTATCCAATAATGAATGCTGGGTCTCAATATGTTGCGAATAGTACGCTCAGTAGGCAGTAGCGAAGTGCACGAAACACATTCCTCACAGAACGTGAATTTTCGTAATAAAGTTGAACGATTTGTAAACGTTGTTTAGGCGTAAGACTTTCCATGATGAAATGCCAAACAATACTTAACAAAAATAACATGACAGCATGACACGACTCACACGTAATCTGTCAAAAGAAAGGCTATTGAAAAAAGTATCTCTACTTGGATCACCCGTTATTATTAAAAAATTACCCCACAATTGTAGCACATATCAAAAACATGTTAACGTATAAAACAGATTATAATTCGTTATATTCAGTTTAAAAAGACACTAATTCTTTTCATATTTTTTTTCCTTTAATTTGAAGAGTTGGTTAACAGGATATAAAACAGATTAAAAATCGTCATATTCTGTTTAAAAAGACACTAATTCTTTTCATATTTTTTTTTCTTTAATTTGAAGAGTTGGTTAACAGGATGTGTTGTTGTTGGCTTTGTTGAAGTTTAAGTTTAAAAGCCAAAGGCAACAGGAACGCAAGCACAAAGGAGACAAACCAAGGTACTTAGCCCCTACAATAAGCTCAAGTGTAAACAGTGTTGTTTAAAATTGTTGACACAGTGACCTCAAAATGTAGTGCAGCTTAAATGCTTATAAATACCAAACGCACACACACACCAAAAGTTGTATGAATATGCATATACATAGGTGTATATATTTAAATGTAAAAACATTCAAGTGAGTACTTCTGTGGTACTAAAGGTCAGCATAGATTATGTGAGGATACCCTATATTTTGTGGATTATGAAACGAATATAAATTTTACAAAATTAAAAAAGAAATTCTTTTGAATTTTTAAGCCTTTAAAGTGCCAAAAGTTAAATTGTTAAGAAAATTTAAATATTTAAATTTTTTGTAAACAATACTCATAGTCGTAGAGTAAATGTACATTCGGACTTGATCGTTTAATGTTTTTCTCATTTCGTATTATACGGTTTTGTTTTTGCGAGTAAATGCGGGCGTATGTATATACATACTCGTATGTTTATGCGCGAGTATGTGTGTTCGCTTTTGTACGATAGTTTTGTAAGTATTCGTGTACTTACGACCCCACTCAGGTACTCAGGTGGTGAACACACACAAAAGTGCATAAACTGTGTCACGACATTAACACTTAAACCCCAACATTTCACAAACTCACAGACATGCCTCATAACGATTATGGTCGGTGAATGTGTGCGGCGATGCGCCTTCAAGTTGTTCTTTCAAACATTAGGATATGTACGTTTGTATATATATGTACATATTCATCTGTACTCGTATGTTTAAGTATATATTCACATTTCATAGTGAATTCCTCTTAAATATATGATTTAAGTTACTTTTTAATTCTCTGTGTCACCGGTCATATAGTTGCAGATTTATTTGTTAGCAATTTCAAATCCTTAACACTGTACTTTGATACATAAAATTATTATACAGAGGGTGGGTGTAAGAGTGTGTCGTACACCACACTGTGGTACAGGGTATTATAAGTTTGTTTCACGGCAGATGTTTGTAACACCTTAAAATAACACAGCTAGACCCATCTTAAAGTATACCGATCGACTCAGAATCACTAGCTGAGTCGATTTAACGATGTCTGTCCGTCCGTCCGTCTGTCCATGTAAAGTTGTTCGTCGACTACAGGTCGCAATTTCACTCCGATCGTTCTGAAATTTTGCAGTTTAGAGTATTTCGCGGCTGTTAAGATCGCTATTGAATTTGGTTGAAATCGGTTCAGATTTAGATATAGCTCCCATATATATCTTTCGTCCGATTTGGCCCTTTAGTCCTATAGAAGCTGTATTTTACATCCAATCGTTTTGAAATTTAGAATGGTAGAGTTTCTTGATCCATAAACCAACATTGCTGAATTTGAAGAAAATCGGTTAAGATTTAGCTATAGCTCCCATATATATGTTTCGTCCGATTTGGCCCTTTAGTCATATAGAAGCTGTATTTTACATCCGATCGTTTTGAAATTTAGAATGGTAGAGTTTCTTGATCCATGAACCAACATTGCCGAATTTGAAGAAAATCGGTTCAGATTTAGATATAGCTCCCATATATATCTTTCGTCCGATTTGGTCCTTTAGTCCTATAGAAGCTGTATTTTACATATGATCGTTTTGAAATTTAGAATGGTAGAGTTTCTTGATCCATGAACCAACATTGCCGAATTTGAAGAAAATCGGTTATGATTTAGCTATACCTCCCATATATATGTTTCGTCCGATTTGGCCCTTTAGTCCTATAGAAGCTGTATTTTACATCCGATCGTTTTGAAATTTAGAATGGTAGAGTTTCTTGATCCATGAACCAACATTGCCTAATTTGAATCGGTGCAGAGTTAGATATAGCTCGCATATATATCTTTCGTCCGATTTGGTCCCTTAGTCCTATAGAAGCTGTATTTTACATCCGATCGTTTTGAAATTTAGAATGGTAGAGTTTCTTGATCCATGAACCAACATTGCCAAATTTGAAGAAAATCGGTTAAGATTTAGCTATAGCTCCCATATATATGTTTCGTCCGATTTGGCCCTTTAGTCCTATAGAAGCTGAATTTTACATCCGATCGTTTTTAAGTTTAGAATGGTAGAGTTTCTTGATCCATGAACCAACATTGCCGAATTTGAAGAAAATCGGTCAAGATTTAGCTATAGCTCCCATATATATGTTTCATCCGATTTGGCTCTTTAGATCCAATCGTTTTTATACCCTACACCACACTGTGGGACATGGTATTATTTAAGTATAAAATGTCCCAAAAGTAAATTTATGTAAACAATTTATACATGAATTACAAAATTTATATATCAGAGCTATTCAATATTACGAGAGTGGTGTAGGGTATTATATAGTCGGCACCGCCCGACTTTAGCCTTTCCTTACTGGTTTTAATTGAATTTTGAAAAATTATATGCCGGTAGTGGTAGCCATTTTATTCTTCGCATATTCGTACAAGTTCAGTTGTATACTATTCCAGTTTATGAAATATTCACACGAAAAAAAATATTAAACCAAGTTATAAGCGATTTAAAACCCATCGGTTATTTTGGGCCTGTTTAATTGTGTACTGTTCCATTATAAAATCGAACAGTAACTAAACTTCTGCTTCCAACTGAAAGTGTCATCATTAACATTTGCTGTCCTCATAATTTACTTAAATTTATTAGGTGTTCCCAGCTTATACTCGTACTTCAAAAAATATGATACACATACTAAAGGCACCTACCCAGAAAATGGGAAGTTAAAAGAAAATTAAAAAAAATTACAATAAATATTTTTATACCCTACACCACACTGTGGTACAGGGTATTATAAGTTTGTTTCACGGCAGATGTTTGTAACACCTGAAAATAACACAGCTAGATTAAAGTATACCGATCGACTCAGAATCACAAGCTGAGTCGATTTAACGATGTCCGTCCGTCCGTCCGTCCGTCTGTCCATGTAAAGTTGTTCGTCGACTACAGGTCGCAATTTCACTCCGATCGTTCTGAAATTTTGCAATTTAGAGTATTTCGCGGCTGTTAAGATCGCTATTGAATTTGGTTGAAATCGGTTCAGATTTAGATATAGCTTCCATATATATCTTTCGTCCGATTTGGCCCTTTAGTCCTATAGAAGCTGTATTTTACATCCAATCGTTTTGAAATTTAGAATAGTAGAGTTTCTTGATCCATGAACCAACACTACTGAATTTGAAAAAAATTGGTTATGATTTAGCTATAGCTCCCATGTATATGTTTCGTCCGATTTGGCCCTTTAGTCCTATAGAAGCTGTATTTTACATCCGATCGTTTTGAAATTTAGAATGGTAGAATTTCCTTATCCATGAACCAACATTGCCGAATTTGAAGAAAATCGGTTAAGATTTAGCTATAGCTCCCATATATATGTTTCATCCGATTTGGCTCTTTAGATCCAATCGTTTTATAGCCTACACCACACTGTGGTACAGGGTATTATTTAAGTATAAAATATCCCAAAAGTAAATATATGTAAACAATTTTTACATGAATTACAAAATTTATATATCAGAGTTATTCAATATTAAGAGAGTGGTGTAGGGTATTATATAGTCGGCACCGCCCGACTTCTCAACAGGTATCCATACCAACTCTTAATACTCTTAGTGACCAGACAAATTTGAGAAAGATACAAAATAGTAAGGCACAAGTGGCAAAGAGCTAAAGAAGAAAAAAATCATCAACGGTGTATTATTTTGCACATCTTATTTTTAATTTAGCGTAAATACAATCAAATAAAAGTTGCATGAAATTGCTTTCACCTTTCATCCAGTGGAGTGGAGTACTTACTGCGCCATCATCTCCATCTCCACCTCTAGCCAGCAACCAATGCCAAATCCAGAACATAATAAAATGCGTAAGTCCACAAGCAGAATGGAAGAGTAGCCAAATATATTAAGGGGGAAACATTCCAACAAAATCTTTTTTTTCAGTTTTCTTTTTTTGTACGCGTAAGAAGAGATTATTTCTTTCTTTCTGGTACTTTTAGTTTTGTTAACGTATTTGAACTGACCGTAATAAAAGTAGAAGTAACATACAAACACAGATACACACCGCACAAACACATACAAATACAGACACACATACAAATACATCACACCATCGTACAGAACAATAAAAATGGCATAAAATCAAGGGGGAGCAGTATTTGAATCGATAAGCAACGGCTTACAGAAAATATTACTGAAGTCGACAAGCGGTGAACGACCGGTTGTAATAGCAGAACTGATAATCTCCTACTATAGCTGATAGAATTTATTATTTCATAGAGAAGTGTTTAGGTTTATATAAGTATTGTATGAAAATGCGGCTTAAATTTTTGCATCTTTTATGAAAGCTTGGAAACTGTTAAAGATCTTTCAACAAAATTACTGTGCATTTTAGTCATATGATATGGGTACATGGTTACAGGGTCACGGAATAATTACAGGTACACCTGAAGGAACGATCCCGTGGTTATAAGGCCAAGTGAGTCTGACTTATCACAGTCTACCACAAATACTAATCTAACCTAAGAGGTCAGAATTTTTATTCTAAGAATTTTAGTTTTGCACAAAAAGCAGGTGGAATATAATCGTAAACATAGATATGGGAAAAAGTATTCATGCACGATCAGACTTTACGATAAAATTATAAAAGTACTGCTAACATATGACACCGCTCATGTTGGCACCATGATTAGGACAAATGGTTCTCGAGTTAGGCTAAAATTTGTGGTTTTTTAGATGTTTATCTTTATTTTGATAGATAAACAAACAAGTAAAAGCGTTAAGTTCGCCCACGCCGAATCTTATATACCCTCCACCATGGATAGCATGTGACCTCACAAAATAATTCAAACCTAAAGAAAATAACACCGAAAAACACAAAAAATATAATAGATGAAATCAGTAGGAATCACAACAAGTTAGATGCTATATATGGGAGCTATATCTAAATATGGACCGATATCGCCCATTTTCAATCCCCAGTTACCTGCATAATAATGCAATAAGAACTATCTATACCAAATTTCAGCCACCTAGCTCAAGTATTATAAATTGTAGTGTGATTACAACAGACGGACGGACAGACGAACGGACTATATTTTACTATATTTTTTGTGTGTTTTCGGTGTTATTTTCTTTAGGTTTGAGTTATTTTGTGAGGTCACATGCTATCCATACGATTCGGCATGGCCTAACTTTACGCTTTTACTTGTTTTTCTTTTATTTATTTATTAAAAAAGATTGAAGATGAAACTACCGAAGACACTTTGGGCAACATTTTCTAAATACAATCGGTAATTATTGTGTCCAAAACGTCAAAATTCAACACCGTCCAAGTTGAAAAGTCCTTAACCGATGCCGCTTAAATTCTGTGTCGTAAATAATGGTGTTTTCTTTTCTAAAACAGATGTTACCCTGTCAGAGAGCAGCATTTTAATAATGTCGCCTACACCCTCTTGTACTGCTGTTTTTTAGGCCTCAAATTCTTTAGCCAAACTCTTTACCTGAAACGGAGTGACAAAATGAATATACCCCCATCCTATGGTGGGGGTATAAAAAAACCAGTACGGAAAGGCAGAAAGTCGGGCGGGGCCGACCATATAATACCCTACACCTCCCTAGCAATGCGATAAGGGTCATTGCGATAATAATTTGGAATAATTGGTAAATGGGTAGGAACATATTATCTAATTCTGAACCGATAATCGCTTAATTAAGCAACATTCGTTCCTAAATTGAGACATCTTTCTGGAAAATGTTAATGATCGGAAGTAAAGTACAACTTCTATAGCGCTTTGATACCAAATCAGAAGGGGCATATATATGGAGGTTATATATAAATCTGAACCGATTTTCCCTGAATACTAATTCATGTAAAAAGACCTCTTTCTGTCGAATTTCGTACTGATCGGATATAAAATACAGTCTCTACAGCGCTTACATGTCAAATCGGAGGTTACATATGTATATATGGGGGCTATATCTAAATATGAACCGATTTTTGCAGTATTCCTTCATGTAATAAGAAACCTCTTTTAGCCGAATTTCGCACTGATCGGATATAAAATAACGTTTTTACAGCGCTTACATGTCAAATCGTGGGCAACGTATATATGGGGGCTATATCTAAATCTGAACCGATTTCTTCCAAATTTAAAAGTGTTCATTCGCATAATAAAAAACCTCTTTTTGCCGAATTTCATACTGATCGGATATAAAATTAGGTTTTTACAGCGCTTACATGTCAAATCGGGGCTAACATATATATGGGGGCTATATCTAAATCTGAACCGATTTTAACCAAATTGTCCTTGGGCCAAAAAAAAAAATATGTGTAAAGTTTCGTCGAGATCGGATCATAATTGTGACCTGTACTTTGATTACAAGAATACATGCACAGACAGACAGACGGACAGACGTACAGACGGACATAGCTAAAACAACTCAGAAAGTGATTTTGAGTCAATCGGTATAATAAATGATGGGTCTTTGGGTGTTACAAACAAATGCATAATGTTATAATACACTGTACCACAGTGTGGTGTAGGGTATAATCAGTTATGACTTCATTTTAATTGTTATACCCTTCACCATAGGATGGGGGGTATATACATTTTGTCACTCCGCTTGTAACACATGTAAATATTGATCTGAGACCTCATAAAGTATATATACGAGTGTTCTTAATCGCCGTAAAATTCTAAGACGAATTAGCCACGTCCGTCCGTCTATGGTAATCACGCTACAGTCCGTAATAATAGAGCTAGGTTGATCAAATTTGGTGGAAATAATTTTTTATAGTTGCAGGTTGTTTGCGATTGCAAATGGGCCATATCGGTCAATGTTTTGATAGAGCTCCCCTATAGAGGACGCTCCAAAATACGGTTTATGAGCCATAGATACCACATTTTCAAATCAATTTGGCAGAAACATTGCAGTTTGTATTATATTTTGACAAGAACACAGCACAAATCGGTTCATATTTTGTTATAGTCACCCTATAGAGGTCGCTCCAAAAAATACGTATTTAAGCCATAAATACCATATTTTCTAAGCATTTTAACTGAATCTTTGCAGTTTGTGTTTAATTAAGACAAGAATTTATAGTAGTAAAAATTGTTTTAATCAATTTATATTTTGCTATAGTCCACCTATAGATGTCGCTCCCAAAAAGGCTTATAAAAGTCATAAACACCACATTTTCTAAAAAATTTGGCTAAACTTTGTAGTTTATATTCTACCTTGGCAAGAATTTAACTCAATAAAATGTATACAAATAAAATTTTGTTGTAGTCCCCGTGTAGATGAAGCTCTCAAAAAATTATTTTAAGCCATCACAGCGTTCGTTTTTTTCAATAATTTACTCAAACAAAAAGGATCGTTTCATGATTTGCTTTATATCCAACGATTTTTTCCAGTACTAAAGACACTTTTACTTGTTTTTTTTTATTTAATATAATTATTATTAGTTTAAATTGCATTTAATAAATTTAAGGTATGCACTAGTATTTAAGTTATAAGCTGTTAACTTTGGTTTAAAATTGTCTGTTGGTGTGGAAGGTGCCAATAGGAGCGTGTCTGTGACGCCATTTTCTCACTGAATTGTAGATCCTATAAAAACATTACACTGTATAAACTTTGAAGTATTTGTAAGAACTGATATTAAAGCTATAATCAGTTAACTTTTCATGCAAAGTGGTCCATTTGTGTGGAAGGTAGCAAAAGGGGCGTGGAAGTAATGCCAATTTTTTACCAAACTGTAGGTAATATAAAAGTATTACACTGCACGACATTTCAAGTATTTATATGCACTGGTGTTAAAGATATAAGCAGTTATGTTTTTGTACAATGTGGTCCCTTCGCCCATTTTTCTTAAGGTGAGATTGATTACAGATGAATCAGATAGGTACTATAGAAGTTACCTTTCTGATAATACCTTTGTGAAGGAGGCACTAGAGTAGTGGACTAATACGAGCTTAGCGTGAGAGAGAATATGAAACATACGAAATTTGAAATCAATTCGTTACTCCTTTCGAGAGTGATCGTGCGTGCCAGCCAGAGAGGCAGACAGGCAAACAGACAGACGGATAGATGGATACACAGACGGATAGACGGACTGACAGACAGGCTTACCGACGGACATTGCTCAAATGACTTAAAATGTCCTAAAACGGATTTCCGGCGAACATACTGAGAGTCTTAGGTCATCCCCTTCGATGTGTTACACTTTTGGCCAGTAGCAAATTATATTACCCTCTTCCCTGTAAGATGAGGGAATGAAAATTATTGAACTTTAAAAATAAAAGCCGCATAGGCGAATGACGCACGTGAGTGTGAAAGCTCATTTCGGAAGACAAAGCGCGACTTCCATCATTTTATGAATATTGTTATCGAAAAATCCCTCTTTATAATTTGAATTGTTGGAAATCTACAAAATTTGGAAATTTGAATTTTACGGAAAATAAGTTCTGATGGGGGAATGACGCTTATCTTCATGGACAAAAAATAATCATCCATAAAAATAGTAATTGATAATAAATTATAAGAACAACTAGAAATAATAATCATTTGCTTCTGAGCACATTGGTAGACAATTTTTTCAATAAAAAAATAATTAATGGAACACATAATTTCATATATCTGGCTCTGGCAATTGAGAATTTTAGGTATGGACTCAGGTACAGGTGGGCCATTTAAAAGTTGAACTTTATCATATGACAATATCATTTATATGACTGCCACGACTTGCTGGGCATTTCGGGTCGATTGTTTCGGGTCGAATCTCTTCAATAGCAACTTCGATTTCATGTAAAATATGAATCACATAAATATAAATAGGGATCATTCTAGAAGAAGTTCCTCC
This sequence comes from Eudasyphora cyanicolor, assembly GCA_963930755.1. Lineage (NCBI taxonomy): Eukaryota > Metazoa > Arthropoda > Insecta > Diptera > Muscidae > Eudasyphora > Eudasyphora cyanicolor. The sequence goes on from OZ005737.1 coordinate 245,710,263, forward strand.
CAAACTATGCAGTTATCGGAAAATAATTGCGACATGTACTTTGATTTCAGGAATATGTACATCTACACGGACATACGAGTTGTTAAACTGACTCAGGGAGTGAGAGGTGCGTGTGAGTTTCCGAACTATATCCTAAGTTGTTACATGGCGATGTGACAAACTTTGTATATCGTCATTCCAACCATAGCAATAATAACATGGTCAACGATGTTACTAACCCAATAAAAAAACTAAGTACACCTTTTGTAATTTTTTTATACAAAGAAAATATAAAAAAAATGGCAAACAACCAAAATAAAAACAATCAACAGTTCAGGAAAATTGAATTTTCCACAGTTGGTTAAGATGTACTCTCGAGAAGATCTAAAACGGAAACACTTTCCACCCCACTGGCGGCAGACAATTGCCCACTACAATAGCACCATCGAAAAATGAAATCTAACAACACAGAAAGAAATTGGAAACATTACGACACGTTTATGGTCACAGTCCAGAAGAAGAAAAAAATATCAAATAAACGCAGCAGAGCACATTCAACCGCTGCAACAGTATTCAGGAAAAAAAATAAAAGTCCCCATTTCATTTGTGTACTCGTACAAACTACGTTCATATTGAAACTTATAAATTTTAAATGTTTGGATTTTTTGTTGCCTCTGTAAAATAATAACACCAATGCTGCAGCAGTAGCAAACCAACACTGTGTTAAACAAACACCTACTAATAATATATTGTACACAAAGGTGGGACGATTGTGTGAAATTGAAATTGGAAGGTACGAAATAAGTATGGGATTATTTAATTATAAAATACTGCCAATTAGGAATGTACTCGTAAGCGGTTTAGAAACCAAATCTTACATTCGTCATTATTAAAAATTGGGAGAGCAAAGTCTCTTCACAAAAGCCTAATACTTTAGATGTAAAGAAAATCTTTTCAGATTTCGATATGGCCCATATATATATATATATATACGTATGTGGAATTCCACGACAAATCGACGGTTTCAAAAAACCAGTTTTTAGTTCAATTTCAACTGTGATCGTAGCTATAAGGAATTTCTCTGTGATATTTTAATATTTTAGTAATTATTTTTGCAATTATTTATTAATTTTATGTTTAATGTTGTACTGCGTCGTTAAATATTAATTTTTATAAATAATTAAAATAACATGACGAAAGATTAAATATTTCAATAAAATTCATCCCTGAAGATGTTGGAAAAATCCCAACGAAACGTAGGATGTAAAATATGAAATAAAGTCTTTTATTTGCATAAAAACAATGACCTTGAAAGCCCATTTAGAAATATTCTAAAACTAACAAAAAGTGAAATAAAATAAGGTCGATATCTTTTTAAATTAAAACCAGTAAGGAAAGGCTAAAGTCGGGCGGTGCCGACTATATAATACCCTACACCACTCTCGTAATATTGAATAACTCTGATATATAAATTTTGTAATTCATGTATAAATTGTTTACATAAATTTACTTTTGGGACATTTTATACTTAAATAATACCCTGTACCACAGTGTGGTGTAGGGTATAAAAACGATTGGATCTATATGGGAGCTATAGCTAAATCTTAACCGATTTTCTTCAAATTCGGTAGTGTTGATTCATGGATGAAGAAACTCTACCATTCTAAATTTCAACACGATTGGATGTAAAATACAGCTTTTATAGGACTAAAGGGCCAAATCGGACGAAACATGTATATGGGAGCTATAGCTAAATCTTAACCGATTTTCTTCAAATTCGGTAGTGTTGGTTCATGGATCAATAAACTCTACCATTCTAAATTTCAAAACGATTGGATGTAAAATATAGCTTCTATAGAACTAGAGGGCCAAATCGGACGAAACATATATATGGGAGCTATAGCTATATCTTAACCGATTTTCTTCAAATTCGGTAGTGTTGGTTCATGGATCAAGAAACTCTACCATTCTAAATTTCAAAACGATTGGATGTAAAATACAGCTTTTATAGGACTAAATGGCCAAATCGGACGAAACATATATATGGGAGCTATAGCTAAATCTTAACCGATTTTCTTCAAATTCGGCAATGTTGGTTCATGGATCAAGAAACTCTACCATTCTAAATTTCAAAACGATCGGATGTAAAATACAGCTTCTATAGGACTAAAGGGCCAAATCGGACGAAACATATATATGGGAGCTATAGCTAAATCTTAACAGATTTTCTTCAAATTTGGCAATGTTGGTTCATGGATCAAGAAACTCTACAATTCTAAATTTCAAAACGATCGGATGTAAAATACAGCTTCTATAGGACTAAAGTACCAAATCGGACGAAAGATATATATGGGAGCTATATCTAAATCTGAACCGATTTTCTTCAAATTCGGCAATGTTGGTTCATGGGTCAAGAAACTCTACCATTCTAAATTTCAAAACGATCGGATGTAAAATACAGCTTCTATAGGACTAAAGGGCCAAATCGGACGAAACATATATATGGGAGCTATAGCTAAATCCTAACCGATTTTCTTCAAATTTGGCAATGTTGGTTCATGGATCAAGAAACTCTACCATTCTAAATTTCAAAACGATCGGATGTAAAACACAGCTTCTATAGGACTAAAGTACCAAATCGGACGAAAGATATATATGGGAGCTATATCTAAATCTGAACCGATTTCAACCAAATTCAATAGCGATCTTAACAGACGCGAAATACTCTAAACTGCAAAATTTCAGAACGATCGGAGTGAAATTGCGACCTGTAGTCGACGAACAACTTTACATGGACGGACGGACGGACGGACGGACGGACGGACGGACGGACGGACGGACATCGTTAAATCGACTCAGCTAGTGATTCTGAGTCGATCGGTATACTTTAAGGTGGGTCTAGCTGTGTTATTTTAAGGTGTTACAAACATCTGCCGTGAAACAAACTTATAATACCCTGTACCACAGTGTGGTGTAGGGTATAAAAATTTCAGTTTTGATTTTTTTATATTTTTTAGTACACCTCAAGAAATGCTTTATGTAATTTTTTGAGATTTTTCCGATAACTCATTCAGAAGTTATCGTTACATAAAAAATAGTTATGATATCATTCTGTGTATCGGGTTTTCGGTCATAACTTCTTAAGTAATGCTCCGATTTGAAAAATCTTTTTTTGAAATGTTGGTATTTTCCGGTACTTTTCAGAAAAAAAATTAAAAAAAATATTAAAATTTTTTGTTTGCGATTTTTAAGTTTTACAATTTAAATGTTATTTTTAAATTGTTTGTGCTCCGATTTTTAATATTTTAAACATTTATTAATTCTCTAACATATAAGCTAAGTGGGCCTAAAATTATTAAAATATTTTTTTAAATTATATCTTTAAAAATAATTCGCTGCTTGCACTGTGCTTGTGGCTTGAAGGCTTCGGAATATATGTTTCACGCCAAAGAACAAAATAAAGGAGACACTTTGGGAAGTATTTCTCCCAAAACACCCGCCGCCCCCGCTGATACCACTGATATTATCCCTACAAAATAACTATATTTCAAAAGAATTTGAAATCGATGGATTTTTTAGATGATGTAGTCGACTAAAAGATTCCTTGTTAGAAATCACTATAGGTGCCCATAATACATCTGTATGGCAATTCAACGTTTGTTTTTTTAATATATCTATCGTATTTATTGTTTGTTTTTGAAAGGAACATTTCAAGACCAAACAGTACGCAATACATAACAAAAAAATTATAAAACCAGTAAGGAAAGGCTAAAGTCGGGCGGGGCCGACTATATAATACCCTACACCACTCTCGTAATATTGAATAACTCTGAAATATAAATTTTGTAGTTCATGTATAAATTTATTTATTTATTCTAAATTTCAAAACGATTGGATGTAAAATACAGCTTCTATAGAACTAAAGGGCCAAATCGAACGAAACATATATATGGGAGCTATAGCTAAATCTTAACCGATTTTCTTCAAATTCGGCAATGTTGGTTCATGGATCAAGAAACTCTACCATTCCAAATTTCAAAACGATTGGATGTAAAATACAGCTTTTATTGGACTAAAGGTCCAAATCGGACGAAACATATATATGGGAGCTATAGCTAAATCTTAACCGATTTTCTTCAAATTCGGTAGTGTTGGTTCATGGATCAAGAAACTCTACCATTCTAAATTTCAAAATGATTGGATGTAAAATACAGTTTCTACAGGACTAAAGAGGAAAATCGGACAAAACATATATATGGGAGCTATAGCTAAATCTTAACCGATTTTCTTCAAATTCGGCAATGTTGGTTCATGGATCAAGAAACTCTACCATTCCAAATTTCAAAACGATTGCATGTAAAATACAGCTTCTATAGGACTAAAGGGCCAAATCGGACGAAACATATATATGGGAGCTATAGCTAAATCTTAACCGATTTTCTTCAAATTCGGCAATGTTGGTTCATGGATCAAGAAACTCTACCATTCTAAATTTCAAAAAGATTGGATGTAAAATACAGCATTTATAGGACTAATGGTCCAAATCGGACGAAACATATATATGTGAGCTATAGCTAAATCTTAACCGATTTTCTTCAAATTCGGTAGTGTTGGTTCATGGATCAAGAAACTCTACCATTCTAAATTTCAAAATGATTGGATGTAAAATACAGCTTCTATAGGACTAAAGGGCCAAATCGGACGAAAGATATATATGGGAGCTATATCTAAATCTGAACCGATTTCAACCAAATTCAATAGCGATCTTAACAGCTGCGAAATACTCTAAACTGCAAAAATTCAGAACGATCGGAGTGAAATTGCGACCTGTAGTCGACGAACAACTTTACATCCACAGACGGACGGACGGACGGACGGACGGACGGACGGACGGACGGACATGCTTAAATCGACTCAGCTAGTGATTCTGAGTCGATTGGTATACTTTAAGGTGGGTCTAGCTGTGTTATTTTTAGGTGTTACAAACATCTGCCGTGAAACAAACTTATAATACCCTGTACCACAGAGTGGTGTAGGGTATAAAAATAATAATTAATTTTAGGCCCACTTCCATCCAAAGCTTATATGTTAGAGAATTAATAGAAGTTTAAAATACAAAAAATTCGCAAAAATCGGAGAGAACAAATAACTTAAAAAATGACAATTAAATTGTAAAGCTTAAAAATGGCAAACAAAAAAAATTAAAATTTTTAATAAGTTTTTTTCTGAAAAGTACCGGAAAATACCAGCATTTCAAAAAAAAGATTTTTCAAATCGGTCCATTACTTAAGAAGATATGACCAAAAACCCGATACACATAGTGGTATCATAATGATTTTTTAAGTAACGATAACTTCTGAACGAGTTATCGGAAAAATCTCAAATAATTCCACTAAGCGTTTCTTCAGGTGTACTAAAAAATAAAAAAACGGGAAAAATCAAAACCGAAAATTTTTAGAAACCGTCGATTTGTCGTGGAATTCCCCATATATATATGCGTTTTGCATCCAACAGTTATCTTGTATAGTTGCGGAGATGCAGATGCATCTGAACATTTAATTTTTCTTTTTTTTGTGAATATCGGAGCAGCATTTGCACAGATTTCTTTCAATTCAACTTTTCTCAATTGGCAACCAAAAATATGATGAAAAATATCGATAACTTATAAGTCAAAAGTTATGGCCACTTGAAATTGTATTTTCAAAGATTTTTTGTAATTTTTTTGGAAAAAATTATATATCGTATTTTTGAGTTATAGAAGAAGTTATTTAAAAAGGACACTTCCTAGAGAATGTTCTCATGGAAAGAAAGGGTCAAAATATATGGCTGCAAAGCTTCTCCAATTTCGCTCCATGTTCTTAAATAGCCATCATATATCGGTAGCTTCTAAATCATCTTCATCGCGATTTAGAAACCACCTGCTACAATTTGACATCAGACCAATTTTTGTTATAGACTTAATTCTATAAATCACTTAATATAATCAGTTTAGTAGAAAAACCAGTAAGGAAAGGCTAAAGTCGGGCGGGGCCGACTATATAATACCCTACACCACTCTCGTAATATTGAATAACTCTGATATATAAATTTTGTAATTCATGTATATATTGTTTACATAAATTTACTTTTGGGACATTTTATACTTAAATAATACCCTGTACCACAGTGTGGTGTAGGGTATAAAAACGATTGGATCTAAAGAGCAAAATCGAATGAAACATATATATGGTAGCTATAGCTAAATCTTTACCGATTTTCTTCAAATTCGGCAATGTTGGTTCATGGATCAAGAAACTCTATCATTCTAAATTTCAAAACGATTGGATGTAAAGTACAGCTTCTATAGAACTAAAGGGCCAAATCGGACGAAACATATATATTAATATATGTATTAATATATGTATTAATATATGTATATATATAAATCTTAACCGATTTTCTTCAAATTCGGTAGTGTTGGTTCATGGATCAAGAAACTCTACCGTTCTAAATTTCAAAACGATTGGATGTAAAATACAGCTTCTATAGGACTAAAGGGCCAAATCGGACGAAAGATATATATAGGAGCTATATCTAAATCTGAACCGATTTCAACCAAATTCAATAGCGATATTAACAGCTGCGAAATACTCTAAACTGCAAAATTTCAGAACGATCGGAGTGAAATTGCGACCTGTAGTCGACGAACAACTTTACATGGACAGACGGACGGACGGACAGACATGGTTAAATCGACTCAGCTAGTGATTCTGAGTCGATCGGTATACTTTAAGGTGGGTCTAGCTGTGTTATTTTAAGGTGTTACAAACATCTGCCGTGAAACAAACTTATAATACCCTGTACCACAGTGTGGTGATATTACGTTTTCTCACAATGTTTAAAGTTTGTCACACTTCGTTGGCACTTAACTTAATATTTTGGTGATTTCTACCCACCTCAACGTGCATGTATCCTTACAAGCAAATAGCTCTCAGACTTCCACATTCACATTTACACATTTCCCTTTACATACCCACAGATATGGCCAACAAATGCAATAGCATTTGTATGACGGCAATATTTGAACAATAAGTCTCTTCGTTTTTTGTTTTGTGTTCTCAGTCGTCCTCTCGTTTCACTGTTGTTGCTGTTGTTGGAACATTCAGCCTTATGGAAATAGGAACAACATCTGTATGCGAATATACACATGCGTATGTTTGTCTGTACTCGTAATACGGGTGATTGTACGAAGGGTGTGAATAGGTCTGTGTCAGAGAATTGTTGTTGATGATGTTTGTTTGTTTGTATTTTTGCTTGGTTCTGTGTTTGTTAAAGTCAAGCAATGAAAACAATAAAAAAGGACAATTACTTTTTATGACGTTTATGAGTTCCACTTTTAGATTTCTTTGGCGGCGGTATTTTTTTCTTCTTCCTCTGCATACTCGATTGAAGCAGGAAGGTCAAAACTCTTCTTCAATTATGGCGAGATAAGATAAATCCAGTATTATGTCTGTGATCAATTGGAAAAGCAGCGGGAAATATCGGGCGAAACCGATAATGCTTAGGGAGGGCGTCAAAATATCTAGAGCATCAAAGGAATGTATTTATATCTTTATATATAAAATCCTTTGTACGTTTGTTAGTAACGCATGATCTCCGAAATCATAAAAGCAAATGGCCTGAAAATTTAACAATATATTCAGTTTGGTGTCATTTTTGTTTTAGAATTATTTTCACCGCGATAAATTGCGGAGTGGTCAAGTTATTTGCAAAATTCGCATTTCCAGAGGGATTTAAAAGAAATTTAAAACGTATGTGCGGTTTGTCTTGATAATGTTTGTATGTATGATTGTAACCGGTAGATGGCGCTGTAGTGGACATATGGTCAATATAAATTTTTTGATGATTTTTTCCTGAAACTCGGGATGTACGCATTTATAATGAAATATCAGTGAATAACAAACCAATGCATCCCAAACAGAACGGGCAGGACAACGTCTGCTGGGGTCAGCTAGTATTTATTATAAATTTATTTATTAGAAACTAGGCAAAAAAAGAGCTCCATTTAATACTCTACTTCACATTGTGAGTTAGGGTAAGATGAATGTGCTCTTTTTTGTAGTACGCAAACGATAAGATAAGCCCATCGCCTTATAATCGTTTTCTAGTGTCAGTCCACTACAAGGCAAGATCAACTTGGCCTGAAATTGGAGAAAATACTACAAATGTGAAGTTAATAGGTTGCTTATTTCGATTGTTATTCTGGCATACAGATTGACGAACGGATGAACATAATTCAAAAAATTTAAAATGCCTTTAAAGCGACCTCCGGCAAACGTAAATAGGTTGCTTCTATTATGTGTTTCATTTCTTTCGTAGCACATACACGCTGAAACAACCCGCTCCTGTAGTACCAGGTTTTCTAATAGGGGCATAGCAATTCGTATCTTTATGTCAAGGCACCCTCAAACATTTTAAATGATCTTTCAGTGTCAAAACGTTAGTCAGCATTTTCATGAAGGCAAAGTTCACTTACGTGCAAAGTTTGGAAATAATTAAAAATTAAATTAAGAGCGCTTACCAATTTTCGGCCGTAAAAATCGTCTCAACCGAAGGCTTTGCGTGCTATAGTGGATAAATTTGAATCCAAATTTTCACTTTTGGGTGTTCCGGCACCAAAAAAAACGTCGTACCGCTCGGAGCGACGAAAATATCGCAACCGTAAGTGTATCCGTTCAAAATGAGCCAAATCAGTCGATTCCACGTCGTTCTCAGGAATTGGACATCTCTCAAACCACACTGTGGCGTATTTTGCTAAAAGATCTTGGCCTTTATCCTTATAAGATCAAACTGACTCAAGAACTGAAGCCACTTGATCATTTTAAACGCCAAAACTTCTCCGATTGTGCTTTGGCAAAGTTAATGTTATGTCCTTAATGGAGAGCCCTATATATTGTCTCAAGCATATTCTGCTTGAAATATATAAATATTTAGGGTATTCTCGAAATATATAATACTTGGCACACACAAATATTATGTATTTCGGAAGATATTCCAAATATTACTTACGAAACAAATATTTAATTGCATTTAAGTATTCAAATTGTATCAACCTTAATTTTAAGACAAGTTTTATGTTTCTCAGTAATTCAACGGTAATTTTTTAAAAAATTTTAAATGTTCATAAAATTCCTTCATAATTGAAATGATACATTGCTTGACGGATTGACAACAAATGACGACTTAGAATAAAAAGGAATAAAAATTTGCGATTTGAAACAAAATTTATTGCTACGTATGTATGTAATTTTAAATTGTAAGGTTTAATTCGAAATCAGTGAAAAATAAAATTATAAAAATCTGAAATTCCTAAACAAGAATTTTATTTGTATATTAACATATATTTTATTTGAGAAAATTAGTTTTCAAATATAATTTGTTGTAACATATGTATTAGCATATGTGTTCCAAATAAAATTTATTAACTCAGAAATATAAAATATTTATAAATTTGTGTTAAAGTATATATTCTTTAGATTTAAACTTACCAAAAACTATGATTTTTCGCCGTGTACTACCCTTCTTTGCTAAAGTAGGTACATAAAGAACTGGATACCGGCCATAGTAGTCATATCGCCCATATATCAGTTCCTGTATATTTATAAAAGCCCAATTGCCTTGAGCAGATATGAGTATATGACGATCAAATAAATACTGTATGTGAAGGCAAATTATAACAAAAGATTCGATTAATATAATATAATGATAATAATATAAAAATGAATATAATAATAATGAGGTATTAGAAGGAGTATGTCAAGATTAAATATATTCGAACTGAAAGGAAGTCAGAAGACAACTTTGGTTTTTTGTAAAAGTTTGAAATTTGATTTTTAGTTCACTTCGTGGGACAACATCTATATTTTATATATTTGGTTCAATGGGCCAATATGTTCTTAAAAATGCAAGTACTATTAAGGTCACTTTCGTGTCTAATTAGCCGTTAAGGCCACTCTGTACACACATTTTTGCCGATCATTACTAAATTTTACGTAGGGGTTTCACAAAGTAATTCACAAATCCTATTGAAAACGCCATATTTTATTTGACTTCTACCTATTCTTTAAAACTGATTTCTCTTTACTGGATTGTAGTGAACGATTTTAATGAAAAAAGCTTGATTTTATACAATAAACGTAAAACTCGCAGTATTCTTTCCATGGATCAAGAATGTACTGATGTAAACAAATCTTAAATAAGTATTAGGCCGGGTCGATTTGTGGGGAGGCAAAAAAAGTCGCCATTGCTCAGTGAAAATCGTATTCTAGGGATCAAAATAAGAAACTTTGCCGAAGGAACCATACCTCTAAAAGGAATTCTGATGTCCCGGAATTTGGGTCTAACTTTTGGGTAGGGGCAAATTTTGAAAAATCCCACTTTGACCCATTTAGAGTGCTCCAATCGAGTCCAAATGTATGACCGACCCCCACTAACTTTGGAGGCCCGACCCACCCATGCCAGTGGCACACCCCCTGGAACCCCCTGGGGGTTCCATACATTTGGACTCGATTGGAGCACTCTAATTGGGTCAAAGTTAAATTTTTTCCGGGACATCAGAATTCGTTTTAGAGGTATGGTTCCTTTGGCAAAGTTTCTTATTTTGATCCCAAGAATACGATTTTCACTGAGCACTTCACTGAGTGGGGGTCGGTCATACATTTGGACTCGATTGGAGCACTCTAAATGGGTCAAAGTGGGATTTTTTCCGGGACATCAGAATTCGTTTTAGAGGTATGGTTCCTTCGGTAAAGTTTCTTATTTTGATCCCTAGAATACGATTTTCACTGAGCAATGGGCGATTTTTAAATCGACCCGCCCTAATAAGTATAGATCCCGAATCGAAAGTAATATACATATGTGTGACAACACTTAATTCTAAACAGATTTGCATCAAAATTATCAGTGCTAACACAGTGATCAAAAAACTTTTTTCTTCCAAATTTTATATATTTACACTGAAAAAAAAATTGTCATAAAATTAAAGAAATGCTCCAAAGACGTCATTAGTTTTTTAAATAAGTACATTTTGTGCTTAAAATATAGATAATTTCAATAATTTTAAGCAATTTACTTAATTTTAAGCACATTTTCTTCATTTTAAGTACAAAATTTACTTATTTTGAAGACTAAGGACGTCTTTGGAGCATTTCTTTAATTTTATGAAATTTTTTTTTCAGTGTATATAGAGCCTAAATACCAAATTGAGGATTATATAGACATACATATTTGGCAGTTCCGACAAAAGTATTGCCACATTGAAAACCTAAAAAAACAACCTGTAAAAATAATATTCATAATCCAATGGAAGTTTCAAAGGAAAATTCTACAATTCAAAAAACTTTTGAATTTAAATGTGGATGGCACTACTTATTTGCAAACGAAAAATAAATGAATAAGTATTAAACTTAATGAAGAAATTTTGTCTTTTAATAATTAATTGTATATATTACATAAAAATCTAATTTAAAATTTTTTTACTATTATAGCATAAATATTTTATTTCGGAAAGGTTGATAATGAGTTGATTTTCTATTGGAATACAGCGTTCGTTTAAGTTGCTATTTTAAGAATTATTTTATCCGAAATACTTTTAATATCGGACAATCTATGAAGCCTACTTGGAAAGTAGTCCCAGGGCAGTTTTAACATAATTTTTGCATATCTAGTATGACAGATTTTTTAGCGATTTAATATGGGTGTTTGCATACTGACCCCAAACAGGGCATGCATATAATTTAAAAATTACAATTAAAAATTAAATTTATAATCCTTTTTAATAAATCAAAATTTTTTGAATTTTAAACTTTATGCAAATTCACGTTTATGACAAAAAGTAAGTATTAAGGAGCACAAATGAAGTTGGAAAAAGTACAAATGTGTCGGAACAAACGGCAATAAACCAAAAAAAAACCCAACAAAAAAAAAGAACACCCCGACAATGGAATCGAATTCGTTAAGAGCTCTCGAAACAAAATAAATAAAACTTTCCCTCAGCGAGTCGTACAGAATTTTGTACTATGTCGTTACGAGTGCAGAGAATGTACAGACTTGTCGGGTATCAGATAATGTCGGATCATTTGGTTAGCTGGGTATTTATGCGTTGAAAAGGAAATAAAGCGTTCAGCAGAGCGTATACGTATGTGTATATACATGTATAAACGTTGATAATACACACTCAAGGACGGTTAAAGACAATCAATTTAATTTGCATTTTCCCATAATAATAGCTTTTACCTCTACATAAACAAGTAAAGACGGGTTAAGTTCGGCCATGCCGAATCTTATATACCCTCCACCAGAGATCGAAAGTGAATAGTTTCGGGTACAGATAAACTCATTTACAAATTTCAGTACAATTTGTTGAAATTTGTGGTTTTTGTGGCTTTACGAAGTCGAATCAAGAGAGACCTTTGGATGGGGGCTATATCAAAACATGGACCTATGACTACCGTTGTTCGTGTGAAATATTCCGCGTATAAATAAACCCATGTTACCAATTTGCAGTCCGATCAGTAGGAATTTGTGATCTTTAACACATAAAGAAGTCAAATCGAGGAGATGCTACTTATATATATACTCATATGGGGGCTATATCAAACAAGTAAAGGCGTTACACTCGGCCATACCGAATCTTATATACCCTCCATAATGGATTGCATTCAATGTTATTACTGGCAAAATCATTGGATATTGAGCAAAACATAAAACTATCCTTTTTGTTTAAGTAAATTATTAAAAAAAACGAACGCTGCAATTTTTAGCCAAATTGTAGGCCGCAAATTCTTTAGCCAAATTCTTTACCTGAAAAATTAGAATTTTTGAGAGCTACATATACGCGGGGATTACAATAAAATAAAATTTGATTTGTATACATTTTATTGAGGCGAAAAGTTGCCAAAATAGAAAACAAACTGCAGAGTTTTAGCTAAAATTCTTTGAAAGTCTGAGGTTTTGGCTTAAATAAGCCTTTCTGGGAGCGACATCTATAAGTGGTCTACAACAAAATATGAACTGATTTAAAAATTGTTTACTAATTAAATAAGAACTGAAAAGATTCATTCAAAATGCTTAGAAAATGTGGTATTTATGGCTTAAATACGTATATTTTGGAGGGACCCCATAGGGTGACTCAAAATATGAACCTAAAATTGTCAAAATAGAAAACAAACTGCAAAGTTGCTTTTAGGTTAGAAAAAACTTACGAATCTTAGGTTAAGGGACCATTTGGTCCATACTGCAATTTTCATACAAAATACCAATTTAATCTTATTCGTTGTATCTATTTTGTTTCAATACTTTCTATATATTAGTTATTTATTCTTTACTCAACACAACTAATGTAAAAATTAGTTGTGAGGTTTCCCTTTTTGCAGTTTTTCCTTACTCAACATATCTTATGTAAAAAACAATTGGGGGATATCCCTTATTTGCTTTTTTGTACACAATTAGCTGTGGGATTTCCCTTACTTGCTTTTTTTGTAAAAATTTGTTGTGGGATTTCCCTTTTTGCATATTTTGTTTGCCTATAATTTCTTATACTTTATCTCTTTTAGGTGGCGTAGATACTGCTGATCAAATGATTGGCTCCTATAGCATAAAACGCAAAACAAATCGATGGCCGAACCTTGTAATTGCAAACATACTTGATATATCCGATCTGAATGCGTACATACTTTTTTCTGAAATCGATGTTTCCTGGCATTCAGCTGATCGGAATCGCAGGAGACCAGAGTTTTTGCGGCAACTAGCACTTTGTTTGGCTAAGGCGTATATGATGAAGCGAACTATATTACCTCAACAAGAGTTCTCAGTACACCTATTGACAGAAATACGAACACAATGCACAGGCCTCCTCAAATAATGCTACTTCTAGTTCAGGGACTCGAAAGCGGGGAATTTGTAGCTGCTGCAAATCTAATATAAAATGCTCTATTTTCAGCAAGTTTATTTGCATAACTAACAGAAAAACATTTTGCTCATCATGTAATGACAAATATTGCCAAAGAAACTAATAAATACTTATTTTTAGATAGTAAATGTGAAGAATATAAAAGAAAATATACAATGGACCAAATGGTCCCCTAACCTAATATTCGTAATTTTTTAATTTACTCAGTCCGGTTTTGAGCGTTAAGTTCGGCCATTCCGAATCATATATAGCCTCCACCATGGATTGCATTCAATTTTATTCTATCTTTGGATATGGGGCAAATCATGAAACGATCCTTTTTTGTTTAAGTAAATTATTAAAAAAACGAACGATTCAATTTTACGCCGCAAATTCTTTATCCAAACTGTTCACCTGAAAATTTTTTTTTTGGCCTAAAATAGCTTTTTAGGCGCTACAAAATATAACTTTATTTGTAAAAATTTTATTGAGATTAATTCTTGCCAAAATAGAACACAAACTGCAAAGTCTCAGCTAAATTTCTTAGAAAATGTGGTGCTTTGGCTTAAATAAGAGCGACATATTTAGGTGGACTACAACAAAATATGAACTGATTTAACAACTTTTTACTGCGATGAAATCTTAATTAGATAAAAACTGTTAAAATGCTTAGAACATATATTACTTATGTTTTAAATACGTATATTTTGACTATAACAAAAATGAACCGATTTGTACAATTTGTGCTGTGAATAGTTCTTGTCAAAATATAATACAAACTGCGAAGTTTGGCTTTAAAAATGTGATACCTATGGCTCAAAAGCGGTATTTTTGAGCGACCTCTATAGGGGAACTATATAAAAACATTGACCGATATGGCACATTTACAATCGCAAACAACTTGCAACTATAAGGAATAATTCGACCAAATTTTTGTTCAACCTAGCTCTTTTATTACGGTCTATAGTGTGATTACAACAGACGGACGGACGGACAGACAGACGGACATGCCTGAATATGTTTGAATTGAAAGAAATTATTATCTTTTCTGTTTAAACAGGGCTGTTTGGTCAGATGTTTTTATGAAGTAAATAAAACTATGTAATTTACTTCATGTTTCACTCAACGTATCGTTGGCTTTATTCCAACTTCATCAGGAGGAATTATTGAAAATCAATTAGTTTTAAATTTGTTCATTATTAAATATTATTATAATAATTAATAAATAAAATGGTAAATATTTCAGCAAAACTTAATACTAATATCACAGGAACCGATCACGTTTTTGTCCAGAAATTATATTTGGAACTTTTTTTTTAAATATTGTATATTTGTTAACAAATAAATTTTATTTGAAAATCAGAAAATTGGTTTCGAACAAAATATATTTGTGAACTGACTTTCACAAATGAAATATGTGTTTCCACACAAACAAAGTTATTGTTTAAGAAGTTTTCCAAATATATTTTATTTAAAAAACATATTTTGAACTTTGAAACTTTTTCGAATTTTAGTTAGTTTTCCTAGATTTCGTGATATACGTTATAGCCAAAAATGTCATAAGCAGCATTAGTTTTTGTATTACAGCCCTAAATTTTAATTTATATCCATCAATCGATCGAAATTATAGTTACGAAATATTAAACGATTTAAATTTTAATCGAATTTTCAATCGAATGAAGAACAGAAAACATGCCTTTAAATTAAGGCATTGATACATTGCTTCATCACATTGTTTCAAATAAAAACCAGTAAGGAAACGCAGAAAGTCGGGCGGGGCCGACTATATGTATAATACCCTTCACCTCCCCAACAATGCGATAAAGGTCACTGCGATAATAATTTGGAATAATTGGTAAGTAGGCAGGAACATATTATCTAATTCAGAGCCGATAATCGCCAAATTAAGCAATATTCGTTCCTAAATTGAGAAACATCTTTCCGGAAAATATTAATGATCGGAAGTAAAGTACAACTTCTATAGCGCTTTGATGCCAAATCAGGAGGAACATATATATGGAAGTTATATATAAATCTGAACCGATTTTCCCTGAATACTCATTCATGTAAAAAGACCTCTTTCTGTAGAATTTCGTACTGATCGGATATAAAATACAGTCTCTACAGCGCTTACATGTCAAATCGGTGGTAACATATATATGGGGGCTATATCTAAATCTGAACCGATTTTCTCCGAATTTGGCAGTATTCCTTCGAGTAATAAGAAACCTCTTTCTGCCGAATTTCACACTGATCGGATATAAAATACAGTTTCTACAGCATTTACATGTCAAATCGGGGGTAACATATATATGGGGGCTATATCTAAATCTGAACCGATTTTCTCCGAATTTGGCAGTATTCCTTCGAGTAATAAGAAACCTCTTTCTGCCGTATTTCGCACTGATCGGATATAAAATACAGTTTATACAGCATTTACATGTCAAATCGGGGGTAACATATATATGGGGGCTATATCTAAATCTGAACCGATTTCCGTAAAATTTGGCAGTGTTAATTCATGTAATGAGAAACCTGTTCTGACAATTTTTTTACTGATAGGATTTAAAATACAGTTCTACAGCGCTTACATGTCAAATCGGGGGTAACATATACATATATTGGGGCAATATCTAAATCTGAACCGATTTCCCTCAAATTTGGCAGTGTTAATTCACGTAATGAGAAACCTCTTTCCGCCAATTTTTTTACTGATCGGATATAAAATACAGTTACTACAGCGCTTACATATCAAATCAGGGGTAACATATATATGTGGGCTATATCTAAATCTCAACCGATTTCCCTCAAATTTGGCAATATTAATTCATGTAATAAGAAACCTCTTTCTGCCGAATTTCGTACTGATCGGATTAAAAATAAACTTTTTACAGCGCTTACTTGTAAAATCGGGGGTAACATATATATGGGGGCTATATCTAAATCTGAACCGATTTTCTCCGAATTTGGCAGTATTCCTTCATGTAATAACAAACCTCTCTCTGCCAAATTTCACACTGATCGGTTATAAAATAAATTTTTTACGGCGCTTACATATGAAATCGGGGTTAACGTATATATGGGGGCTATATCTAAATCTGAACCGATTTCTTCCAAATTTAACAGTGTTCATAAATATAATAAGTGACCTCTTTTTGCTGAATTTCATACTGATCGGATATAAAATAAAGTTTTTACAGCGCTTACATGTCAAATCGGGGCTAACTTATATATGGGGGCTATATCCAAATTTGAACCGATTTTAACCAAATTAAACAGGGATCGTCCTTGGGCCAAAAAAGATATGTGTAAAGTTTCGTCAAGATCGGGCCATAATTGCGACCTGTACTTTGATTACAAGAATACATCTACAGGCGGACAGACAGACGGACATAGCTAAATCGACTCAGAAAGTGATTACAAGTCGATCAGTATAATAAACAATGGATCTATCTCTTCTCCTTGTGGGTGTTACAAACAAATGCACAAAGTCATAATACCCTGTACCACAGTGTGGTGTAGGGTATAAATAGTAGAACGGGAACATAATTTTTTTTAGAACAATATCCTCCGAAACATATAATATTTGTGTGAGTCAAATATTACATATTTGGAGTGTACCCTAAACATGTGTATATTTCCAGCAGAATATGTTTGGGACAATATACTACAGAAGGTATTTTTTCAGCTTGTATACTTTATGGGTTCTCCGATCAATATTTATAGGTCTTTGTTACAAACAGAGTGAATAAATTAATATAATGCCCATCCAATGTTGGAGGGTATAAAAATGGAACGATATTGTCCATTTTCAATCCAAATTTACCTTCAGCTATAAGAAGCAACTATACCTTATTTTAGTCATCTAGCTCAATTACTGCAGCGTGATTACAACAGCCCCCATACAAAGGCATTTAAAACATTTGAAATTCTGTAAATTTTTCTGGATCTTCTACTTACAGCATTAATTTACATGTTTGTAGAACCACTCCCTTTGCTCCCAAAATAAAAGTGACGAATTCGTACTGTAATTCTTCAGCAACTACCTTAATAATATTCTAATACAATATGTTTACTCCACACGGGGCAAAATCGCCTTTTTTGATATGTTTGAATCGAAAGAAAATATATTTGGAACACAAATTTTTAAACGTTATATATTTCTGAGTAAATAAATTTTATTTGAAAATCAATAAAATTTACTTGGAACGCATATATTAATATATTACAACAAAATATATTTGCAAACTAATTTTCTCAAATAAAATATGTATTTATATACAAATAAAATTATTGTTTAGGAATATCTTCAAATATATTTAATTTATAAAAGATTTTCAAAACTTTGATGAATTTTTCTAATTTCATTTTTAATTTTTCCTTCGTTTCGAATTATTTCTCCCAGTTAAAAATACCATTAGCGGCATTAAATTCGGTTTTAAGGGACTCATTTAAAATTTCTGAGTATTTCATGTCAGCATTTCTTGTCAATCCTTCGAGTAAATTATTGTTATCCAAAATGATACGATTTCAATTTACGAATATTAATAATTTCTAGAAAATTATCATTAAATTGCTGTAAAACTTAACACAATCAAGGTTCGATATATTTTTGGAATACTTAAATTTATATAAATCTTTGTTTCGGAATTAATAATCCTAAATAAAAAGTATTAGGATGGAAACAAAAATTTGTTTAGAACAACATCTTCCCAAATATATCATTTTTGTGTGTATCAAGTATTATATATTTAGAGTGTACCATAAACATTTATATGTTTCAAGCCGAATATGTTTGGGACAATATACTACAGAAGCGATTTTTTTTCTGCGTGCAACAAAGCTTACCTACTTTATTTCAATTGTAATTCCTTTATTCTATTATGTACCAAAAGTTGTACATCACTGCATTTAGAAGTCCCGGCAAACTATTGTAGTGTTATAAACTAAATTCCTGGTCAAAACAGAATATTGCAACTGTTTCATTTCCCTTGTAAACATTGCGCGTGAAAAAATTCAAATGAAAAAAATTTCGCTGATTAAAATCTCCCAAGGAGAACCAAAATATATTTATAGGTTTTACAGTGGCCTCTGTTTGTTGGCCTTTTAAAAATTCATTCAATTCAGATTAAATTCAACGGATAGAAGAAATTAATAAATCATAAAATGTCTACTTTCAATCATAGCTACATTTCAATGTTTCTCCAAATATGAAAAATCTTTGCCATTTGCCCCTTCATTTATTATTAATAATGCCCACAGTAGATGCTATGCCGTATGTAAATGGGTAAGGGATGTAGGGACGGCTTGGACTAGAAGTGAAATCATTTCAAAGCACATCTTACTCAGAAATTTATTAAATTTTATCGAAAGCCCTATAAAGTTTTATAATACCCAAATGGCTTTTAGATTTGGAGATGTGCACACAAAGACAACTACTAAATAGATTACGGTCGGTTGCTCTGTCAGTTGGTCGGTCGGTTGTGATTCTATTTTATGTATATCCGCCCACTCTTCCTGATGTGTATCTCTGGGTAGGGACATAGTTCATGTCTGGTATACACGGCAACCCATCATGGCATTGAGTTGTGGCTCAAGGATTGCTCTCAAATATGTCAATCATAAACCAAAAAAATGAATTTTGTTATCTTTTTGCACACGTCACTGCTCCCAGGTATTCACATACGAGTATGTATATGTTCGTGTATTACAGCAGAGGTGAATATTAAAATATTTTTTTCCAACAGACAATAATGAATCAAATGAAAAAGACTCATAAATTGATATAAAATCGACAATAGTCCAAATAATAAAGTACATCTGAATTTAATTTAATTTCTGCAATTCGTATTGATTGGAAAGCAATTAACTATTAAGTGGTTCGCAATACATGTTTGTATAAATATTGAGATGATATGGTGATCTCAGATCTTTTTTTGTCGAATAAACTTCTTTCTTTAAATAGTGAAACAACTTTTTAAGTTTATTTTAGTATATTTAAGAAATAGTATTGCAGATTTTTAACAATTTTAGATTCTTAATGTGTTAAAAAATGAATTTATTGTATATTGAGTTGATGTCTTGACATTATTAAGGGGGGTTAAATTTTAAGGGCCGATGTTGACTTTGAACAAAACACAAATTATTTAGGAAATTATTGTAATTTCTTTTTATTATGATAATATTGGTGTAATTTAATGATTTATGGAACAAAATATCGGCCAAATGGCCGCGGCGACCTCAGCGGCACACCTCCATCCGATGGTCCAAATTTTCGAGGACGCTGTGGCATAATTGAGGTACTGTACCGTTAATGTGCCGAATTATCTCATCCTTTAGCTCTTGAATTGTTGCTGGCTTATCGACGTACACCTTTTCTTTCAAATAACCTCAAAGAAAGAAGTCCAACGGTGTCAAATCACATGACCTTGCGGCCAATTGACATCGCCACGACGTTAGATAACACGGCCATTGCATTTGTTGCGCAAAAGAGCCATTGTTTCGTTAGCTGTGTGGCAAGTGGCACCGTCCTGTTGACACCACATATTGTCCACATCCATATCTTCAAATTCGGGCCATAAAAAGTTCGTTATCATCTCACGATAGCTAACACCATTCACAGTAACTGCCTGACCGGCCTCATTTCGAAGAAGTATGGCCTGATGACGTCGCCAGCCCATAAGCCGTACCAAACTCATACATATCTCATACAGGCCATGTTCGCAGAAATTTGCGCACAATTCTCCCGATTGTGGGCACATTTGGTCGGTTATGCTGATCAAAAAAAACATCACGAAGTGCACGAAATGCATTTTGATTTGAACGCCCATTTTTGTAAATGGCTTACAAAACTTTAACGCGTTGCTCGATTATGTATCTTTCCATGGTTCAAATTGAGTTAGTCTGAAATTGAGAAATGTCAAATGAAATGCAGAAAAAAAGTTGACGATTAGGTGTGGTTCACATTCAACATCGGCCCTTATAATTTACATACGATTTAAATTTTAATCGAATTTTACAAACATATTAAATTTCGAAAAAAATGCACTTTGAACTTCTGAAAACAGAAAACTCGATACATTGCCAAAACACATAAATACAATTTAATAATATTTTCGGAAATATTAGTTCCAAATAAAACAAATAAAAGCGTCAAGGTCGGCCATGACGAATTATATATGTATACCCTCCACAATGGATTGCATTCAGTTCTATTACTGGAAAAATCTTTGTATATGGAGCAATTCATGAAACGTTCGTTTCTGTTTAAGCAAATTATTAAGTAAACGATCGCTGCAATTTTTAGCCTACTTTTAGGGCTCAAATTCTTTAGCCAAACTCTTCATTAAATAATCATATTTGAGAGCAACCTCTACACGGGGACTACAATAAAATATAAACAGATGTATATCAATTTTACAGAGATTAATTCTTGCCAAAATAGAATACAGACTGCAAAGTTTTATCCAAATTGCTGAGAGAATGGGGTGCTTATGGCTTAAACATGCTTATTTGGGAGCTACATCTATAGGTGGACTATAACAAAATATGAACTAATTAAAAAAATTTTAATCTTATGTATTCTTTACTAAATAAAATTCAAATTGCAAAGATTCTTCTAAAATGCTTAGAATATGTGGTATTAATGGATTAAATAAGCGTATTTTGGAGCGACAACTATAGGTTGACTACTCATATAACAAAGTATGAACCGATTAGTAAGATTTTTGCTGCGATGAATGCTTGTCAGAATAGAATACAAACTGCAAAATTTCAGCTAAATTGCTTTAAAAATGTGGTATCTATGGCTCAAAACAATATTTTGGAGCGACCTCTATAGGGGAGCTATATAAAAGCATTGACACAAATGGCCCATTTGCAATCCCAACCGACCTGAAAATATATGAAATATTTCTACCAAATATGATCAACAGACGGACATGGCTAAATCGTCTTAGAATTTTACGACGATCAAGAATATATATACATTATGAGGACGCAGATCAATATTTGCAAACGGAATGACAAAGTTAGTTTACCACCACCCTATTCTGGAGGGTATACAAATATTAGGATGGGAACAGAGATTTATTTAGAACAATATCCTCCCAAAGATCTAATGTTTATGTGTGTCAAATATCATATATTTGAAGTGTACCCCAAACATATATATATATATTTCAAGCAGAAAATGTTTGGGACAATATAATACAGAAGCGATTTTTTTCAGCGTGGGCTTATATACCAAAAATGCAGGAACATAGTATATTTGTGGCTATATCTAAATCTGAACCAAATATCCCCAATTTAAGCAGTATTAATTCCTTAATTAAGAAACTTCTTTCTGCCAAAGGTTACAATGATCGAAAGTAAAGTACAACCTCTATGGCGCTTTAATATCAAATGAGGGCAACATATATATTGTGGGTTTAACTAAATCTGAATCGATTTTCCCCGAATTTCTCCGAGTTATTTCATGTAATAAGAAACCTCATTCTGTCGAATATCGTACTGAAAAATACAGTTTCTACATCGCCTACACGTCAAATCGGAAGTAATACAGGGTTTTCCAATAAGAGTAATATGATTTTTTTCACCAAAAAAAAACACGTTTATTGTTAAGGAAATTCAAAAATCTTTCATTTAATGTGAAGTACAATCGATACAATTAAGTTCTAAATAAAACGTCATTCAAATGGCCTCCACGACTTCTCTGCTGGAACGAATTCGAATTCGGATATAAAATACAGTTGTACTGCGCTTGCTTGCCAAATCGGGGGTAACATATATATGGGGGCTATATCTTAATCTGAACAGATTTTTCTCAAATTTAGTATTATCTCTAAGTAGTGTCTCAAGAGAAGTCTTTGTTTCAGCTGTTATTCTGATCGGTTAAAAAACGTTGCTTGTACAGTGCATATATCTCAAATCAGACTAAATATATATGGGAGCTATATGTAAATCTGAGCCTATTTTGACCAATTTCAATAGGGAGCGTCCTTGTGCCAAAAAAAGAGCACTGTGCTAAATTTCTTCGAAGTCCGACCATAAATACGAGCTGCACTTTGATTACATCGATACATCTACAGACGGACAGAACGACATGAAAAATCGACCCAGGAAGTGATTCCAAGTCGATCGGTAAAATAAACGATGGGTCTATCTCTTCTCATTTTGGGTGTTACAAACAAATGCATAAACTCATAATACCCTGGACCACAGTGTGGTGTATGGTATACATATTTTGTAAGAAAACTTTTAAACCTCTTATGGCATGAAAAAATTATATTACAAGAAGATGAAAGCTACTTAATTTGGGATTCAGATTTGCTGAAAAAAATTGGTACAAATGGTTTTCGAGTTATGCTAAAATATATGGTTCAACCTCTATTTTTTGAGATCTTCATCTTTATTTTGATAGATTAACAAGTCCCATCCCACAATGGACCAAAAAGCTCTTAAAGGGAATGACCTAAGCTTTCGTCTGTAAATCCGTCCAGTAAAGACGGATTAAGTTAGGCCGTGCCGAATCTTATATACCCTCCACCATGGATCGCATGGGAATGGTTTCGGATACAAATAAACTCATTATATCAAATTTCAGACCAATTCGTTGAAATTAGGGGTTTTTGTGGCGTTACCAAGTCAAATCTAGAAGGAACCTTTGTATGGGAGCTATATAAATATATCGTCATCAGAAACGAAAAAGGGAGTAACAACAAGAAAAATTGAAACTCAGTTTTTGATGGATTTCGGTAGCCTGCATCAAAATATACATCCTGACAAATGTTTAGCGGCGTAATATTAAAAATGGCGAATTTATGGACGAAATTCTCAAGGACCTAACAACAAATTATTTCTTTTTTCATAGTTAAAAAAATCCTATTTCACGCAATTTTCACAAACAATTTATAAATCATGTTTGTGTGATTTTATATATGCATCAGTATGTTTAGATATTATCCTGAAAACCACGTTTTTCTAACGGCAACAGTTTTCATTTTATTTAGTTTTTTGCTTCTCCTGTAAAATTTTCCAACATGGTGATAGGCCCTTTTTCGTTTCTGATGACGATATGGACTTATTACTACCGTTGCTCGTGTGAAGGATTCTGGGTATGAATAAGGGGCTTATACCAATTTTCAGCCCGATCAGTTGAAATTTCTCTGTGGCGTTAAGAAGTCAAATCCAAGAGATTCTATATATGGCGGCTATATCAAAAAAATGGACCGATATTGCCCATTTTCAATCTCAACATATCTGCAGATATAAAAAGTATATGTACCAAATTTTAGCCAGCTAGCTCAAGTATTATATATTGTAGCGTGATTACAACACACGGTTGGACGGGTGGACGGACGGACAGAGGGACATGGCTGAATCGTCTTAGAACTTAACGGCGATTAAGAATATATACACTTTATGGGGTCTCAGATCAATATTTAGAGGTGTTACAAACGGAGGTTCAAAATTAATATACCCTCATTCTATGGTGGAGGGTATAAAAAAACGGTATTTTGAAAAAATTTCAAAACAAGTGCTAATACGCAAACACAAAAATTGCAAACATATTTTTTGTTTTTATTTTTTTTAAAAGATTGACGAAAAGGTTGTTGAAAACACTTCAAATTTTTGTAAATACAATATGTATGGATGGGAAAAAGGGCCGCTTGACCAATATGTCAATATTCAGCACTCTCCAACTCGGTGAGTCCTTAACCGATCTCGTTGAAATTTTTTGTCATAACAACTATCCAATTTTTGGGAATTAAAATATGTTCTTACAATTTTCTCAAAATACCATTTTTTTTATATCTTTGCTCAAACGAAAGCTTTTGTAGGTAATTTTCTTTAAGAGCTTTGTGGTCTATATATAGGGTGATCTAAGTAGAGATAGCTTTTTTTTTCAATAGATCACGTGTGAGTCGTGTCATGCTGTCATGTTATGTTTGTTAAGTATTGTTTGGCATTTCATCATGGAAAGACTTACGCCTGACCAAGGTTTACCAATTATTCAGTTTTATTATCAAAATAATCGTTCGCCAATTGCGCTAAGTCCATTTTTTTTAAATAAAAAAAAACACTTTCCAGTCGACCCACGACCTTGACACCCATGAGCAATATTTTAGCTCTCGTTAAGAGCTATCTTTTTGCCATTGATCGATTCCCGATCCGACGTACCGGAATCATCAGTCCATTTTTCTCCAAAAATGATGCCGGTGAGAACGTAATCGACAATGGCGACCGTTATCGTGCCATGATATCCGACCATGTATTTGATGCCAGAAATTGAAGCTCGTGATCTCGGCGACATTTGGTTTCAACAAGACGGCGCCACTTCCCACATATAACATCAATCAATGGACTTATTGAGAGAACACTGCGGTGAGCAGATAATTTCACGTTTTGGGCCAGTCGATTGGCCACCAAGATCGTGTTTTATCACACCGTTAGACTTTTTGCTGTGGGGATATGTAAAGTCTAAAGTTTATGCGGACAAGCCCGCTTCGATTCAGGCCTTGGAGCAAAACATGACGCGTGTCATTCGCCAGTTACCAACGACTCAATGGATGGACCATCTGAGACGTAGCAGCGGCCAACATTTGATAGACATAATCTTCAAAAAATAAATGCCAAAGAATGTTATTTCAAATGATAATAAACATTCCCCATTCAATTTGAATTTTCTGTGTTTTTTTCTTTAAAAAAGTAGGGAACCTCGAAATGGATCACCCATTATATATATACATATTAGGGCCGGGTAAATTTGTATTGAGCCGAAGAAACGTATAATGGCGCCTAGCGATGCTTGTTCTCTAGGTCATTTCAAGAAACCATAGGTCAAAAATGAATTTCGAGCCCCCCAATTTTTCACAAAAAAATGTTTTCAATATCTTCCAGAATAGAGGCAAAACATGTTATTTCCTCTACAAACAATTTATAAATCGGGGATTTTTTGGGGTCGAGGACAGACAGAACCTGTATTACCCCCTATACAGATTACTTCCAAATCTATTCTTTGGTATTTCATAGATCACATTTTTAAGTCGACCTGGATGGAATTTGGGAACATAATGTTTTACCTGAATCCTCTTCTAGTACAAATAGCAGACATCAGTCCATATTTTACTAGACATTCTATATGCAACTCCAGAGGTCACATAGATAAAATTTGTGAATGCGTTTTAATTTATATGAAACAATTCAAAGTAAAATAATGCAAAATATTAAAAAATAAATATTTGACATCACGAGGCCCTAAAAGCAATATATTTATTATTTTGAACCATGTCCTATATAATGGAAAAGACCGATAGTACATAAGTAAAGTGCAAAATCTCTTTTAACCATAGCAATTGGACAAATTTCTGCTAGATGAAAGCTTTAATGTAATTTAATTTAATTGGTTATAAATCATACGAAAGTATTCACATTCAGTGACATTTCTTCAAAGTAACTTCCATGTTTTACTGTGCGTTTTTTTCTTTTTTGTTATCCAAATGAGTTCGTTTCATTTTTGCCAATTTGTGTTGCTTGGTTTTTATTAAATTTGTACATCGAAAATTCGATTTTATTCTTTTGGATGCGCCATCCAAACGAAAGTCGTTCCGTAGAATTCTGAACAAGTGAAGGTGAATTTAATTTGTGTAATTCCCTTTGCCGTCGTTTGGGGTTGGTTACTTTTTTATAGTTTGCATGTTTTGTGTTCCTTCGATGATTTTGTTCGCTTCGTTTTGTTTTGGATGTATGGCAAAGTGTTGGGTTTTTTAGTGTTTTTGACTGTTGAATATTTCGGTCACCTTGCATAAATCCAGTCAGTATTCGTCCATGTAGAACTTGTTATTGATGCATTGCAGTAGTTGTAAAAGAAACACTATGTATAACTTGCGAGAGGTAGGAAAGACATCAACAAATTTTGAAAACAAAAATATGTCATTAATATAAAATCAGTAATAGTATTAAGATTCGACTGTGGTATTTTTCTCAAATTTAAATTAGTCCAAACACTTTCTATCAAAACATATCTTTTGTTTTTCTTTGCAGTACAACCTTTTGCTAGGTCCCTCGCCAGTGCTCTATCATTCCAATTTAGCGCATACAATTCCATCCATTCATATTGATGCCCTTTACACGAAACACATTTAACCTTTTTTGATTCGTATACATTTTTTATTGAAACTGTTTTCCCCCCAGAATTTGTTTGAAACGCCGCGTATCCTTTTAATGGCTACCGCCATGAAGGTGAGCGCTCAATTGCTGTTTAAATTGATAAAATACAACTGTAATAACAACACCAACTACAACAATGGCAACACCAACATCAACAGTCCAACACGTGCTGCAGCAGCAGCAATAACAAAGAAGCCAAAAGAGAAAAATCTGTTGCAGAGAATAAAGAAAGGGAAAAAATACTTAACAAATGTTTTGATTTCATTTGCATATCTTTAGGGAAATCTTTTCTTTTTTCCATAAGTTTCCCCTGTGCTGTGTCATTGAGCACAGTGTTCGGCTGCAGGTATAGTGTAAATATAGCAAAATGTATAACAAACTTTGCAGAGACACTTCTGAAACTATTGTGTATTTGTATTTTTTTATTTGTTTTCCTATACACAAGGCTTTAAAAGTATCATATTTCAGTATAGGAACTAACTATCATTGATTAACAAATGTTGTATTTCAATAACGAATATTAATATTAACACAATTGACATAACTAATAGATTGCTAATAAAAAAATTAAAAACTTAATTATTATAAATATAGAAAAAAAGTAAGTAAATAATCTATTTATAAGTAACATGGATTGCGAAATAAAGATATTGCAATATAATTTTTATGGTTAGTCATTTTAAATTAAATACTTCAAATAAAATTTGATGTCAGAATATTATTAGATCCAAAAGAATAATATCTTACATTCAGTATTTAAAGATAATTTCACTCAAGAATTGGCCGCGACTACGCTCTAGGTAGTGATCATTTCATTCCACCGGTGCACAGTGGGAGGAATTCCAAAAAAGGGAAATAATTCTGCCGTTTCTTAACCAGACATCCGATTGCGACCAAACTTGGCATGTTTGTAGAAGAGGTATTAGAGAAGTTAAGTTTTGAGTTTGGGCCCCCGTGGTATACAGGAGCGGAGCTGCAGGGCCTCAAAGTTGGCCACCTCGGTTGAACAAAATGTTTAAGCGCGTGTATCTTTCGTATTTTCCGGCTGATTCATAAATCTTTGTGCGTATTCTAATAACCGAGGTCTACAAAAGGCTTTTTGCACCTAACAGTTATGTTGTATACTTACCGAGATATCTGCATTTGAAAATTGTATTTTTATTTTTTTTTTCCGACCTTGTGCTAGTATTTTGTAATGTCTGGATTGGCAATAAAATTTCCTATATGATGAAAAAAAATGGTTCGATATAACCAACAGGACAAAAGTTATGGCCCCTTGAATTCATATTAAAAAAATTGATTTTTTCGATTCAATTTTCAAATGCAGATATCTCGGTAAGTATACAAGATAACTGTTAGGTGCAAAAAGCCTTTTGTAGACCTCGGTTATTAGAATACGCACAAAGATTTATGAATCGGCCCGAAAATACGAAAGTTACACGCGCTTAAACGTTTTGTTCAACCGAGGTGGCCAACTTTGGGGCCCTGCAGCTCCGCCCCTGATACCACAGGGGTATTAGTTCGAGAAACTCTTCGGGTTACGCTCCAGCCCACATGCAACGGATATTCATGTTGCATGCCCCATTGGCTGAAATTAAAGCGTTAAGTCAATTACGCTAAAAAATATACCTGAAACTAAAGAAACTATTGCCCTAAACTAAAGATTTATTCTGTCATTGTTTGAACAACAAAAGTTATTAAATGTAAGATAATTTACTTGATTTACTGAAAAAATAATACGTTTGAAAGAATTGGATGAACCCAATTTTCGAGCACTCTTTCCACTAAATCAAGTCGTATGTCATGAATGGCACGTTCAATATTGACTTATAATCTTGCTTTAAGAGAGTCTGGTTTATTTCGAAAGACCAATGACTTTAAATAACCCCACAAGAAATAGTCTAATAGTGTTAAATCGTTGTTCTTGCGTATATCTCTCCAAGATGAAATTGTAAACACTGCTGAATACAATGAAAAACAAATGACAGATCATGACATATTACAAACGGCCGAAACGTCACTTCAAAATCATATCATCCCTATTGGAAAACCCTTTAGTTTATTTTTGGCTAAAATGTCTATAAGCAGTTACAAATAGGTAAAATAAGATCCCGCTAAAATTTTTTTAAAAATTTTGTGAGCATTTTTGATTTTAAAAAAATTAAAAAAACAAGTAAGAAAGTTTCAGTCGGGTAAACCGACTTAGTTATACCCTCACTTTCAGAGTCATGTAATATAATAGCAATCGGTGTGGGAGGTACCAAAAAGGAGTTTAACAAATACGCCTATTTTTTGGTAAACAGTAGGTTCTTCAGGGTTTTCCAATAAGAGATATTAATTTGAATCACCCGGAATTTCGGTAGCTGTCACTTTTGAAGCTTTTATTCTTTGACATTTGACAAGTAGAAACTACGCCATTACTAACAAGTAAAAGCGTTAAGTTCGGCCATGCCGAATCTTATATACCCTCCATCATGGATAGCATGTGACCTCACAAAATAACTCAAACCTAAAGAAAATAAAACCGAAAACACAAAAAATTTAGTAGATGAGAACAGTAGCAATCACAATAAGTTAGATGCTATATATGGGAGCTATATCTAAATATGGACCGATATGGCCCATTTGCAATCCAAAACAACCTGCAACTATAAGAAGTATTTGTACCAAATTTGATCAACCTAGCTCTATTATTGCGGACTGTAGCGTGATTACCACAGACGGACGGACAGACGGACATGGGTAAATCGTCTTAGAATTTTTCGACGATTAAGAATATATATACTTTATGGGGTCTCAGATCAATATTTAGAGGTGTTACAAACGGAGTGACAAAATGAATGTACCCCCCATCCTATGATGTAGGGTATAAAAATGGAACGATACCCGATTCAACAACAAATTGAAATTATTAAAATTCGAAAATCATCGAAAAATCATCTTGACTGATGAGGCCCATTTCCACCTCGTTGGTTACGTCAGCAAGCAAAATTTTCGCATTTGGGGCTCAGAAAACCCAAGAGTTATTGCTGAGAAACCTCTCCATCCTCAACGTGTGACTGTTTGGTGCGGTTTATGGTCCGGCGGGGTCATTGGACCTTACTTTTTCGAAAATGAGGTTGGATCAACAGTTACGGCGAATGGATTGCGCTGTCGAGAAATGATTATTGATTTTTTTATGGTCGGAGTTGGATGTTATTGATCTGGACAACGTTTACTTTCAACAAGACGGCGCTACGTGCCACACAAGCAACGAAACCAGCAAATTTGCGATTTGGTTATGGAAAATTTCATAAAAAGGATATGGTCCTGTAAGCGTGGTTGTGGTGGCCATTTGGCTGATGTTGTTTTCCATTATTAACGGCATACCTTCCTCTTTATTATGAAATAAACATCCGATCATTTATCTCAAAAAATTGAATTTTTCTTTGAATACCAAAATAACACCTCTTTTTGGAAAAGCCTTTATAAATACATTGCACTGTGCCGAACTATAAGCGTTCATGTGCACTAGTATATTAACGTTACGAGCTCTTAAATTTTGGTATAATTTGGTCATTTTTTGTGGCAGGTGCAAAAAGGGGAGTGGTGATAACGCCCACTTTTCATAGGACTGTATTCAATATAACACCATTACACTGTACAACATTTGAAGTATTTGTATGCACTGGTAATAAAGTTATAAGCCGTTAACTTTTGATGTCAAACGGTCCATTTGTGTGGGAGGTACAAAATGGGACTGTACAATAATGCCCATTTATTAACGGGCAAAATTTCAAGTATTTTTATGCACTGGTATTAAAGTTTCTCAAGGTGATAGCGACCAATAAAATAATACAATGTGTTAAATTTCAGAAGATTCTAATAAGTAGTATAGTTGTTATTAAAGAATCAATATTTCACTAAATTTTAACCCATTGTGTTGGAGGTACCAGAAGGAGTGGACCAGTACTTAGCCGGAGATAAACAAAATATTACCGTATACACGGGGCAAAATCGTATTTTTTGATATGTTTGAATCGAAGAAAAATATATTTGAAACACAAATTTTTAAATATTAATTATTTCTGAGCAAATACATTTTATTTGAAAATCAATAAAATTTATTTGGAACGCATATATTAATATATTACAACAAAATGTATTTGCAAACAAATTTTCTCAAATAAAATATGTGTTTATATACAAATAAAATTATCGTTTAGAAACCTGTCCAAAAATATTTTGTTTAAAAACTATTTTCAAAACGTTGACAATTTTTTGAATTTCATTTCTAATTTTTAATTGATTTTAAGTTATAAGTTATAATTAAAAATTACACCTTGCATAATACATCATTTCGCAGGATTATTCGATTTCAATTATAATGGATGTTTACGAACAATTTAAATTTCCGAAAAAATAACGTTGAATTACTGACAAAAATAAAACGTGTCTTAAAATTAAGGCATTGCTTTATTTTCTGAATACTTAAATACAAATAAATTTTTGTTCCGTAAATAATAGTCCAAAATAAAAAACATTAGGACGGAAACAACGATTTGTTTAGAACAACATCTTTCCAAATATATAATTTTTGTGTGTGACAAATATAATATATTTAGAGTGTACCCTAAACATTTGTATATTTCAAGCAGAATATGTTTGGAACAATATACTACAGAAGCGATTTTTTTCAGCGTGTACCAAATTTGTAGTCAATCGTTACTTCTTTCGAGAGTTATCGTGCTCACCAGCCAGCAGACAAACAGACAGACTGACGGACGGACATTTCTCATTCGACTTAAAATGACCCAAAACGAATATTTGCCAAACATACATAGCGTCTTATTCTACGAAATTTGTAATTGCTCTCGATCGGCTAAAACTATTTTTGCAAAGTTTACTTTGTTTTAAAGAGGACACAATGCGCCATTTTCTGTAAAATTTTTTTTTTAACATTTTTAAAATTATTTTTTAAGAAAGTTTTTTTTAAAAAACCTTTGCAGAAAAAATGCCCCCTCCCCCTCGATTTTCTTATTTTTGAATTATTTTCCCCTTTTTGAATTCGTACCACTGTGCAGTGTTTTGCAAAATCAGACGAAAATTGTCAGACTAGTCTTGGTATTTCGTCCATAACTTTTACAAATATTGAGTCTCACTACTGTTCTGGATTTGCGTGCGACGAATATTCTGTGAAAAAAATCGTGGGCGGGGGGCAATTTTGTCTATACAGTTTTTTTCAAAAAAACTTTCGTAAGCAATTTTTTAAAAACTGTTGAAAAAACAATTTTTACCACAAAAATTTTTCCAAAAAAAATTTTTTTCAAAAAGTGGTAGCGAAATCTTATTTTGCCTATTTGTAACTGCTTATAAACATTTTGGCCAAAAATAAACTACATAGGTCGATATTAAATATTCTGACCCAATTTATAGAGTTTATATTCGATTTTTATACCCTCACTTTAGTGTGACGAGGGTATATATCATTTGCTACGGAAAAAAGTGTAACACATCGAAGGAGTGATCTAAGACCCTAAGTATCTTCGGAGGAAATCCGTTTTGGGTCATTTTAAGTCGAATGAGCAATGTACGTCCGTCTGTCTGTCTGCTGGCTGGTGCGCACGATAACTCTTGAAAGGAGTAACCGATTGACTTCAAATTTGGTATGTGGTAATATTTTTTTCTATCTCCGGCTAAGTTCGAAGATGGGCCATATTGGTCCACTCCTTCTAGTACCTCCCCCACAAAGGGTTTAAATGTTGTGAAATATTGATTCTTTAATAACTACTATACTACTTATTCGATTCTTCTGAAATTCCACACATAGTATTAGTTTATTAGTCGCTATCAACTCGAGAAAAATGGGCGAAGTTGCCACGTCCCTTTAGGTACCTCCCACACAAATGCACCATTTTGCACAAAAAATTAACAGCTTATAACATTAATAACGGTGTATAAAAATACTTGAAATTTTGCACTGTGTTATGCTTTTATATTGCCTAAAGTCCAGAGAAAAATGGGCGTTGTTGCCACGCCCCTTTTGGTACCTCCTACACAAAGGTACCATTTTGCACCAAAAGTTAACAGCTTATAACATTAATACAAGTGTATAATAATACTTGATATTTTGTACAGTGTAATGTTTTTATAGTGCTTATAGCCATGTGAAAAATGGGCGTTATCGCCACGCCCCTTTTTGTACCTCCCACACAAAATGGCCAAATCATACCTCATTTAATATTTCATAACTTTTATACCAGTGCACATAAACGCTTATAATTCGGCGCAGTGCAATGAATTTAAAGTATCTACTGTTCAGCGAAAAATAAGTGTATTTGTTAAACCCCTTCTGGTAGCACCCACACAAATTGACAGAATAATTCGTGTAATATTCAATATTACATTACTCACAAAGTGAGGGTATACCTTATTCGGTTTACCCGACTGAAACTTTCTTACTTGTTTCTTGTATATCTTTATATATATAAATCCTTTGTACGTTTGTTAGTAACGCATTATCTTCGAAACCATAAAAGCGAATGGGCTTAAACAATTTTAGCAATATATTCAGTTTGGGCGTTAAAGTGCGGAGTAGTCAAGTTATTTGCAAAATTCGCATTTCCAGAACAATATGACTGCAATTTAAAAATGTATGTGTGGTTTGTCTTGATAATAGTTTGTATGTATGATGCTATCATGTTGTTGATGATTTTTTGCTCAAATTCGGGATGTATGCATTTTTTAATGAAATATAAATAAATAACAAACCAATTTATCCCAAACAGAACGGATAGGACAACGTCCGCTGAAGTCAGCTAGTATGTATTTATATAGAATTTTAGATTCATCTGGTGGACTATTGCAACTTCTAAGCGCCGTGACCGATTGATGTTATTTTTACACATTATATTTATATTATCAATCTGAGTATGCGTAACTATATCTGGTTCCAGGAGGTGGCTTTTTATTAAGGATGTTTTCTATATTTTCAGAACATACATATTTTATTTCATTGCTTTGATGAGGAGTATCAGATCTTTTCATTGCTATTAATACCTTCAAAAGCGGTTGTGCAGATATGAAAATTTTAACAAATTTTAATTTTGAGAAAAATCTCTGGGATAGTTAACTTTTGAGTTATGTTCCACAAAAATTATAAACTCCAAAATATATCCACACACAAATTAAAAGGGATAGGTTTTTGCTTTGGAATTACCCATATTATTTATTTTATGTATAGTTTTTCTAAATAGCTTGATTTTTGGAACTAATTTTTGTTGGTACATCGCGGAAATAAAATTTAGTTTATATGTATAAGCTAAGGAAGTTCTTATATCCTTCACAATATGTATTTGCATTAACAAACAAAATTCTGTTTGTTTATTTTATTTTTTGTGTACTTTATTCTTTGTCAGTATTGATGATCAAATATCTCATGAAATTAGAACACTGTGTGAGGGTTTTGGTCTATCCCTTATGACCGTATTGAAAATCGTATCGTATACAAATAATTCAATTGTGGATGCTGGCCTTGCTGCCGTTATTGCTGTTGTCGTCGCCAAAATTTGACTTTATTTTTCATTTCTGATTTTCTATTGGTTGAAGTAGTTATTTGTGCTGTGTTTGTCCCCTCTGTTAGGATTTCCCTCACAGGATCTTGTTTTCCTCATCGATGCTTGATGTGTTATCAGTTGGGATTTGAAATTGCAAAAGTTTTCCCTTTCCATGGATACCTTTTCCTTTGAAGGTAATGCTATTTTTTCTGTTCTGTTTTGCTTTCAGCTGTATTGAAAAGTATAATCTAAGATTTTTCTCCAATTCAAAGTTAAATTGAGATTTTACGAGAAAGTTAAAAAAAAACCCGAAACAAGGTACATCTGAAGGGAAGGAATCTGCCACCGATTCCATCTGCAAACACAGATGTCAATATTTGCGGTTAGCAATCCTTATCATACGGTTAATTTGAAATTTATCAAAGATGACATTATTTGAGATTACAACCGCAACAAATGCAAAAGTCAATTTTGATATGAAACGGTAAAATGATGGCATTAAACCTTAAGGTTGATTATTATTTGTCGTAGGGTGATAGTCAAATATACACATCTCAAGAGATCCGCATGGATTTCGACGGATAGATTGACAAATTGTAATCGAAAAATAGTCAGTGCTAACGAACTGGATTAACGGGAACTAATATCGAAAAAGTTGAGAAATCTAAGTTGCGCATTAAGCAACTTTAGTTTAAGATTATCACAATCAATGATGCCAAAAATACTTTAGCAGGTGTGTTGTCCATAAAAGAGATGAAATATCATCAACATTTACTAAACTGGTATTCAGATAACATTGTTAATTGTTGTTTATGATTGCATTTCACATAACACAGCTGCTTTTTTTTCTACACATGAAACAAATTTAAAGTTAAGTGATCACAGTATTTTTGGCTCATGTCACGGATTTTGATGCAGCTTGGTATAATGGTTGTACTAAGTATTGTCAACACCTCGTGCAAATTATTTTGCAAAAATAAATAAAAAACAGGCCTACTATGAGGATTTTAAAATTTTCGAAACACTGAATTTTGAGGAATACATTGTTTATTAAAAAATTATATTTTTTTATCGGTAGAAGCTATCAATATGGGTCCTTTTACAAAATGTTAGTAATCATGTACACTCTTAATGAAAAATAGAAAATAAAATTAAAAAGATTTTTTTTTAATTTTTGTTTAATAAAATTATTAAAATATTTTTTTTAAAAAATCCCATTTTATTTTTAAATTTAATTTTTTGTATTTCAGGCCAAATTGTCCTCTACAATATAGCCAAGTTCCACTATGGCCTTTTTTGTCGTTCTCGAGAAATAATTAAATCTTTATAACAGGTTTGTCCCAGTATTTTCTAAAATGCTCAATAGGGCGGGTTGGAACGCAAAAATTATTATTCATCACTTTTGAGTAGCACACAAAAGTTGTGTCATGACGCCAACGGTTCTGTACCAAAAGGAAACAAATATTAAAAATTTCCTCAAGGTCGCAAAGGACGATGTTTACAAAAAGTAGAACATTTTTATTTTTTACGATCAGGCGTCATGAAATTGTGCAAAAATTTTCCAATGTGAAGGCAACCTGTTCATTTTTTAAAGCAACTTTTTTTGCATTTATTAATAAATCGCAAATAACTTCTACAATTTTGGTTCGATTTTCTATTTCCATGGTTCGTTATAGAACTTCTGATCACTAGATTTAATTCTTATAAAAAATTAATCTTTTAAAGGCCGTAAAATTTGTATTTGTTTGTCGGTCCCAAATGGGTTAACGCGAATTGATTACCATATAAATGATCCTACACGCACAATTTCATCGCTACTAAATCCAGATTTTAAGAGGTTATTATCCACTCACCTTAGAGAGGAGGCAATATATCGCTCACTCACTTCAAGACTGTCATAACTCAAAATTAAAAAGTTTTGAGGTTGCCCTTCATTATTGGGCATAACGCTCCTTCTGGTACCTCCCTCACAAATGGACCATTTTGTATCAAAAGTTACCAGCTTAAAACTTTAATACCAGTCCATACAAATACTTGAAATTTTGCAAAGAGTGATGCTTTTATAATAACTAGAATCCAGAGAAAATTGGGCGTTATTTGCACGCCCCTGTCGGTACCTCCCATACAAATGGACCTTTTGGTACCAAAAGTTAACAGCTTTTAACTTTAATACCAGTGCATACAAATACTTTAAATTTCCTACAGTGCAATGCTTTAATAGTACCTAGAGTCTAGAGAAAAATGGCCGTAATTGGCACGCCCCTTTTGGTACCTCAGACACAAATTGACCATTTTACACCAAAAGCTAACAGCTTATAACTTTAATACCAGTGCATATAAATACTTTAAATTTCCTACAGTGCAATGATTTTACGGTATCTAGAGTCCAGAGAAAGGTGACCGTTATTGGGACGCCCCTTGTGCTACCTCTCACACAAATGGACCATTTTGTACCAAAATAGCTTTTAACTTTAATACCAGTACATACTTTAATGTTATTAAATGCTATTTAATTCGATAATAATTTAATTAAAACAATAAATTAAATAAATTTACTAACATTTTTTGGGCCTCAAGGTGAGGGGATTTATAAGTCGATTACCCGACTGAACTTTCTTACAAGTTTTTATCGCGAATAGCTCCTAATTGTACACTTGGAGAAACGAAATATTTTGGAAATATGCATAAAACATTCAAAATGTTCATGTAAGCTTTGAACACCAGCATATTTATTTATCTACACACAAATGAAGCCACTCTACTATGTATTTATATTTTTAAATATCCATAGAAACCATTGTCATGATAAAACGAAAGTAGTGACATCTAAAGGTATTATTCATCCCTTAATTTTACAATGTGTGTTCTGTCTAAACTCTACTTACGATGAGATTAACAGTAATGGAATTTCGCAGAAATACAAAATCTCAAAAACATATTTCTCTGCGGTGAAACTATCGTTGTTTATAACCACGCACAAGAGCACAACGTTTCAGAATTTAAATAAGGTGGTCCCTTGAACACGTCCTACACTTAGAACTTGTCCTAAAACAAAGAATTGTTCTGATTCCTGAGGAACACAATTATACTCGGCAAACTATGTTCGAAAAATATTCGAAAACAGTTTTTACCTGTTGGTCTGCGGGTGGTGTACGGGACATAAATAATGCTCCTTATAAACAATAAACTATCCTGAACCAAACCTTTATAAAAATGAACCCACCCATAGTTCAAACATCCAAATCGTGAAAATCGACTGATCCTTTCTCGAATTATGAGGTGTTGTTGGCCGCGTCACACCCGTTTGACCAATCCTAAATTTTGGTCAATAGTATCAAGATGGTAAATTTTCGTTGTATAGTAAAGGGTTTTCCAACAAGAGGTGTTATTTTGAATCATACGGAATTTCGGTAGCTGTCACTTTTGAAGCTTTTATTCTTTGACAGTTGACAAGAAGAAACTACGCCATTACTAGAAATGGAACGATACACGATTTAGCAACGCATTGAAATTATTAAAATTCGAAAAATCGAAAATCACCTTGACTGATGAGGCCCATTTCCACCTCGGTGGCTACGTCAACAAACAAAATTGTCGCATCTGGGGCTCGGAAAACCCAAGAGTTATTGATGAGAAGCCTTTCCATCCTCAACGTGTGACTGTTTGGTGCGGTTTATGGTCCGACGGGGCCATTGGACCTTACTTTTTCGAAAATGAGGTTGGATCAACAGTTACGGTGAATGGATTGCGTTATCGAGAGATGATTAATGATTTTTTATGGTCGGAGTTGGATGGTATTGATCTGGACAACGTTTACTTTCAACAAGGCGGCGCTACGTGCCACACAAGCAACGAAACCACTGCTATGTTACGGGAAATGTTTCCGGACCGTCTTATCTCTCGAAGAGGTGATCACAAGTGGCCAACGAGATCTTGTGATTTAACACCTTGCGACTTCTTCCTTTGGGGCCACGTGAAAGATAAGTTCTACGCTAATAGCCCATCGTCGATTCAAGACCTCAAAGATTCAAGACCTCAAAGATAGAATTCGTATGGCTATCGAGGACATAGGGCAGCCACTTTGCGATTTGGTTATGAAAAATTTCATGAAAAGGATATGGTCCTATAAGCGTGGTCGAGGTGGCCATTTGGCTGATGTTGTTTTTCATTATTAACGGCGTACCTTACTCTTTATTATGAAATAAACATGCCATCATTTATCTCAAAAAAATTCATTTTACTTTGAATACCAAAATAACACCTCTTGTTGGAAAACCCTTTCTACATATTTGCAAAGAGTTAGGTTTGTTGGGCGCACCAGTAGGTGAGTGGAAGCGAGCTCGCCTATGAGTTTGGGGTCGTGGTTTCGATTCCCACCAGTGGCTCTGGTCTGTCGCAACAAAAATTAACAAGCAACATGGTCTTTGTCACCCGGATTCTGCCTGGACCCTAAAATTAGAATATAAATTTACTTTTTATTGTAATTCATATGAATAAACAAGTAAGAAAGTTCAGTCGGGTAACCCGACTTATGAATCCCCTCACCTTGAGTCCCAAAAAAATATTAGTAAATTTATTTATTTTAATTAAATAATTATCAATTTAAATTGCATTATGTATATTCTTGTATTAAAGTTATAAGCTGTTAATTTTTGGTGTAAAATAGTCCATTTGTGTGGGAGGTACCAAAAGGGTCGTGCCAATTACGGCCACTTTTCTCTAGACTCTAGGTACTATAAAAGCATTGCACAGTACGAAGTATTTGTATGCACTGGTATTAAAATTAAGAGCTTATAACTTTTGGTGCAAAATGGCCCATTTGTGTGGGAGGTACCAAAAGGGGCGTGGCAATAACTGCCATTTTCACTGTATTGTAGGTACTATTATACCATTACACTGTACAAAATTACAAGTATTTGTATGTACTGGTATAAAAGATATAAGCAGAAAACTTTTGGTTCAAAATTGTCCATTTGTGTGGGAGGTACCTAAAGGGGCGTGGCAACTTCGCCCATTTTTCTTGAGGTCATAGTGACTAATAAACTAATACTATGTGTAGAATTTCAGAGGATTCAAATTAGTAGTATAGAAGTTATTCAATAATCAATATTTCACTAAATATTAAACCTTTGTGGGGGAGGTACAAGAAGGAGTGGACCAATATGGCCCATCTTCGTACTTAGCCGGAGATAGAAGAAAATTACCACTCCTTTGGAGAGTTATCGTGCGCACCAGCCTGCAGACAGACAGACATACGGACGGACATTGCTCATTCGACGTAAAATTACCCAAAACGAACATACTTAGGGTCTTAGGTCACTCCTTCGATGTGTTACACTTTTGGCTCGTAGCAAATGATATATACCCTCCTCTCTGTGGTGAGGGGATAACAAATACACTGATAGAATAGTCCCTCTAACCTGCTGAAAAAAAACCTATGCATCATCACTATGGTCAGTGGGTGGTATAAGCGATATAAATGAAGGCCTGTTTATCATACGCCTACTGCTCCATCTTGTAGATTAAATCAAGCATCTAGAAAAAGGGAAATAATTCTTCCGTTTCTTAACCCGACAACCAATTACGACATTGATTGGCATGTTTGTAGAAAATGGTTTGGAGAATTTAAGTTTTAGATGTTAGAATGTTAAAGCGCGTTTAACGTTTGTTTTTGTAGTCTCCTACGAATAACTACCTGTATCTGTTCTACCGAGGTCAACAAAAGACTTTTTACACACAAGAGTTATCTCATACAGATATCTGCATTTGAAAATTAAATTTTTAAATTTTTTCCCGACCCTGTCTAAGCATATTGTGAATTTCGAACCAAAACATGTACCAATTTCATTATAAGATGATCTGATATAGCAACAAGGCTAAAGTTATGGCCTTATAAATTTACATTACAAAATATGTTGTTGTCATATTTATATGTCGTTTTTACCTAACACCAAACTGTGGTACAGGGTATTATGATTTTGTGCATTTGTTTATAGCGCTTAAAAAATAAAGAGTTATACCCATAGTTTATTATACCGATTGACATACACTCACTTTCTTAGTCGATTTAGCTCCGTCTGTCTGTCTGTCTGTCGGTGTATTCTTATTATCAAAGTGCAGGTCGTACATATAAAGCAATCTAAGACTACTTTCATTTTAAAGGTACTCACCGATATCATTTTATTTATTTATTTATTTATTTATATGAATTACAATACAAAGTAAATTTATATTCTAATTATAAGGTCCAGGGAAAGGCCGGGTTACAAAGACCATATGGCTAAATTTTTGCAGCGACAGACCAGAGCCTCTGGTGGGAATCGAACCCACGACCCCCAAACTCATAGACGAGTACGCTACCAACTCACCTACTGGGGCGCTCACTCACCGATATCACTTCTTGAGTCTCTAGAGGAAACATTTTTCATTTAATCTGGCTGAAATTTAAGAACATGTACTCATAGTCTATAGTAAAAAGGGGTACATTGGTCCATGTTTTGGTATAGCCCCCATATAAAGGTTTGGGTAGTTCCAAATCCTTTTTATTATTTACATGAATTTTAAGTTATATGTATTATATTATAAATTCTTGCAGTATTTTTAACCACAAGTGGCTCGGTAACATTTTGGAAATAAATAAATAAAATAAAAACAAGTAAAACGTTAAGTTCGGCCATGACGAATCTTTTATACCCTCCACCATAGATTGCATTCAATTATATTACTGGGAAAATTCATTGGATATAGAGCAAATCATGTTTTTGTTTAAGTAAATTATTAAAAAAAGGAACGCTGCAATTTTTAGCCAATTTTTAGGCCGCAGTTTTAAGACACGGGGACTACAACAAAATAAAATTTGATTTGAGTAAATTTTATTGAG
This sequence comes from Eudasyphora cyanicolor, assembly GCA_963930755.1. Classification (NCBI taxonomy): domain Eukaryota; kingdom Metazoa; phylum Arthropoda; class Insecta; order Diptera; family Muscidae; genus Eudasyphora; species Eudasyphora cyanicolor. The sequence goes on from OZ005737.1 coordinate 245,751,754, forward strand.
ATGAGCTCTGCCAAAATATAATCATCATCTTATAGCACTGCAGCTCGGTGTGAGCTTTAGCTTGATCCGATATTTTCTTCATTCTAGTTTATTTTCGGCTATCTGTTGGCAATTACGAATACCCATTGTTCTTAAATCAGGTCTTCGCCTAGGACATCTAATATCGAAATTTAACATTGCCTTTTGAGGTCTGCTGTCTTCCATCCTTGCCACATGTCCTGCCCAGCTGAGCCGTTGTGCCTTTATGAACCTAACTATGTCCTCTCCTTTACAAAGAGCAGGCAGTTCGGCATTGCTTCTTTGGACATAGTCACCATGTACGTCTTGTCTTGGACCAAATATCTAACGTAGTATTTTTCTCTCAAATATTCGCAATCGCAGTTGTTCGTTTGTAATCATAGTCCATGTTTCACATCCATACGTGGCAGTAGGTCTAATTATAGTTTTATATATATTTATTTTGCATGTTTTAAGATTAGCTTGGACATAACGATTTTCTTCTGTGCAAAGTATGCTCTATTTGCCGCAGCTATTCGGTCGCTAATGCCGTCTTGCATACTATTGTCGTTCTTTGGGAGGGCTCCCAAGTAGGTAAAGCTGGTATCTCCTTCAAAATGATAGTCTCCAATTTGATTGCAAAGTTTCAGCACGAGTTATTGCCAGATTCATGTAAAGTTTTTCATTTAAGATGCTCGCAACACTGCGAAGCTGCGGCTGAAATTTTCAAGATGTTATATTCCGTACATAAGGCATCGATAGACCTTTTAAACGAAATTAATAAAGTTCGATGATAGGAAAGATAGGCAGCACTTAATGTAAGATCATTTATATATAAATATGTATGCATTTCGATTTTCATAGAAGCGCCATTAGGGTGGTGTAGGATATTATATAGTCGGGTCCTTGCGACTTCCTTCCTTGGTTATTTCTAAAAAAACTTACTGCGATGAATCCTTGTCTTAATTAAATTCAAACTGCAAAGATTCAGTTAAAATGCTTAGAAAATGTGGTATTTATGGCTCAAATAGGTATATTTTGGAGCGACCTCTATAGGGTGACTATAACAAAATATGAACCGTTTTGATAAAATTTTTTCTGTGATGAATTCTTGTCAAAATAGAATACAAACTGCAAAGATTCTGCTAAATTACTTGAAAAATGTGGTATATATGGGACATAAACCGTATTTGGAGCGACCTCTTTTGGGGGGGCTATACCAAAACATTGACCGATATGGCCCATTTGCAATCCCAAACAACCTGCAACTATTAGAAATATTTCTACTAACGTTGATTAATCTAGCTCTATTATTACGGACTGTAGCGTGATTACAACAGACGGACGGACCGACGTACATGGCTAAATCGTCTTAGAATTTTACGACGATTAAGAATATATATACTTTATGCGGTCTCGGATCAATATTTAGAGGTGTTACAAACGGAGTGACAAAATTAATATACCCCCATCCTATGGTGGTATAACAAATATTTGAAATAATTGAAGTATATTAATTTTTAAATATTTTATGGTTTTACTAGCTGACCCCAGTAGACGTTGTCCTGCCCGTCCTATTTGGGATGTATTGGTTTGTTACTCATTGAAACATATTTCATCCAAAAAATTTATATTGACCATATGTCCACTACAGCGCCATCTACCGGTTAGAATTATACATCCAAACTATTATCAAGACAAACCACACATACATTTTAAATTTCAGTCAAATCGCTCTGGAAATGCGAATTTTGCAGATAACTTGACCGCTCCGCAATTTATCGCGGTGAAATTAATTCTAACAAACAAATGACCCCAAACTGAATATATTGTTCAATTTTCAGCCCATTCGATTCTATGGTTTCGGAGAACATGCGTTACTAACAAACGTACAAAGGATTTTATATATAAAGAAGAGAAGATAAATTTTCCGTCTGCGTTCGAAGAATTTTTTTTGTGAAACTTTTGCCGATAATTTCTTACGAACTTGAATAAATGCTTTAATTTGGAAGAATAAGTCGACAATACCAACAAAAGCATCTCTACATGAATGATACCTATTTGAAGGAGACATTCTGAACGTTCATTTTTAGGAAAATGATAGTTAGAAGATTCAATTATTTGCATTTATGAATTATTGATGACATTGAAATCACAGAACGGAATAATGCCTCTATTATCAATCGAATGATAATAATATTTTTTGTGATACGGTTGCGGCCGCAAAATTAGCACTCCTAATGAACTTGTTTTCAAAAGCGTTAAGTTCGGCCATGCCGAATCTTATATACCCTCCACCATGGATAGCATGTGAAAATAACTCAAACCTAAAGAAAATAACACCGAAAACACAAAAAAATAGTAGATGAGAACAGTAGGAATCACAACAAGTTAGATGCTATATATGGGAGCTATATCTAAATATGGACCGATATGGCCCATTTGCAATCCCAAACAACCTGCAACTATAAGAAGTATTTGTACCAAATTTGATCAACCTAGCTCTATTATTGCGGACTGTAGCGTGATTACCACAGACGGACGGACAGACGGACATGGCTAAATCGTCTTAGAATTTTGCGACGATTAAGAATATATATACTTTATGGGGTCTCCGATCAATATTTAAAGGTGTTACAAACGGAGTGACAAAATGAATATACCCCCCATCCTATGATGGAGGGTATAAAAACACAAAAATCTTTAGAAAATTTTTCTATACTTCTTAACATAATCTCCTTTTAGCTCGATACATTTCCAGTAATTTTCAAAAGCCTCGATACCCTGTTTATATTAAGAACTGTCTAGCTTCCGAAAATCATTGCTGGCAAATCTTTTTCCGGCGAGCCATTTTTCAAGTTTGGAAACAAAAAATTATCCGATAGAGCTAAATCTGGAGAATAAGGTGCGTGCTGAAGCATTCGAACTTTATTTCATTGATTTTGGCCATCGCAATAGTGTATGTGTGAACTGTGCATTGTTTTTATTGTGAACAAAGGAGGCATCAGCCTTCTCATCATCAGCACTTTATAAAATATCTATGACCTTAGCGAGTTCACTAACCTTCAACCGACGCTCATCCAATACTATTTTTTAACATGTCACTTCAATTGGTCGGCCACAAAGTTTAAACGGGGCCATGGCAGCTCGTACGGCCCCGTTTAAACTCTGGCACCCAATATTTTACAGTTGTGAACAAAGGGGCAGACTCCCGCAAAGTATTTATAATCTAGGTCGCTTTTAATATTCGTTGAACTGAGACCTTTCGAATGAAAGTACTGTATTACATATTGGAGATAAATTTTTTCCATGTTTACAAATTCACTCAGATCGTTTACTTTTAAGTGCTCAAAAAAAAAACTAAACAACTTGGTGCCCTGAAACATAAAACATATGTTTTAGAAGGTTGCCACTTTTCACAAAAGCATTTTTTTCTAACTGCTAACGCCATCTATTTTCCAGATCGCCTAATTTGGGACCGCCCTTGTAGCAACTACTTTTGTGATATGAATTTAACTTTGCTTTGCTAATCTGGGTTTCAAACAAAAGTTATTTTTTAAATTTTAAATGAAACTTGTCAAAACCTCAATAGGACATGGCAATATATGTTCTATGTTAAAAAATTCGCGAAATGAATGAAAAATACATGAAGTATTATGGCTAGTCCTGTTAACGAAAAGGGAAATAAACATCTGAATGTGTGATGTTTCAATTTCGGAGAATTTACCTTAAAAAATACTCTCTTTTTTACCCACCATAGCAATAAATATGATGGGGATAAGTGAGGTGTGGGATTCAATATTATGTATATATCATCCATCTTTATTTTGCACAATTCATGCCTGCAGCCATTTGGATATGATTTTTCCTTTTTTTTAGTTTAAATTTTAGCTGCCATATAAAAAAAAGTAGTACCATATTGGGAAACTGTGAAGTTTAATCGTTTTATGCAAATACAAAAGCTTATAATAAGTTATATTTTTCGTTGGGCAACAATAACACAATTTTTAAAATAAAAAACTATCATTTTGTCACAGCAAATACAAAATATGTATTTAAATTGCCAATTACCAGAAAAGTTATAGTAAAGAGTCAATAAATAAGTAAGAAACGGCTAAACTCGGACTGACCGACGGCTAAACGGGACCGACTACATATAAGATACCCTACACTACCCTATCGGAGCAGAATAAGATAAAATATTGCCAAGACTTATCAATGTTATTTTGCTAACGTAAATTAAAATTAAAAACAATAAAAGAAGTAAAGAAGGATTTAGTTCCGCCATGTCGAACCTCCACCAAGGATTGCTTGTGAATGGTTTCGAGTGCAAATAAACTCATTATATCATTATATCAGCCCAATCCGTTGAAATTTGAGGTTTTTGTTTGGCGCTAGGAAGTCAAATATAGAGAGACATTTGTATGGGGGCTACATAAAACATGGACCTATGACTACCGTTGTTCGTGTAAAGGATTACGGGTATAAATAAACGTTAGTTATGCATTTCAATCCCGATCAGTTGACATTTGTGGCCTCTATGACATTAAGAAGTCAAATCGTGGAGACGCTATATATGGGGGATTTATCAAAAAATTTACCGATATTTCTCATTTTCAAGTTACCTGTAGCTATAAGAAGTATCTATACCAAATTTCAGGCTTCTACCTCAATTATTGTAGACTGTAGCGTTATTACAACAGACGGATGGACGGACGGACCTTTCTAAATGGTCTTAGAATTTTACGACGATTAAAAATATGAATAAAGTTATGGGTCTCAGATCAATATAACATGAATATACCCCATTTTCTAAATCGTAATATAATAATATACCAACAGAGTGTCTATATAACGCTAGTGTGTGGAGGTATCAGAAAGGATTGGTCAATATAGCCTGCTTTAGATTATTTTGGAAATTATATTAACACAAACAAAATATGAAACCCTTGAAGCACCTCTTTCTCCGAATCATATATACACGGAGAAAAAAGTGTTAAACAATGTATGTTTGAAATATTTTTGGGTAAATATATTATTTGCATATCAAAAGAATTGTTTGAATATGGCTGTTATTAATAATATCTTTACGGAGTATCGATGGAGTTTATCTTAAAAGAAGCGAAAATTTTAAATAATTTATATGATTCTATTTCAAATTGTAGAGAAAAACTAAATGGTTATATGTTTCCAGAATATATTATACGGAATCGTTTTTCCTCAGACGTAATTTTTACCAATTTATATATTGAAAGACAGAAAGTCGGGCGGGGCCGACTATATAATACCCTACACCTACCTACCAATGCGAAAATGGGCATTGCGATAAGAATTTGGCGTACTGATCGGATATAAAACACGGTTCCTACAGCGCTTACATGTCAAATCGGGTGTAACATATATATTGGGACTATGTTTAAATCTGAACCGATTTTCCCCGAATTTGGCAGTGTTCACACATGTAATAAGAAAACTCTCTATGTTAAATTTCGTACTGATCGGATATAAAACACGATTTCTACAGCGCTTAAATGTTAAATCGGGTGAAACATATATATGGGGGCTATATCTAAATCTGAACCGATTTTCCCCGAATTTGGCAGTGTTTATTCATGTAATAAGAGAACTTTATCTGCCGAATTTCGTACTGATCTGATTTAAAATACAGTTCCTACAGCGCTTACATGTCAAATCGGGTGAAACATATATATGGGGGCTATATATAAATCTGAACGGATTTTCTCCGAATTTGGTAGTGTTCATTCACGTAATAATAAAACTCTCTCTGCCGAATTTCATAAAGATCGGTGTAAAATGTGGATTCTACAGCGCTTACATGTCAAATCGGGTGAAAGATATATATGGGGACTATATCCAAATCTGAACCGATTTTAACCAATTTCAACACGAAATGCACTTTGATTACAAGAATACATGGACAGACGGACAGACAGACGGACATGGCTAAATCGACTCAGAAAGTGATTACAAGTCGATCGGTATAATAAACAATGGATCTATCTCTTCTCCTTTTGGGTGTTACAAACAAATGCACAAAGTCATAATACCCTGTACCACAGTGTGGTGTAGGGTATAATTAAAGTAGCACTCTAACATGTCAACAACTTCCATTAACACTATGATAACAGTAATAGTTCGTATTTGCAGTACACCCAAGCAAGTGAAATATTTGCTGAAGCGATGCATAAAAAACAAAAACTATTAAATACTGTTTCACAAGTTCTTTTCGGTCACTGAACCATTTTTAAATTCGCATTCATTTTGTACAATGCATTATCTTTGTTAAAATGAAAATATTTCTTCTGCACAGGCACCACAATATTTTCTTATCTCAAATAAAGGCAAATAATTTCATATTCCACCGAAATAAAAATAATATGGTTCATGATATGCAGTGTACATATTTCAAGGTATAACAAACATGTTGACAAACCAACTGTATGTACACATAAATAATCCATCCTATGGTCGTGAGTAAAATAATTGAACACAAAAAGAAGCAAAATCTGAGTAAAAGCCAGAGCTTAATGACACATCCTCAGGCGCTGACCTCAATTCTTTACACTGCTGTCGTCTGCACAAGTGAGTGGTGTTTGTAAATATAGAGAGTGTACATTAAGGTAGAGTGAAAAATATTTAAGAGTTTAACATCAAACTATAGAACCTGTAAGGAAAGGTTAAAAATCCTGTTATAATTTCCATTTCATCAAGATCTATTGGAAAATGCGACATAGATCTACGATATAAACAAATGCATGTATATTGGACGGTATGCAAATTTGAGTAAACTTTCAGAGGAACATATTAAATATACATATAACTGGTATAAAAACAACACACATACATTATTAGTCGAAATTGATTGTGTCTCGTAGGCTCCATATGAAGTAATTCAATTTTACCAAAAAACAATCCAGTTATCTAAACATTTTCTATAAGCATATTAAGTTACCACCTACAGTTCTAGCGGAATATACGGTGGAATACGGTGGTTGCTCGATCATTTTGGTAGTGTTTTTGATCATAAAGCCAAAGGGATTCCAAATTTCATATATTGAGAAACAGAAGAAAAATGTAAAAAATTGCTAGACATGCCTTAGTATTTACAAGTTTGAAGAAAATCGAGTGAGAATGATTTTTTACCCTACACCACACTGTGGTACAGGGTATTATAACTTTGTGCATTTGTTTGTAACACCCAAAAGGAGAAGAAATAGACCCATCGTTTATTATACCGATCGACTTAGAATTACTTTCTGAGTTGATTTAGCTATGTCCGTCTGTCTGTCTGTGCATGTATTTTTGTAATCAAAGTACAGGTCGCAAGTATGGTCCGATCTCGACGAAACTTTACACATATGTTTTATTTGGCCCAAGGACGATCCCTATTGGTTAAAATCGGTTCAGATTTAGATATAGCCCCCATATATATGTTACCCCAGATTTGACATGTAAGCGCTTTAAAAACTTTCTTTTATATCCGATCAGTCTGAAATTCGGCAGAAAGAGGTTTCTTATCATATAAATGAACACTGTTAAATTTGGAATAAATCGGTTCAGATTTAGATATAGCCCCCATATATACGTTACCCCCGATTTGAAGTGTAAGCACTGTAAAAATGTTATTTTATATCCGATCAGTATGAAATTCGGCAGAAAGAGGATTCTTATTATATGAATGAACACTGTTAAATTTGGAAGAAATCGGTTCAGATTTAGATATAGCCACCATATATACGTTACCCCCGATTTAAAGTGTAAGCGCTGTAAAAATGTTATTTTATATCCGATCAGTATGAAATTCGGCAGAAAGAGGTTTCCTATTATTTGAATGAACACTGTTAAATTTGGAAGAAATCGGTTCAGATTTAGATATAGCCCCCATATATACGTTACCCCCGATTTGAAGTGTAAGCGCTGTAAAAATGTTATTTTATATCCGATCAGTCTGAAATTCGGCAGAAAGAGGTTTCTTATCATATAAATGAACACTGTTAAATTTGGAATAAATCGGTTCAGATTTAGATATAGCCCCCATATATACGTTACCCCCGATTTGAAGTGTAAGCACTGTAAAAATGTTATTTTATATCCGATCAGTATGAAATTCGGCAGAAAGAGGATTCTTATTATATGAATGAACACTGTTAAATTTGGAAGAAATCGGTTCAGATTTAGATATAGCCCCCATATATACGTTACCCCCGATTTGAAGTGTAAGCGCTGTAAAAATGTTATTTTATATCCGATCAGTATGAAATTCGGCAGAAAGAGGTTTCCTATTATTTGAATGAACACTGTTAAATTTGGAAGAAATCGGTTCAGATTTAGATATAGCCCCCATATATACGTTACCCCCGATTTGAAGTGTAAGCGCTGTAAAAATGTTATTTTATATCCGATCAGTATGAAATTCGGCAGAAAGAGGTTTCCTATTATTTGAATGAACACTGTTAAATTTGGAAGAAATAGGTTCAGATTTAGATATAGCCCCCATATAAACGTTACCCCCGATTTCACATGTAAGCGCTGTAAAAATGTTATTTTATATCCGATCAGTGCGAATTTCGCCAAAAAGAGGTTTCCTTCTACATGAAGAAATACTGCCAAATTCGGAGAAAATCGGTTCAGTTTTATTTATAGCCCCATATATATTTTACCCCCGATTCGACATGTAAGCGCTGTAGAGATTGTATTTTATATCCGATCAGTACGAAATTCGACATAAAGATGTCTTTTTACATGAATGAGTATTCAGGGAAAATTGGTTCAGATTTATATATAACATCCGTACATATGTTCCTCCTGATTTGGTATCAAAGCGCTATAGAAGTTGTACTTTACTTCCGATCATTAAAATTTTCCAGAAATATGTTTCTCAATTTAGGAACGAATATTACTTAATTTATCGATTATCGGTTCAGAATTAGATAATATGTTCCTACCCATTTACCAATTATTCCAAATTATTATCGCAATGACCCTTATCGCATTATTAGAGAGGTATTATATAGTCGGCCCCGCCCGACTTTCTGCCTTTCCTTACTGGTTTTTTTAAAATTTAAGTTAAAAAATTTCAAAACCAACAATTTATAATTTTTTTTTTCAAAAGATTTTTCAGTAAAAGAAGTTTCATTATGTTGTCGTTAAAATGACGTAGACTTTGTAAAAACCGGTTCAGGCGGCAAGAGCTATTGCAATTTCAGCAAAACCCAGATTCAATTTTTTTCAAATCCCCATAAAATTGCTGAAAATAAATGATAGTTACATATCATATTACAATATGGCAACTTTTTGCAAAACAATTAAATTTGATATTAAAAATTCTGACCCTAGTGTCTTTCACTGATAACGACAAACAAATTGACTGGCGGCGCACAAAATCACTATGAAAATCTAATGCAACTGTTCCAAATCAGGAGAAAAAAATCAGTAAAGCATCAACGCAGCTAGTTTGAGTAGATATCTGCAATTGAATTGATTTTTCAACTTTTTTCCGCGAAGTTGTCCTAGTATTTTGTAAATATCGCAGCAAAATATTCACCGATTTAGCATGAAAAGTAATGGACAGATGAAATTATATTTTCCAAAAAAAAATATTTTTTGGAATTTTTTTGGGAAAAAAGTATATCTCGTATTTTGGGGTCATAGAAGATAATATTTAAAAAAAGTATAACATATTTATAATCGACTTAAAGAAAACTTCCTAAAGAATGTTGCTGAGAAGAGTAACTGGTTGTATTGCCAAGCTTCTCCAATTTACTCTATTTTTTACACAAATTTCAAAAGTCAGCCACATTTTCTTCAATCGCAAAGCTACGCAATTGGTGAAAATCGCAAAGCTTACCTCTTCAAACCTTAACTATTTTTGTATTTGGTAAGGTACTGCAGATTGAACTGCAAAAGGAATTTAGAGCGCGGCTTTTAGTATAGTAGATATGGGGGGAAATGTAAAAATCCCATTTTTGGGGATTTTTCGAAAGTGTTTTGGAATTGTGGGATTGCCTTTTGCAAATATAATGATTCGAGAATTACTTTAGATTTCTTATGCCAAGATCAGGAGAAAAGAAAGGAGAAAATATTCCATTGAAAAGTATTATTTTTTTTCATATTTTAAGGTGTTATTACATTTCGGTCTGCATTTGAAATTTGATTCTTTAATTTTAATATCAACACATCAACATCAACTTTTGAATTGACAATTGTACGATGCACACAATTGCTATCAGATGTGCCTACTAAGAGAAAAATTATGGCCATATCAATTCATATTCAATTTGATGACCGCCAATTTCATTAAAATTTTCGAATTCTCAAAATAATAAAATTTCTTACGCCAATTGTTTTTTATTTTCTCTGAGTGATTCTCACTTATCTTCAATAATTATTATTTTCAATAATTATATATTTTGCCGAAGTGCCCTAGTGAGTTTGAGGATCGTGGGTTCGATTCCCACCAGAGGCTCTGGTCTGTTGCTACTAAAATATAACAAGCATCATGGTTTTTATCACCCGGCTTTTCCCTGGACGCAAAATTAGAATATACATTTATTTTGTCTTGTAAATCATATAAATAAATAAATAGATATATTTTCAACGTACAAATTAAAAGTTAAATTTGCGTGAGCCGGGGTTTGAACTCACTACCTTCGAACGCTTTTTGTTTTCGAAGCTCGTTCTTCATTTTGTAAGCAAGCAATAAAATGGTATAGTTGTTTAGTGTATATGCTTTAGAGGTTATATGGAAAAAATTCTCAACGACTTCATATTGGCATACGGGAAAGATGTTTGTTTTGGTTGCCAGAAATCATAAGTGTCTAAGTGTTAAGCATAAATGTAAATAGAAAAATTGTCAGATTGCAGGAGTATTTATTTTGGACTCGATTGGAGCACTCTAAATGGGTCAAAGTGGGATTTTTTCCGGGACATCAGAATTCGTTTTAGAGTTATGGTTCCTTCGGCAAAGTTTCTTATTTTGATCCCTAGAATACGATTTTCACTGAGCAATGGCGACTTTTTTTGCCTCCCCACAAATCGACCCGGCCTAGTATTCATTAATATAATAAGAGATCTCTTTCTGCTGAATTTCATACTGATCGGATATAAAATAAAGTTTTTACAGCGCTTACATGTCAAATCGGGGCTAACATATATATGGGGGCTATATCCAAATCTGAACCGATTTTAACCAAATAGGGATCGTCCTTAGGCCAAAAAAAAGATATGTGTAAAGTTTCGTCAAGATCGGGCCATATTTGCGACCTGTACTTTGATTACAAGAATACATCTACAGACAGACGGACATAGCTAAATCGACTCAGAAAGTGATTACAAGTGATCGGTATAATAAACAATGGATCTATCTCTTCTCCTTTTGGGTGTTACAAACAAATGCACAAAGTCATAATACCCTGTACCCTGAATATTCAAACATTTTTCAAAAAAATTTTATACTCGATATTAGGTTACTATACTTAACATTTCCACCAAGTTTCGTCAATCGAATACTTTAAGGAAATTTGGCTAATCACTTAATGTGATTCTTGTCATTAATTTAAAAATGTTTCAGTCAATTTGAAAAAGAAGTTTAATTTCATTTGAGAATGGTTTCATTTCATTGGCAAAAGTTTTCGTTTAAAATTTAAAAATTTTTATTTGATTTGAAAATAGTTTCAATTCACTTCGTTTGGAAAAGGGTTTGTTTAATTTGAAAATGGTTTCATTTAATCTGAAATTGCCATATATGTTCACATATGCAGTACGTCAAGAAAGTGTTTTGACATTCGATTTTTTGAGGTTAAAGAACCGTTAGTTTATTTTATTTGAATTTTCTTAAATTACATTATTATTACATAGTAGTAAAAATTGTCCATATATCAATACCTCTATTCCTAAACATGCCAAGGCATTTTTAATTTCTAAATATTCCAAATGATATTCAGTCAAAATTTGATGTTCATCCGTCAACCCAATCAAAAGTTATGCAAAAAACAGTACAGGTCATTCGAGTTGCATTATAAAGCATTACCACACAAATTTAAAAAATTCATCAAACTTTGATGGCCTCTACTGAAAAACTACCTTTTTGCACCTTGCATAGTTTAGAATGGAGGTATGGATATGCGATTTTTTATATTTTGCATATGTTGTGTATATACCCTTGCATAATTTTTGCATATAAAATGCATATATGGACAAGTAAGAAAGTTTCAGTCGGGTAAACCGACTAAGGTATACATACCCTCACTTTATGCTTAATGTTATGTATAACATTACACTAATTAATCTGTCCAGGGGTTTAACAAATACTCCTATTTTTTGCTAAACAGTAGATTCTTTAATACATTGCACTGCGCCGAATTATAAGCGTTCGTTAACGTTACGAGCTATGCAATTTTGGTACGATTTGTTCATTTTGTGTGTGAGGTACAAAAAGGGGTGTGGTGACAACGTCCACAGCATTACAGTGTACAAAATTTCAAGTACTTGTATGAACTGGTATTAACGTTATAAGCCGTTAACATTTGGTATAAAAAGGTCCATTTGTGTGGGGGTACTAAAACGGACTGTACAATAATGCCAATTTTCCGGAGAATAGGCGAGAATAGGCGATACAAAAAATCATACTGTACAAAATTTTGTTATGCGCTTGTATTCAATTCAATTTTGATGCAAAATGGTCCATTTGTGTGGGAGGTACCAAAAGAAGCGTGGCAACTTCCCCCATTTTTCTCGAGGTGATAGCGAATAATAAAATAATACAATGTGTGGAATTCAGAAGATTGTAATAAGTAGTATAGTAGTTATTAAAGAATAAATATTTCAATAGATGTTAACCCTTTGTGTGGGAGGTACCAGAAGGAGTGGACCAATATGGCCCATCTAAGAACTTAGCACCATCCTGCAGACAGGCAGACGGACGGACGGACATTTCTCATTCGACTTAAAATGACCCAAAACTAATATCCGCCGAACATACTTAGGGTCTTAGATCACTCCTTCGACGTGTTACACTTTTGGCCCGTAGCAAATGATATATACCCTCGTATCACTAAAGTGAGGGTATAAATATGCAGATTGCATCGAATTTAGAATCCAAAATATACGTAATCCTAAAATATGGACTTCTTCGCATGACAAATGGAGATTGCATTTAGTTCCGCTGTCTATTTATAACCTTAATACCAGTGTTTACAAATACTTGAAATGTCGCACAGTGCGATTCTCGTAACTTCCAAACAAATGGGCCATTCTGCACAAAAAGTTAACAGTTTACAACTTTAATACCAATGAATACAAATACTTGATATCGCTCACGTACTTCAAGAATGTCATAAATCAAAATTTAATATTGTTGGGGTTGGCTTACAGAAATGGTAATTTTGCAAATATCCATAAATGCATCTCAACGAAATTTAGCTTATAAGTAAACAACAACGCACATGACTTTTCCATCTTTTTTAAAAATCGTATTTTATGTTACTTATCTTTTTATACGGACTTATAGTTACACATCTTGAACATTTTCAATTTTGAGTTATGACAGTCTTGAAGTAAGTGAGCGATATGTTGTACAGTGTAATGGTTTTATACTACTTTTACCTACTGTCCATATATCCATATGTCCATAATATATAATAGTTTGGTTGATTGATAATAATATGTTTTCCACTAGGGACATAACATTAACATTGCCTGAGCCCAATCGAAGAAGTTTCGACGTTTCAAATGTTCAAGTGGCTTTAGTTCTTGAGTCAGTTTGATCTATAAGGATGAAGGCCAAAATCTTTTCGCAAAATACGCTACAATGTGGTTTGAGAGATGCCCAATTCCCGAGAACGACGTGGAATCAACTGATTTGGCTCATTTTGAACGGATACACCTACGGCTGCGATATTTTCGTCGCTTCCAGTGGTACGGCGTCTTTTTGGTGCCGGAACATCCAAAAGTGAAAATTTGGATTCAAATGTATCCACTACTTGAATTATTTAATACTTGAACGGTTATTATGGCCGAAAATTGTAGTAAGCGCTCTTATTTCAATTTTTAATGATTTCCAAAATGTTGACTTCGACTAACGTTTTGGCACTGAAAGATCAATACAAATGTTTGAGGGTGCGTTGACATAAAGATACGAAATTGTTATGTCCCTATTAGAAAACACGGTAGTTTAATTAAAACAAAAAATTAATAAAATTATAATTTGTTGGGACCGATGGTGAGGGGATTCGTAAGTTGGTTTATCCAACTGAACTTTCTTATTTGTTCTTTTAGTAAAATCTTATGCTGCTGGAGTATTTATTTCTATCTCAGCTTAAATTTCTTCCCGCTCCCTCTTAATCTGAATGTGAGATTGTCTGTTTTTTATATACGAGTGTGTGATAGTCGCTGGTACTTTAACTATTTCTTCCTTGATTTGTTTCGAGTGTTCGAGTTGAACTCTCTTATGAATGGGGGTATACGTATGTATGAACCCGTATGTATCAGTGTGTTAGTGAGACTTCTTAACACATACCCGTGTGACTCGAATGTGACTCTTTGTATGTGACGTTATTTTCTAAAGCGAAAGTAGTTCGCTCATTTTTTTCTAACTGCTTCTTGCTGTTCTTCGCTCTGTTCACATATGTTTTCTCATTATATACGCTCTTAATGTTCGTTTTTTTTTTTATTTGCTTGAGTTGATGTCGGTGTATTTATATCTCAGTCTCATTGTGTGGAATTTGGTTGCCGGTGTGTCTGTGTATGCGTTGTCGGCGGCAAGCGCAACAGCAAAACATCACCAACAACACTGCCACTAACATCAACATCGTCACCGCCATCGTCGCCATCACCGACACCAACGACAAGAATAATAAACCTCTTTGCTTAAGGTGTTGTTGGTGTTATTAAGAGGTTTTGCACTGATGATGTCGGCGTTTACTGTTAGTTCGTTTGTTTCTTTCTTTTAGTCGGTGACTGTCGGCAGTCATCACCGGCTTGTATTTGTGTTTTTGTTCTTGCTAGATTTGCGGTGAAATACATTACACCTTCAGTAGTAATAAGTGTGAATGTATGGATGAATGAATACGAATGTGAATATGTGTGTGGATGTTGTTATTTATAGTTCATCTTCAGTTTAAGTATTTCTTCTCTGAAGATTATATTATGGTTTAGTAAGAACAACATAAACAAATTCCATATATGGTACTTACTGACTTTCGCAGCACTACTCGAGTACAGTACCCGTCTCAGTAGTTGGCAATATACATATATATATAACTAGCTGAGCCCGGTGCGCTTCGCTGCCCATGTTAAAATTCGCGCTGTAGAAACTGTATTTTATATCCGATCAGTACGAAATTCGGCAGAAAGAGGTTTGTTATTACATGAAGGAATACTGCCAAATTCGGAGAAAATCGGTTCAGATTTAGATATAGTCCCCATATATATGATACCCCCGATTTGACATGTAAGCGCTGTAGAGACTGTGTTTTATATCCGATCAGTACGAAATTCGACAGAAACAGGTTTCTATTTTACATGAATGAGTATTCTAGGAAAATCGATTCAGATTTATATATAACCTCCATATATATGTTCCTCCAGATTTGGTTACAAAGCGCTATAGAAGTTGTACTTTACTTCCGATCATTACAAAGTTCTCCAGAAAGATTTTTCTCAATTTAGGAACGAATATTGCTTAATTTTGCGATTATCGGTTCAAAATACATTTACCAATTATTCCAAATTATTATCGCAATGACCCTTATCGCATTGTTAGGGAGGTGTAGGGTATTATATAGTCGGCCCCGCCCGACTTTCTGCCTTTCCTTACTGGTATTAGTAATAAATTCACTGAATGGAAAAATACCGAATTCAGTGGAAAGTCCAGAAAATAGAAATGTATACTTATAAAATTTCCAAATTCTTGTTTCATTGGTCATGCATCACATTATCATATTGCGATTGTATTGGAGTGAGCAGCTGTAATTATCGCATACCGAGCATTTTTGTTCATGTATTTCCTATATAATACTTGCAAGATATATCAAAATATGGGCTGGGCCACGCCCACTGGTCCTATTCCGCCCATTTGAAAGCCAATCACGTAGACTGCTACCAGATACATATACGCAAAATTTCAACACTCTCGCTAACAAAATGAGCAAGATAATTCAATTTCAAAATTTGGCTTATATGGGCGGTGGCCCGCCCATTGGTCAGATCCCGCCAATTTTTGGACCAATCACGTGGACTGTCACCAGATACATATCTACAACATGACAGCACTCTAGATAAAAAAATTGTGCAAGTTATATTAATTTCAAAATTTGGCTTATAAGTGCGGGGCCACGCCCATTGGTCCGATCCCGCCCATTTTCTGACCAATTACGTAGAATGCCACCAGATACATATACACAACATTGCAGCACTCCCGATAGCAAATTGTGCAAGATATAAAAATTTCAAAATTTGGTCATTGTGGGCGGGGCCACGCCTATTGGTCCGAACCCGCCCATTGTTGGACCAGTCACGTAGATCGCCAACGGATATATATACACAAAATTCCAGGTCTCTCGCTAACAAATTGTGCAAGATATCACATTTTTTAAATTTGGCTTATATGGGCGGTGCCACGCCCTTTGGTTCGATCCCGCCCGTTTTTAAATCAATCACGTAGACTGCCACCGTTTACATATACACAAAATTCCAGCACTCTCGCTAACAAATTGTGCAAAATATCTCAATTTCAAAATTTGGCTTATATGGGCGGGGCCACGCCCATTGGTCCGGTCCCGCCCATTTTTTCACCAATTACGTAGAATGCCACCAGATACATATACGCAACATTGCAGCACTCCCGCTAGCAAATTGAGCAAGATATCAAAATATTGTCTATGTGGGCGGGGCCACGCCCATTGGTCCGATCCCGCCCATTTTTGGACCAATCACGTAGACTGCCACCGTTTACATATACACAAAATTCCAGCACTCTCGCTAACAAATTGTGCAAAATATCTCAATTTCAAAATTTGGCTTATATGGGCGGGGCCACGCCCATTGGTCCGATTCCGCCCATTTTTGGAAAATTCACATAATCTGCCATTAAATGCATACAAACAAAATTTCAGCACTATACCTATAATAGGAGCAGAAATATCGGATTTTTAACCTGCGATTTGTATGGGAGGTACCACGCCCCTTTGTCCAATTAATTTTTTGTTTCTATATAAACCATCTCGTGAAAATTTAGAATCTAATAAAAAAAAATCATCCAAATCGCTCCAGCCGTTCTGACGTGATGCCATTACATAGATGGACCGTTTCATTTTTATATATATAGATTCCAAAAAGGTACCAAAAATTTAAAAAATATGCTTGGTGAGAAGTCAAATCTTTCTTTTGCGGTCAATTCTACACGCTGAAAAAATCGCTTCTGTACTATATTGTCCCAAACATATTCGGCTTGAAATATACATACATATGTTTACGGTACACTACAAAAATATATAATATTTGACACACACAAATATTATAAGTTTGGGAGGATATTGTTCTAAACAAAAATATGTTCCCATTCAAATATTCGGAATTACTTATATTATTTTCGAAACAAAGATTAATTGGTAATTATTTATTTTGGCAATGTATCAATGCCTTAACTTAAAGACAAGTTTTCTGTTTTTCAGATGTGTTCAAAGAGCAATTTTGTATAAATTTTCTATGTTTGTAAAATTTAATTTAAACTTAAATCAAACAATCTTTCGTAAATATAAATTGCATTAATGGATTGACAGAAAGTGATGAATTTGAATAATTACACAGTGCAACAACCAAAATGGGAATGGGATGAAACCAATTGCAAATGAATGTTGACATTATCCCCAACAAAACCCTCAAGGGTTTTTATCAGTTCAGTGCTAGATTTTTTTTACACGCATTTGACGTTGGTAATTTTGAACCGCTTTTTCAATGAAAATCGACAAGAAGTAGCACCATTTGCATGTCAGCGCCATCTGTCGTGAGTTGTAGGTAATAAATGATTTCCTCGACCCCAAAAACCGTAAGATACCAAAACTTTTCATGATAATAAAAATAAATAATCATTATTTTATCAAATGTTCAATGATCTTTTCCTGTTAGACAGCGTTCCAAAATCAACAACTTCAAATGCGTATTAAAAAAAATCTCGCACTGACCAGAAAATAACCCTTGAGGGTTTTGTTATGGATAATGTCAACTTTCATTTGCATTTGGTCTCATCCCATTCCCATTCGGAAAGTTCGATTTTGTATCACAGTGTTATTAATGAAGACAATTTGAGCTGTGAAGTTTAACACGAAAACTTGGAAAAACTAACTAAAATTCGAATAAGTCAGCAAAGTTTTATAAAACTTTTTAAATAAAATATATTTATTAAAAAATATTAAACAATAACTTTGTATTACATAACATATTTTATTTGTGAAATTCAGTTAGCAAATAAATTATGTTCTAATATATTAGTATATGCGTTCCAAACTAAATTTCTTTATTTTCAAATAATATTTATTTGTTAACAAATATATAATATTTAAAAAAAATCGTTTTCAAATATATTTTCTTTCAATTCAAACATATCAAAAATGACGATTTTCCCCCATGTAATGATCCCATGACATTAAATTAAATTTTCTACAGAATATTGTTGTTTTAAAGTATTGAAATTGCTGTGTAAAGTCCGCACCAGACGAAAAAAGTTTAATTACAACACCGTGCAAAACTAAATTTTAGTCATGAAAATCTCTACATAATTCTGAAAGCTGACAGCAAACAAATCAAAACTATGTACTAAATTTTTCCCGTAGAAATCACGTTTTAAAGGAACCTTGAAAGAATGAACTTTTGTAAGGATATTATTGTTCAAAAATTGTTGTACTTTTTCTGAAAGTTCTAATAAGACGATATGGGTATCGAATGAAAAGGCACCTTTTGGGCAATATAAATACTATTTTTTTAGAAACTGGAAGTTGCCAAAATGGCCTTGCAAATTTTGGTCCTTTAAACTGTTGAAAAAAATATATTTTGCTTATTTTCCTGTTCAGGCTTTTTGATGCTCACACACTCTAAGCTTCCCATCCAAAGCCTAAGTTGTGATTTGGTGTAGTAAAGTTCTGCCTATGATTCCTCAATGAATAGTCCCAGTAAATGTTTCCTCTAGTTTGGAGCCATTTGTGAAGCAGCAAGTTAGCCCTTGTGATACTCACATGTCGGCATCTCACAGAAATATGTCTCATATTTTATGCGGATTTCTATTGGTTGAATAGTCTCCAACGTCCTTAATGGTGCGATTTGCAATGCTCCGCATAAACCTACCCAGCAAAAAATAAAAGAAGTACTTCCAACAGAATAACATTATAAGTACTTCCAAATCATAAGTATGAACATTTTTTCGGCATTTAATGAAGTTCTTCGAAATAACTAACGAAAATGCAATTTCGGAATATAAATAATTAACCCAAGAATGCATAATTTCAAAACGATTGGATGTAAAATAAAGCTTCTGAAGTGATAAACGTCCAGATCGGAAGGAACATATATATGAGGGCTATGAAATATATATAAAATACTGATTCTATAGTGCTAAAAGGAAGAAATATATATTTATATGGGGGCTATATCAGAATTAGTGAATGGTTCCGGAAGCTAGACCTAGTCCACTAGGTCGATTAATCGGACCTAAGTCGACTTTTTCATAGTCGATTAAAATAACATAAAGTCATTTCAAAGTATGCTGATTTTCTTCGAAATGGAATTGTAGTACATTGGATTGCGATAAAAACTGAATTTATTAATAACACCAGAAATGCCCAAGAGCGTAACCCTCAAAAAATTAAAATTCGTTTTTCGTCCAAAAATCACGATTTTATCGAAGAAAAAAAGACTTAACATCAAGTGCTCGTTTTTGATAAAGCACAAAAGGCGTAACCCACATTGTATTAAACAGAACGTACTGTATTCAATCGGTTCAGAAAGTGATTCTAAGTCGATCGGTATAATAAACGATGGTTCTATATATCTCTTCTCATTTTAGGTGTTCGAAACAAATGCATAAAATAATAATAAATTGTACCACAGTGTGGTGTAGGTTCAAATTAAATAATTTTAAAAGAAATTATGGTAATTAAATATACCATACCATACATACTGTACCACACTGTGGTACTTTACTACTCTCTGAACCGGGGCTACGGAAAGTACATAGCGCCGCACAAATGTGCTATGTGTTACAGTGAGAATGTTGATCATTTGCGAAAATGTTACGAATGACCCCATAGTGTACTATCGGTCACACTTTTCAAGAGCCAGCTACACCATACAGATTACAAACGTCTTCAAATGTCCTAAACATACATACATATACATATATGAACGTTGATCTCTTTGGCCGATAGTATATTATTTATACGTTCCCTTCCCTATGTCAACATTTGTATTCCTTTAAAATAAGAGATCTCTGGACCCAAAGATGTTAATAAGAACGACATGCATTCATCAAATAAATAGAACACCAAAAAAGCAAATCTTACAGTGCTTTAAAAGGAGTTGTGCAAAAGTGGTGACAAAGAAGTACTTCCCCGGCGCGACAACCCCTTGTTAAATTCATTGGTGAAAATCCAAATTAGAACAACTTCCGGATCATAAGTTGGGGATTTTTATTGCTTCTATGGATGCTCTTTTTTTGCTGGTTAGAGACAATATGTTTAACTTCTTCCAATACCTCTAAGGTGCACTTCTTTGAAATAGAAGTGGAGGAGTAGGTTATTATTGGATTAATCACGCTAAAGTAAAGGCACTATACCATACTTAGACTGATGCCACATATTAAATCTATAATTCTTCTGCACAAGGACTTATATGTGATCCTTGCCTCAAGATTACTTCTTTTCTTTGTAGATATTCTACTTTTCTTATTCAGTAATGGTGACCCGTCGAATAGCGCGATTTTAAGTTTCCTCGTATATCTGTTTTGCCTGGCTTTTTATTCAATTCCCTTGGTTGTTCCCAGTTATATGCTACGCAGACCTAACTAAGAAAGCAAAACAAACTTGGGTTTTTTTTTTGTTTATTTATCAACATTAATCCTCTTTTCTGTTCAATACAGTTTTTCCAGCGATTTTCAATAGCTGTGGCACCCTGTTTATAGTAAGAGCTGTAGAGCTCCTGAAAATAGCCATTAACCGCAACCTTAACCTCTTCTTTACTAGCACATCTTTTTTCCGCCCAGTCATTTTTTTAAGATTGGCAACAACAACAACATCCGAGATAGATAAATCTGGTGCGTGCTGAGGCAATTCGAACTTAATTTCATTGATTTTGGCCATCGCAATAAAGGATTGTGAACTGGTGCATTGTCATGATTGTGAGCAAACACGTCATCCATCTTGTGCACTGTTTTCTCATTATAAAATTTCTCATAAATAAGCTATATATACAACTTTTTCAGTACCATTTTTTGATTTTTTTAACCATTTTTCGTGGCAATCGTGGTTGCAGCTCGTACGGATCCGTTTAATTTCTGCCACCAAATATTTTATAGTTGTAAACGAAGGAGCAGACTCCTCCAGAGTAGTATTGTACTACATATCGGTGACCAACTTGTTCCTTGCTAACAAATTTACTGAGATCGTTTAGTTTCGAGCGCTCAAAAAAAACTAAACAACGTGGCGCCTTAAAACTTAACACATGGTTTTATGAAGGTTGCCACTTTTCACTAAAGTACTTTTTTTCAAACTACTACCGCCATTTATATGTCAGGTCGGCTAATTTTGGGACCTCCCTTTTTAGTTCTTCCACTCTTCTGCATAATTGTTTTGTACTCCCACCTAGCGCTACAAAATTTGTATTTACTTCCAATTATTACGAAATTCGGTAGATAGACGGTTTCAAGAGTAAACACTGACAAATTTAGATGTAGTTTCATATATTAATTTCTTCGGATTTGAAATTTATGCGGTATAAAAGCTTTTTTGTACATCCATAGTTTCATTTACAATGAAACTATGGATGTAAAAAATGGACGTCGCTGATGTATAAATTCATTTTGTAAAAATAGTTATTCATGAATAAATAAATTCGATATTTTTTGAACATACTGCGCATATATTTGCTACGAGCCAAAAGTGTAACACATCGAAGGAGTGGCCTAAGACCCTAAGTATGTTCGGACGAAATTCGTTTTGGGTCGTTTTAAGTAATTTGAGCAATGTCCGTCCGCCGTCCGTCCGTCTCTCTGTGTGTCTGTCTGCTGGCTGGTGCGCACGATAACTTTCGAAAGGAGTAACTGATTGACTTCAATTTTGATCGCATTCAAGCGATCGAGTCGATCGCATTCAAGCGTATTTTTCAAAGTTCAAGCGTATACACAACCATATTCGTTCAGCGGAAGGATAAAACTAATTATCTGTCAAATCAGACATGAGCTAAGTGTTACCATTCACGAAATAAGCAATAGTTGAAAAAAAACGTTAAATGGCGGACCCTTTATTTTTCTCTATCTCCGGATAAGTTCGAAGATGGGCCATATTGGTCCACTGCTTCTAGTACCTCCCCACAAAGGGTTAACTTTTAGTGAAATATTGATTCTTTAATACCTTCTATACTACTTATTCGAATCTTCTGAAATTTCACAGCTACTATTAGTTTGTTAGTCGCTAACACGTCAAGAAAAACGGGCGAAGTGGCCACTCCCTCTTTGGTACCTCTCACACAAATGGACCATTTTGAAAATTTAACTGCTTATGGCCTTAATATCATCAAATACTTGAAATTTTGTACAGTATAATGCTTTTATATATAGTACCTAGAGTTTAGAGAAAAGTGGCCCTTTTTGTCACTATCCTTTTGGTGCCTCCCACAATCATTCTGAAATTTGGCACATAGTTGTATTTAGATAAACTGCGTTGAATATTGTCGAAATCAGTTCAGGTTAAGATTTCACTATTTCCAAACCAGATGTTACTTATATATTTCTGTAATTTGTCCTGCATATGTTTCTTGGTACGTGGATGAACAACCTATTAAAAATTGTGAGAATCGGTTCAGATTCAGATATAGTTTATTTCATCTATATGAGCTATAATTCCCTTCCGATGTTCGTTAAATTTTGTGAGGAATGTCTTACTGAACCCGATAAAATCTTTGTCTAACATGAACAACATCGGTTAAAATTAGCCCCGATTAATCACTACCTCCATCACAAATTATTCTCAGTCGAAACAATAAGTTTTTCAGGAGAGGCGAACAAAGCTTTTTGAAATTTGTATCGATTGACATCTACTATTTAAAACATAACTTTTGATCCATGATTATTGTTACGTAATTTGGCAGAGAGGAGTTTTATAGTACATACAAAAATTAAAAAAATAGGGAGGTGTAGGATATTTTATAGTCGACCCTTCCGTCTTTCTGTTTCTGGTTTTCATATTTGATCTGGTCGATTTTTCACTATGAAAATACCACGGAAAACAAAATAGAAAAATCGACCAAAAATTATGAACAATCGATCCACTTATTTGGGTAAAGTTCACTTATATACAAATTCTAACTGCGCTCATTCCTTGTCGCAATGCTGTACGTGTAATTGTGTAAAAACTGTTGTCGTTGTGGTTTTTGCTCGGCATTTTGTTTTATTTACTTCACCGTTTAACTGCCAGAAAGCTAAAGAAAACATATACAAACACTCAACAAAACAACGGTGTCGAAACTTTTCGCTTTCAACTTTGAGGCTTTTGCAAGAGAAAAAACAACGACTATAATTTATTGAAGCCGTAGTGTCGCTGTCCTTTCATGCGAAAAAATTATCGGATTATAAATGTAATTTCGAAGGAGGATAACTTTGCTTTAGGCAAAGAAGTAATATCGTTAGAAAAGTTAGAGTATACGAATGGTGATAATTCGTATTCCATGGAATAAGAGTATTAGGAAAATGGAGGTTTCGATAAGCATGGCGTTTAAAAGAAGTATTTATTTTGTTGTTGTACAAATAAAACAAGCAAGAATAATTCGATATTTTGCGTGGGAAATGCCAGAATGGATGGGACAAATTTGGTCATTCTTAAAAATACTCCAGAATTTGAAGAGATTGAGATTGATATCATTAGCACAGAAGTTGGGCAAGGTATCAGGGTACTTCTCGTCCTTCCGAGAATTATCATGCACACCAGACAGACGGATGGACATAGCTCAAGTGTTCTGAAAGTGATTCCCCCCAACATGACATTTCTATAAATGCTCGATGTTGGACTTGGCTTAAAGAAGAAAATCTTCCTGCAATTTAGATACTCGTAATGTTTTCAATAATTACAATAATTTGTTTGTAATACCTTAAAAGAGAAGAGAGAGTCGACTTAGTCATACAGACATACAGCCATACAGACATACAAATATAGTTAATTCCAAAAGTAAAATCTCAATTTCAGATAAAATTTACACAATTTCAAATTGAAAATCTCAATTTTAATAGAATTGAAAATCTCAATTTGAATAGAAATTTAGTCAATCTATATTATAAAAATGGAAAAATGTTTGTATGTATGTATGTGTTTTATAGACGTTTAAACCACTGGACCGATTTTAAAATTTGTTCTTTTGTTTGAAAGCTATTTGGTCTGAGATGGTTTTGGAAAAAAAATTGCAAATAGTGGGCGGGGAAAATGTGGGCGTGGCAAATCGTTTGTTTGTGTGTTTGTTCCACTGCAGTTCTGCTGGCAGTCTACGTCAGTGGTCCAAAAATGGACGGGATCGGAAATATGGGGCAACGAAGTGGACCGGGTCCAGCTACTTTCATATAGAAAATTTCAATTGGAATTTAGTCAATTTCAAATGTAAAATCTCAATTTCAAATTAAGTTTTGCCAACTTCAATATTTTTAGGCGATGTACTTAATGGTGAATACAAAATTTACTTGACTTAATTACAACATGTAATTGATTGAAGGACGTTT
The DNA here is from genome assembly GCA_963930755.1 of Eudasyphora cyanicolor. Lineage (NCBI taxonomy): Eukaryota > Metazoa > Arthropoda > Insecta > Diptera > Muscidae > Eudasyphora > Eudasyphora cyanicolor. The sequence goes on from OZ005737.1 coordinate 245,776,736, forward strand.
CATGTCATTAATTTAAATACAAGATGTAACTGATTTAAAGTCATTCCATGGTTTTAACTAAGACCAGGATAATAATTAATAATTAATAATTAATTAATAATTAATTAAAAGTCGTTCTATGTCTTTAATTTATGTATAAGATGTACCTATTTTAATCATCATTTTCTTTGGCACCAAATCAAAGACAAAATCATAAAAGTTCAGATCATTTCATTGATTCTCAGTATTTTTTTTTGTTAGAGTGTATTTAGATACTCCACCTCGCAAAATTTCTAAATTATCATATGCTAAATACAGCTTGTGTAGCGCTAAGAGTTCAAATCGGAAGGAACATGTATATGGAGGCTATATCTAAATCTGAACCGATTTAGACCACTTTCAGGGTTTTAGGGTTATTTCCAGGTGTGAAAAAGTCATTATTGCAAATCTCAGCAAAATCGGAGTAAAATTACGATATAGAAAGACAGACGGACAGACATGGTTTGTGATTCAGAGTCGATTGGTATACTTTAGGGTGGGTCTTATAATAACCTTTACCGCAGTGTATGGTATAAATGTCAACACCTGAATCACAGACCCGCCCTAATTAGAAAACAAATATTTTCCACTCCCACTGTGAACCGGTTGGACTTTGTCAACGTAAGCCCTTCGTTAATGGGTTTTCTATTTGTTTTTCTTTACGTTTTCTCCTCCCTGTTTGCATCCTTGATTATATATATATTCAAGTGTTTATGTATGTATGTTCATTTGTGTGCTGCAGGAAATATGTACGTATATGTGTACATTTTCATAATTTATTTTGACTTCATAATATTACTGTCGCCACCGGCAGCAGGTTAAGCACCTTTTTAAACTGTCAAGTGTTTGCTTTAAGGTGTTCTCTTCATTCTGTCCTCTTTTTTCCAGTTTCCCTGTTTTGCTGGGGCAGAAGTCACAGATGTTGTTTACAGTCGACGTTGTTTTCTTTTTATTTCCATGTTATTCCATATGGGAATCCTTGCTGTGCATCTAATAGTCCTGGCGATGACGGCCGCGGTAGAGACAGAGTGACGTCGAATATGTGAATGACTGTGTTCGTTTTTCTTTTTCTGCTGTTATGGTTTTCCTTTTGGTTGATTTTTGCTTTGGCGCTTTTTCTGTTTTTTTTTTGCTTTCTGGGATTTTTTGATCTCATCATCATTAACAACTAACAATTCTTTTGTTCTCTGTAGAATTGTGCCACACAATGCTGTGGCTTCAGTTGTAGTGCCAGAGATTTGTTTGGCAAAAAAGAAAACAAATATACTTCAATCCTTAGAAGTGACACCGGGGTTAATACACTCCATGGAAAGCTGTAACCCTGGTTATCGCTGGCACCTGCAGTCCTTGTAAATGACAGTGATAATTGTTCTTGCACTACATGGGACTTGACACACATTTGCCTATTGATAAACATTTTCTGGTATTAAGTATTAAAGGGAAGCTACTTGAAGAACACAGGCTGTATTATACTTATAGAAATTTAAAACGTAGTGGACCAAGAATAGCTTTAAGTTGGCAGACAAATTTTACTAGATTTTTACAAATAGATAATATTTCCATTAATATAAAGATTTTAGTAGAAACATTTTTTTCTATAACTCTGAAAAATGTCGTCTATTACTAGAAAAAAACATCAGTTAACTTAAAGTGAAAATTGAAATGTTAATAAAAATGCAATACCTCCATATTTATGGAATAATTATACATTTTTGAAGAAAATATAAATTGTGTATATTGGAATTTTGATGTGTGCGTTTGATCTATGACTGATATTAGTTTATATTTTTCTCTCAGTGGAGTTGTGCTGAAGTTTAAGGTATTGCTTCGAAATGAAGGAAGGTTTTTTTATACCCGACCCCACACTGTGGTACAGGGTATTATGATTTGTGCTTTTGTTTGTAACGTCTAAAAAACAAAGAGATATCCCATTGTGTATTATACCGATGGGCATAGGATCACTTATTGAGTCGATTTAGCCATGTCCGTCAGTCTGTTTGTCCACGTATTCTTGTTATCAAAGTGCAGGTGGCAATAAGAAGCGATCTTTACGAAATTTGGTACAGGGGCATTTCTTAAACTAGAGACGATTCCTATTTAAAATGTGGCATATCGGTACGTGGCTTGATATAGCACCATAAAAAGGTACCCACCGATGTCACTTCTTACGCTCCAGAGAACACATTTTTCAACTGATCTGACTGAAATTAAGGAATTTAAACTTTATTTTGAACATAAACGTCCCTAATAAGAATGGGGTTTTTTACACAGATGCAAAAAAGCAATTTTTCGACAATTACTTTTTAAAAATCGAATAATGCCGTTCTATGAAAAAGTATTTCAATAAGAAAAATCCATAATATGTTTTCGTAAAAATTAATATTTTATCATAGAAAAGCTCTAGTAACTTAAATATTGTAAAGCGAAATCTAATGAAAATTTGGATGCAACTCAGCAACTTAAGCATGTAAGATATTTTCACTGCTAAATTTTAATTTAAAAAAAGTTATTTAGATTGCAAATCGTCATCAAAAACGAAAAAGGGCGTAGCAACAAGTGAAATTGAAATTAAGGTTTTTTATGGATTTCGTTTCACTGCATCAAAATACACAACCTGACAAATTTTTAGTGACCTCCAATAAAAAATGGAGAATTTATTAACAAAATTCAAAGGGCCTAACAACAAATTATTTCTTTTTTTAAAGTTGCTATTTCACGCAATTCTCACAAACAAGTTAAAAATCATGTTTGTGTGAATTTATATATGCATCATTTGAGGTATTATGCTGAAAATCCCGTTTTTCTAACGACAAAATTTTTCATTTTATTTAGTTTTAGGCTTCTCCTGTTAAACATAATGATAGGCCCTTTCTCGTTTCTGATGACGATATATAATTTAGTAGATATGAAATAATTAAAATGGCTTTATTGAATTCAACGTTTGCAGTTTTGCTTGAAATAAAACCAGTAAGGAAAGGCAGAAAGTCGGGCGGGGCCGACTATATAATACCCTACACCTCCCTAACAATGCGATAAGGGTCATTGCAATAATAATTCGGAATAATTGGTAAATGGGTAGAAACATATTATCTAAATCGTAAAATTAAGCAATATTCGTTCCTAAATTGAGAAACATCTTTCTGGAAAATTTTAATGATCGTAAGTAAAATACAACTTCTATAGCGGTTTGATACCAAATCAGGAGGAACATATATATGGAGCTTTTATATAAATCTGAACCGATCTTCTCTGAATACTCATTCATGTAAAAAGACCTCCTTCTGTCGAATTTCGTAGTGATCGGATATAAAATACAGTCTCTACAGCGCTTAGATGTCAAATCGGGGGTAACATATATATGGGAGTTATATCTAAATCTGAACCGATTTTTTCCGAATTTGGCAATATTGCTTCATGTAATAAGAAACCTCCTTCTGCCGAATTTCGCACTGATCGGATATAAAATACAGTTTTTACTGCGCTTACATGTCAAATCGGGGGTAACATATATATGGGGGCTATATCTAAATCTGAACCGATTTTCTCCGAATTTAGCAGTATTCCTTCATGTAATAAGAAACCTCTCTTTGCCGAATTTCGCACTAATCGGATATAAAATAACATTTTTACAGCGCTTACATGTCAAATCGGGGGTAACGTATATATGGGGGCTATATCTAAATCTGAACCGATTTCTTCCAAATTTAACAGTGTTCATTCGTATAATAGGAAAACTCTTTCTGCCGAATTTCATAGTGATCGGATATAAAATAAAGTTTTTACAGCCCTTACATGTCAAATCGGGGATAACATATATATGGGAGTTATATCTAAATCTGAACCGATTTTTTCCGAATTTAGCAATATTGCTTCATGTAATAAGAAACCTCTTTCTGCCGAATTTCGCACTGATCGGATATAAAATAAAGTTTTTACAGCGCTTACATGTCAAATCGGGGATAACATATATATGGGGGCTATATCTAAATCTAAACCGATTTTAACCAAATTCAATAGGGATCGTCCTTGGGCCAAAACAAAACATACGTGTAAAGTTTCGTCGAGTTCGGACCATAATTGCGACCTGTACTTTGATTACAAGAATACATGCACAGACAGACGGACAGACAGACAGACGGACAGACGGACATAGCTAAATCAACTCAGAAAGTGATTCTAAGTCGATCGGTATAATAAACGATGGGTCTATTTCTTCTCCTTTTGGGTGTTACAAACAAATGCACAAAGTTATAATACCCAGTACCACAGTGTGGTGTAGGGTATAAAATTTTTTTGCATGAATATTCTAGGAATTGTTCGTACCAAATTTTTGCTTGGATACGAAAAATTTTATCAGAAAAAAATCGATTTGGATTTTATGGGCGGTGGGCCAATGTTAATGAAATAAAATTTTTTTCTTAATTTTGACAATATATTACTTTGTGCCAACTTTAAATGATCTAGGACCACTCCTTATTCTTTTTGCACAAAAATGTATGAAGCCGTCCCACTGTGCATCGGTATATGTTCAGATATAGCCACCAAATAAAGGTCCCCACCGATGACACATCATGACTCTCAAGAGAACGGATTCTGTAATTATTCTAACTGAAATTTAAGAATTAATACTTTATAAACGTCCCGAGCAAAATGGCGTACATTGCACAGTGCTCTGTCTTCATGTATCGATGTGACAAAAATAGAAGGAGTAATTGAGAATTATGATATATTGTTCCAAGCTTTATTTGGTCTTACGAGTAATTAAGAAATATTTTATTTTTTTTTTATTCCGGGTACTCAAAAATTGACCAGACTATAACACTGAATTGAAGCATTGAAATTTGACACGTCATAATATTTCATACATAGCAGTTGCGGTGCAAAGTTTTGACGGGATAGAGGGAGTACTTTTGATACCTCCCACACAAAAGATTCAAAGGACATAAAAACAAATGTATAGTGGCACTGGATTGCGACCAAAGCTTGTAAAGCGTAATAGGCTTGATGTGAGAAAATGTGTGCACAAATTTGGGAGGAATCGTTTCAAGATCCTTCGCGAAAGCCCCCTAGAAGATCATGAAAATTTGGGTTTTGGTCCATATAACGGGTGATCCAAGTAGAGATACATTTTCAATAGCCTTTTTTTAACGTCGTGTCATGCTGTCATGTTATTTTTGTTAAGTATTGTTTGGCATTTCGTCATGGAAAGACTTAGGCCTGAACAACGTTTACAAATCATTCAACTTTATTTCGAAAATTCACGTTCTGTGAAGAATGTGTTTCGTGCACTTCGCTCAACCATAACCATGACCATAAGGTCAACAAAATCGGCCTACCGAGCGTACTAGTCGCAACACCATCACCCATCTTGAGACCCAGCATTCATTATTGGATAATATTTGACCGAATAGACCACGTCCAGCACGCAGTGAAGAAAATGTAGAGCCCGTAGCTGAGAGTGTACACGAAGACAGTGGAGAGACGATTCTGCGCCGCAGCAACTAGGACTGACGAATGGAACGACTTGGGACATTTTACGTCGAGATCTTAAATTGAAAGCATACAAAATACAGCTTGTGCAGGAACTGAAGCCGCACGACCTTCCCAAGTGGCCTAGTTTCGCTCTATGGGCTCTTCAAAGGATCCAAGAAGATCCGACGTTTTCGAGTCAAATTTTGTTCAGCGATGAGGCTCATTTCTGGCTCAATGGTTATACAAACAAGCAAAATTGCCGCATTTGGGACGAAGAGCAACCTGAAGAGATTCAAGAGCTGCCACTTCATCCAGAAAAAACAACGGTTTGGTGTGGTTTGTGGGCCGGTGGAATAATCGGTCCATATTTCTTCAAAAATGATGCCGGTGAGAACGTAACCGTCAATGGCGACCGTTATCGTGCCATGATAACCGACTATTTGATGCCTGAAATTGAAGCTCGTGATCTCGGTGACATTTGGTTTCAAAAAGACGGCGCCACTTCCCACACACCGGATCAATCAATGGATTTATTGAGAGAACACTTCGATGAGCAGATAATTTCAAGTTTTGGGCCGGTCGATTGGCCACCAAGATCGTGTGATATCACACCGTTAGACTTTTTCCTGTGGGTGTATGTAAAGTCTACAGTTTATGCGGACAAACCCGCTTCGATTCAGGCCTTGGAGAAAAACATCACGCGTGTCATTCGCCAGTTACCAGTCGAAATGCTCGAACGAGTCAACGAAAATTGGACTCAAGGGATGGACATTCTGAGACGTAGCCGCGGCCAACATTTGATAGACATAATCTTCAAAAAATAAATGCCAAAGAATGTTCTTTCAAATGATAATAAACATTCCCCATTCAATTTGAATTTTCTTTTTTTTTTTCTTTAAAAAAGTAGGGAACCTCGAAATGGATCACGCTTTATATTTCCACAAATCGGGAAAATTCCTGTTTGTCAAATGCTGTATTTTTAAGAAAATTTCAGCTATCAGGCGCAAAAAAAATATTGGTTTGTTCTACAAATTAAACGTTGGAGACTGTTTTAGGAATACTGTTTAGGAATTTTGTGAGCAAATAATTTGAGCTTTTTTATTTTATGTTTAAAGAAGACGTGGCATTAATAATATCTGGCGAAAAAAATTAGGGATCTATAATAATTTTTATTTTCGACGTTAAAAGTACCATAAAAAACATTTTTCTATATTTTTTCTCAAAAATAATTTATAAGTATGAATTTTTGTATTTTTAAGAATTCCGTCAGCTATTTGGCACAAGAAAAATTATGGGTTTGGTCCAGAAGTCAAACGTTGGCGGCTGTTTTTGGAACACCCCTAAAAATTTTATTTGAAAATAATGTGCGCAATTTTTTATGTTTTTATATCTTTATTTAATAGTAACACTAAATATATTCTTTTGGAAAAAAAAATATTTTGCAACTTTTTTTTCATCCCAATTAAACTTTTTCACTTTAACAAAAATTACAAATTTTCCAAAGCAAATATCCTTACTAGTTTGAGATGTGCTCTTACTTTTGAAAACCACAGATATTGGTCCTTCCTGAACGTAATTCAGCTATTGCAAGATATAGTTTGTTGTTCTGCATTACGAGGACACAAGACATAAACTTCCTATTTTAATGTCCTCCCTTATAAAACACTTCGCTGTACCGAATTTTAAGAATTTACGTGAGTTAAAGTTGTCAGCTAAATTTCTAAACGATATTGTTAGTGCTGTATTAAATTTAAAGTGTTTGAGTGCATTGGTGGTAAAGTTAGGACGTACGAGTATATTGAAGTCAATCGGTCACTCCCATAGAAAGTTATTATGTACAAGAACCAGACAGATAAACATACAGACTCATGGAACGACGAACATACATAGTTCCAATGATTTAAAATTTCCTGAGAAGCGTTTGAGTCTTTTCTATGTTTTAAACCGTTTTACGTGGACAATTATATTTAACCTTCTTCAGTTAAGTGAGGGTATAAGACAACATTTTAAGTTAATCGGTCAATCCACTTGAAAGTTATTATGTACTTTGCTAAGCCTAGACAGACAAACATATAGACAAGCGAAAGGACGGACAACTTAAATCATTTAAAATGTTTACTTACTCCGCCACTAAAGTAAGGGTATAATGATAAAAATGTTCACTTAGTTAAACTTTAGCAACATAATTAAGTGGAATTTTGGATTATTTCCTCTTCCCTGCAACCTATCCCGACGGAATAGCACTGACTAGCGCAACATTTAAATTCGTTACAAATGAATGTGGATATCTATCTGTTTCCATTAACAAAATATCCTGTTGGATACTTGGACCACTCGCTAATTCAATTTGCCCTCATTATTATTACCATCCGTCAAGTACTTTCAATTAAAATGTCATATTTAATTGAAATGGTTTTCCGTTCAGATGTGGCTGTTCCTTTTGCTTCTCCAGCTGCCGTCGCTACTGGTGTTTAGTCACTTTAGCCTTCTTCATCTTCTCCATATCCAGCTGCATCTACAGCTCCCACTCGCACAGTCGCTCGTTTTTTTAATTAACAACAAATTATGTTTGCATTACTAACACTTGCCATACAACAAAATGTACAAATAATTAATAACAGATGTTGCAACATTCTTTTTATTTACTTTGTTGCTGGCTGCCTGACTGGCGTGGCATTAGCGTGTTTCTTTTTTCTGCCAATGCTATTGCTGTGGATGATGCTGCTGCTAGTTGTTGCCTCTCTTTTTTCGGAAGCATTCTGTGTGAGCAACCAACCAACTCAAAGCCAGTGCAAATGCCAAAGCTGCAACGGGAAAATGAAAAATTCCCATTTTTTGTGGGTGAAAGTGAAACTCGTTAAAAAACGCCAAGCGAAAAGGGTAGGATTTACAATGATCTACACTGAACCGTGGCAAAGTGTAGTGAAGAGTACGAGTAGTTGTGTGATGCGATGATAAACGCACAAAAAGGTTGAGGCACAGACTGCAGAAATCGATTTTTAATTTGAGCTAGATATATACAGATTTAGATGGGAAACGTTGATTTGAACATCACAATGATATGTAGCCTTCGTGAGGTATGAGAGGAATGGTAAACAGTGCAACACATAAAAAGTTTACTCCGTTTTGACTTTAGTTTCAGAAAGTGCCTATCGAAGGTAACAAAATTCCAGTTGGGGGTCTCTGGTTTTTGCTCGAATTCTGGTTTTTCTTTTAAAACGTAATTTTAAGAAAAAATCTCGCTTAACAGCCTTCGTCCAAACTTAGAGGTTTTATTCTCTGGAACATATCCAAAAATGAGTTTCAAAGTCTCCATGACTTTCAAATTGTGTTCCAATGCTATGCGCAAATTATGGAATTTATGAAAAGTTTTCCTAAACAAAAAATAAGAATTTTCTCAAGTGTCAAATCGGTAAGCAAATAAAAATGTTCCTGTATTGCTCGGCGGGTTTTAAATATATTACCCACAGTCGTACCTTCGAACTGGGATGTGCAAAGAAATCTGTTTTCTATGCGATTATTGTTTCAAACTCAGTGTAGGGTACTGACTCAAAATCATGACAGACTCCTCTTCCCCTCTATCCAATCCACTATTCATATTTTCATTGCGAATGGGACTGATGTTCCATTACTGTTCTTACTTCATTTGTTTTAACTAAAAAGTTACAGTGTAAATAATGCAGCTGCAATAACAAACACACATACACATAAAAAAAACCTCCGCCGCATCGCTGCAAAGTGACCTATTTATATTTGGGGCTTTGCTTTTGTAAATATGAACCACAAAATTGTGGCGATTCATAATTTACATAAAACCGTTTTTTCCTTTTCGCAATTTGCTGAATGCCGGGGTCTGCGTTGTTTGTTTCTCATTAAGTTAAAAAAAAGAAAATAGGGAAAACGCCGAGTTGTTGTGATTTAATTACATTTTCTTTATTATTAAATTTTAGTATTTCAATAGATAGTTTTTAAAGCGTGATTTTGAGTTACTAAATATTTTGGATACAAATTTATAAATGAAACAAGTAAAGACTAATTAAGTTCGGCCATTCATAATCGTATCGGCTCCGTCAATAAGAGCGCTACAAAAGTTTTTTTAAATAAAACATAAACGGTTTTGGATATCAATGAAATTCTTTATTCCTGTGAAAGTACGTTCGATGCCCTTATGTATGGAACTCGATTTCTTTTGCATGGCCACCACGGGCACGCTTGCAGAAGTCCAGACGCTGAACCCCATTTTCGACGGTTTTCAAGCATAAATCGGCCGATACTGCTGCAATTTCAAGTTCGATATTCGTACGAAGTTCATCAATCGTCGCTGGCTTGTTGGCATAGACCATAGACTTGACGTAGCACCACAGGAAATAGTCTAACGGCGTCAAATCGCACGACAGAGGCGGCCAATCGAATGGACCCTTTCGTGAGATAACACGTTCTTCAAACTTGGTTTCCAATAATTTGATTGTGGCATTCGCTGTGTGGCTTGTGGCGCCGTCCTGTTGGAACCACATGTCCTCCAAGTCCATATCATCCAATTGCAGCCCAAAATATTCGGTTATCATTGAACGGAAGCGATTCCCATTTACAGTAACGTGCCGGTCTTCATCACGGAAGAAGTACGGCCCAATGACGCCGCCGGCCCATAAACCGCACCAAACCGTAATTTTTTCGAGATGCAATGATGACTCATGGAGTACGTGTGGATTGGTGTCTGACCAATAACGCATATTTTGTTTATTGACGAAGCCATTCAGCCAGAAATGAGCCTCATCGCTGAAGATGTTTTTTCGATTTTTTGCGCTCTTAACGTTGAGGCCACTGACTCCGAATTTCGGTAGTAAATTTTAATAATTTCGACTCGTTGTTGGCTCGTATATCTTTCCATCATGAAGTGGCAAACCTTACTGAAGAGAAATGTCAAAAGAGCGGCAAACAATATGGCGTCGTTTGCTGTCCCTGTCTGTCTAATTTTGTAGCGTCTCTGTTGAAAACCCCTTTATATACCCTTTACCATGGATCGCATATTAATGGTTTTGGATAAAAATAAACTCATTGCACCAAATTTCAGCCAAATTCGTTTAAATTTGAAGTTTTTGTGGCGTTGCGAAGTAAAATCTAGAGGGACCTTTGTATGGGACCTATGACAACCCTTGGTCGTGTGAAGGATTGCGGATATAAAAAAACGTCAGTTACCAATTTTGAACCCGATCAGTTGACATTTGTGGTCTTTATGACGTTAAGATGTCAAATCGGGGTAGATGCTATATATGTTGGCTACATCAACAAATTTACCGATATTGCCCATTTTCAATCCCAAGTTACTTGGAGCTAAAAAATGTATCTGTACCAAATTTCAGTCATATAGATCAATAATTGTAGACTTCTGCATGATTACAACAGAATTCATCCAGAAATGTGCCTAACCAGGCCATATTTTCATATCGATCCCTAACAGCCAAAAAAAGTTAAGCAACAACAAGTAAAAGCGTTAAGTTCGGCCATGCAGAATCTTATATACCCTCCACCATGGATAGCATCTGACCTCACAAAATAACTCAAACCTAAAGAAAGTAACACCGAAAAACAAAAAGAGCAGTAGGAATCACAACAAGTTAGATGCTATATATGGGAGCTATATCTAAATATGATCCGATATCGCCCATTCCCAAGTGACCAGCAGCTATAAGAAGTATCTATACCAATTTTCAGCCACCTAGCTCAAGTATTATAGATTGTAGCGTGATTACAACAGACGGACGGACAGCCGGACGGACGGACAGACGGACATGGCTAAATCGTCTTCGAATTTTAAGATGATTGAGAATATATATACTTTATGGGGTCTCAGATCAATATTTAGAGGTGTTACAAACGGAGTGACAAAATGAATATAGCCCCCATTAGTTTTCTCTATACTCAGTGTAGGTATTAACACGAACTTTTCAAGTAAAGTTTTTTTTGATTAATTAGTACTAATCGTTGCATTAGTCTTTTTTAAACCAAAAATTTAGATTTTTGTTAGTAAAGTTTTCGCTGTCATGGTAGAAATATGCACTAGCATTTTTTTTATGCCCTCCACCCTATAATGTATATATATTATTATTCGTCGTAAAATTCTATGAATATTTAGCCATGTCCGCCTGTTGTAATCACGCTACAAACTATAATACTTGAGCTAGGTGGCTGAAATTTGGTACATATACTTCATATATCTGAAGGTATTTTGGGATTGAAAATGGCTAATATTGGTCCAATTTTGGATATAGCTCCTATATATAGCATCTCCCTGATTTGACTTCTTAACGTCATAGAGCACACAAATGTCATCTGATCGGGCAGAAAGTTGGTAACTGGGTTTTATTTATACCCAGTATCCTTCACGCGAGCAGCGGTAGTCATAGGTCCATGTTTTGATATAGCCCCCATACAAAGGTCCCTCTAGATTTGACTTCTTAACGCCACAAAAACCGACGAATTCAACGAATTGGGCTGAAATTTGGTATAATGAGTTTGTTAGTACCCGTAACCATTCACATGCGATCCATGGTGGAGGGTATATAAGATTCGGAATGGCCGAACATAATTGTTTTTAATTGTTAAAATTTATTTTGGAAATGTGGACGACTCAAAACAAAGGATATACATTAACATTAAATATAATAAAAACCAGTTAGGAAAGGTAAAAGTTAGGCGTGGTCGACTATATGATACCCTAAACCATTTTCATAGCAGAATAAGTACAAAACGTATTAAATTCACAACATTGAGAGATATACATATTTTACATATGTGGTCGATATTTAAACTACACTCTTCCAAATTTCATAAATATTAAATAAACCTTCTACAGCACTTTGATACCAACTTGCAATGAAAACATTAGTTAGTTTACTGAACCAATGTACTCCATTATGCCAAATTTGGTAATGATCCGATGTAAAATTTGATTTATATAGCGCTTAGATCCCAAATCGCAGGTAAAAATATATGAGGCCTATATCTTACTCTGAACCGATTTTCACCAGTTTCAATAGGGATCATCTTTGGGCCAAAATTAGCATTCTGCGAAATTTCATCACGATCGAACCACAAATACGACCAGAACTTTGATTACATCTACAGACGGATAGACGGAAACGGTTAATTCAACTCAGGAAGTGATTCCTAGTCGATCGGTATAATAAACTATGGATCTCTTCTCCTTTTGGGTGTTACAAACAAGTTCGCACTATTATAATACCCTGGACCACGTTGGGGCGGATCACATTTAGGAAAAAGCAGCCAAAAAAGATTTGCATTTGTTTCTTATTGGACACATCACATGTGTATTGGAAATCTGGCCAAACTCGACGAAATTTCCATAACCAACAAAAACATAGTTACCTTTCTTCCACCAGATGACATTGTAATAAATATTAACAAACAATCAACGCGAATATGCTAACTTTTTAACGCACTTCAAATAAACTTCAGAATGAAAATTTAACTTAAGCGACACTACGCGGTCAGGAAATTTGTAAACAAAAAGTAAATGTCGTTTGAGTTATTTTTGTTTTGTCTTTTTTTCGTAACGGTACAAAATACGAAAATCGATAAATTTGTCGGTTTTTTTTTTGGCGGTTAGGGCTCGATATATTCCCATAGTATACGATCAGCTGTATTGTAGGGGAAGTGTGTTAGATTATCGGGTTAATTGTTCATAACATTTGACTTCACACTAGATATGAGGGAGGGAGGGTTAGTGATCGGGTTATATTACGTTTTCAGTCTAATTTGGTTATTATAGTCTAGGTGTCTCCAAGAATGTTTGGTGGAAATTCGATTTAGGTCATTTTAAGCCATTTGATAAATTATATTTGACACACACAAATATTATATGACTATTGTTTTCAACTATTATTGGAACTAATATTTCCAAAACAAAGAGTAATTTGCATTTAAATATTTTAACAATGTATCAATGCCTTAATTTAAAGGAATATTTCTGTTTTTCAGAAGTTTAGTGTGCAATTTTTAGAAATTTGTAAAATGTTTGTTAAATTCGATTAACATTTATATCGTACTAACTGACCCCAGCAGACGTTGCAACGTCGGGACAACGCGTTGTCCAGCCCATTCTGTTTGGGATGAATTGGTTTGTTATTCATAAATATTTCATTAAACCAGTAAGAAAAGGTAGAAAGTCGTGCGGGGCCGACTATATAATACCATACACCTCCCTAACAATGCGATAAGGGTCATTGCGATAATAATTTGGAATAATTGGTAAATGGGTAGGGACATATTTTTTAATTCTGCACCGATAATCGCTAAATTAAACAATATTCTTTCCTAAATTGAGAAACATCTTTCTGGAACATTTTAATGATCGGAAGTAAAGTACAAATTCTATAGCGCTTTGATACCAAATCACGAGGAACATATATATGGAGGTTATATATACAGGGTGGCTGATATGTAATGCAACAAAGTAAAGCGGTATATTTTTTAATTTTTTTTTTAAATTATATTGTTCATAAGCAAAACATGTCGGAAATAACATAAAATTTTAGATTTGTTCGAATTGGCCACCTTTGGCACGAATTATGGCCTTCAAACGGCCGACAAAGCCATGACACGCTGCACGAAAGTGGCTCTGCGGTTTTTTGGCCCATTCCCGGCGAAGCGCCGTCTTGAGATGATCGATACTTTGTTATTTTTTAGTGCGAACCTTACTCTCTAAAATGCCCCAGGCGCAAAAGTCCAACGGATTGAGATCCGGAGATCTTGGTGGCCATTGTGCGGTAGAAATGAAGCGAGGAACCTCCTTTTGAAGCCATTCTTGGTTGACGCGTGCTGAGTGCGATGGTGCTGAGTCCTGTTGGAATGTCCATGGTCTGTGGCCGAAATGTTTGTCTGCCCAGGGCTTCAATACTGTCTTTAGGACATTTTCCCGATAATATTCGGCATTTATTTTGACCCCATGGTCGATATGAATACGAGCGGGGAGCGACCATCGGCCGTTACGGCGGCCCACACCGTTACCATCGGCGGCGCCTGAGTTCTGGTGGCCAATCGAAGGTGTAAATTTTCAGCTGACCTCTTTGGCAAGAAAACCCAATCATTTTGTTTGTTCACGAACTTGTTCACATCGGAGAAAACCAAATTCGGTAACTGGCCACTTTCGTGCAAGCGAAGCAACTCCTTGGCTCTTTCCAGTCTAACTTCTTTTCGTGCATCGGTGAGCTCTTGCACTTTTTGGAACTTCAATAACTTTAGTCCAAGCTCATTTTTTAATATGTGTTCTATCCGTTCTCGCGATATGTTCAGCTCACGAGCAATTTTTCTACCACTGCGGCGTGGATTTCGATAAAATCTGGCCTTCACTTTTCGGATCATTTCTGGTGTTGTTACCGTTTTTTTTCGTCCACTTTTTGGACGCGGTGCAACATTGCTAGTATCACGGTAACAAGCAATGGTACGAGAAACAAAAGATTTATTCACATTTAAATGCTGGAGGGCTCTAACGATAACCACTTGTGTTTTTCCACCCAAATATAAAGCAATCACACTATCACGCTTGAATTCCATCACGAATAACTTTTTTCTGAATCTGAAGATCAAAATGCTTTTGTAAGCTTGTAAACAATAAATTGAACTGTCACTGAAATAAATCTGTCAGCTATCAGACTAGCGGTTTAGAAATGATAGCAACCTGAAGTTGGTTGCAATACATATCAGCCATCCTGTAAATCTGAACCGATTTTCCCTGAATACTCATTCATGTAAAAGGCCTCTTTCTGTCGTACTGATCTGATATAAAAAGCCGTCTCTACAGCGCTTACATGTCAAATCAAGGCAGGGGCTACATCTAAATCTGAACCGATTTTCTCGGAATTTGACAGTATTTCTTCATGTAGAACCTCTTTTGCTGAATTTCACACTGATCGGATATAAAATAACATTTTTACAGCGCTTACATGCCAAATCGGGGGTAACGTATATATGTGGGCTATATCTAAATCTGAACCGATTTCTTCCAAATTTAAAAATGTTCATTCATATAATAGGAAACCTCTTTCTGTCGAATTTCATACTGATTGGATATAAAATAACGTTTTTCAGCGCTTACATATCAAATCGGGGGTAACGTATAGATGTGGGCTATATCTAAATCTGAACCTATTTCTTCCAAAATTAACGGTGTTCATTCATATAAGAAGAAACCTCGTTATGCCGAATTTCATACTGATCGGAAAAAAAATTACAGTTTTACAGCGCTTACATGTCAAATCAAAGGTAACGTATATATGGGGGCTATGTCTACATCTGAACCAATTTCTTTCAAATTTAACAATGTTCATTCATATAATAAGAAACCTCTTTCTGCCGAATTTCGCACTGATTGGATATAAAATAACGTTTTTCAGCGCTTACATATCAAATCGGGAGTAACATATATATGAGGGCTATATCTATATCCAAATTTAGCAGTATTCCTTCATATAATAAGAAATCTCTTTATGCCGAATTTCGCACTGATTGGATATAAAATAAAGTTTTTACAGCGCTTACATGTCAAATCGGGGTAATATATATATGGGGGCCATATCTAAATCTGAACCGATTTTAAAAAAATTCAATAGGGATCGTCCTTGGGCCAAAAAAAAAGATATGTGTAAAGTTTCGTCGAGATCGGACCATAATTGCGACCTGTACTTTGATTACAAGAATACATGCACAGACAGAGGAACAGACGGACAGACAGACGTACAGACGGACATAGCTAAATCAACTATTATCAAGACAAATCACACATATATTTTCAGTTTCAGTCAAATCAGTCTGGAAATGCGGATTTTGCAAATAACTTGAATTCTAAAACACAGATGATCCCGAACTGAACCTAATGTGCAATTTTTAGTCCATTCGATCTTATGGTTTCGGAGATCAGTGCGAAATTCGTCAGAAGGAGGTTTTATATTACATGAAGGAATATTGGCAAATTCTGAGAAAATCGGTTCAGATATGTTACCCCCGATTGTACATTTAAGAGCTGTAGAAACTGCATTTTATATCCGATCAGAAAGAAAATTTGGCAGAAAGAGGTTTCTTATTATATGAATTAACACTTCAGATTTACAGATAGCCAATATATATTTATATGTTACCCCCGATTTCACATGTAAGCACTGTAGAAACTGTATTTTATATCCGATCAGCGCGAAATTCGGCAGAAAGAGGTTTCTTATTACATGAAGGAATACTGCCAAATTCGGAGAAAACTGGTTCAGATTTAGAAATGTTACCCCCGATTTGACATGTAAGCGCTGTAGAGACTGTATTTTATATCCGATCAGTACGAAATTTGACAGAAAGAGGCCTTTTTACATGAATGAGTATTAAGGGAAAATCAGTTCAGATTTATATATAACCTCCATATATATGTTCCTCCTGATTTGGTATGAAAGCGCTATACAAGTTATACTTTACTTCCGATCATTACACAATTTTCCAGAAAGATGTTCCTCAATTTAGGAACGAATGTTGCTTTATTAAGCGATTATCGGTTCATTATCGTATATAGCCACATATATATGTTTCTACCCATTTACCAATTATTCAGAATTATTATCGCAAAGACCCTGGGATGCAAACTGGTGCCAACGGCACATATACAAACTGTCTTGATTTTTTCGGCAATAATACTCGTAATATAACATTTTTATATCCTCCACCATAGGGTGGGGTATATTCATATACTATAGCTGCAGGCAACTTGGGATGGAAAATGACCAATATCGATAAATTTTTTGATATAGCCTCCATATGTATATTGCATCTCCCCGATTTGACGTCATAGGGACCACAAATGTCAACTGATCGGGCTGAAAGTTTGTAACTCGGATTTATTTATACCCTGTATCCTTCACACGAGCAACGGTTATCATAGGTCCATGTTTTGATATAGCCCCCTACAAAGGTCCCTCTAGATTTGACTTCGTAACGCCACAGAAACTTCAAATTTCAAAGAATTAGGCTGAAATTTGGTGTAATGAGTTTATTAATACCCGTAACCATTCACGTACGATTCACGGTGTAAGTTACATTAGATACGGCATGGCCGAACTTAAAGGTTCTACTTGTTTTTATTATTTTTGAGGCCTTCGAAAAATGGTATTTAGCAGGCATTCAAGTAGGCCTATATTTACAGTGTTTTATGAATTTATTTTTTAGCAGGCTTCCAAGAAGGCCTCTAAGAAAGCAAATTTGTAGAGGCAACATAAAAGCCCTTTTGGGTCAGTCCATCTTAAAGATATTTTTTATAAGGGACATATAAGGCCTTGACCGCCCATGACACGCAATGTTATTTTAAAATAGAATTTGCATTTGAACAAAAGGCATACGGCATGCTTTAGCATGCATTATAAAAGCATTACAAACGCCTCTTTACGCCGCTGGGTATACATATATGGAAGCTATAGGTAAATCCGATTTCTACCAAATCCAATAAGGATAGTCCTTGGGCCACAAGAAAGATATGTGCATAGTTTAATTGAGATCGGACAAGACGGATGGATACAGTTAAATCAATTCAGAATGTGATTCTAAGTCGATCGGTATAGTAAACAATGGGTCTATTTCTTCTCCTTTTGTGTGTTCAAAACAAATGCACAAAGCTATAATACCCTGTATAAAATATAGAAAACGTGCAAAAAAATCCACCTTGAGCTAAAAATTCGTATGGCTATTAAATTATTAATTGAGCCAACTTGACTAAACGAATGATTCAGAAGTTCTTACTTTTGGGGTTGCTTTCACGTTCAATTCTCAGAATTGAGTCCTAAAATCATGTGTTGTACTGTGTAGTATATGTTCATTATGGAGTTCTAATCAATATTTCGAGGTGTTACAACAAATTAATGTAAAGCTCTTAGAAAAAGTCTAGAAGCCGAATCAAGAAATTATTGTTTAAAAATGATACGATTTAAAAATTTACTAATTAAGCTGACGTAAAAGAAACTTTTTGATATTATTTAACCAACATTTTTTTAAAGTATTTTCGTCTAAAGTTCATAATTAGCATTTTTCCCATCGCCGTCATCCAATAAAAGAAAATATTCTGCAAAGTATTTTTTTATTACATTGATTTAAATACGCATTGTTTGGTGCGAAGCTTAATATCTTCTATTCTCCATTTTCTGTGAGAAATTCCTAATTTATTACCTTCATCGTCCGTTTACTTGTTCTTTACTCCTTTCCTTCTTCAGCCAAAGGCGGAGAGAAAGAGGTATAATTTAATTAATTTAATGTTATTGCCAATGTCGTTAGCTTTATAGTGTTCACCACTCGAGCCAATGCTTTTGCTATACTCGTAGATTCTAAATACCACAGCCCATTTTGACTCCCACCCGACCAATATGAATTCAGTTAATTTCTTAAGGGAGGAGAGCAGAGCAGGAAAAGTTTCTCGTGCCGCTATCAAGTGTCACACTTCAAATACTTCACTTAACCTATCTAAACTCGGCGGTGACTTTGGCAAAGAAAATATTTTTATTTCAAATTTCAAACACAATTTTAAGTCACCCAAAAGGAAATTAAAGTGTCAAAGGACAATGCTTTGAAGTCGTATCGGGGTATGGCGCTGGAGAAAGTCATTGATTTTTAAAAATGGTCATGATTTTAAAAATATCCTCCCAAACGCCTACGGAGTTAAGACAATGGTTTTGGAAAGGCTAAAATGAAAAATCGTTAATTTCTACAAGCATCATAAAATAAGGATAATCTTTGTCTTAGTATGATAATTTCTTAAAGGATTATGCAAAATGTATACGGTGTGTCAAGGAAGTGTTTTGACAGTGGATTTTTTTTTCTGTGGAGAAGACTAGCTTTTATTGTTTGAATGTTTTATTTTGTTTATTAAAT